>ML661902.1:4289667-4435467 GCA_007570785.1 Antilocapra americana
AACTACCACACAGTTACACTCATCTCACACACTAGCAAAGTAATGCTTAAAATTCTCCAAGCCAGGCTTCAACAGTATGTGAACTATGAACTTCCAGATGTTCAAGCTGGTTTTAGAAAAGGCAGAGGAACCAGAGATCACACTGCCAACATCCGTTGGACCATTGAAAAAGCAAGAGAGTTCCAAAAAATATCTACCTCTGCTTTATTGACTATGCCAAAGCCTTTGACTGTGTGGATCACAACAAACTGTGGAAAATTCTTCAAGAGATGAGAAGAAACCTGAGAAATCTGTATGCAGGTCAAGAGGCAACAGTTAGAATGGAACATGGAACAACATAACTGGTACCATATTGGGAAAGGAGTATGTTAAGGCTGTATATTGTCATCCTGCTTATTTAACTTCTATGCAGTGTACATCGCGTGAAATGCCAGGGTGACTGAAGCAGAAGTTGAAACCAAGATTGCTGGGAGAAATATCAATAACCTCAGATATGCAGATGACACTGCAAACAAGAACTAAAGAGCCTCTTGATGAAAGTGAAAGAGGAGAGTCAAAAAGTTGGCTTAAAGCTCATCATTTAGAAAACTAAGATCATGGCATCTGGCCCCATCGCTTCATGGCAAATAGATGAGGAAACAGTGTAAACAGTGATAGATTTTATTTTTTTGGTCTCCAAAAATCACTGCAGATGGTGACTTCAGCCATGAAATTTAAAGATGCTTGCTCTTTGGAAGGAAAGTTATGACCAACCTAGACAGCCTATTAAAAAGCAGAGAGGTTACTTTGTCAAAAAAGATCTGTCTAGTAAAAACTGTGGTCTTCCAGTCGTCATGGATGTAAGTGTTGGACTATAAAGAAATCTGAACACTGAAGAATTAATGCTTTTAAACTGTGTTGTTGGAGAAAACTCTTGAGAGTCCCTCGGACTGCAAGGAGATCCATCCAGTTAGTCCTAAGGGAAATAAGTCCTGAATATTCATTGGAAGGACTGATGCTGAAGCTGCAACTCTAATACTTTGGCCACCTGATGTGAAGACTGACTCGTTGGATAAGATCCTGATGCTGGGAAAAATTGAAGGCAGGAGGAGAAGGGGACGACAGAGGATGAGATGGTTGGATGGCATTACCAACTCAATGGACCTGAGTTTGAGTAAGCTCCGGGAGTTGGTGATGGACAGGGAAGGCTTCTGGTGTGCTTCAGTCCATGGGGTTGCAAAGAATCCGACACATCTGAATGACTGAACTGAACTGAACCACCCCTGGTCACCACTGAAAATACAGCTTGTGTAATCCCTAATCCTTTCTCGGTGGGCTTTTCAAGCTGGCCTAGTCATCTCCCCATCTCACTTACATCTGACAGCTTTTGCCCCTCTTCCGCTGCCTCAGGCAACCCTATCACTCCAGCTCTAAAGTAAACAAGCTCTCCTACATCCTGCACCTATTCTCAACATGTTCTCTTCACCTCCCAGTTTTATTGGGATCATGGCTCTCCTGTCATGGTGGTCCTCTTGGGAGGTTAAAAACCAGAATATACCTTGAGTATACTGCTATGATTCACTGCATCCTAGGCCCCCACCAAAATACATGTCAGAGAACAAACCTAGAGGGGAACAACACCAGAAACAAAGTATACCCAACTATTTAAAATCCAAAACTTCATTCTTTATTAGAAAATAAGCAAAGGTTCATTTTCATTCAGGGAACAAATAATTTCCTGGCTTCTTATGTTGAGTATCCACTGCAGGATTTGTCTAGGAACAGGAATTTCAAATTCTAGAGCAAGAGATTGTGATAAGTGGCAAAGATCAAATGCTGGCTACAATTTATGGTACATAACCATAAACTGAAAATTCGTACTTGCAAATCTGTCCCAGAGTTCTAGAACAGGAAGTTGGGGACTGGAGGTGTACCCTCTACAGAGCCACAGCTAATGCATGTGATGTTTCAGAACTCTTGAAGCTACTGTACTTTTCAAGCCAGGTAAGCAACAGCCCAAACACAATACTCTTCCGTGCTCTGATTCAATTCTATTGGAGGAAGTACATGGTCTGAGAGTCATCTGGATATGCCCAAAGTTAGCTTCTTCTCCCCTTGAGTAAAGTGTAGCTGATACTTTTTGGTTTTCATTTGCAAATTTTTGTCATCTTTTGAAAAATAAGTCATTGGCAGCAAAACTTCATAAGAGGAGAGAATGCTAAATACAACCCAATAAGTAAGACTGCCATGTATGCCACAATGCAGGCTGTGCGTTAAACTAGGGCACCCCTTCTAGTGGGACTCTTCGTATCACAAATATGAAAATGTGCATGCTCACTAGTGTGGTTTTCCAGAAAATGGCAGTAATTAGTTCCCTATTCTAATAAAGTCGGTATATGATGACAATTTCTTAAAGGTGGAAGTGAAGTGTTTTGAAGAGAGAATGTCTTTTTTCCAAATTGCATAAAGGTGCCATGTGGGCTGGCAGCAGCCATGATTTTATTTCATGCTGTAAGATTGCTCTCTGATCAGTAATTCTGTCTCTTAAGTTCTTAAACACCAGTCCATAGTGAGGACCCACAAATATTCTTGACTCTTTGGCAATTGCTTTAAGAGTTTTTACCTGCAGTACATCTAACCTCTATTTAGATAAACGTTTATAGATATGGTGAAAATAAACAATTTCACACAAAATAATAATATATCCAGCTAAAAGAGTGCCTTAAAACAGACATGGTTGGCTGAGCTCTTATATCAGGAACTCATACCAGCTTTTAAAATGTCTGTAATTTCACTTCCCCTGCACTACAACTGTTCCTTGACCTAGTTTCTCCACTAGAGAGGTCCAATTATGCTACAAAGTGAGGCTAAAATTTTGTCTAAATTTATAATGGGAAAGACTCATTAATTTGCTTTCCTTCCCTGAAACAAAGTTACTCCTTACATGAATCATAGTGTTATTTTTATTTTATTTTTGTTGTTTTTATTTAGTCACTAAGTCATGTCTGACTCTTTTGCGATCCCGTGGACTCTAGCTTGCTCCTTTGTCCATGTGATTTCCCAGGCGCAAGAATACTGGAGTGGGTTGCCATTTCCTTCTCCAGGGGATCTTCCTGACCCAAGTATTGAACCTGTGTCTCCTGCATTGGCAAGTAGGTTCTTTACCGTTGAGCCACCAGGGAAACCCTTTATTTTTTTAGTAACACTGAAAGTGTCAGTTGTTCAATCGTGTCCAACTGTTTGTGATCCCATGGATTGTAGCCTGCCAGGCTCCTCTGTTCATGGGATTTTCCAAACAAGAATACTAGAGTGGGTTGCCATTTCCTTCTCCAGGGGATCTTCCCAATGACCAAGGGATTGAACCTGGGTCTCCAGCATTTCAGGCAGACTCTTTACCATCTGAGCCATCAGGGAAGCTCCAGTAACATTAAATATGTCAACGTATGCCTCTCACCTCCTTTAATCCTTGAACCTATCATATGTCCCCAGAAAAGTTTCTATTATTTTACTAGTTCATAATACATGATTCACAATTGTGTATCGGTATATTTCTCTTTTCTACCTTGTATTTTAGGAGCTCTTAGCTACTGTTCCCAACAAGTGTTTCTTGACAGTAACTAAAGTAACTAAGGGAGGTGAGAGGCATTAACTACACATGAGGCATGAAAGATGCTTCCAAGAATTGGTATCAGTTAGAGTTATTCTACAATAAGCAATAGAGCCAACTATCTCATGTGAGCAAAAAGAAATGCTTTGTTAAGTGAAACAGGGTGTCCTCTGTTAAAAAAAACCATGGCAGTGAGCAAAGAGAAGTGGGACAACAGTAAGAAATAAAGGCAGGATCAAGGGAGGGGTCTTTTGGATCTTGTTTACTTTAACCTGGACTATTTGACCATATTTATAGACAGAGGAAGGGTTCAGAAAAATAAGAGAAATTTAAGATCTGGGTGATGGATTTTTTCTGAAAAGAAGATTCTATTGCCATTTACCATACCAGGTACTTACTGTGCTAAACAGACTTCTCCTACATTATTTTCTATTTTTTTCCCTTTTTTCTTCTTTTTTTGATTAAACTTAAACAAAAAAGAAAAATATTTTTCTTTTTTAAACTCTTTTTTTCTTTTCTTTATTATTATTTTTTCTATTTTCTGTTTTTTTTTTTTTTAATCTACAAACCCTTGTGTCGAGGGCTGACTTTCAATAGATCACAGCGAGGGGGCTGCTCTGCTATGTATGAAACCCTGACCCAGAAGCAAGTCATCTACTTCTGGTTGGTTTAGCACCAGGTTTCCCATGAATGTGCAATGTGTGATGGGAGAGGGGGCTGTATTATCTTCTAATACTACCAAATGAACACTGTAATTAGGCCCATTTCACAGAATGGGAAATTGAGTGTTGAAAAATTTTAAGTAAAATGTTCAAGGTCACACAGCTACAGTGGCAGAGTAGAGAATGGGTAGATTTCTTCCTGACTCCAAAATCATGCTTTTAACAATATTTTGCCTCTTTCTGTAAAAGCAGGAAGAGAAAGTAGGTGAAGGAGGTATACCAGCTTATAGATTTGTATTAGGAGGCAGGACATGGGAGGGATTCCTGTCGTTAAGCTTCTCTTTTCTCGGCAGGGTACAGCAGCCATTGGTGGAGAAATGGGAGGTTGGGGATGGCACAGTGAGGGTGACCAGTGAAAGACTGTTACAGTGTGGGCTGGACATGGGGGAGAAATACGGCAAGAGAAGAGGGCCCAAAGAGCGTGCTTAAGACTCCCCTTCACACACACACACACACACACACACACACACACACACACGTAGTTCCTCAAGTTTGTGCAGGAACCACTGCCTATGGCTGTGTAACTCACCTACAGTGTCTACATCAGGGCTACCCAGCGGGGGCTGGAGGTAGCACAGCAAGATGCTAAGAGGGAACCATGCTCAAGTCCCAGCTCTGGCTGTGTTACAAAAAGGGGTGAAAGTAAAGAAAATCTTACTCAAATCAGTAATTTCTCTGGCTCTGAGCTCAGATAATTGGAGATTATTATTCTTATCCTAAGGCAGCAGTAAAGTAATGCTTTAAAATTATATATACAAATATACCTGCATATATACGGAAATATATTCAATTTCTATCACTAACAACCTCAGTTATCATCCATCTACAATTATGACATAAATGTGGTCAACTAGCAACATCTTTCCTATTTCTATTTTATTATTAATGACTTTATTTTCTTAGTCTTTGTTTCTTAAAAGTCCGTGATTACCAAAGACTATTTTTAGATCAGATCAGGTAATAATCTTGGGTACTAGGACTAAAATTTAGAAAGGTCTAAGACATCTATAAGAAGTACATCCAGAAAGCTTAAAAATTGGATAAGATGTAGACGTGATAGCTAATGCCTCTCTGGAAGCAATACTCTCTCAGGAATATTTAAAAGTCACCTGGAAAATCATTACATTCTGTCTTGAAGCTAGTTCCATGATTTTGTATTTAGTAGAGAAAAAATAACTCAAGGGACAGAATGAAAAGCAAGATTCCAGTTTCATATTTTTAGAGTATATACATATAGATCAGAGAAAACATCTGGAAAAATTTATACCAAATTGTTAAACTCTATTTATCTCTAGGATTGCAGTGGGGTGGGCTTGGAATTTCTACCCAAAAAGAAGAGGAATTTTTTATTTTCTATAATACTCTGATTTGAAAAAAAAAAGCCTGTATTTTTTTAAGCTTTCAAGTATTTATTCACCAGTTTATTCATTCATTTATCTATCTCAGTAAACTTTTTTTGTTTTAGAATAATTTTAGATTTACAGAAAAGCTGCAAAGAGAGTATAGAGAGTTCCCTAACAACCACACACAGTTTTCTCCCTTGTTAACATCTCATATTACCAAGGTTCATATGTAAAAACAATAAAGCTGATCTTTGTACATAACTATTAATGTAATGGTCTTGAGAAAGATAGGCCAGCTGTTCTGCAAAACGTCCCTCAGCCTAGGTTGTCTGATGTTTCTCTCATGAGAATCCCCATGGACAGAGAAGCCTGGCAGGCTACAGTCCATAGGGTCGCAAAACTAAGCACAAACACACATGGGTTTTTGGAAAGACTACCATGGAGATGAAGCACCCTTATCATCACATCAGGATCGGTGGTACGTGATTTCAGCGTAATATCACTGTTTTTTTTTTTTTTCACTTTATTTTTTTTTTATTTATTTATTTTTTCCTCCCTTTTATTGTTTTTGTCATACAATGCCATGATATCACCATGGGTTTACATATGCTTTCCCTCCAGAAACCCCTCCCTCCCCCCTCCCTCCTCCCTCCCCCCCGGGAAATCTCGATGCACTAGCCCCGAGAATAAATCCTGGGCTGGCGATTGATTAGACATATGATAATTAACATGTTTCAATGCCATTCTCCCATATCATCCTACCCTTTCCCTCATTCACTAATATCACTGTTGAAGTTTACTTCATCACTTGCCTATGGTGGTGTTTGCCTGACTTTTCCCCCTGTAAAGTTACTGCATATTTTTCTTTTTCTGTACTCTGTTCCTTGGAAATGAGCCACCAAATCTAGCCCACCCTAATTTGGCGGTGGTCAGGGGTCAGGGGTGGGGGGAGGTGGGGGAGCTGGGTAGAGAATGGAGGAGTGGGTTAAATTCTTACTCCTAGAGACAGCAGCACTACTATACATTAATTGGGAATTCTTGAGTAAGGAAACTTGCCTCTTTTCCCCTGTTCATTTATTTATTCATTCATTTATTAACATGCACTCAGGTATATTTGTTTTATACTTTGGAATTATAATGCAATACTATATTATTTATTTATTTTATTGCTCAGAGTGTTCCAAATTTGGCTATTAGCAGGTCTTTCAGGGAATTCTGTAGTAGTTCAGTAGTATGGACTTGGCGCTTTTACTGTTGGGACTGGGTCAGAGAACTAAGATTCTTCAAGTGTGGCTCAACTGAAAAAGAGAGAAGCTTTTTCAGCTTGACTCCGATGTTCCTTTGACATGCCCCATCCTTTTCTTTCATTTTGTGAGCACTTCCTTACTTTTTCATAGCACATGATGTTCATGCTCACCTTTAACTTTTCATATCCTAGAAAGCTATTCCTTTTAGAATGTTTAGAAACCAAGGTCAGGGCACTGAGTGTGTCCTTTCAAATACCTTTTATCAACAATAAGTTGGTTGAAAATTTAATAAGTTAGCACTTATTTAATGTGAAACACTTCTTAATATAAAGTCTGACACATAATTAGCACCCAATAAACAGAAGAAAGTCATTGATGTTGTTATTATTTTTATTACTATTATATACATTTTCAATAAATTTGGAACTTCCAAATTCTAAGCCAAAATTATATCCCATTAATCATTATATCAAGCCCTAAGAGACCTACAGATCTTTTTGTACTTCTGAGGCTCAGAACCATATAAGGCCAAGAAATAGACAGTCCTCCACCCTTGGCCCAGGACTGTACATTCTTTGGTCATAAGACATTTTCCCCTCCTTTCTTAGCATCTACACAGAGCCATAAAAGCAAAAGACTACTGTAGGAAAAGATGTCTCTTGATTTTTAAGTTTAAATGTAATATCTGAAGGGCATTTAAAAAAGAATCACTCCCAAGTACAAGTCAAACACACTTTGAATCTATAGAGTATGGTTCTGAATTCTTGCCCCAAAAATTGTTGTTTAGAAATACTGCAATGTCACTGGAATGGAAATGGCTATTGTCCAACAGATTTGTAAAAATTCCTTTGAGTGACTTCCGTTGTGTTAACCACCAGTGCCATGGTTCTTACTGAGTAATAGGTACTAGAGAGTCCCTTTTATGAATTAGATAGTGAGAGTCCTAAGGGGATAACTTTAGGGGGTCCTCTACCTCAAGTTCTCTGGCCAGTTAAGAGTGGGCATGAGAATCAGAGAGGTGTCCTGAGAGACAGATCCTCAGAAGATCTTGGGGAGGACCCTAGGCCAAAAGGCAGGCTCAAGGTCACAGGAACAGGAATGATTAAAAAAATACAGGGTCACTTGCAACTTTCAGGGCATTATCTGGGCCCAGCAAGGTTGCTAGGTGGGAAGTACTGTGCTTTGGAATATTCACCCTGGTTACGATATATCTGAAGCCTCATAGAGTCCAGGGGAAAAGTACTGCAGAAGGAATGCTAGGAAATAAAAGGAAGCAGAAATTCTCCAATAACGACAGAACTCTTCTGAGTTTTTCAGCATCCACATTCTTCTTCCTAAACTTTTTGGGTTTGTATTAGCTTCTGTAAAACTGCTTTTTGCTCTTGGTATCTCAGAATGTACTAATTTAATTTTTTCTTTGTCTTGCTCTGACCTTAGCCTATATTCTTCTGAGTAAGGCTAACTGATCCTTACTATAAGCTGTGAATGTGTGTGTGTGTGTGTATGTGTGTGTGTGTGTGTGTGTGTGTGTGTGTGCGCGCGTGCGCATGTGTGTGTGCATGTTCAGTCATGTCCAACTCTTTTGCAACCCCAGTAGCTCATCAGGCTCCACTATCCATGAAATTTTCCAAGGAAGAGTACTGGAGTGGGTTGCCATTTCCTGCTCCAGGGATTTCCAATCACAACCCAGTGATGAACTTGCATCTCTTGTGTCTCCTGGATTGGCAGGCGATTCTGTACCACTGTGTCACCTGGGAAGTCTGTAACGTCTAAAATCCCCTGGTTCCTGTCTAGAATATTTCTACTCCAGCCTACCTTGAACTTCTTGCTTTTGCTGCCAGCATGATCTATCCAGCTGTCTCCTCCAGGTCCTTGACTTGCCCTGTCCTCTATCTCACTGCCCTTGGGTCATGGCCATCAGGCACCATGTGGCTTCATTAAAATGTCCTCCAGGCCCTGGAAAATGTATCCCAATATCCTTGAGGAAAAGAGTTACAAGAACCAGAGCAATTAAAGCCACACTTGGAAATGGAAGCAAAACCTCATAATTCTGGTAAGGATTATCTTTCCTTTGCTCAGAAAGAAATACAGGAGGAACCAGGTCAGCAGAAGAGCCAATTCCTCACTCTTTAAAATTCAGTTCATTTCAGTCACTCAGTTGTGTCCAACTCTTTGTGACACCATGGACTGCAGCATGCAAGGGGGCGTGAACATCCCTGTCCATCGCCAACTCCCAGAGCTTGCTCAAACTCATGTTGATTGAGTCAGTGATACCATCTCATCCTCTGTCATCCCCTTCTCCTGCCTTCAATCTTTCCCAGCATCAGGGTCTTTTCCAGTGAGTCAGTTCTTAGCATCAGGTGGCCAGAGTATTAGAGTTTCAGCTTCAGCATCAATCCTCCCAATGAATATTCAGGACTGATTTCCTTTAGGATAGACTGGTTGGATCTCCTTGCAGTCCAGGGAGAGTCTTCTCCAACACCACAGTTCAAAAGCATCAACTCGTCAGTGCTCAGCTTTCTTTATAGTCCTACTCTCACATCCATATATGGCCACTGGAAAAACGATAACTTTGGCTAGTCGGACCTTTTTTGACAAAGTAATGTCTCTGCTTTTTAATATGTTGTCTAGGTTGATTATAGCTTTTCTTCCAAGGAGTAAGTGTCTTTTAATTTCAAGGCTGCAGTCACATTCTGCAGTATTTTGGAGCACAAAAAAATATAGTCTCACTGTTTCCATTGTTTCTCCATCTATTCACCATGAAGTGATGGGACTGGATGCCATGATCTTAGTTTTCTGAATGTTGAGTATTTTAAGTCCACTTCTAGCTGTTGCTTCTTGACTTGCATACAGATTTCTCAGGATTCTTCTCATCTCTTGAAGAATTTTCCACAGTTTGTGGAGTTCCACGGGGTCAAAGGCTTTGGCATAGTCAATAAAGGAGAGGTAGATGCTTTTTTTGAACTTTCTTGCTTTTTTGATGGTCCAGTGGTTGTTGGCAATGTGATCTCTCATTCCTCTGCGTTTTCTAAAACCAGCTTGAACATATGGAAGTGCATAGTTCACATACTATTACAGCCTGGTTTGGAGAATTTTGAGCATTACTTTGCTAGTGTGTGAGATGAGTGTAACTGTGTGGTAGTTTGAGCATTCTTTGGCATTGCCTTTCTTTGGGATTGGAATGAAAACTGACCTGTGACTCCTGTGACCACTGCTGAGTTTTCCAAATTTGCTGGCATATTGAGTGCAGCACTTCCACAGCATCATCTTTTAGGATTTGAAATAGCTCGACTGGAATTCCCTCACTTCCACTAGCTTTCTTCATAGTGATGCTTCCTAAGGCTCACTTGACTTTGCATTCCAGGATGTCTGGCTCTAGATGAGTGATCACACCATTGTGATTATCTGGGTCATGAAGATATTTTCTGTATAGTTCTTTTGTGTATTCTCACCACCTCTTCTTAATATCTTCTGCTTCTGTTAGGTCCACACCATTTCTGTCCTTTATTGTGTCTATCTTTGCATGAAAGGTTCCCTTGGTATCTCTGATTTTCTAGAAGAGATCTCTAGTCTTTCCCATTCTATTGTTTTCCTCTATTTCTTTGCATTGATCACTGAAGAAGGCTGCCTTATCTCTCCTTGCTATTCCTTGGAACTCATTCAAATGGGTATAGCTTTCCTTTTCTCCTTTGCCTTTTGCTTCTCTTCTTTTCATAGCTTTTTGTAAGGCCTCCTCGTACAGCCATTTTGCCTTATTGCATTTCTTTTCTTGGGGATATACTTGATCACTGCCTCCTGTACAATGTCACAGATCTCCATCCATAGCTCTTCAGGCACTCTGTCTATCAGATCTAATCCCTTGAATCTATTTGTCACTTCTACTGTATTATCACAAGGGATTTGACTTAGGTCATACCTGAATGGTCTAGTGATTTCCCCCACTTTCTTCAATTTAATTCTGAATTTGGCAATAAGGAGTTCATGATCTGAGCTATAGTCAGCTCCTGGGCTTGTTTTTACTGACGGTATAGAGCTTCTCCTTCTTTGACTACAGAGAATATAATCAATCTGATTTCGGTATTGACCATCTGGACATGTCCATGTGTAGAGTCTTCTCTTGTGTTGTTAGAAGAAGGTGTTTGCTATGACCAGTGTGTTCTCTTGGCAAAAGTCTATTAGCCTTTGACCTGCTTCATTTTGTTCCGCAAGGCCAAATTGGCCTGTTACTCTAGGTATCTCAGGTATCTCTTGACTTCCTACTTTTGCATTCCAGTCCCCTAGAGTGAAAAGGACACCTTTTGGGGTGTTAGTTCTAGAAGGTCTTGTAGGTCTTCATAGAACCATTCAACTTCAGCTTCTTCAGCATCACTGGTCAGGGCATAGACTTGGATTACTGTGATACTGAATGGTTTGCCTTGGAAATGAAAAGAGATCATTCTCTTGCTTTTGATATTGCATCCAAGTACTGCATTTGGGACTGTTTTGTTGACCATGATGGTTTTATCTAAGGGATTCTTGCCCACAGTAGTAAATATAATGGTCATCTGAGTTTAATTCACCCATTCCAGTACATTTTAGTTCACTGTTCCCTAAAATGTTCATATTCACTCTTGCCATCTCCTGTTTGACCGCTTCCAATTTGCCTTTGTTTATGGAACTAACATTCAAGGTTCCTATGCAATATTGTCCTTTATAGCATTGAACTTTACTTCCATTACCAGTCATATCCACAATTGTCTGGTTCCAGAGTTCTGCTTTAATGTTGCCTGCTGAGACTCCAGGTGCAGAGGTCTAGAGAAACCGCAGCTGGCAGCCTGTCCCAAAGGGAGGTTGGCTCAGGGCCTGTCCCTGGGCTAACGGAGTCTTCCTTACTACCAGTAGCTCAGCTTATACTTATTGGACTCTCAGTGCTGTGTAGGATTAAAAATGCCTTTGCCTACATAAAGCTGCGGAGAGGAGAGACACATAACTGTAAAATAAAGAAGAATGAACTGAATGCTGCAACAGAGTCTCTGAGCAGACAAAATCCTGAAGGAATGCAGTTTTTCTTTAGTTGCTCAGTCGTGTGTGACCCTTTGTGACCCCATGGACTGTATCCTGCCAGGTTCCTCTGTCTGTGAGATTTCCCAGGCAAGAATACTGGAGTGGGTTGCCATTTCCTTCTCCAGGGTGTCTTCCTGATTCGGGGATCGAACTCTCATCTCTTGCATGTAGCATGAGTAGCAATTTACTCTCCCGAGAGAAGCGTTTGCCAAGAAAGTTGTCTTTAAAACTGATCATCTTTCTGTTTGTTTCTGATTTTTCAAGGAAAACATGTTCATTTTAGAGAAGTGAAAATATAAAATACATACATAAAAAAGCGAAAAAAAAGGTGTACTTTAGAAAACATTTTGTTTTGAAATAAATTTAGATTTATAAGAGTAGCAAAGATAGTATGAATGTCTCCATATATCCTTTACCCAGCTTCCTATAGTATTACCAGCTGACATCACCGTGATACGTCAATCAAGACAAAGAAATTAGCAACGATACACTACTAAAAACCAAACACTTATTTCCTCCCAGATTTTCCTTTCTTTTTTTTTCATCAAAGCCCCCTTTGTATTCCAGGATCCCACCCAGGATATCCCACAGTGCATTTAGTCATCACATCTCTTTAGTCTCCTCCAGTCTGTGACAGCCCCTCTGTCTTTGCTTGTCTTTTATGATCTTGATACTTTTGAAGACTAGTCATCAGGTATTTTCTAAAATGGCCCTCAGTTTTAGTCTGGCTGATGTTTTCACCTGAATCAACTAAGATTATGGAATTTGGGGAGAACACCACAGACGTGATGTGCCTTTCTCATCATGTAAATCAGAGGGCTCATGTTGATCACTGCTGATTTAACCTTGATCGTGTGGTTAGGGTGGTGGTTGCCAGTAAAGTTACTGTTTTTCCCTTTCCATGCTCTGTTCCTCAGAAGCAAGTCTCTTAAGTTCAGTGACACTTAAGGTGAGAGGGCTTGAGCTTCATCTCCTGGAAGGAGGTCTGTCAAAGGACCTGTGTGCATATTAAAAGCACCACAGTCCTTAGTAAATTTGGGCAGTGCTAACACCATCTTTCTCCTGAACATTTTCCCCACTGATTTTAGCATTCATCAATGGATCTTGCATGTGGCAATTATTACTGTGGTATTATAATGGTGGTTTTCTATTTCCCTCATTTCCCTACATTTATTAATTCAAATTTCTGGTAAGGAATGTCACTCCTACCCTTATTTATTTATTCAATCATTTATTGATATAAGTATATATTAATGGATATTTATACTTTAGGTTATAATTCAGTACTGTGGTTATTTGTTAAAATTGCTCAAATTGTGTCACCTTTGGTCACTGATATATTTTAGAGAGGCTGAGGGGGTCATTGCAGGCTGAAAACAGTGTGAGCAATATCTGGTAGGAAGAGAACTGGTGGGATCAGGGAATTGGCGAGGTTGGGCTCTGCTATAAGTGGCAGAGGATGAAGGAAATAGGGGTGAGAAGCACCAGCCAGGAGGCCAGTGAGGCCAGCGCTGGAAAGAAGGCAGGAAACAGCCTAATTGGCAGCTGTTTCAAAGTCCAGTAACAAATGACCTTTTAAAGGGACACCATCTAGAGTTTTGTTTTGAATTCTGCAGGGTGAAGTGTGTTGTGATGTGATATGTGATGTGAGTGAGTTTTCGTCATTGCTTCTGAAATCTTTCTCTTTCCCATAGGGGATATTTCCAGGTGCATTTCTAATATGGGTTGGGTCCTCATTGGTTTTTGTTAAGCTTTACTATTGGGGGCTTCCCTAATAGCTAAGTTGATAAAGAATCTACCTGCAATTCAGGAGACCCCAGTTTGATTCCTGGGTCGGGAAGATCCACTGGAGAAGGGATAGGCTACCCACTCCAATATCCTGGGCTTCCTTTGTGTCTCAGCTGGTAAAGAATCTGTCCGCAATGTGGGAGACCTGGGTTCAAACCCTGAGTTGGGAAGATACCTTGGAGAAGGCAAGGGCTATCCACTCCAGTATTCTGGCCTGGAGACTTCCATGGACTGTATAGTCCATGAGGTCAGAAAGAGTCAGACGTGACTGAGCGAATTTCATTTTCACTATTCATATGGCTCAGTATCAACAGAGACCAGGACTCATCAAATGAGCTTCCCTGGTGGCTTAGACAGTAAAGTGTCTGCCTACAATGCGGGAGATCTGGGTTCAATCCCTGGGTCAGGAAGATCTCCTGTAGAAGGAAATGGCAACCTACTCCAGTATTCTTGCCTGGAAATCCCATCGATGGAGGAACCTGGTAGGCTATAGTCCATGGGGTCACGACTGAGCGACTTCACTTTTGTTCATGTATTATCCTTTAATTTCTCTTTCCCACTTATTAGTCCCAGTGGGTGCTGCTGTGCCTCAGGGCTTAAAAAGGCTTGGTTCCTGCTCTCCTGGCTTATCTTTGAATTTCAGGTTAGTAGCTGGCTTTGCTGCTGGCCAGCTGCAGGAACTTGTCCAAGTCTTCTCTCTCTGAGTTTACTTTTCTCCAGCATTGAAAAGGAAATAATTTGCTTATCTCACAGGTTTTCTGTGAGAGATAGGTAAGATACTTGATTAAAAATAATCACTTACCATAAGTGCTTGCCCTATTGTACTCAATTAATGCTAAGAGGTCAGACTGGAATTGAGAGGGTCCTTGAGGGATTATCTAGTCCATCCCTTGGCCTGGAGCCAATGAATGCCTCTAGCGTTCTGGTTAAAGTTTCTTATTTTCTTTTCTAATATTTCTAAACATGCAGACTACACAGTCATCTTCAACATTTATTGAGAGCCTCCTGTATGTTGTACAATATGGCTTGTGTACATTACAAAGAGGAATTAGATGTGTATAAGACACCAACAAATTATAATATTGTAGGGTACACAGCTGTGTAGACAGTATTAAAATTCAGTACATTAAGTGCTATACTCCAGGTATGAGCCGAATAATATGTGGGTGCACTGTGAGAGGAAAAAAAGGAGTTCTGCCAGACTTGAGAAAATCTTCAGAGCAAAGTTGATATTTGAACTGGGCTTCTATCCTATACAGAGACTTACCAGGGAAAGATATATGTGTGCATATGCTTATGTGTGTTGTGTGTGTGTGTATTTGGCGATAGACAGGTGGTGGTGGTGTTTCAGGTAGGGTAAAGAGCACATGCAGAGGCTGGGAGCAGGAACAAACATGGCATGTGCCAGTTTAATGTGACCTGAGCGTCAGGTGAGTCTATGGCTGGTTGGGGCAGGTAGAGCACAGAGAGGTAAGAGATAGGACTGGAGAGGTGAGTTGGAACCATGCTAAGGAGTTAATAAGACTTTATTGGATTGAAAAGAGAAATTACACAATCAGACCCATGTTTTAGAAAATCATTTTTGCAACAACTTGAAAGGTCATTCAGTGGTGGGAGGACTGAAAGTGGTAAGCAGATTATTGTCATAGGTCAGGTAAGAAAAGACCAGGGCTGGCATGAGGCGGGCACTAAGGGATTGTAGAGCAGAAAAGGGGAAGTCAGTAATTCAGAAGTATATGCCTAGATTTCAGTGGAGTAGGAAAAGAGAGAAAAGGATGAACCAAAGATGGTCCTGTGGTTTGTAGTGTGAATGGCTGAAAGCATGGAATATTATCTGACGTATGGACTAGGTTACACAGTTTTATTTTTCTTTTACTGATAGATGCCATGCTCTTCTGGGCAATGGTGCTACTGAGAGAAAACATCATCCCTAGTCTCGAGTAAGAAGCACAAACAATCACCAACCAATCAGCCCCTACCAGAAACAGGTCGATTATGTACTGTGTGCTGTGGGAACACAGGAAAACAAACATTTAAGTCTACCAAGGGGAACACAGAAAGGTTTCACTGAGGGGGTGCTGATTCACCGTCTACTAAAAAGATGAATAGTTGGCTGCTAGGATAATAAGAGGGCAGTGGCTAGTTCATGTGAGAACATTTGATAGGTAAAAAATAGTGAGAGAGGATTGCAGAGGCAACAGCTGGGTTGCCCATTAGATTGTAAGTGGGGTGAGGGCAAGGGTCTTTTTTGCTCAGCATCATGTCTCAAATTTAAATGGTAGGAGAGAGAATTAGGAACTGGAGGAAGGTTTGTTGCAGGAAGTCTCTTCACACTGGTGTAAGGATGTAGAGATAATGAATCTGGATTGATTTTTGTGAAAAAAGTTGAAGAGGAAAAGGAAGGTGTGAGGAAGAAGGTGGCAAGTTTTTTTTTTTTTTTTTTTTTATTGTTTTTGCCATACATTGTCATGATATCACCATGGGTTTACATATGCTTCCCCTCCGGAACCTCCCTCCCTCCTCCCTCCCCCCCAGGAAATCTCGCTGCACCAGTCCCGAGCATCAATCCTGGGCTGGCGATTGATTAGACACATGACAATTAACATGCTTCAATGCCCTTCTCCCATATCATCCCACCCTTACCCTCATCCACAAAGTCCACGAGTCTATTCTATACATCTGCGTTCCTTTTGTTGTCTCGCATGTTGGGTTCTCGTTACCGTCTTTCTAAATTCCATATATATGCGTTAATATACTGTATTGTTGTTTTTGCTTCTGGCTTACTTCACTCTGGATAATGGGCTCCAGTTTCGTCCATCTGAGTAGAATTGCTTCAAATGAATTTTTTTTTAATGCTGAGTAATATTCCATTGTGTATATGTACCACAGCTTTCTTAAGGTGGCAAGTTTTGAGAGAAATAAACTGATGCAGAGAAATGAAATAGATTTGGACTAGTTCAGTCCTCTCTAGGATTCTTCTTGATATTGATAGAGGCATTCCTTGTAAGCTCCCCCTTCCTCGCTTTCCTCTTAGCACAACGAGAGCCCTTGGAAAATCTGATTGGATTGTAGACTGAATGTTGCGTGGTGGGCATGGCAGAGTGGTATACCCCATCTGTTGAAGGGCAGGTGGTGGTGGGGAGTGGGATTATCTGAGTAAGTATCTAACTAACTACATATCTCTTTAGCTAAGGTAAATAGCCCTAATTTCTTTCCATCTTTCACACTGGTGGTATTTTCAACCTTTTAGTCATTTGGACTATGACCCCTCCCCCCATTCCAATAGTTTGCATTTCCTGTCTCACTCCCACCTCTCAGTGAAGTGTAGAAATTTCAAGGAAAGAAAAATAAGATTTTTACTTCAAAGAAAAAGTGAAAAGGGGGCTTTTTGAATCACTTCCTTCAATTTATATTTCAGAAGTCCCAGTTGAGAAAACTACTTTTCTAGATGATAATTTATCAGTGACACAAATAACAAATTATGACAGCCACATTGGTCTCTCAGATTGTTTCCCATTTATTTGTTGCTAGGTGGTAGATTTAGGTTGCCAGAGATGCTCAGGCTCTGGAATAAATATAATTAATGATAGAATTATAAAGAATAATAGAACCAGGGGATGGCTTAGAAATCCTCTAGATTCTAGGACAAACTCCATACTTCACAGATGTAGACCCAGAGTCTAAGCCATGCACTCATGTTATCACAGGAGCCAAGCTAGGCTCTCCGTGAGTCCACAGGCCTGACCCCTGCTCACCTGGCACACGGCTGTGCTGTAGACCACAGACGGAACACTACATTCTTATTCCCTGACTGCTGTCAGCTGCTCTTATTTCTGCCTTGATTGCAGAAGCTGCGGGGTGGTGGTACCTATGGCAAATGAGTCATCTCAGCACAGGACAGTTGCTTCTCTAATGATGGAGTCACAGAACAGTAGGGAGGCAGATTCTCTTAGTGGGAGTCTTCTGCAGTTCATTTCCACACTGCTCTTTGGTCCTGGGACCTAGTCTGTCCCTTTTGTGAAGCTCTCTCACAGACATTGCTATCAAGAGGGTCTAATGTCTCACTAGAACTTACTGATGACACCAGGACCCATTGAACCTTCTTTTGAAACACACCAGATAATGTGTACCTTGTGTGGTCAGTTAACCCTCATGACTACTGATTCCAGACCTTTCCCACCTCCTCTGAACAGCTTCCTTCAGCTGCCCTGACCCTCTGGGACTCCATTCTCCTCTGTGATCTCCCATGGGAGCTACTCTTGGGGTGCTTGTATCCAGGCTGGTGGTCAGAAGGGTCTCTGGACCATCAGGTAATCCTCCCAGTCAGCCTTTCCTCTGTCTTCTCAGAATCACTCCCAACTTTTGCCTCCTGCCCCCGACTTCACCAAGAAATGGTTGATCATAGGGTGAGAACTCCTCAGCTCCCATACCCAGCCTTGCTGACCATCATTTGCACTCACTGTTTCCCCTTTCCTCCGGGGAGATGTGTCCCTGCCCTGTCTGTAGTCATTCTCCCCCACCCCCTCCCTAGGGTACTTGCTCACTAATCCTCCCCGCTCTGTTTCGTATCTTCAAACTTTTCTTTGTTGACTTGTTCCCTTAGGATATAAGTACCCTCAAAAGTCTCTCCCATCAAAATAAACAGTCAGGAGCAAAACCACACTCATCAAACAAGAGTTCATTGGTCCTTGCCTTCCCCTGCCATCCTACCTTTCCTTGGTTGCCCCCCGCCTCTGCTCAGCTCTGATACCATTTCTTCCATCCTGCTCCTGCCCATTTGCAGTGTCCTGATGCCTGCTTGCCAGACTTCATCATTTTATTTGCTAACAAATCTTTCTTCAGATGCCAGGGATCCTCAGGAGTTAATTCTTTGTGGGGCAGCCCCTTCTGGGGTCAGAATCCTTTCCGGATGAGTTGTCAGACTGTGGGTTGATAGTCTGTCTCTGACACCACCCAGTGGCCTGTTGTGACTGTGGGTGGAGTAGGGGGGTGGCTGTGATCCTTGGCAGATACTCTCTGACTTTGGTCCAAGGTCTTTAGAAAACCATTGTGAGAGTAAGACAATCTGTCCTGAGAACTAGGCCCTTTAATTTTTAGAATGTTGACTTTAACTGGCATTGCATATTTTATCTCTTGCTGTGTTTCTTTTTTAACTGGAAAGTGATCTCTTTCTTCCTTTACATTTGGATTAGAAAATGCTGTGTGTGTGTGGGAAGGGGATGATGGGGTAGGGAGTAGTGGTGACAAAACTGTAGCAAGCATTTCTGTTTATGTTAGTCAAAATGTGAAATATGAAAACTGAGGTGTTTAAATCTCTAATTTGTCCCCTGGGAGAAAGAAAGGCTTGTGCAAGGTCATAGCACAGCTCAGAGGAGGCTAGGGGAAAGAATTTGGATACACACCAGAGTGCTTTACAAACCACCCTGACCCCCCTGAGCTCTGGAATAGATCCTTGAAATGGGCCTGCGTGGTAGCCAAACATAGGGGTATTTGAAAATTCCCTGAAGTGAGCTGCTCCCACTCACACCATGAATAATGCAGAAGATCTTTTGGAAGCCCTCCTGGGAGCCACGATCCCACTCCCCTGGGATAGGCTCTTTTGAATGAGAGAGGCTTAGACTTGCTGTTGGGAGTTTCTTTCCTGTCCCACCAAGTCCAGTCCTCCAAAGATTGGAGATCCAGAAATAAGTCCTCCAAAACAGAGATCAGTGTCAATAGTTTGTCACCTGGAGTCTTGCCTCAGAGCCTGATAAGACATGGATGTTTGCACTAGTGACTTGAAGGATGGGTTAAGGATATGAAGTGGTCAAAAGTATTATGGTCATGGAATTAAGTGGTCCAAAACTCCATCTCTTTGCTTGTTTGTTTTTTAAATTATTAATTGCTCAGGAGCTAAGATTATGAACACAAATGTTATTAGATACTATTTATTATGAAAAAAGATCAGACCTTTTTTCTTTTTATCTTGAACTAAAGTGAACAGATTTTCTTTTTCTTTGGGTTTATTAAAAGTTGCCTACTGAATTGATTATCTTCGTATATTTTTATTGTATTTTAAACAGGGATGGATTACCATCAGTAATTTAATTTTATCCTCAATGACTGCTCACCTCTAGTATCTTACTCCTTAAACCTTGCTTCTTATCCTACTTGACCAAGCCTATTTTTCTTCACAGGTGTGGATAGAGTGGAGACAGGGATGAATTCCCAGCCAGCTCAGTGTGGTATGCTGGGAGTCTTAGGAACTTCCCTTCTCCTCTGACCAACCTGCTTTAACCACCTTAATCTCTACTATGTTTTCTTTGCTACTTTTAACTAAAAATATTCTAGTCCAGCCTCACTCGCCTGCCAAGTCACCATTTGCCTATAAGGAATGCCTCACAGACAACACATTTATATTTTGATAGCTTTGACTGGTAAAAAAAAGCCCAAACCTATTGTCCTCTAAGTCCTTCCATTGACCCTAGAAGGGAAACATAGACTTATTCTTTCTTCTAGAAATATGAAGGCAGTTTTCATTTCTTTGTTTACTCCTTCCCCTTCTTTTCTAGGCTGAACTGTCTCAGTTTCTGTGTTGTAGTCTGTTAACCTTCCTGACTGCTTTGCTCTGATCAGGCAGGGCTATGTTTTTATTAACAAATGGTACACAGGACTGAACATCATCCACTGAAAAGTGAGGCAGGACTGTCATCCCATTTTATCTTTATACTGTACCTTTAAGATCACATTGGCTTATTTTCATTAATTGAACAGTAATTTATTAGTTGCTTCCCATGTGGTAGACATTGTAGTAGATACCTGGGTGCTGGGAATATATATAAGTGCTATCAGGGAGCAAACAGACTAGAAAAGAAGGAGAGAGGGGGAGAGTAAGCAAAAATAGGTAACTAGAAAGCAAGTATGATGAGTATTAGCCTAGGAGTACAGGGTGGTGTGTGCATAAGTAGTTGGGGGACATTTCCTAACTGAAGGGTTAGTAAAGGCCTCTGAGAGGAAGGACTTTAAAGCAGGACCATAAAGCAATTGGACAGATTAGGTGCAAGAGAGAGGGAGAGCTGGGGGAAGGAACGAAATGTACCAGGCAGAACAAAGAACATATGCAAAGGCCTAGGGATGAGAAGCAACTAAATGTAGCACAATCTGGCTGAAGATTAGACTATAAAGAAGAGAAGGCAGAGATGAAGTAGGAGTTACAGGAAGTGCCCACACTGTGGGTTCCTTAAAGGCTTATTATTCAACACATGTTTGAGCACTCTTCTGGGCCCTAGAGTCATGCCAGTTAAGAAAACAGACCAAGAAAAAAATCCTTCCCTCATAGTACATAGACTTTAGTGGCATTAAGTTAAAAAACCTTATCAAAGAATTTGGATTTTACTCTAAGAGCAGGTGGAACCCTCTGAAAGGGTTAAATGGAAGAGTGATATGGTTAGAATTATGCTGTTTTAAAATTCGGCATATGATTTCACCCCCTGGGAGTACTTTTGACAATGAAAGTAATTATGAATAATTGTGATAGAATAATAGAACTTTGGCCCTTTCTAAAGATAGGCAAAAGCAAGAAAGATAGGCACCCTTTTAAAATGTGGGCAAAAGACCAGAAAGAAGCAAGACTGAAGGCAGAGATTGGCCATTGCAGGGCGCAGGGGAAAGATAGCCAGGCCTGGTACCGAGACGTTCAGTGAGGTGGAAGGAAGTGGATGGATTTGAGAAGCACTTAGAGGGAGAGACCTGTTGTCCAAGATAGGCAAAGGACAAGAAATGCAGAATGGCAGGAAAAGCCTTCCCCCAGACTGATTAGGACTCAGAAACCAGTAACCGTTCACTAAGTTCATTGGATTTGTTACTGGTTTCCTGCTTTCCCGTTACCTTCTCTACTTCTTGACTAAGTCAGAGTTCTTGATGGAACCTATACAGGTACGTATACCCATCTATTATGTTTTTCTGAATTGTTTGTCCAGTAAAACAAATGTTTAAAAACAAATAATTAAGGGATGATTAGCCTCCTAAGACTTGTTCATAGTGGCCTCTCGATCCTGAGATTGCTGCTTCCTTTCATGTGTTGGCATACAGCGCTTGTCAGTGTACCGAGTTAATCAGGGTTCTCCAAAGAAGTGCACACCCCCCCCACACATACATATGTATATGGATATTTCTTATAGGAATTGGCTCACACAGTTACAGAAACTGAGAAGTCCCATGATCTGGTGTGTCTACAAGCAAGAGAGTTTGGAAAGCTGGTGGTGTGACTCAGTCCAGATCCTATGGCTTGAGAATTGGGGAGTCAGTGGTGTAAGTGGCAGTTTCTGTTCCAATGTCTAGAAACAGGAATGCTGATGTCTGAGAGCAGGAGAAGGTGAATGTCCCAGCTCAAGCAGAGAGAGAAAATTCGTCTTCCCTCTACCTTTCTGTTCTATTCAGTCCCTCAACAGATTGGATGGTGTCCTCGCATACCAGTAAGGACAATCGTTTTTTACTCAGTTTACTGATTGAAATGCTAATATCTTCCAGACACACTCTCACAGATATATCTGGCAAAAATGTTTTACTAGTTATCTAAGCATTCCTTAGCCAGTCAAGTTGACACATAAAATTAACCACCACATGCACAATACATGTATAAGGTTAAATTCTTTTCCAGGAGAACAATCCATTTTAAATGCTGAGTTTATCCTTTTCGTGATTGACTTGCTCCAAATAGAAACAACAGTTCTCTTAGTTCTCAGTCTTTTTCTTTAAATGTGTAAGTTCCCTTTAAATCATAACTCCCTAGAGCGGCTTAACATCAGGCCATTATATGACCATTATTTCTGAGCCAGTCTGTTTGTTCCACTTTGGCCACAGAGTATGTGATGTATGGCATTTTCAGGACAGGGTCAGAAGTTCTGAAATACCGTTAACCATCAGGAGAGGACCTAGTAAAAGACTGAAGAACTGTGGATGAATCAGCACGAATCAGAAATTGCTGTTTGAGAAGCAGCTTGGTTCTTACCCTCAGAGAAGCATCTTTTTCATGCAGAAGGAGGGGACTTTCTTGGTCCCTGACCACCCTAACTTTGTGACTTATAAAGACAATACTATTGCTCTGGGGGTGATGTTCTAGGTTCTTAAGAAGAATACTTATCAAAATTGTTGCTGAACATGCTAGATGTGCAGAATGCTATTTAAATGCTTAATTACAAGAAATGAACCCAAACAATGACTGAGTTTGATTCCCTGTGGACTAGAACGCTGTTCCTGATGGATGACCATTAGAAGAGTTCTCCAGTGTCTCTAGTCACACAGTTCTGAGCTTAGCCATAAACAACTTACTGATTGATCAAGGAGGAACCAGAGTCCCTGTAGTGCTGCTGAAATGGAAGGTATAACTTGCCTGAAAAAAATCTTTTACTTTACTATTAAATGATGGGGGGAAAGGAGCATAGTCTCTTAAAGCTAAAAGATATTACTCTTTATAAGGCTAAAGAGTGGTTAGTGGTAAGTGGTTAAAGATCTGTTTGGGATTTACATTTTCTAGGTTCACTGGCATGCACAGAGACTGGGGCAGGTTTTAGTACTGGAGGGACCTGCTTGATTCTTTGTATGTTCCATTCCATGATTGCATCTCCTTTCCTTGTGCAAGAGGAAGAAGAGTGACTCATAATGACTCCTGGTTTTAATTTCAGTGAATTCCTGAAGGTGCAAACTAAGTCAGTAAATCATCTCATTTAGCTTCACTCTGGCTTATTTCTTTTGAGGGGAGATATTAGCTAGTTTGGACAGTAATTTGAGAAGTAGATTATATATTGAACTGTGGCAAGAGAACTCCAGAAACAGGAAAATTAACTAAGCCCTAGAAGTAAATGCTCATCTTGCTTTCGGTGACCTAAAAGATGTCCCTAAGCTAGACACATAAGCCACAATCACTGCCTCTCCTTTCTTCCTGTCAACACAGAGTTTCTGGAGCACTGACTTTATCTCTGGCACTATCCTACATCCTGGGGATATAGAATGCACCCCTCACCCCATGTGGTTGCCTCTCATCAAAGAGGAGACCAATAAACAAATTGCCATACAGGAGGATGCATGTGGTCCTGAGGAGGCTAGCATGCTGAGAAAGTGGCTAACAGGTT
Source organism: Antilocapra americana (assembly GCA_007570785.1). Classification (NCBI taxonomy): domain Eukaryota; kingdom Metazoa; phylum Chordata; class Mammalia; order Artiodactyla; family Antilocapridae; genus Antilocapra; species Antilocapra americana. Next base: position 4,313,506 of record ML661902.1, read on the forward strand.
GCAAGTCAGGGAGGCTTGTTTTGCAATCAAATTTTAAGCATTTTGTAAAAGCTGTTTGTTAATATTTTTCTTTTGTTTTTGTTGGGTCCTTTGTGGATTTCTCTTGACTGTAGAGGAGTTCTGAGTCACTGTTGAAGATTTTTGTGAAGAAATACATCATTTATTGCTAGGCAGAGGAGGAGGTATTTTAATTCAGTGAATCTTACAGCAATGCAAATTTTGTGGATCAGAAACAGTGTTTGTAATGGGTACGAAGTACTAATCACCCAAATCAAATGCCATCACAATGAACCTGGAAAGAGTAGATTTTTTTCCAATTGGAGTAAAACTTCTTTATAATAAATGTATTTGTTAAAAATCACATTTTTGGTTTTTGGACACTGGAGACAAAGTAGAGGGAATGGCAAGACTCAGCTTTTTGGAATCAAATATTTACTTGTTCAGTTGACAAGAGTTTTCCTGAACAAGAGGAAGGAGCAGTTAGAAATGCCCCAAACAAGATTTTGTATAGTTCACAGGCTGTTTCATATGAGAATATAGAATGATGAGAGGGAAGTGAAATGAGAGGTTAAAGTGTTATTCCTGATTGTTGCCTGTTAAGTTTTAGGGGGAGATAAAGAATGTTAAATGCAAGCTTTGGTAAGAATTCTGAGGGACTTTTCAGTGTTTCAGTGTCTGATGGTTCCATTTCTTTATAATGCAGAATTTCATTTTAAAATTTAAGAGATTTTCGTTGTTAGCACTTCTAGAAACAGACCAAACTAATCGTAAGTGACCTTCTACTCTCTTACGTGTTGATGTAAAAGTCTTTATAGGAAGAAAAAACTCTTACTCCTCAATTATAGAAAATAGACTTGAAATGTGTGCAACCCATCTGAATTAAGGTAGAACAGCTATGCAGCCTGGTATCACAATTATCCGTGGTTAAAGATGAGGGATGATGAAAACACCTGTTACATGGAACAGAGGACATAGAGATTGCTTCTGAACAAGGCGAAAGGCTGAGAGATAGTGACTTACAACTCTGTGTAAGAAATAGCACTCTTAATCTGGTGCACAGTTTAACTCAGAGACATGTTTTGATGGCCTAGAATGTGTCCACACTATTCTGAGTATTGTGTATACTCAGAATTGAGAGACACAGTCCATCAAGAAGCTCCTAGGAAGTGGTCCAATGGTTAAGACTCTGTACTTCCGATTCAGGGGGTACAGGTTTGATCCCTGGTTGGGGAACTAAGATCCCACCTGCCACGTGGTGCAGCCAAAATAATTTTTAGAAAAAGTTTTTAGTACAAGCAGGAAAAACTAACAGTAACTTACTGATACAGCTATAGTTAATTTTGTTCAGGAAGTCATCTAAGAAGGGGTGCTTCTACTAAGAACAGTTAGACATTTGCTAGATAGAGAAATAATGGAAGAATCTTCTAGACAAAGAGAAAAGGATGGTAAAACTTTGGCCATATAAGAGTCTACAAGGTATTAAGACATTTGACTCATTTGGCTAGAGCATAGGGTCTGTACATGAGAGTTGAACTGTAAAGAAGGCAGAGCTCAGAAGAATTGGTGCTTTTGAACTGTGGTGCTGGAGAAGACGTTTGAGAGTCCCTTGGACAGCAAGGATTTCAAACCAGTCAATCTTAAAGGAAAGCAACCCTAAAAACTCCAATCCTTTGGTCAGTTGATATGAAGAGCCAACTCATTGGAAAAGACCTTGATGCTGGGAATGATTGAGGGCAGGAGAAGAAGGGGGTGACAGAAGATGAGATGATTGGATGGTATCACCAACTCAATGGACATGAGTTTGAGCAAATTCCAGGAGATAGTGAAGAACAGGGAAGTCTGGCACGCTGCAGTCCTTGGGGTTGCAAAGAGTTGCAATTGACTTAGCGACTAAACAACAAAACAACAAAATAGGGTATAAAATTAGGGGGAAGAATGGGAGCCAGACTGTGATGGGCCCACCTAAGATGTTTGGATGCTTTCCTCTAGATGACAGGGAGCCAGCATGATCCTCCACCCACCAGCATTTTATTACGAACAGTTTCAAAACATAGCAAAGCTGAAAGAATTCTACGTGAACACTTGTACAACTATCATTCATTTGTGTTTTACTATAAACATTTTATTATACTTGTTTAATCACCTGTCTATCCAACCATCCATCCCTTTGTAATCCATCAATCCATTTTTTTTTTGTCTTTCAAAACAAATCACAGATCTCAGAACATTACTCTTTAAATGCTTCAACATGAATATCATTAACTGGAATTTATTGTTTAAACCATTTAATATAAAATTATAATCTTCATAGATTTTAAATGAGAATAAGATAATCAATTTTATATTTATGAAATATAATGTGAAGAACCTATTGAAATAGGGAAACAAATTAGAAACTTGCTTCAAAAGTCTAAGTGAGAGATTCTAAGAATGTGATGAAAGCCTGCAGTAGGAATGGAGAAGTGAAGTGAAGTGAAAGTTGTTCAGTCGTGTCCAGCTGACAAAATGTGGATGCAAATTTAGACTCAAACCAGGCTTTTCTTTGAGAATAAGAAGAATGTATGTTTCCAGTTTTAATTTTCATTTGAACTGTTTGCTCTTGGGGTCAGCTGAGGAATAAACTAAGAAAAGTCACATTTTGGTCACTTCTGTTCTGTTTAATGGGATATACTATGAGGTCTTGGAAACATCACTTTTCTTGAGCAGTATCTGGTCTTCTCATATCATTTAAAACCAGATTTGAATTTCTTAGCTAAATCAGTACATACTTATACCTTTGAACTTTCTTACCAGTTTGTTATAATTATTTCTCTTGCTCATTCTGACTTAACTATTGGCGGTAGTCCCACTGGTTTCATTATTTCATTTGTGAATCCTTATATGGAACTTAATGAAATGTGAGGTTGTGTCTGATCTTCCTCTCCTTTGAATTGTATAATACATTCAGCTATGCCCTCCTCTGTTTTCCCCATGGAGAGAGAGGAGAACCTTCTCTGACTCCCTTCCACTCTCTTTCCTGCATCATACAGCTCATGATTCCCAGACATGTGTGTGTTTGTCTATGAAAGAGAGAGAGGGAGAGAGTGTGTTTGTGTGTGTATACAGGGCAGGGGAGTCACGTGGAAGGAGACGGGGCAGTCATGGCCACAGACAGTCTTGGGAGCATGGAGCTCCCTAGGAAAGGCCTGAGCATTAGGGTAGAAATGACTGTTTTCCTCCTCCACATTAACTACACCTCCACGCAAGTTTTGTTTATTTCTTAGCTGGATGTCCTACCTCTGGATGAGGACACCAGTGAGTTTAGAGGGCTTTGTAGGAATTTTATTAGCTCACATGCTTGTTCACAAGCCCCTGATTAATCAAAATTATTGTTTTAGAATGAGTTGGAGATTTTTTTTTATGGAGAAGACAAACCCTCCTTGAAATATATTTTTATTTTCAGAGTCTTTTTAATGCCACAGAGAGTTAAGTGTTTTGGATTTTGCTTATGTTAATGTGGTGATGGTACATTAATAATCATCCTTCAGGGAAACAACAGGCCTGGTGGCCACTTACACAGAAAGTTCTAAGGTTACTATAGTAAATGATTTGAAATTTAAGAGAGGAAGAGAGACCTAAGAATCAGATCTAGCTATGTATAGTAGAAGAACATTGTGCTATCAAGAATAAGTCTCATCATTTTCCATAGTGACATTATGGTATGCAGTTAAAATGGCAATATTTTACATAGTGGGACAAAGTTGTACTTTCATGGCCACCATATAATCAACAGAAAAAATTAACATTTAGCTTCACTGTTAATAAATAATACTGAAATGTTTAGAGCAAGCATCAGAATTGTTTTAAGAATGAACAACTACTATGTGTCATCAAAACTCCAAGTGTTGCAAAAGGAGGAGAGCCCTTTCGGCTGAATGCACAGGGGATACTGATGGTATTTGTTATGCGTGAAACAATGAGAGGAACAGAATTTCCATCTCCATCCCTTCCTCTGTGAAATATCTTCTGTGTTTTCAGTGCTCCCTTTGAAGTCAGTATATGATCTTTGCTTTAATCCATTTTTAAAGCTTCCTTTGAAGTCAGTGGGAGCTCATGCCTGAAAGAGAGGAAAGTGTCTGAGGATTGGGTGCCTGCTGGGGAAGAGGGACCAGCCTAATCATCACTGGAAAATAACATTTATTGATTGTCCTCATGTGCATGATCCATTAGACTCCACACTAACGTGACTTTTATACTAGTTTGATTCATTTCTAGTATTACATAGAAGATGACCCAAACCAGTTGCTTCTTTTTAGGGCAGTGGTTTTTATTTCAAATTATTGGAGAAAAATGAGTATTTTAAATGGAAATAATTATTTTTATCTTGACACTCTCACAAACCCTGTTTCACCTAAGTGAATTTTCCAAATAGCTGAGACTATTAATTGTCTAATAGAGTAATTCTTTCGAGGACAATGGAAGAATGTACATTATTTTTCTCCTGTATGAAATTACTTCAGACTGCTTGGCTTTAAAAAAATTCTCATTAAACACTTTGGAGCAAAGTAAAGTAATTTATTTCTCCTTCTTCCTGCCTCTTTCTTTACTACTGCCACTTGTCCTCTGTAATACAGGTTTCTATTCTGTTTCTATTCTGCTTTCTTACTTTACACAGAGTTGCCTGAAGAAGGGGCCAGAAGTCTGAGGCATCTCTATACCTTTCCTACAGGGTAAAATATAAAGATGGTCACTTATTTCATTTCCTTTTTCTCTCCCCTTGTCCTGTTCTTTGTTTTCTATCTCTACTCTCCTTGGACCACCTACTTCTTTTCCTTTTTGTGGTGGCCCACCCTCATGATGTCAGCCCCACCTGTGAACAGAGAGGGCCTCTATCAATATCTGCCTCTGTACTTTGGTTGCATGTTCGAGCTCTGCATCTCTGGTTGGATCCTGACTTGGATTCCTCTTGGGGCCTCAAACTCAGTACTTCAAGCTGAGCTCAGCCACTCTTGTCAAGGTCTTCATTTTCAAGTTCTGTGAATGGTATCACCTTCCAGCTAGCCTCCACCTATCCTGAAAATCTGTGAATTGCTCTTGACAATGATGTCTCCTCCCTGTCACACTACTTCTAGTCATTTAGCAAATCCTGTCACGCCTACCTTGAAAACTCAGGATCTGCTCCTTCTCCACTCTGCCACTATCTCATCCAGTCCCTCATCCCACCTTGCCAGTGGCTGTAAGTGCCTTCTCTGTGGTCACTTGCTTACACAAACTTGTCTTCACAAGATTGCAACTTTCCTTCCTAAAATTTGATGCTGGCCATGTCATTCTCAAACTTAAGAGCACTCCCCACCCCTTTGCCTCAGCTAAGCATGTAAAGTCTTTTGTAGTCTGACCTAACTCTTCAGCAGCTTCTTTTCTATTTAGTAAACCCATGGCTCCTGCCACTGAAAATGGTCCCTGATTCACTTGGCAAATGGCTGCATATCCTTCAAGACCAGTTGGGGTGTGTTTTCTCTGAAGCCTTCTCCAGTGTCTTCAGCAATCCTCTGCCCCTTTTTGGGGTTCCCACTTTCTTCTTTCAAGGAGACACTTCTGATGGTCTGTTTTTATGTGTCACCTATACCAGAATGAAAGCTCATGGAGAGTGCAGTTTATAATTTGTTTCTTTCTCAATCCTCATCCCAGGGCCTACCTCAGATAAGATACAAACCAACAAATGTTTGATGAGTAAAGATTTTGAGAAGTCTTTTTCACTTACATTTAGGTTTGAAGTTGTATTGTTATTGAAGATGATTGTTCGGACATTAAAATAATAAAACATTTTTTTACAGATTCTCCCTTCAAGAGGTATATGTTAGAAAATATTTAAGAATTGTCTCTTTGAAGAGAATATAATGCCTATACACTGAGGCTAGTCTAGAAGAAGGAGAGAAGGTTCCATCCATAGGGATGTTCTTAAACCCATGCATCATCTCCAGAATCATCTGCTGCTAGAGTCCTTGTTACAGGACGAAAGTAAGCCCTTGTCATTAAAACCACACTAATCAGGTACAGGGAACAGTCATCTGCTTCAGAAGTTTTACTCCCAAGATTTCTGAGAAGATTTCAGCTGAGAGTCTCTAATTAAAATTTTTTCTCGGTGTTTTCAGCAAGACCTATAAATTAAACATACAAATCCTCAAAGTCTTATTTTGTTTTTTAAATCTTTATTGAATTTATTACAATATCACTTCTATTTTATGTTTTGTTGTTTTAGTGGCGCAGCATGTAGGATCTTAGCTCCCCAACCAGGAATAGAACCCACAGCCCCCTGCATTGGAAGACAAAGTCTTAACCACTGGACCACCATGAACATCCCAAAGTCTTATTTTAAATGATGACAGTAGGAGAAACATCCAGCCAAAGTACATAATTTGTGGTAAAAATGGGAAACCTTTTTTTTTCTTTTAAAGAAATGTAGAAAATATCATTAACATGCCCGTACATGGAGAAGCTTGGTTTTAATTTCAGTGAAGTTTCTGAGCAATGGTAGAGACAGAAAATTGTCTGTTCAACTAATTTCAAAGTTGAATGAGAGCATCTGACTATTAAATAAATTCATAAAATAAAAGTCAGTTTCAGCTTCATTGTTTGGACAATTAAAGGAGAGGGAATAAAGTAAGTGCTATCTGGAGGCTGAGAAGCAGGTGGGGTGGGGAGACGGAGGCAGAGCACAGTTTGCCTTAAAGGAAAGGCTAGGAGGGCAGAGCGAGCCCACGAGAAGAGGAGGTTGTTCCCATAGTTCCTCCCATAACCTTGTCTTCGAGGTCTCTGCTTTTATCAGCCCTGCTTCCTTTCTAACTTACTTCATCTGGCTGAAACCCTCCTCCAACGGCCTGTCTACCCAAGACGCTTTAGGTTCTCTCGCTTTCTCATCAGTCTGCCTCCCCAGCTTCTGCCTCCAGACCCTCACCTGCTCAGGCTCCAGGGTCCCACGTGCTGTAGGATGTCATCTCCTCCTTCTCTTTCCTTAGAAGGATGAAACTTCTACCTGCTTATCTGTAACTCAGCAGACCCTAGCTTACTATTGGTGTGTGATTTAACCCTCTGGGCCTCAGTATGCTCATCTGTGGAAAGAACGTTAGTAACACATGCCTCTCAAGATTGTGAGTTGCCCAGCAGGTCCTCAACAAGCATTCATTTCCCTTCCCTTCTCTGCTTTTTTGCTGCTGTTCCCACTGCCTCACTTCCACCCTGCTGATACCGGTGCTCTTCCAGTCTTCTCAGCATCTAAGCCATCTGCTGGAAATTTGCCTCTGGAATTCCACTTGGAGTCCTCGCCTGTGTCTGAGAGTAGGGTTTCAGAGGGAGGCTCTGTGGTGCAAACCTCTCTGCAGCAGCTGCAGAGTCAGACATCGCAGGTTCAGCTCCTTGTCCCACCATGTGCTCCTGTGTGAGCTTCAGGTAGGTTGCATATTCTCTTGGTGGGCTAGTTTCCTCATTTATAATTTGGGAATAATAATTACTTGTGCTTCTAGGGTCATAGAAAAGATTAGATGAAAAGTGTTGAGTGTAATACCCAACACATTGTAAGTGCTCAGTAAATGTCATAGGTAACCTCAAATTAGAAAGTACCTTGTGACTGAGTACCTTGTGACCAGGGTTTTCCTGGTAGCTTAGTCGGTAAAGAATCTGCCTGGAGAAGGGAATAGAAACCCACTCCAGTATTCTTTGGCCTGATGTCCTCAATACTCCTGCTTCATTATCTCATCTCAGAAGGAAAGCGTGGCAGGACTCAGGTGCCAGTTACTGGGGCACATCCAGAGAAGGCCCTTGATAGATTTTGCTGGGGTTCACTGTCTGTGGAGGAGATGGGTGTGGGGGTGTGCACCAGCTTTGTTTTGCAGGGGAAGGAAGCTGTATCAGCAGGCAAGGATGCAATGACTTGGATGTGCTCCCTGAAATGGGATAGCTGGTGGCAGCAGGCAGAGAGAGGGCCAGCAAAGGGTGCTGCTGCCATCACCCGAACGTTTTTGGTATTTCTACTGGCCTCATCCCCTTGCTGCCAGCTTGGGAGTTATCAGAACCCTGCAGTCCCTGCTTAAAAAAAAAAAAAAAATTGCCTTAGAAAGATCATGCACCATTCCGAGACAGAATTTTGAGATTCTATTCAAGAGGGCAGAGTTCAGATTTTTTTTTTCCCCAGTGAAGAGTAGAGAGAGAAGCTGAAGATGAAACTACTTTCAAGGGTGACAAAACTATTTAGGTGTGTAAAACCAAAATTGTCCTAAAGCAACTGTAAAAAAATATGTTATTTAACTGTTCGTCAAAAATAGTATTATGTCACATCTGGCCGCAGGAGAGCAGACCTCTGTGTTTGTGGATATGAGTGTGTGTGTGTGTGTGTGTGTGTGTGTGTGTGTACAAAAGCATACTATGTCATTTCCTATTCTAGTCTGAAAAAATCAGATGAATTATCTTTCAAGGGCCTGTATTATTTTCTAAAATCACTACAGTAGCTGAAACTTGTAATTTATCAACTATTCTGAGGCTGAGACAGAATATCTGAATTTGGCCAGTTCCAGAAAATCCAGTATCCTTGCCTGGTGACAGTATAGTGGAGTTTTACATCATGGGACATTTAAAATATAGATTCAGCCAGTAGCTTGTGGAAAGGAGTTCAAATATTGTGACCCATCCTACATGCCGAATTACCCAAAAAGTCTAGGCTTGTCTGGAGAGCTCCCTTAGGATGGGAGACATGCTTTTGCTTTTCCTCAGTTGATCTCGGTTCCCCTGGGTGCCCCAGGGTAGAGCATCTTCCTGAGCTGAGGGTAATTCTGGGTTTAAAAATGACTCCTAAGTGCAAGCCAACTTTTCCATCTCTTGCTTAACCCAAGAAAGAGTCAGTTATTCCTACACTGGAGAAAAGTATTATTGAGGGGCCAAATGTCAATCTCTAATATAGTGCTTTCTTAATGGATTTTGGGGGATGATTTTCAAAGTGAGCTTTTCCTGGATTTAAGCCCTGGTGAAACACAGCTCTTTATTCTGCCACCAGCTGCCTCTCCTTACCTGCCTTGCCACACTCCCTTCTGCAACTCATACTCTCTATCTTGGCCATTGTGCTTGTAAGTGACCAGGGATAGTTTGTAGAAAGGCTGGCTCGTGACCAGCAAGTGGCCACTGGTAACATGATGTGCATTGCTGGGATTAGGAGCACCTGACCAGGAGTGAGCACGCTGCACACTGAAGGCTTGGGGAAACACTGTGAAGGAACAAATCCCTTAACTTGTGACACTGGACTCTAGCACACGAGGAATCTGGTCATTGTGTCCCATCTTGCTGCATTAGTGTGAGGAGGGCTTTCTTTCCAGACTCGGTTAATTCTCTCAATACCAGGTCAATAGGTGGAGGATGAGATGGTTGGATGCACCACTGACTAAATAGACATGAGTTTGAGTAAACTCTGGGAGATGATGAAGGACAGGGAAGCCTGGAGTGCTGTAGTCCATGGGGTCACAAAGAGTTGGACATGACTGAGTGACTCAACAACAAGGTAGAATATCTAGGGTACAGATTCTGTGTCTTGCATTGCCCTAATATGCTGAGTATTCAGGTTATTTTTAATACTACTAGATAAATTCTCAGGGGAGTAGGAGATAAAACCAGGGAAATTCTGAGGTTGTCTTTTCATGTTTTGTTACTGTTGCTTAGTGATATGGGGAGGAAAGAAGCAAGGGACAGCTGAAAATGGCTACCTATGAGAAGCCAAGTGCATGCTCAGTCTCTCAGTTGTGTCTGACTCTCTGCGACTTTATGGACTGTAGCCCCCAGGCTGTCCATGGGATTTCTCCAGGCAAGAATACTAGAGTGGGTGGTTATGGACTCCTCCAGGGGATCTTCCCAACCCAGGGATCAAACCCACATTGCCTGCGTCTCCTGCACTGGCAGGTGGATTCTTTACCACTGAGCCACTTGGAAAGCTCAGTGTGAGCCATAGGAACATAGAATTTTGGTAATGGAGGAGACCTCAACCCTACTTTTAGAGCGGTGAAATGATTTAAGGTCAGAATACTGGGCAGAGCTAGGACTAGAACTTCAAGTTTTCAGACCCCAGGCTCCTGTTCCTTATTATGTTACAGTGTCTCTGATGAACTGGTTTAATAGGAACTGGTTTGGCCTGTTTTGTGGTAGTGCAGCCTCACCCTTTAATGAGCTCCCTGTAAGGGGGAGAACAAAGTCCACATTCTTATTGTTTTGGTTTAGGGGGCATGACTGTCACTGGCAAAGTGCCATGTGTGCCTAAACTCTGAAAACTTTTTGTGCATGTGTATGCAGGGGATGGGGAGGGATTAGAATGAGGTGGATTATGATGGGTGAAGGGGATGGGTGATGCTAGCAATGACAGCCACAAATGCAAAAATTGATTCCATTTAATGGTAATGGATGCTTAATGGAATTAATGGGGGTTTTATGCATGTTTCCTGCTTTGATCTGTTTGGCATTAGGCAAATCTACAAGGAGTAAATTTGAAATGAGACATAGCTCCAGACTGCTTTCTTGGTACTTCACCTTTATAGAAGGAAAGGAATTCTTTCCCTTTATCTTTTGATGACATTTGAGTGGAATGGTTTGAAAGGAAATTTTTTTTTTTACTAAGATGATGATGATGATTGTTTTACTTGCTGTTGGTGGCCTCTGTTTTATAAGTGTCACATTTGCTACAGTGTGGCATGTGCCATGTCCAATGGAAATAATCTTGTTTAGGCACCAGTGTGTAGAGGACTGCTTCCCTACCCCCACCCTGGGTACAGGATCTATCGTTCTCTGGGACCATCTCTTCACAGATATTTATCCTCTGTTCTCAGATTCTTTACTGAGAACTTTGTTGACGCAGCTCAAGTGTGAAGGACCCTAGATTGCTAACTGTTAATTGAAAGTGAATGGCAGATACCATGCAGCATCATTCTCATATTGATTTCCAGTGCCTCCTGATTAGGAAGTTGGTGAAACTCCTTGATTGAAGCATCTCTGCCCTGGTCTTATTCACATCTTCCTCTCTGATGATGTCTTGCTGTTGGGTCTACAGCTTTTCCTTCTCTGCATTTCCTACATATTTCTGTAGAAATATGTGAAAATGCAACATATTAAGTTTAGTTTCCTCGAAAGCATCTTCTTTGGAACCAGCTCCTCCCTGACCTTCAGGCAGTTGAGAGAGCAGCTGTGTGGTCCACCTAGATTCAAGCTGGGAGGAAAGCAACTTTGCCATGGATTCTGACCCAAAGCCTCACCGCTACACAGGACTCAGCGCCTCTCTTGGCTGCAGCCAGCAAGTGTGCACGTACTGCTGGTGGGAGTCACCTGATGGGGGTAGAGATTACTCTTCACCATTTTCTGGATGAGCTAAATCAGCATAAATTAGTATTCATACATGAAAGATTTCATCATGAATCTTATGCCCAAATATAGCTCAGCAAATTTACTAGCTTTCTAATTGTCAGCTGTGTTGCTCTGCTCATGCCATCTGTGAGTGCACAAAAGAGGAAGAGAGAAGGGAGGGGAGGAAAAAAGGAGAAGCACAGGGAGTGGGCAGGATGAGGGCAAAAGGGTGGGCCAGAGAAAAGATTGAGAAAGAGACTATTTACTTGAAGGTTTCACCTTCTGCTGGATTACATTAATATGTCATTTGGGAATTGGCTCCATATTTCACCATTGTCCCTGAAAAGGAAGATGATACATTTCAACTGCATTTTCAAAGACAGAAATATATATGCTAGACTTTCAGATACTCAGGAAGAGTTCGGCTGCATTCCAGGATGTCATTAAAGAGCAGAATATATCTCTAAAATTCTAGCATCAGAGCTGGAAAAGATCTCAATTTAGCTTTTCACTTCCCAGAATCAGAAACTGAAGTATAATGATGCTAAGTGACTTTGCCAGAACTCACCAGCTGATCAGAGGCAGAGCAGGCACCAGACACAGTTCTCCGGATTTGTACTCTGAGGGCTTTCTGCTGCACCCTGGACATTATGCATGCATCAAATGCCAGAAAACTAAACATATTGGAGAAACTAGAGGGAAAAAAAAAGGATTGGTTGGAGTTGAGTTGGAAGTGAAGATGGGAGAGGCTGACCTATTCTTCAGTAGAAACAAGACTGAGGTCGAGATTTTGAGGGCGGGGCTTCCTCAGGCAGCCTGCAATGGAGCAGAGTAGAGTCTTAGTCTTAGCCGAGCAATCTGATGAGAAGAACATCTTCTACAGAGAATAGACCTTTGTGGTGACCTTGGGAGTGGTAAGTGTACGTGGCTGATAATCCATCATATCCTGACTTATCTGGCTAATTGGAGAGAAAGAAACAAAAGACTGGAACAGACATGTTATGAAAGAAAATACAGAGATGGCAAATAAGCATATGAAAAGATGCCTAACTTCATGCGTAATCAAGAAACTGCAAATTAAAACAGTGGTAAGATAGCACGACTTACCTGTTAGAATGGCCAAAATCCAGAATGCTGACATCACTAAATACTGATGAAGATACGGAGAAACTGGAACTCAGTTATTGCTGGTGGAAATGCAAAATGGTTTCCAACAGCCATGTTGGAAAACAATTTGACAGTTTGTTACAACACTAAACTCATTCTTACCATATAATATAGGAACTGGCTTCTTGATATTTACTCAAAAGAGTTGACAACTTATAGCCACACAAAATCTAGTATGTGGATGTATATAGCAGCTTTATTAATAAGTGCCAAAACTTGGAAGCAACCAAGATGTCTTTTAGTAGATAAATGGATAAATAAACCATGATATGTACAGACAGTAGATTATTCAGTACTAAACAGAAATGAGCTATCAAGTCATGTAAAAATATGAAGACCCTTAAATGCAATATTACTAAGTGAAATAAGCCAATTGTAAAAGGCTACATACTATATGATTCTAACTGTATGATATTCTAGAAAAGGCAAATTTAAAGGATCACTGGTTGCCAAGTGTTAGTGGGGACGGAGGGATGCATAGGTGGAGCACAGAGGATTTTTAGGACAGTGAAACTATACTGTATGATAGTGTAATGGTGGATACATGCCATTATCCACCATTATACTACAACAACATGCCATTATACATTTGTCAAGCCTGTATAGAATGTGAATGACCAACAGTAAAGCCTAATATAAACTTTGGACTTAATGGTGATAAAGATGTGACAATATAGCTTCATTGGTTTTAACATTTTAACAAATGTACCACTCTGGTACAAGATTCTGATAGCTGGGGAGATTATGTGTAGGAAATCTCTACCTTTAGCTCAATTTTGCTGTGAACCTAAAGCTACTCTAAAATAAAGTCTACTAAAAATTCAGTGTAACACTGCATAAAATTTCTAAGTATTATAAAACTAAGTATAAGAGTCTTTGCCTTATTTCTCTAGAAAGCAGAGCCTAAGACAAGAACTTCAGTGCGTCATGTGAAGGTGTAAACACCAGTGATGAGGTATAAAACACAGTCTTACTAATGCATAAAATCTATTTTGATTTATTCCTAATAGAGTAAAAGGGAAATGAAGAAGAGAAGATACCAAGCTGCATGAGGCAAAGTAGGCACTAAGCTGTTAAGTACAGGCTGGCACTTACCAGTGAGATACAGGTCACTCAGGACTCCTCCAGAAGAGATGCAAGAAAGACCTGACCTTTCAGGTATTCCACTGAATCTGAAAGTGAAGGAGCAATCCAGTGCCACTAACCAAGAGAAAGAAAAAAGAAGGTGGTAAAGGAATTATGGAGACATGCAGGTTTTGAGTGTTTTTGCAAATGTATTAGGCAAAAAAGTAATGAGGAAAATGTTGGAAGAAATCGCATCAAAAAGTCAGAAAGGGCAGTAGGCAACTGTTTCAAGGTTCTGGACCCATGATGGAACAGGATATTAACGCTGGAGTTATACCTAGATTTAAATCTATCATGTAGCAGTTGTGTCACCCAGGGGGAAAAATTAGATCACCCTTCTAAGCATGTTTTCTTCACTTCTGAAGATGAAGTGAAATATCACTTCAGTATGTTGGAGTTTCCCTAGGGCTCCAAATTTGGCTCAAACAGTAAAGAATCTGCCTGCAGTGCAGAGACCTGGGTTTGATCTCTGGGCTGGAAAGATCCCCTGGAGAAGGGAATGGCTACCTACTCCAGTATTCTTGCCTGGAAAATCCTATGGACAGAGGAGCCTGGCGGGCTACACTCTATGGGGTTGCAAAGAGTTGGATATGACTGAGCAACTTACACTTTTATTTAGTATACATTACTTTCCTTGATTCCAGTTCTGTTATTTCATTTCACAAAAGTCTATCATGCCAGTTTTCCCCCAGCATTTGCTTCTAGGGAGATTGGGACATTTGAGAAGGAAGAACTCAATGTTGTTCCTTAACTTTGAGAAATGGCCCAATAAATTTGAATTCCCCCTAGCTTCTTTTATCCTCAGCCTGGCTAATGCCAAGGGAAAGTCTCCTGATTTTGTCATTTCATTGGGAAAAAAACCCAACAAGCCTTCTCTTGAAAAGTGAGTCATTCATTCAGATTACTTTCTTTGGGTCCATTGTTAACAATCTCTTGACAAAATGCTTTTTTTTTTTTTTCTTTTTTGTAGGTTTTTTGTTTTTTTTGGAGGGGGGCTTATATTTAAAAGGTCAGTTAGCTTGTTTGTTAGCGTTCCTCTAATAGTAAAGCCATGAGTAACATAGCTAAATATGGTTGAAAGCTAGAACATTTAGTGTTCCACTGCCTTTGGAAAGTGCAACTGCAGTTTTATCATCAATGAAGATAATTTTCCTTAGTAGTCCAGCATGAGGTTTAGCATTGTCAAACACAGCTAACTTTGCTAGGTAGCCATTTTTAACTGCTGTAGAGTCTTATTAATGCATAAAATCTATTTTAATTTATTCCTAATTAATACTTGAAATATAGTTTTTTTTATTTTCATTGGTTAGTGACTTCCTTTCCTTATGTTTTTTCTCTTATTGCTCCATAGTTTGATACTCATTTGGTTCTCAATTCTTTTCATTTTAGAGATGGAAGAAATTTCTACACAGGAAAATGGCATCATGGAGAATCCTAGAGCCTGCATTCTCAATAGAGGCACTATTACACCCCTGCCCTAGGAGGCGAAAATTGGTTTTTGCCCAGTAAAAAAATAATAATAATACTAGAATCCTACTCTTTTGATACTTAAAGTACAGATATACATATAGTACATGTAGAGTATATCTGTGAAGGCAATGGCACCCCACTCCAGTACTCTTGCCTGGAAAATCCCATGGACAGAGGAGCCTGGTAGGCTACAGTTCATGGGGTCACGAAGAGTCAGACATGACTCAGCGACTTCACTTCCACTTTTCAATTTCATGCATTGGAGAAGGAAATGGCAACCCACTCCAGTATTCTTGCCTGGAGAATCCCAGGGACAGAGGAATCTGGTGGGCTGCTGTCTATGGGGCTGCACAGAGTCGGACATGACTAAAATGACTTAGCAGAAGCAGCAGTAAAATTTTATGAGTGGTGATTACAAAAATATGTCTAAAAGAGCACCTGTGGGGTGTTGATAATGAAAAACAAGTTGAGAAACACTGATTTAGAGCCAGGAAAGGTGATTTTTAAGAGATAAAATGTGATATGAACTGAGAGATTCAGAATAACTGCTTCTGTTTACATTGCGTTATCTATGTTAATAATCACCAGACCACGGAACAAGCTGACTGTGTGAAAGTTTGGTGATTATTTACATCATCCTTTTTGCTTTGTAGACTGTTAATGTTTGTTTTGTTTTTGTTTTCTTCCTAGCCTTTTAGTTCTTGTAGTTATTATTCATTGTTTTCCAGTGATGATTAAATTATAGAAAAAGATCCCAATTGGGGTCTGCTGAGTTGTTGGGTAGAGTTGGGAGTTTAGAATCATCTATTGTGTTACATTCCAACACAAATGAGTGCTTTCTCCTTTTAAATTCTCAAGCCTGTAATACTTCATTAAAAAAAAAATTAGAGCCCTTGGTAATCATCTGGTATGTCTCTAATCATTCTTTTGAATAGGGACTCTCTTATTCTGAATTTCCAGGGCAATTTTTACAATCACTTCACTGTCATAGGACCTGGCATTATAGCCTTTTCCTTAGTTCCATTTACTGTACTTCTTAGCTTCCTAGCTGCAGTGTCTTAGATCCATAATAACTGGCATTTGGAAGGTGCTCAACAGATATTCATTAATTTACCAGATAGTTTAAATATAACACAAAAGGGGGATGCTGGAAATGGTGAAATAATTTAACATTTATATGGAATATTTTTCTAGGTGAGATGCTTTTCCCTGGATGAGTGAGGAGCTGTTTTGTGCAGTAAAAGGAGAAATCTTGCCAGGTTTAGGTATGCTTATCTGTGCAACTGGTGTTTTTAGAAACATTTTCCTCTAGGAAATATTAGTTAAAATATTCCAGAATTTGAACAAGTTGTCATATACTTTTCCTCTATCTTTTTCAAGAAAATTTCACCCCCAAAACAAAAGACTTAGACTATAATCTCTGTGAACTGATATAGAGTGGTTTCTTTGATGTAATAAATGAAAAAAGTAAAGATATGATTGTCTATAGTATGGTGCCTTTCAAGTAATAAAGGCAGGCCAAAAAGGAAAATATTTATTTGTGAAAAAAGAAATAAAAGATGGATAAACCAGAAGCAAATGTGACTGATTATATAGAGAGAGTGGGAGGGGAAAAGTATGTGTGTGTTGTGGGGTACAGGGACAATGGAAATGGAATAAATGAAAAGGGGGAATGACTTCTCTGAATATACCTTTCTCTATACTTCTGACTTTTAGAACCATGTTAGTTTTGTTTACTCAGATAATCATCCAAGATGTGGGGAAACTCAGAATATAAATAATAACAAATCTAATGATTACACATGAACAACATAACCACAGTGAATGGTCTGGAGAAGGAAAGAATTAATTTCAGCAACTCTGGGAAACTGGTTTGACTATATACTGTAAGGAGACAAGACTAAAAGGACTGCACACAGTGTTCTCAATTAACAGCTTGTTTCTTCACAGGAGTGCAGGTTAGCAATTTTAAGTCATCAGTGGATGCTAAAACTAGTAGAAAAAGTATTTGCATAGATTAAATTATCTCTCTATGATATACTTATTAATTTCAAAGAGAAAAATAGTAACTTTATAGTGGAGGAACCTGGCAGACACCCCTTAACCAAATGAACGAAATTGGTATCATCAATAAATATCGCCATATTGACATCATGTGTCTCCTGCACTCATACACTGAGAAAGGTACAATATCGAATCTGTGGTATTCTGGACAGAATTGAAAACTTGAATTTAATAATGAGCAAACATCAAACAAACCCAAATGGAAGTGCATTCCACAGAATAACAGGCCAATACTCTTCAAACCTGTCATGGTCGTAAAAGACTTGAGAGCTGCTCCAGGTTGAAGGAGACTGTGGAGACATGGCAAGTAAATGCACTGCATGATCTTAAACTGGACCTCCTGGGAAAAGGACATCAGTGGAGCAAATGACAAAATTTGAATCAGGTTTATAGATTAGATAATAAAATTTTTTCAATGTTTACTTTTTTATTTTGACAGTTGTACTGTGGTTATGTAAGATGTTAATATTTGGGGAAAAGAAGGGAAGATGGAATTAACTGGAATTATTTGTCCTATTTTGCAACTTTTTTGTAAAGCAAAGTGAAAAGTTAAAGCTAAATTTTTAAAATTCAAATTTAAGAAATTAAAGAAAAATTGTGGCAAGGAGATATTTAAGGACCAATGTGGGTTCTAGTCCTCTTCTTGGCTATTACTATTTCTTGATATGACTAATAATGATGTAAAGAAAGAAAATGTTCTTTCAAAATAGGTACATTTATTAACACTTGAGATTTGTCATGTATTTAAGATTCTAACTGGCACAGTTGAATATATGAATAAATAATAGAATGAGGTGTGGAAATTAACTGGAAAGGAAATTTTTTGAAGAGAAATCATGTAGAAAACATCTACCTTCAACCAGGTTCCTCAGGTTTCAATTACTGCATATTTAAAATCAATGATAACCACCAAGCACTCTCTTCTACAGAGTCATGTTAAATGATAATACTTAACATAGGTGCATGAATTCTGCTTATTCAAGTATGAAACTCACAGTTGGTAGTATAACATTCATTAAAGTGATCTTACAGCAGTAGGTGAAATTGAAAGCCATTTGACACTGGTATTTCAGAAGTGTTTCTGATACTCTTCTTCCAAGATGATTTTCTGCTAGAAAGTTTACTGAGCATTCACAGTGTGTTGTATGCCATCCACAAGGGATACACTCTTCGCTTGATTGAGGTGAATGTTCTAAACTTCCAAAGATTTAGGATTCCAAAGGAGTCTGGCAAATACATTATAATATTAGGGAGATTAAGTTCCCAAACTGGAACCGCTGGGGTAGTCTTACAGTTCTACAGGGTGAGATGAAGCATCTGACTCTGAGTCTGAAAAAGAATAAAATAACAAACTTTTGGGGACAGGAAATATGGGGTCAGTGATGCATGAGAGCAAATAGACCAAACAGTAATCAAGATGACCTACTCTTGAAGAAATTTATGCTCTGATCACACAACAGCTCTCTCTCCCTCTCTCCTCTGCACGTGAATGCAAACACACACATACACAAACAGATACCTCTGAACTTGGCTGCCGCATATGTACTTGTTGCGTGTCTGTTTTCACTGGGGTGACCTTTGGTTCTAGTCAACTGAAACATGTAGTTTTCTTAAGTTTACTTCTGTTATTTAGTGGGAGAAGCAGTTCCTGTAAATACGGCTTTATTTTTATATAAAAGTTACTGTATTTGTCATTCTTAGCAACTAAAGGAAAAGGAGGAAAAAGATCTTTATCTCTGAAAAATTGTGGGGCAGAACAGTTTTGTGCATGTGAAAAATCAGGCGTCTGCTTGATAGCATCATTCGTTATAGAGTGGACTTGGGCAAGTTAGGGCCACCTGTTTCATTTCCTTTCAAGGCCCCAGTTAGGGCCTTGGTTACCACAAGTTAGGAGTAGACTTCAGGAATTAATTAATAACAGCATTAGCCTAAAGCTTCTATCCTCACCTTTTCTAGCCAGGGCTCAGAACAGATCCTATTCATACCTACTATATACAATCATGGGAAACCCAGACACATACTCTTGTCTCCATTAGGCTAAATATAACTCTCTTCCCTTTTTTCTCCACTTCTGAAAGCACATGAGAAATAGAAGTAACAGGTTTAGAGTGATAACCTTGAACCTGCTTTCATTTATTAAGTGGTAAATTATTGGCACATGTTAGTATTTTATAATTAGTAGCAAGTTATTTTCAATATATGTCAATACAATTGTGTCTGAACCCTTGCACTGAAGTGGAGTATTCTGCCCTGGGCAGCGGATCTCCTGCTTTGTTATACAAATGAAATGCTGTGTTATCTATGTTGACTTCTAAAGATTGGCCAGCAAATTAACTTTCCCCTCCTTATTTATCTTTCAAAACCTTCCTGGAGTATCACCTCCATCCTTCATATCTCAGGTGGATTTCATTGCTTTGGTGTATGGCATGTTTAGAGTGTGGGCATGTGTCTGTTATTGCCCACTGCCCCCTGCGTTGTGCTCACCTATTCACATATCTGTCCTCCATTTCACTGTGCGTCCTAGAGATGAGGACCCACCCTCACTGTTATCTCTTTGCTTAATGTTACCTGGCTTAGAGTTGTTGCTCTAATATCTAGTAAGCTATAGAAATAGCTCCAGGATTATTTGTGAGTGAAATATGTCATTAATTATCTATAAGGAGTATTCATAGAACATAGGGGAAATGGCCAGAAGACCTCAGCTATTCCTTAGAAAATTGTATTGTCAGGAGTAGGATAAGTAGAATAATGGGATAAGAAATAAAAAGGAAATAGTTTTTATTTTTCACTCTACTCCTGAGTTTTCCTGTGAGATTTGATAACTTTCCCTCCAGCCTAATTACTGTTCAATGCTAAGGGCTAGAGTTTGTGGTTTTGGCTTTCTAGACTCATGATATTTAGCTTTAATTGTCATGTCGAGAACAGATGATTTCCTTTACTGAGAAGATGTTCTTGAAAATGAGTTGACACCTATCAGTTATTCCTCCTTTCTCTTCTCTAGCTGAAACCCTGATTTTCTTTTGACATCCACCCTCCACCTGGGGGTGGGGGGAACCGACTCCACCCACAGATGTGGTAATGGGTCTGACTGTTCATTCCCATCCTTTCTGCCAGTAATTGGTTCAGGAATGACTTCATGTTGTAATTTGGATCCATGATAAAAGAGAGGAAAGGTGTGTTGGAGACTTCTGAGAAAGTTTTCCCTCACTCTTTTGGGAGTTGCCACAAGTGGGCCCTCTCTCTTCCACTGGAGGCTTTTGTATGCAGCTATGAGATGGAACTGCTCTGCCATCTCATTGACCACCTGGGAGGAGAGTGGGATTAATAGAATTCTGGGAAAACCCAAGTCAGGGCTGGTGGATTAGGTCAAAGGGGGAACCTGCCCTATGCTAGTTTTCCAATTAGGTGAGCAAGTCAACGTTCTCATTGTTAAAGCTAGTTTGATAAGTGTCTGCTGTGACTTGCAGCCAAAAGGGTTATAACTTGTTAACAAAACAAAAATTCTCTAGTTTTGAAAAGGTGGAAAGTGGAAACAAAGTAAGACAGTTTGACAGGTGGCAGAGCTTTAAAAAATCAGTTCACTTAAACCAGTGCTTCTCAAACTTGAGCATACATTAGAATCACCTGAAGAACATTGAGTTGCTGGGAATTGGTCCCAGAGCTTCTGATTCCTTAGCTCTGGGCAAAGACTGAGACTTTTCATTTCTAACAAGTTCCCCAGTAGTGTTGATGCTCCTGGTCCAGGGACCACCTTTGAGAATTACTGCCTTCGAGTTCCAAGTAATCTGCCTTTCTTGCCAGGATATCCACGAGTTGGGGGCAAGGCCATGGTGCCAAGAAATGAACTCTGGCAGTTTCTGGAGGAGTCACGAAGTGCCTCAAAGCAAGTAAACCCACATAATGGGCCAGTTTACAATTGCGGTCATCTTTATTTTCACTTTCAGTTTATCGAGATGTAATTGACATAGAGCACCATATAACTTTAAGGTACAGCATAATATACCTTACATTATGAAATGATGATCGCAATAACTTTAGTGAACATCCTTCATCTTGAATAGATACAAAATTAAAGAAATAGAAAAATATATTTTTCCTTGTGATTAGATGATTGTCTTCTTAAATGAACCATTTGCTTCATGAGAAGAGGATTTGTGATTTAGATGATTTAACACACGGCTCTAAATAGCCTGTAGGTACTCAATAACCCTAAATTAACTTACTGGAAGGAAAGAGCTCCTTGCCAAGCGTTTGTGGTTGGATGTTTTAAGATGAGAGTAGGTAAAGTATAGAGAAAGCTAAAACTAACACAGGTTGATGACTGTGTAAATAAGAGTTCACTTAGTTGCTACGAAACCAGCAACTTGGGAAACGGTAGCACTGAGATCTCCTCTTTGAAGCCTTAGGCTTCTAACCAGAAAAATAATCATCTGTCACTGTTCTACCTTTCACACTAACCACACAATAAATTCAGATGCCACTCTACTAGCTTGGCAGTGTTGCTTGTACCTTCAATCACTTATCCCCTGTGTCGACACATCTATTCCAAGTTTATAATAAAGGAGACCTTTGTGTCACAGATAGATAAAGAACTCAGACTTTGTAAGAGAAGAGAACTTTCCTGCTCTTTATGTGGTTTGCATTCAGACAAATGACTGCTTTGTAAACAAGGAACATAATTGGTGATTGTAGGGCCAGAAGTGCTTCTCTGCTTTCTTTCCCAGCAGCAAACATAGGTCCCAAATGCAGTGAGGCTCTGCCTTGTCTCCGGTGATGGAAGGAAATCTGCAGTGGGCAGGCACGAGGCCTTCTCCCTGGTAGGGAGGGAATCGCTGCTTCCTCCAAGACTCTATTTAAACCAGGAGTTCGTTCTCCCTGAGGCAGGGTCAGGCAAGGGCTTCTTGGCTTAAAGTTGCCTTTTGTGGTTCCTTTGGCATCAGGTTTTGCCAAGTGATTCACGCATTCTGGAAATGCAGGGAGGAATGTGAAGGAGCGGCCTTTCCCTCAGCCAGGAATGGATTAAGACAGAAGCATCCAAGTTGATGAGCACAGTTTGATGCAATCCTGTGCTTTTCAGCCATCCACTTGTTATGTGCAGGCCTCTCCTGTGGTTTCAGGCTTCTGCTAGGTCTAGCAGCAGAAAAGGTGTGACAATCTCCGTGAGTACATTTATGATGGTTACTGAACTGCAGGCCTTCACAGAAGCGTTTCTCCAACACTGGAATTGAATTTGTATTTGGTACAAATTGATGATATTCTGCAACTTGCATTTTCCCCTTTTTATATTTCTGCAAGTTATTAGAGATAAATTTTAAGGGAAATGCTCCTTATCTAGAAAACCAGAACAAAAAGTTTTAAGTTTGATACAGAAAACTTGCTTTGCTAAAGAGAAGTTTGAGTTTAATATAGTACTTTCTGAAATGCTTGCCTTTGTTGTGAAATACCATGAATATAAATATTAAGCTGAAAGGTAAAGAAGTTCTGCAGGGCAAGAGATTTCACAAAGCTTTTCATCAAACACGCCCTCCGTATTCTTAAAAACATCATCACCAGTCATTTAGCTGTTGTTCAACTTCTCACCATGTTACAGCAGGCTACAGGAACAAATCTCTCCATGTCATGGAAGGGTAGGATTGGATACAGTATAAAGCAGGGCATTTTGGTGATTCCTTGCTTAGATTCTCAAATTACAAAATGCTTTGTGGAGCAATGAGATTAACCTTATGCTTTTCTTGCCTCTCTGACAACTTCTGTTGCAACCCAGGATGATTGCTCAATGAGGTCACATATTTCTTGTTAAGAATGATGTGTGTGTGTGCTCAGTTGTATGATAGAGGTTGGAAACTTCCTTATTGCATATCTTTTTCAAATCTGTTTGGTTATTTTTTTTTTGAGAGTATCGTGTTCCTTTCTCATATTTTTAATTCTTTCTTTTACTTTTAAAAACAATTTAAAACCTCCTGTTCTGATAATTCTGTTACATCAAGTTCTTATTTGTTGTTTCTTTGAACTTTCAGCTGTGGTGGCATTTCCTTCAGGTTTTGTGATTTAGGATTGTGAGCTCTTGTCTGTGAGAACCCTGTGTGGCCTGAGATGAGAATGTGTCTTTACGAAGAAGCTTCCTGGTTTCTTTAGCCAGGACTTCAGGGGCAGTGACAATCTGGAGACCAATTTTTATGTTACTTTCTCTGACTGGGGATTTATTGCCCTTGTTAGTAGTGTAAATCCATATCTCAAACTCACTGTGAGGGCAAGCCTCTTGTTGCAAATTATCAGAGGAGATTTTTTTCCCCCCCTTAGAGTTCAGCCTGAGGGAGAGGAGTTTCCTTGTCCTCCGTGGATAGATCGACTTATTTTTTAGTCTACCTGTTCTCAGAGTGTAGCCCTTTTAGGGTCCTGGCTCAATGTAAGAGTCTTAGTTCTCTCACCCCATCTTGTGGCCACCCTGTGTATCATTTACATGCAAGCCCCTTACTGAGAATGGCAGTGACCTCTGTCTGGAGTAACAGAAACTTGAGCTACGTTTTTGAGATTTCTCTCCGTTTTGGGCCTTTGGGGGTTTCCTTTCCATTTCTGAGAGAAAAAAAATGTCCGTTGTATTTTTGGGCCATCTCTTTAGGCTTGGTCTACTCTAAACTCTAAGAGGCAGTTAAGAAATATCCTCAGGGAAGCCTCATAACCTGGCAATTTCTTAGAATTCCAGGACCCAAGGAAGGCTATAGATTTGAGGATATTTCTCTGGTCAATCTTCATTTAAATGTGAATATCAAGGAATTCAGAGCCTCCCTAGAATATAGAGGCAAGGGCAACCTCCATCTTTCAGCTCTGGCATATTAAAATGAAAAGTGGGTTAGAGTTGGAAGGCCTAAGTTTGGATCTTGACTTTGCTCTGTAAAATTGGATGTTTACTTAAATTGCTTGAACTTCCATTTCTTAAGCTATAAAACGGAGACAGTAATACCTGATAGAGATACTATATAGTGTTAAAGGGTATAATGAAAGTAAAATAAAAAGTTGGAGTGAAGCAAACATTCAAAAATGGTAGTTGAATAAACTCTTTGGTCATCTTAATGGTTGGTCTGATCCCTCAACCATTGTCCTGGTCATTGTGGTTGGGAATCTAACACCCATTCTACTCTAGTCTAAACCAGTGGTTCACAAACTGAAGTGCATCTGAATCACCTGAAATTCTTGTTAAGACATAGATTGCTGTGCCTCAATTCAGGAGACTCTGATTCAGTGAGTCTGGAGCTAGTCCTAACAGTTTACCTTGTTCCCAGGTGCTATTGATGGACCAGGGACTGCTCTTTGACAACCACTCATGTTCTTCCCACTGATGGTTGGTTTTGTTTTGTTTTTTCTTTAAATTTTCTTTACTTTATTGTGTTGGTTTTGCCATACATTGACATGAAACCGCCATGGGTGTACATATGCTCCCCCTCCAGAACCCCCCTCCCTCCTCCTTCCCGATTCCCTCCCCCTGGGTCATCTCTGTGCACCAGTCCCGAGCATCAACCCTGGGCTGGCAATTGATTTCACATATGGTAATTAGCATGTTTCAATGCCATTCTCCCATATCATCCCACCCTTGCCCTCTTCCACAGAGTCCATGAGTCTGTTCTATACATCTGCGTTCCTTTTGCTGTCTCGCATGCAGGGTTCTCGTTACCGTCTTCCTAAATTCCATATATATGCGTTAGTATACTGTATTGTTGTTTTTCCTTCTGGCTTACTTCACTCTGGATAATAGGTTCCAGTTCCGTCCACCTGAGTAGAACTGATTCAAATGAATTTTTTTTTAATGCTGAGTAATATTGCATTGTGTATATGTACCACAGCTTTCTTATCCATTCGTCAGCTGATGGGCATCTAGGTTGCTTCCATGTCCTGGCTATTGTAAACAATGCGGCGATGAACATTGGAACGGGCACATGATCTGAATCTGCTGGAAGAGATGCAAGGGGAAGTCTTCTGCAAGCTTCCAGGAAACATCCCCTCAATCCTGAGAAAAAAAACCAGGAAAAACTAGATCTGTTTTTCCTCTGGCCACGCTGTCAGGACATGATGCCTAGAACTGCTGTAGGCATATTCCCTTCATCCTGAGAGTGAAGCCAATCTAGGGTAGAGAGCAGAGCCAAGTGAATCCCAGGGCAGCAGAGCTAGAATCCTGATAGTTTCTTCTTGGCTAGGTACTACCCTACCTCTGTTATTTACCATGTGAGGTATTGTATAAATGGGGAAAAAAAAACTTTAAAAAGTTTTTAAGTACACTTTGAGTCAAGAGTTTCCTGATTGTTTACCATCCCAAATATTCTAAGTGACATAGCATGGTATTAGTTTGTTGGATCTTATTCTCGCTACCCCCAGCTATAGAGTGCCTAAGTATGAGTTCATTTAAAATTATGCTTTCATTTCTGTTTTTGACCTACTCAATTTCTATGATACTTTCTTTTCCACTGTGCCTCTTCCTCCCACCCTCCAATTTTACATGGTCCTCTGGGGATATACTGCAACACTGTCAAACTGTGAATCTTTTGAAAGGAGGCAGCCACTCCAAACTTGCATCCCCTTCCCACATATGAGATGGCAGTATCCATTTCTGGTTGAATGTAGATGACCATTTTGCTGGATGTCTTCTTCCTTGTATTCTGTTTCTATACATTGCTTTTTTTTTTTTCTTGCAACCCTAGCTAATTAGTAACTTAATCTCTTTTCAGACTTTTAATTCCATTTCCTAGAATTTCTCAATCAAGTCAACATTGATTCTACCAGAATTTCAACTGCACCCTGTCCTTCTGTTGTGTGGAATTTTTGCTGGAAGGAATTGCAGCAGGAATCAAGGCTGTGTGATGTAAATACCTAAATCCTGCATAGTCACTAGGGCTGCAAAGAAAAGGAGAAGAGAGCTTTCTAGGGAGTTGAGCCAGCTCAGCACCTCCACATGGAGTCTGAGAAAAGGAATGGTGATTTTTTCCCCCCCTTCTTTTTAATCCCAGTTTGGACAGCTTTTTTATTCATAACATCAAGGACTGTTGACAGTTGAGTAAAAAAGAATAGGGACGCATGGGGTTGCCAATGAGATAGAAAGCCACCTCAGAATCAAAATAAATTTCTATCTGTTGGGCCCCTCTGGTCATGGGGAGATGAGTTAAGAGCTGTAAGCCAATTTCTACCGACAGATATCCCTGTCCTGGTGAACAGTGTTATGTGCCATCTATTAATAGTTGGCTTCTGAGAGGACAGGCCAAGGGCTGCCAGCTGTGTGCTGTCCTCCCAGCAGAGAGCTGGGCCGAGGTGAGCACGTTGGCAGGAAGCACAGTATCTGGTTGGAAAATAAGATCCTTAACAATTGCAGCTAACAAACAGTATTTCTCATAAAAGTAATTTTCTTAGCCTACAAATCCAGGCAAGTGTTAAAAGGAAGAATTCTATTATTTTCTGATGTTAAATGTCATTTCTCACTTTCTCTGCAATCCTAATCAGCTCTCTAGACCACGTCATGCTCCAAATCTTCTTTTAAAGCCTTGCCTGACAACTCAAGCTAGAATTAATATTTCTTTCTTTAGAGTCCTTAGAGAAGTAATGACCCTCCTCTTGTCTTATTTTGCAGACCTGACCATCCAGCTCTTTGAAGGCAGTCACTGTATTATATGTCTTTTCTTAGACTCTCCACACAAGATTCAGCACAGTGCTTTGATTGTAGAAGTCACCCAGTGAAAATATTGGTTTATAATTGATTCTTGTTTTTTTTTTTAAATTTAATGAAGTATATACAGCATGGTAGACTTAGGATTCCTTTAAGAAGAGAGTTTTCTCACATAAAGCCTATGGATGGACACCTGGGCTTCTGCAAACTCCCTGAAATTGAATGCAAAGTACATACTTTCTGGGGAAAGGGACCATAGCTGTCAGCAGATTCACAAAGAGGTTTTCCTGATTCTCTCCTAAATGATGAGAATTTATTCATTTTCTTTTCTGCTGACAAAACTAGGTCCTAATGCCATGTCTCTGACTACACCAGTATGAGTTCTCATGCTTCAGTTCCCATTTTTAGTTGTCGTTCCTAAAAGAGAAGCAAAAATTAAATGGGAATCACATGCTGTGATAAGATGATATAGTTTTTAATTGCACACCAATAAAAGGATGGTTTTTCTAAGTTCGAGTAGAGATGGTATGTCTTGGTGGTTTGATATATGGGTTCTAAGCCAGATGACCCAATCTTGAATCCCAGCTCTGTCACTTACTAGCAGTGTGTCTTTGGAAAAATTACTTGAATTCTCTGAATTTCAGTTCCTTCATCTGAAAATTGGGAATAGCAATAGTAATCTAATCCCTAGGATTGTTCTGAAGATTAAGTGAATGCATGTAGAATATTTAAAACTGTGCCTTACAAACATGGTAAGCGTGATGCATTAGCTTTTTTTAAATTTTAAATTGTTGCTCTTGTTATTGTTGTTCAGCTCTACTTCTCATTTTCATCAATGCAGATTAGTTAAGATAATTGTTTCTTCAGTGGACGTTTCCACCACCAGATTCTCTCTTGAGTAATTACATTAGAGTCACATCAGATTGATGAATTGCTTTGCAGAAATCATGTAGTTTTGCTCTTTACTAGATATAGTTCTGTTTCCTTGCTTGAGTTTGCTTGGTGCTCTGATGTCAAATCTTCACACTGTGAGAGTATTTAAGTCATTTTAAACATTATAAGGGCAGAGAATAGAGATGAATATGCCTTTTCTCCCACGCATTTTTTTGAAAATTATTAACAAAAGTGTCGATTCTAAGAAATACTTTTAGTAGAAAATTTTAACCATGTTTTTAGTTGCTGTTAACTTGGAAATGGATGAAATGAAATGCAGAGGATGTGGACAGATTAAAGTCAGTACTGTCTGGAATTAATTCTTCCCATTAACCTTAAGATTCAGTTCAGTTCAGTTCCTCAGTCGTGTCTGACTCTTTGAGACCTCATGGACTGCAGCACGTCAGGCTTCCCTGCCCATCACCAACTCCCGAACTTATTCAAACTCATGTCCATTGAGTCAGTGAGGCCATCCAACTATCTCATCCTCTGTTGTCCCCTTCTCTGCCTGCCTTCAATCTTTCCCAGCATCAGGGTCTTTTCCAGTGAGTCAGCTCTTCGCATCAGGTGGCCAAAATATTGGAGTTTCAGCTTCAACACCAGTCCTTCCAATGAACACCCAGGACTGATCTCCTTTAAGATGGACTGTTTGGATCTCCTTGCAGTCCAAGGGACTCTCAAGAGTCTTCTCCAACACCACAGTTCAAAAACATCAATTCTTCGGCGCTCAGCTTTCTTTATAGTCCAACTCTCACATCCATACATAACTACTGGAAAACCTGTAACTTTGACCAGATGGATCTTTGTTGGCAAAGTAATGTCTCTGCTTTTTAATATGCTGTCTAGGTTGATCATAGCTTTTCTTCCAAGGAGTAAGCGTCTTTTAATTTCATGGCTGCAGTCACCACCTGCAGTGATTTTGGAGCCCCCCCAAAATAAAGTCTGTCACTATTTCCACTGTTTCCCCATTCCATTTGCCATGAAGTGATGGGACTGGATTCGATAATCTTAGTTTTCTGAATGTTGACTTTTAAGCCAACTTTTTCACTCTCCTCTTTCACTTTCATCAAGAGGCTCTTTAGTTCGTCTTCACTTTCTGCCATAAGGGTGGTGTCATCTGCATATCTGAGGTTATTGACATTTTTCCTGGCAGCCTTGATTCCAGCTTGTGTTTCATCCAGCCCAGCATTTCACATGAAGTACTCTGCATATAAATTAAATAAGCAGGGTGACAATATACAGCCTTGACGTACTTCTTTCCTGATTTGGAAGCAGTCTGTTGTTCCATGTCCAGTTCTAACTGTTGCTTCTTGACTGCATACAGATTTCTCAAGAGGCAGGTCAGGTGGTCTGGTATTCCAATCTCTTTAAGAATTTCCCACAGAAGTAGATGTTTTATTGGATTTCTCTTGCTTTTTTGATGATCCAGTGGATGTTGGCAATTTGATCTCTGGTTCCTCTGCCTTTTCGAAATCCAGCTTGAACATCTGGAAGTTCATAGTTCACATACTGTTGAAGCCTGGCTTGGAGAATTTTAAGCATTACTTTGCTAGCGTGTGAGATGAGTGCAATTGTGTGGTAGTTTGAACATTCTTTGGCATTGCCTTTCTTTGGGAAGATTAAGATTAGCCTTTTTAAAAGGCTTTGATTAATCTCAGAATGAAGTTTAATTTTTAGACATGGTATGACTGGTGAACTCTTAGATCCTAATTTGGGGAGATGCAGAAAAGTGATAGTGATTTTTGTGGAGGGAGATGTTGTGCTAAATGAGGCAATTTGTCCAGTGTTATTTTTACAAGGTGACTGGCAAACTTTGGAGAAGGGAAGTGGTGTATAGAGGCTCTGCTGTAATTTATCAGCTAAGTGCACATCCACTTTCCCCTGAATATTGAAAGTGTAAGTAAACAACTGATATCAACTAATCCATTCCCAGGACCCTAAGATCCCATGGAATTAGAATATACATATTTAAGGAGAAGAAAAATTTCCATTTGAGATGTAGGATAATGAAGAGTTGTGATGGAAATTGGATTTATAAGAAGTAAGAATACATATTAGTTAGGGTCTTAGCAGAAAATAGTTCCCTCCTACAAAGTGGGTAATTTTCAGAGAGTTTTAAAAAAACTAAATGTATAAAGGTATAGACAGGATATCCAGAAATGACAGGGGATAGTGTGGTGTCCTCAGGCTACTAAGGAATGAGGACAGTGTCTGTCCATCCCTGGGTCTGAATGAGCAGGTAATAATCACAATTGAAAGAAGACACAGAGAGCGAGAGAACGGGTCGGATGAGGGAAGAATGACTTTGGCCAAAGTCAAAGGATGGTGGGAATGTAAACTGGTATAGCCGTTATGGAAAGCAGTATGGAGATTCTTGAAAAAACAAAACAAAACAAAAAAACCCTAAAGAAATAACTACCATGTAATTCAGCAACTCCACTTCTGATACATATCTGAAGGAAATGACATCACTGTAGTCATATCCCTATGTCACTGCATCATTATTCACAGTAACCAAGATATAGAAACAAGCCTAAATGGCCATCTATGGGTAGATGGATAAAAAATGTGGTATATTGGAATATTATACAATGGGTTACTATTCAGCCATGTAAAAGAAGGAAATCCTATCATTTGTGACAAACTGGATGTTTCTAGAGGACGTTATGCTAAGTGAAATACACCAGACACTGAAAGACAAACATCATTTTTTTAAAAAAATATGGAATGCTTCACGAATTTGCATGTCATCCTTATGTGGGGGCTATGCTAATCTTCTCTGTATCATTCCAATTTTAGTATATATGCTGCCAAAGCGAGCACGACAAACATCATTTAATCTTACTGATATATGGTATCTAAAAATAAACTTACTCAGAAAAAGAGGGTAGAACTGTGGTTGTCAGGGGCAAGGGATTAGGGGAAATGGGGAGATACTGGTCAAATAGTACTAAATTTCACTTATGCAAGATGAATAACTTTTCAAGATCTGATGTTCAGCATGGTGACTATAGTTAATAATACTGTATCATGTATTTGAGAGTTGCCAACAGAATAGATCTTCAGTGTTTTCACCATACACACAAAGTAAATACGTGAGGTGATGCATGGGTAAATTCACTTGATTGGGGGAATCATTTCACAGTGTATCAGTTCAGTTCAGTCACTCAGTCGTGTCCGACTCTGCGACCCCATGAATCGCAGCACGTCAGGCCTCCTGCCCATTACCAACTCCCGGAGTCCACCCAAACCCATGTCCATCGAGTCAGTGATGCCATCCAGCCATCTCATCCTCTGCCGTCCCCTTCTCCTCCTGCCCCCAATCCTTCCTGGCATTAGGGTCTTTTCCAGTGAGTCAACTCTTTGCATGAGATGGCCAGAGTATTGGAGTTTCAGCTTCAAAACCAGTCCTTCCAATGAACACCCAGGACTGATCTCCTTTAGGATGGACTGGTTGAATCTCTTTGCAGTATATACATATTTACAAAGATCATGTTGTGCACCTTAAGTTTGTTTTGGAAAAAATATTATATATGTTTTTTGGCTGTGATGGGTCTTTTTTGCTGCACACGAGTTTTCTTTAGTTGCAGTGAGCAGGGGCTATTTTCATGTGGTGCACGGGCTTCTCATTGAAGTGATTCTCCTGTTTCGGAGCACAGGCTCTAGGTGCACGGACTTTAGTAGTTGCAGCACATGGGCCCGTAGTTGTGGCTGGCAGGCTCTAGAGCACAGTAATTGTGGCACGGTAATCCCAGGTGCTCCACAGCATGTGGGATCCTCTCGGACCCGAGATCAAACCAGTGTCCCCTGTACTGCAAGGTGGATTCTCAACCACTGGACCACCTGTGCACCTTAAATTTATACGCTGTTTATTTGTCAATCATATTTCAACAAAGATGGGGAGAAATGTCAAAGGATGTTGCCAGAGTTGGGCAAGTCTGCAAGGAAAGGAAGAGATAAATGCCCCGATCTTGCTCTTCTTCTTTCCTGATCCCCACCAGTGGTCCAGTAAGAACCCAGTCAGAAGCCAGAGAGCAAAGGAGACTGTTATGTGCTCCAAAGAGGTAATGGTATACCAGGCATTTTTGACACCCAGAACAGATAATTTTTAATATCCTTACCTTTGCTCATATAGGACAAAATTATTTTCAACAATAGCCATGTGAATAATCCATCATAATTATTGATTCACCCTTAAGTTTTACAATAAATATAGTTAACAATTAGTAAAAGTAATAATTTAAAATTTAAAGTTTAAATTCAGTAAAATATTTCACATATTAACTTTGCATTTATCAAACAAAACATAATCGCACTGTTTTGCTGCTTTAAATTTTAAGCATGAGTTAAAAATTCCATGTGATCATCCAGAGTGGCAGAATTTACATCACTCAAGTTTTAATTTTTCCTCTTGACAATTGCTTTTTCTAATTTGCTTTTTAAATGAGATGTGTAGTACTCTGGGGGCTAGAGGCAAGAATTGCTCTTGTAATAGCACACACCACTGACTCTGGACCCCTAAAATTTACTCTGGAAAGACGTACCTCTAGCTAGGTCTCTTGTGTGTCAGGGCTGACAGCAGGACCGGAAGCTAATTGGATTAACTTCTATGTAGAATACAATGTTTCTTAAAGAAAGGTGGTGGGAGAGAGAATTTGAGGCCCACAAACCTATTATTAAAACTATAGCAATTCTTGGTTTTAGATTTTTAGCCATGTGTTAATAAAATGCTGATTGACTTTTGGTTGGTTTATTCTTATTGTCAAATTTTCCAATTCTCCACAAACAATTCATCTCCTTATTGCCTGCACCAGACTTCCCTGGTGGCTCAGACAGTAAAGAAGCTGCCTGCAGTGTGGGAGACCTGGGTTCAATCTCTGGGTTGGGAAGATCCCCTGGAGGAGGGCATGAAAACCCACTCAGGAGAATCCCCATAAACCAAGGAGCCTGGCGGGCTACAGTCCGTGGGGTCTCAAAGAGTTGAACATGACTGAGCAACTAAGCACTTATTGCCTGCACCAGGGAGCAGGGTGGCAAGTCGATCCAGAGAGGCAGCAGAAAGGCATCTTGCTCAGAACATTAAGAATCGAGAGCTTTCTAAGCCAGAAGTAGTGAACTCTTACCTTCTCGATAACTATCTTTCATTGGTATTCGGCTCCTCTGTGTCTACATGAGATTGTCAGGCATGTTAGACTCCTGTTACAGATTTTGTGAGAGCTGTGTATTTGAGG
Organism: Antilocapra americana; assembly: GCA_007570785.1. NCBI lineage: Eukaryota > Metazoa > Chordata > Mammalia > Artiodactyla > Antilocapridae > Antilocapra > Antilocapra americana. Next base: position 4,346,485 of record ML661902.1, read on the forward strand.
TGAGTGGCTGAGTGGAGTGAAGACAACAAAAATGGAGGAAAGACCCATGATTCTTTATAACAAATGAAAACCATAGGAACTTTTTTTGCTGAAAGACTGCTTCCCAGAGCTTTTGGGAAATGCTATCTTGGGGCATAGTCTCCTTGCCTGAGAGTCTCCATCTCAAGCCTCCCGTTTTCCTGCCTTCCTCTTCTTCCTGCTTCTGTAAGTTGCTGTTTCCTTTCACCTTCTTTCTTGGCTTTCTTCTCCCCATCCTCTTCTTGGCTACCTCTGTTTCCTTCTTCTTTCTTCACGGGACCAGACATGAATTTGCTCTGGGAACTTTTAGTAATCTATGGAAAGGTTGTTAAAGGCTTCATGTCAGATGTTCAGTTGCTTAGTAACTCAAAGGATTCCTGCCAAGTTTATGTTCAGAGAATTAGACAAATCATCCAGCCCCCACTGTTTTCCAGCCTGGGCAGCATCAGTTCGCCAGCTCAGCTCTGTGTGAGATGGCCGCTCAGGCACCAAGAAGAGCCTCAGCCACCACAAAGCACGGAGGCTGAGCCCCACTGGCCAGGCCTGGACAGGCACCTGGGCGGCTGACCCTCACAGAGGCGTGGGTGCCATTGTAGAGCAACCAAACCTCAATAATCACTGCATGTCAATGAGGTGGTTTGAGATTGTCTCAAGAGTTTCTCTACTTCTTCCTTTGTTCTATTTTATGATCGCTCATTCTCATTTTGCTTCCAGGTAGATTTCAGGAAGCCCATAGTTTTAGATTTAGAGACTTAATAAATGGTACCAGGTAACCTCAGAGCAATGGCAACCTCCACAGAAACACAAAAACCGAACAAACAAACTCTCCTAGGATTCTGGGTTATGAGATACCCCTGGAGGAAGCGAGACTTCCATAGTGGTAGGTAGCATGAATCTAGGCAAAATATTTGGCTTAATGCCTAAGAAGAGCTGAGGCAGAAACATCTCAAGGTCCTGAAAAGAATTCCTTGCAGGACTGCATATGATACCCACTGTCAAATAATGGGCAGAAAAGTGTCAAAAGAGTAGGCTTATTCTGGGTGGTGTCAGATACCTCTAGTGCCTGTGTAAATCACTGGCCTTGTAACTCCCCCAAACTGTAATTCAGGAGAGGAGGAGGGGAGGAAAAGATTCTCAGAAAAGAGGAGTTGCCACTGCATAAGTACGAATTAGTATTTGGCACACCAGAGCTAGCAGTGGGGATTGGGTAGGGGAGCAGGATCTTCTCCAAGACTGGCTGGCTGGGAGCCGGGATTAATCAAATGGAAATGAACAGGGAAGGAGGGGAAAAGAACAGAATTCTATTCCATTAAAATGAAAATTTTAATGAGTCTTCAGTTGTTACATTATCTTATAAAAGTAGTATCATTTGCAAATTTAGTTCTGAAATGATTGACTTGAATAGGGCTGGAGACTTAAAAATTATTACAAAAAAAGAAGTGGTCTCAGATTAGCAAAATTATTTATGCTAAAAACTTTTCAGTGTTCAGAGTAAGACAGGATGGTTTTTGGTGATGGCTTTAACTGTTGGGAGCTCATTTGATCTTCACTTAAGTGAATGAGAAAACTCTCTAAAGATAAGAATGAGAACTTAGGGTCTGCTACACAGTTTTTCCTAAGAATACAGGTAAATTGAGTGTGACTTGATTTTAGCCTCGTTTCTTAATCAAAGATATTAATTATTCTCTGCTATAATGTAAAGTATCTCCAAATGGTGTATATAGGTGAGGAAGATGACCTTTGTGCCTTTCCTCTAATAGCCTTTGTGTAGAAATAAGGATCACTCCTTGATAAATGGATATTGGTGAAGGGTAGAGGCTCAGCTGAGTCCATGGAGAGAAGATGATGCTGGTGAAAGGCTGCATGATTAGTCGGTAAATGGATCTGAGACAGAGGCCATTCGTTTTGAAAATGCTAACTAGGTGACTTTGGGTGTGTTTGAAAGGAGTCAGGGATAGGTGGGAGGGGTTTTGGTGGAGGGGTACATGGTCAGCTGTCTCGAGAAGCTTGTTCTACTTCATTTCCTAATACCAGTGAGGCTTAGGAATATTTGGGGGCTTAAAACTACTCAGATGAGGAAACAGCCCAGAACTTTTGAATGGAAAGTGATGAATTAGAAAGAAAAATTCTGTTTTCTTTAAAGGTTAGACCAATGGGTAAAAGTAATAACAGCAGATTTGGATAGTTTTCTAATTGATTCACAAGTGAGCCATCTTAAAAAATAGCAGCCCTTTGTTTATCCTTAATCATGTTTCAGGAATCTTGATGTGATCCCTTCCTGGGATGAGAGGTTGACAGATGACTCCTGGGGTTCCTTTCTATTTTGAAGTTGTATGGTTCTCATAATAGAGTTTTTCTTTTAGAAAATTTATTTTATTGAAGTGTAGTTGATTTACACGGTTGTGTTAGTTATTTCTGCTGTACAGTGAAGTGATTCAGTTATATATATATGCTTAGTTGCTCAGTTGTGTCTGACTCTTTATGACCTCATGGACTGTAGCCGCAGGCTCCTCGGTCCATGGGGATTGTCCAGGCAAGAATACGGGAGTGGGTTCCCATGTCCTTCTCAAGGGGATCTTCCCAACCCAGGGATCGAACCTAGGTCTCCACATTGTAGGTAGATTTTTTACTGTCTGAGCCATCAGACGGTAAGAAAAATACTTTTAGAGTGTATACAGACACACATACATTCTAAAAGTATTTTTCTTACATGCAAAAAGGCACTCTTTTAATTTGAAACAGACATTAAAAGTACTTAACAGCATGAAAGGTAATACAATTCCACATTTCAAACTGACATTTGATGCGCATCTCTTAAAGGCCAGAACCTCAGAGGTATCATCAGGAAAATCCGCTTGACTTTCTCTTTATTATGTATGATGAGATTTTTAGATGATCATGACAATGTTTAAGATAATGTTTTTTGAGTGAGAAAGAATGTCTGTTTAGAATTGCGTAAAGTAAAGTAAACCTCACTTCATTTCCCATGGGTAGATAATGTTAAATAGATTTTGTTTTCAATTTTTAAATTTTGGGAGGATGGATACTTTTAATTTTAGATGGTGTTTTTCAGAAATTTTTTTTCAAGTTTAGATCTTGTAAAGAATAAAATAGCTTTAGTTGAGAAGAGCCAAACTACACTATGTTTCCTAAATGGTTAATTAATTCAAACACAGATTACAGATTTATATATATTCACCCATACATAATTTTAAAATATTTTAGAAGCTGATGTGAAGCTCTGGGTAGGTGGGAGGGGAATGTCAACTGTGAGTTTCAATATAATGCAGCGGTTCTCTACCAAGAGTGATTTTAACCCTAGGAAACATTTGGCACCGTCTAAAGACATTTTGGTTGTCATCACTGGACAGGTGGGAGTGCTGCTGGCATTTGGTGGTGAACATGCTACAGTGCACAAGTCAGCTCTTTATTATACAATATTGTGCTATGCTCAGTAGCTAAGTCATGTCCTACTGTGTGCAACCCGCCAGGCTCCTCTGATTATGGGATTTTCTAGGGAAGAATACCTGAGTGGGTTGCCATTTGCTTCTCCTGGGAATCTTCCCAACCCAGGGATCGAACCCATGTCCCCTGTGTCTCCTGCATTGGCAGGCAGATTCTTTACCACTGTAACACCTGGGAAGCCATAATAAAGGATTATCTGGCCCAAAATGTAAATAATAGCAAGGTAGAAGAATCCTGCTATAGAATGATGTTTGTTGATGAACTAGTCTCCCTCAATAGTATCTTTCAGTCTTTCTTCAGTTCAGTTCAGTTCAGTTGCTCAGTCATGCCTGACTCTTTGCAACCCCATGGACTGCAGCATGCCAGGTTTCCCTATCCTTCACGTCTCTTGAGCTTGCTCAAACTCATGTCCATCAACATCCAACCATCTCATCCTCTGTCATCTCCTTCTCCTCCTGCCTTCAATCTTTCCCAGCATCAGGGTCTTTTCCAGTGAGTCAGCTCTTCGCATCAGGTGGCCAAAGTATTGGAGTTTCAGCTTCAGCATCAGTCCTTCCAATGAACACCCAGGACTGATCTCCTTTAGGATGGACTGGTTGGATCTCCTTGCAGTCCAAGGGACTCTCAAGAGTCTTCTCCAACACCACAGTTCAAAAGAATCGATGCTTCTGTGCTCAGCTTTCTTTATAGTCCAACTCTCACATCCATACATGACTACTGGAAAAACCATAGCCTTGACTACATGGACCTTTGTTGGCAAAGTTACGTCTCTGCTTTTTAATATGCTATCTAGGTTGGTCATAACTTTTCTTCCAAGGAGTCTTTTAATTTCATGGCTTCAGTCACCATCTGCAGTGATTTTGGAGCCCAGAAGAATAAAGTCAGCCACTGTTTCCGCTGTTTCCCCATTCTATTTGCCATGAAGTGATGGGACTGGATGCCATGATCTTAGTTTTCTGAATGTTGAGCTTTAAGCCAACTTCTTCACTCTTTTCTTTCACTTTCATCAAGAGGCTCTTTAATTCTTCTTCACTTTCTCCCATAAGGGTGGTGTCATCTGCATATCTGAGGTTATTGATATTTCTCCCAGCAATCTTAATTCCAGCTTGTGCTTCCTCCAGCCCAGCGTTTCTCATTATGTACTCTACATATAAGTTAAATAAGCACAATGACAATATACAGCCTTGACATACCCCTTTTCCTCTTTGGAAGCAGTCTGTTGTTCCATGACCAGTTCTAACTGCTGCATCCTGACTTGCATACAGATTTCTCAAGAGCAGGTCAGGTGGTCTGGTATTCCCATCTCTTTAAGAATTTTCCACAGTTTATTGTGATCCACACAGTCAAAGGATTTGGCATAGTCACTAAAGCAGAAATAGATATTCTTCTCGAACTCTTTTGCTTTTTCGATGATCCAGCAGATGTTGGCAATTTGATCTCTGGTTCCTCTGCCTTTTTTAAAACCAGCTTGAACATCTGAAAGTTCACGGTTCACATATTGCTGAAGCCTGGCTTGGAGAATTTTAAGCATTACTTTACTAGTGTGTGAGATGAGTGCAATCGTGCAGTAGTTTAAATATTCTTTGGCATTGCCTTTCTTTGGGATTGGAAGGAAAACTGACCTTTTCCAGTCCTGTGGCCACTACTGAGTTTTCCAAATTTGCTGGCATATTGAGTGCAGCACTTTCACAGCATCATCTTTTAGGATTTGAAATAGCTCAACTGGAATTCCATCACTTCCACTAGCTTTGTTCACATTCCAGGATGTCTAGCTCTAGCTGAGTGATCACACCATCATGATTATCTGGGTCGTGAAGATCTTTTTTGTACAGTTCTTCTGTGTATTCCTGCCACCTCTTCTTAATATCTTCTGCTTCCATTAGGTCCCTACCATTTCTGTCCTTTATTGAGCCCATCTTTGCATAACATGTTCCCTTGGTATCTCTAATTTTTTGAAGAGATCTCTAGTCTTTCCCATTCTATTGTTTTCCTCTATTTCTTTGCATTAATCACTGAGGAAGGCTTTCTTATCTCTCCTTGCTATTCTTTGGAACTCTGCATTCAAATGGGAATATCTTTCCTTTTCCCCTTTGCTTTTCACTTCTCTTCTTTTCTCAGCTATTTGTAAGACCTCCTCAGACAGCCATTTTGCTTTTTTGCATTTCTTTTTCTTGGGTTGGTGTTGATTCCTGTGTCCTGTACAGTGTCATGAACCTCCGTCCATAGCTCTTCAGGCACTCTGTCTATCAGATCTATTCCCTTAAATCTATTTTTAATTTCCACTATATAGTCATAAGTGATTTGATTTAGGTCGTACCTGAATGGTTGGTTTTCTACACTTTCTTCAATTTCAATCTGAATTTGACAATAAGGAATTCATAATCTGAGCCACAGTCAGCTCCTGGTCTTATTTTTGCTGACTGTATAAAGGTTCTCCATCTTTGGCTGCAAAGAATATAATCAATCTGATTTCAGTGTCGACCATCTGTTGATGTTCATGTGTAGAGTCTTCTCTTGTGTTGTTGAAAGAGGATGTTTGCTATGACCAGTGTGTTCTCTTGGCAAAACTCTGTCCTTTTCCCTGGTTCATTTGTACTCCGAAGCCAAATTTGCCTGTTACTCCAGGTGTTTCTTGACTTCCTACTTTTGCATTCCAGTCCCCTATAATGAAAAGGACATCTTTTTAGGGTGTTAGTTCTAGAAGGTCTTGTAGGTCTGCATAGAACTGTTCAGCTTCAGCTTCTTCAGCATTCCTGGTCGGGGCATAGACTTGGATTACCGTAATATTGAATGGTTTACCATGGAAAGAACAGAGATCATTCTCTCATTTTTGAGATTGCATCCAAGTACTGCATTTTGGACTCTTTTGTTGACTATGATGGCTACTCCATTTCTTCTAAGGGATTCCTGCCCACAGTAGTAGATGTAATGATCATCTGAGTTAAATTTACCCATTCTAGTCCATCTTAGTTCGCTGATTCCTAGAATGTCTTTCCTTCTGATCTGATCAGATCATAATCGCCTGACTGAAGGTTAAGTCCATGCTGATAGCATTTTGAGATCTGAGTGGAAGAATAGATGCGATCTAAATATTAATTAAGTGTATTATTTAATATAAGTATATTAAATATAAATATAAGCTTAAAATTATTCAGTTTATGGCATGGTACCCCTGCCAAAGGACAGTGCCATAGAATGTTCAAACTACTGTACAGTTACACTCATTTCACATGCTAGCAAAGTAATGCTCAAAATCATTCAAGCTAGACTGTAGTAGTATGTGAACCAAGAACTTCCAGATGTGTAAGATGGGTTTAGAAAAGGCAGAGGAACAGAGATCAAATTGCAAACATCTGATGAATCATAGAGAAAGCAAAGGAATTCCAGAAAAACATCTGCTTCATTGACTGTGCTAAAGCCTTTGACTGTGTGGATGGATCACAACAAACTGTGGAAAATTCTTAAAGAGATGGGAATACCAAACCACTTTACCTGCCTCCTGAAAAACCTGTGTGCAGGTCAAGAAGCAACATTTAGAACTTTACATGAAACAACTGACTGGTTCAAAGTTGGGAAAGGTATACATCAAGGCTGTATATTGTCACCCTGTTTATTTCACTTCTGTGCAGAGTATATCATGTGAAACGTCGAGCTGGATAAATCACAGGTTGAAATCAAGATTGCTGGAGAAATATCAACAATCTCAGACATACAGATGATACCATTCCTATGGTAGAAAGTGACTGACCTTTAATTATTCTCTCTGTAAAGAGCCTCTTGATTATAGTGAAAGAGAAGAGTGAAAAAAGTTGGCTTAAAATTCCACCTTAAAAAACTAAGATCATGGTATCTGGTCCCATCACTTCATGACAAACAGAAGGGAAAAAAGTGGAAGTAGTGATAGATTTTATATTCTTTGGCTCCAAAATCACTACAGCCATAAAATCAAAAGATGCTTGTTCCTTGGAGCGAAAGCTACGACAAACCTAGGCAGCATATTAAAAAGCCGAAATATCACTTTGCCAACAAAGATCCATATAGTTCAAAGCTATGGTTTTCCAGTAGTAATGTACATCTGTGAGAGTTGGGCCAGAGAGAAGGCTGAGTGCCGAAGAATTGAAGTTTTTGAACTGTGGTGCTTGAGAAGACTCTTGAGAATCCCTTAAACTGCAAGGAGATCAAACTAGTCAATCCTAAAAGGAACAATGCTGAAGTTCCAATACTTTGGCCACCTGATGTGAAGAGCCAGCTCATTAAAAAAGACCCTGATGCTGGGAAAGATTGAGGGCAGGAGGAGAACGGTGACAGAAGGTAAGATAGTTGGATGGTACCACCAACTCAAAGGACATGAGTTTGAACCAACTCTGGGAGATAGTGAAGAACGGGGAGCCTGATGTGCTGCAGTCCATGAGGTCACAAAGAGTTGGACACGACTGAGCGACTTAACAACAATAGACTCAGAAACTAGTTTAAAAGTACAGAGACTTGATGAGATAGGAGACACTCTCATCTGTGCCCTGGAGATCCTTGAAGGGCCTTAGATTAGGTATTAGTCCTGTGCCAGCCACAATCCAAGAGAAAGACTGTTGGCATAGGAACCAGGCAGGAAAAACTCTCATATGGATCCTAGGAGACCTTGAAAGGGCCCTATACGTGGCTTTAGCTTCCTCATAGCCACAGTCTGCCAGTCTGCTAACAGTCCTGGGGTTCTGGGGTCCCAGAACAGGAGATACTCCCATGTATGCCCTTGAAGATCCTGAAAGGCCCTTTACTCTATGGCCTTTACAGTCTGCCAGCAGTTTTGCGCATGGATATCAGGCAGCAGGTCCTTTTGTCCAAACTCTTGGAAATCCTGAAAGGGCCCTATACTTGGCTTTAGTATCTCTACTCACAGTCAGGAATCAGTCCAGCTTGCTCAGGGACCTGGTGGGAGACTTATGCTTGCAGAGGCAGGTGTACAGGGCTCAGTTTTGGCTTTGGTAACTGAAACAGTCCTGGGGTTTGCTTTCAGCCCCTCTCATCTGAGGTTCATGATTAGTTCTGCCCACATAGGGACCCATCCAATGACCAGGTGGCAATCTTCCTAGAGACCACACCTGCCACACACCTGTAATAGGTCCACTGTCTGAAGACCCCACTGTGGATTCTGAAGTGAACAGTTGTCTGAGCACTACTTACTCAGTATTACTTGCTGAATAAGGTACTAGAGGCACCAGGCATTATCTCCATCCACCTGAGACCTTGATAACAAGCTTGCCAACCATGGATCTCACTGCATAACCTCATAACCAGCTCCAGCCCAGCATAACTGTGATTCTATAGGTTATTCCACCAACTGAAGGAATAGACAGGAGAAGGTCTTTTCTTACTGAAACCAAACTATAAAGACTGGAAGAGGTGCTTGCTCCTTCAAATGCACAAAAACCAATGTAAAGTTGCATGGATCATGAAGTGTCAGGCAATATATGATATGACCAAAGAAAACTAATAAAACTCCAACCACAAAGAAATGAAGATCTCTAATTTGCCTGACAAATCAAAATAATCATCTTAAAGATTGCTTATCTCCACTTCATTTGGTTGTTTTTCTGAGGCTATGCCTCATTTCTTTGTTTGAAACATAGTTGTCTGTCTCCTCATTTTGCCCAGTTCTCTGTGTTTATTTCAGTGTGTTCTGTAGGTTGGTTACATTTCTCAATCTTGGAGAAGTGGCCTTATGGAGGAGATGTGCTGTGGGGCCCAGGAGCACTCCCCTCTGGTCACCAGAGCTGTACGCTCTAGGGTTGCCATTAATGTGTTGTGCTGGAGCTGATTACAGTGGGTGCTTTGGGAGGTCCTACTGGCCCCTGGTCTCATTGGCTAGGGTCATGCCTCATGTGGTGGCTTCAGTGCCACTGGAGGGTGGGGTAGGCTTCCTGTGCAGCGGGCTGTGTTGTCTGGTGAGGGGGGCATGGAGCTGCTGCTGGCCTGCTGATGGGTAAGGCTGGGTCCCCCTGTGGCTGGTCATGCAGCCCAGAGGGGATAGGACCTGGTGTTGACCTGCTGGAGGGTGGAGCTAGGGCCCCCTGAAGCCGTGTACGTGGCCTGGGGGCTGCTGCTTACTCACTGGAGGGCAGAGTTGAATCATATTTGACAAGGCAGTCAAGAATACTCAACTGGGAAAAAGTTTTTGTAGTATATGGAATAGGAAAAAATATTTGCGCATCATATATTAGATAAGGAGTTAATATCTCAAATATATTAGAAACTTATACAGCTCAATGGCAAACACCCTGAATAATCCAGTTTGAAAATGGGCAGAGAATGTGAGTAGATATTTTTCCAAAGAAGATACACAAATGGCTAACAGGTACAAGAAAAGTTGCTCAATGTTAGCAATCATCAGGGAAATATAAATCAAGACCACGATGAGATACCACCTCACACTTATTAGAATAACTATTCTCAAAGAGACAAGTGACTGTAAATGCTGGTGAGGATGTGGAGAAAAGGCAACTGTTGTGCACTATTGATGGGAATGTAAATTAGTGTAGCTACTGTGGAAAACAGTATGAAGGTTCCTCAAAAAATAGAACTACTGTGTGATCCAGCAATCCCATTTCTGAGTATATATCCAAAGAAAATGAAATCACTGTCTAGAAGAGATATCTATCCTCAAGTTTATTGTAGAATTGTTCACAATAACTAAGACATGGGAAAAATCTGTGTTCATCAAGAGATGAATGGATAAATATAATGTGACATGAGTGTGTGTGTGTGTGTGTGTGTGTGTGTGTGTGTGTGTGTATAATCCATAAGAGGAAGGAAACCCTACTGTTTGTGACAACATGGATTGACCTGAGGGCTAAGTGATCAAAGTCAGACAGAGAAAGGGAAATATTGTATGGTTTTACTTGTATGTGGAATCTAAAAGAAAGCCAAGCTCATAGAAATGGAAAGTAGGATGTGGTTGTTAGAGGCACTATCTTCCAGTTATAAGATGATTAAGTTCTGGGAATCTAATGGACAGTATTATGACTATATTTAATACTAATATATCTTAAGTGATCTCACCACACATACACAAAATCATAATTATGTGAGTTGATGGGTATATTAACTAACCTTATGTGGTTATCCTATTGCAGTATCTGTATGTCAAATCATCACATACGCTTGTGTGCGTGCTTGGTCACTCAGTCGTGTCTGACTCTTTGTGACCCCATGAACTGTAGCCCACCAGGCTCCTCTGTCTGTGGAATTCTCTAGGCAAGAATACTGGAGTGGGTAGCCATTCTCTTCTGGCTTGGTTGATCTTCCCGACCCAGGGATCAAAGCCAGGTATCCGGTATTGCAGGCAGATTCTTTACCATCTGAGCCACCAGGGAAGCCCTCACATACACTTAAGTGTATACAATTTTATATGTCAGTTATATCTCAATAAAGCTGGTAAAAAATGGAAAAAACAGTACAGACTTATTCTTTATGTGCAGAGTGGTTTTTCTCCAACCTTTTCTCTTTATAGTTCAGTTGAGAAGTAAGTCCACACAGAAACTGCTAGTTCTTCCTTTCCTGGGCCTGAAGTTCCTGGAAGGGGGAGGGCCAACAAGTGTCTCACTTGTTTTTCACAGCACCAAGAAACTGTCAAAGTGAGATGCCCATTAAATACCTTTTTTACATTAAACTATGGTATACATAAAACTGTCAGGCCAAAATATTCCTCTGCTTTCTTATAAATCTGTCTAAATCTGTTTTCTTCATGTTACTTTGCACATTATGATGGAAGCTGAGAAAAGCCATATTCTCTCAGATGTTTGTATTTTACATTATTTAAAAATGAAATAAAACTCCCGCATTATCAAGTCTAGTTTAATTAAAGGCTTATTCCAAATACTCTTGTTCTAAAAGTCGTCAGCTGTACTGATGACACATTCTGGATTGTTCATTTTCAAACCTATAAAGTAACATTTCTTGTTGAAGAAATTCATTCAAAAGACGTTGAGTATCCAAATCAATGACTCATAGGGAACTGTTAATGATGACAGGATCTGGGCAAAGGGCACAATGAACAGAAGCTGTGACAGGCATAATTTGTCTGAGGTTCATTTGTATTGAGCTGTAAATGACTAAGTAAGACCCAAAATAGCTGTGTCATGTGATGTACGATATGATTGTGAAGTCTTAATTGAAAAATTATACAAAGATGATTTTCTGAGCCTGATGGAGAAGGGACAGCTGTTTATGAGTACCCTATCAATTTTAACTGTTGCTAAGAAGGAAAGATAGGAAAAATTAAAACGCTTAGTTGGCTTTAAAGCATCTGGATGACCCTTGGGTCTTGGATGACTGCCAAATTCTCATGTGCTTGATAATAAAGTCTTATCCAAGACTTACTAAGGAGAGCAAGAAGTGAAAAGTTTGGAAATGATGACCTCTCTGGGAACCTGCTGCTGTCTTCCCACAGCACAGCTAACTTTGTTAGTGGTAAGTGATAAAATCTAAGGGCTGGAGGGTTTTTGTTTTCAACTTATTAGGCTTTAGCTCTCAAGCAGTTGGGAGAGAGTATAGGTTGATCTGTTATAATATTCAGCATTTTGTCCCTTGTACTCCCTGGAATTTAAAGGAGACAACCTACATTTAAAAAATAAAATATTTTTTCCCTGTTTGCTGAAGGGAATATCTGACAATGCATCTGGTAGTATTCAATCTAACTTTCTAGGGTCCTTAAAGGACCTGCCAGGTTCTTTTTAGAGGCTTTTAAGTCATTAGCTGTTACTCAGCACTTTCTATTATTGCTATTTATTTCCTTAAGCAAGAAAATGAATAATTCATTAAGAAAAAAGCTTAAGCTTGCCCATGCCCTATACTTTTATTGCCTACCAGCATACATAGTACAAGTCCATATTTATTTTTGTTCTATCTATCTCTTTTTTACTAAAAAATATATATTTTATTTTTCTTTGCAGGCCCATAATGTAGAACTTTTATTTATTCTAGGAATTATTTTTTAAAGCAACAGTTCATGTTGGATCAAGTTATACTTTATCAGGGATACCAATCTTCAATTTAGATGACTAGATGGACAGAAATACATAACAGTATTTAATAAACTTGATTCATTTTAAGCAAAACCATTGTAAAATATTTGAAATAATTTTACCTTGCTGAAACTGTTTCTTTGAAAAGCAGATATAATACCAGACCTTTAATTATTATTTCTGTAATAAAGAACATTCAGAGGGAGGATCTGTGATCACATCAGACCTTTAGATATTAAGAGCTCTTACTATTATCTCCATTAGTATTTTTAAATCTGACTTTAGAATCTTCTAAAGAAAATCTTTTTTGCATGTCTGGGAGGTTAGGGTGAATAGGAAATAATAATGAATAGGAAATAATGCTTTTGAAAATCCTGGTCTTTATGAGAGTTCATCACCTGTAAAATGCCTTCTGTTGATGAAAGAATAGTCATGTGGGTAGTTGTTTGATGTGTTCTCAAGTTGCAGCATGAATGGTACTAACAAATGTAATATTAGTTGAAAGATCTGGCTTAAGTTCATTATTTTTTATTTTAGTCTGATTCAGTTGTCGTCAGAAATAATAGTTATTCAGTCTAGAACATATCTACTCATGGGACAAATAATGAAATAACCTTATCTTTAGCTTGGTCCCTTAATCTTCTGTGGCTTTCATTATGAGATCAGGTTTAGTTCATAGGAAGCACTTATTTCTTAAAGGAATTATTTGAATGAAACAAATATAACCTTATTATTGAACTGAGTCACAATAAGCATTTTGTCTTTTATAATAGGGTGTTTTAACAGGTGGGTAGGCACAGTTTTAAACTTAGCATTGTAACTGAGTGCCCCATCCAGTCTTGTGCCATTCCCTACCCAAAACAAGCAAACAAAAGTAATCATTTTCATAGTCAAATAAGTCATATATTCCTATTCCTTGTTTGGAAATTCTCAATGTACCTGAGTCTATTAAAACCCTGTCCTGCAATTAAGAAGCATTTTTATTTTTTAATCTAGGTATTTTAAATTTGTATGTTTACACACAAATAGTTTAGAGTCAAGCAGCTTGGGGATTTTAGACAAACAGCAGCCTCTAGACTTTCTTTTCCATTTCCAGTTCTCCAGAGGCAATGATTTTCATCTGATTCTTTGGTAAGTACCTTCATCTTAGAACAGTAGAATGGCATGACTACTTCCTGAGTATTTTTTCTCTTATTTTTATCTATTGATTTCTCACTATGAAAGATAGGAATTTATTTACTTAGCTTGTTTCCCCATCCCATCACTCTCTCTTACTTTCTCTCACAGGGGCACACTTACCCATGGGTGCACACACACAATTCTTACCCCCAGTTCTTCCTGCAGAACCATGTTGTGACTTGGATTACATCAACATTTAGTGTTAATATAAAGAATATGTAAATACAATTTTTAGCTAAACCACATAGAGTAATATAATTTCTATTCTATTTTTGTACACGTTTTAATTTTTTTCTAGAGTTTATTGTTTTTATTTGCTTAGTTTTCTGTGTCTCTAATTGAATTGTCTCTAATTCAATCTCCAGTGCTCCACTAGATCAACAAATCTCTTCTTGTGTTCATTCACATCAGATTTTCTTTCAGTGTCATCTGTTTGGAGAAGTCTTTCCGAGAGCCTTCTGACCTGGTCCAATCTGGATTGGATACCTTGGTATATGGCTGGCATCCTTAAATTTCTCCTCTTAACCACCCTGGGGTGATAGGTTTCCTGTTTGTTGCATCCTTTAACTTCCTCTTCCTTGGTTACCTCTGTTTTGGTGGAGTACCTACCAAAGAGACTGGTATCTCTTGAGAAAAGTATGTGGGAGGTTTCTTTTCTTGTGAAGTTCAATGTGAAGAGACTAGTCTCTTATCCTGTCCTCACATTTGATTTTTTTATCAAAAGGTTTTATTCTCGGTATCCCATTATATGCTAGAGTTCTTTTTTCTTCTTGAGGAAAATAATTGTCTTCTAGTCTCCAATGTTGCTGTTATGGAAAACCACACTTCTGTCTGTCTCTTCCATTCTCAATACTCTTCTTCACTTTTGGCATTGCTGAGTGTGTGGTTTTTACCACACAAAGCAACTCAGTGATATCGGCTGGGTGTCTTGTAATTTAACTTAGTGCTGGCACTGTCTGCCTGAAAATAGTATCAGATCCCACATGTTCAGGGGGATCTCACATGACATGTGTGTCATTGCGCATGACAGCCCACAGGACTGTCCCCTTCTTGCTATTCACTCCAGGTGCCGGTTGCAAATCCAGATTGTTTTCCTGTGCATCTGACTGACCGGCTATAAAACAACCCCTTCCTCAGGTTAGATTAATTAGTTAGAACCACTCACAGAACTGAGGAAAACAGGTTACCTACTAGATTATCATTTTGTCACAAAGTTTATTGAAGAATACGAGTGAACAGCCAGATAAAGAGATACACAGGGCAAAGTCCAGAGGGTTCTTAGCACAGGAGCTTCTGTCTCTGTGGAGTTTGGGATGTACCAGCCACCTGGCTGTGGATGCATTCTTGTTCACCAATCTGGTGGCTCTCCAAAGCCTGTCCTTTTGGGGTTTTATGGGGCTTTATTGCACAGTCATGATTAATTAAATCATAGGCATTAGTGTTTGATTCAACCTCTAGCCCCTCTCTCCTCCCTAGAAGTTGAGGGGTGGGACCAAAAGTTCCAGTCTCTTAATCTGGTTGGTTTCCCTGGCAATCAGCCCCCGTCCTTTCTGAAAGTCACCTCATTAACTTAAACTCAGGTGAGGTTGAAAGGGACTTTAAAGAATAACAGGACATTCCTTTCACCATTATGGCTCTGGAGCTAGTTCAGGAAGAAGAAGAAAAGAACAATTATTATAACGAAATATGGTCTCTTTATTCTTGTGCTTTGGACATTGCCAGAATTTTAGGAACTCTGTGCCAGAAATAGGGATAAAGACAAAATAGATATTCTTACTATAAATCACAATATCACAGTTACTATTGAGATCTAAATTAATCTAATTTATAATTCTTTGTATATGCCTCTACCTTTAACCCAAATCTTATTTTCCTAGTATTCTGGATTTCAATAAAGTTCCCTATTGTGTATCTATTTTCATACACTGAGTGGGTCTTCTTACTCATGTCCTTCATTTTCTTATAAGATTTTATTAATGATATTTTTGTTTCTTTTTCATTTCACCTTCAGGGACTTCTATTCTTGGACCTTTTGGATTGACCCCTGATTATCTTCCTCTCCTAATTTCTATTTATCTTTTGCTTTACTTTCTCTGAGATTTCCTCAACTTTATTTCCAGCCATTATATTAAGATTTCCCTTTCTGCTCTCATGTTTTTATTTTTCCAAATTTTTCTTTTTTCTATACATTTTTTAAAATAAAATTCTGTTCTTGTTTCATGGGTACAATATCTTATCTCTGATAATTTTTATTTTTCACCAAATCATCTTCTCCTTGCATAATCTGTTTCCTCCAGGTTGAAGTTTTTGTTTGCTTCCTTTGCAACTGTTATCCAAATTAGAGTTTTCCCTTAATTTCTGCTAATACTTAACTGCCTGATCACATTTAGGAATAGGAGACTAGAAAGCTGGTTGAATCTGAGTGTGTGGGTAGGCCTGAATGTCATTGTATGGTGATCTGGATGTGCCAGATTTTTGTATCGTGTCTTCTTGGACTGATCAGATCTGCTTGCAGGGGTGGGGGAGGTGTCTCTAGTCTCCTAAATGGCGGATAAAGGCTTTGGAGAGTCAACTTGCAGAGGAGGACCCTGGCTCTCAGCACTCCAAATGTCTGTTAACTTAATTCCCCTATTTTCAAGGTACTGCTGTATTCAACTGCCCAGAGCCCATAAGTCCAGAGATCCTTTGATTGATTCTTTCTGAAGAATAAACATCTAGAATTGGAGTGAGTGCAACAATCCAGCAACACAGAGTAAGGAAAGACCTAAAATTCTAATGTCTCTAAACATTTTTCACTCAGAATTAATCTTTTCGACGTAGCATTGCTCCTTTATCCACAGTTAGGTGAAACTTGAGGTTAAGGGTGCAGTTCTTCAAGACTATCTAGTTTGTCCAAGATTTCTAACATCAGCTGCAAGTTCTGGAGTCCCCAGGACCATCCTCACTCAGACCAGCTAGTGATAAATTTGGAGATTCTCACAGACTCCTTCAGATTGGATAACTTGATAGATCAACTCACAGAACTCGGGAAAGCACTATACTTATGATTCTAGCAGAAGTGTGCAAATTAGAACCAGCCAAAGGAAGAAACATAGGGTGGAATCTGGGACTGGGAAATTTCGAAATACAAAGCTTCTATGTCCTTAGGGATGCATGACCTCTTGTGCTTGGTGTGTAACCATACTAGTGTAGTATCGCCGAACTGGGACGTTTGCTTGAGCTTTAGTGTTGATAATTCTTATTGGGGCCTCATTACTTAGGCGTGAATGATTGAATGACTGCCCATGCGGTTGCTCTAGGCTCCAACCCTCTCATTGCTTTAATGGTCTTTTCTGTCTGGTTAGCTCCCATCATGCATCACCGTATTAGTGTAGACTAAGGGGCCCACCATGAACAACAAAAATAATCCTATCACTCAGGAAATTCCAAAAGTTTAGAGATTACCTCTCAGGAGTTGAAATGAAGGCCAGACTTTTCTTGGGTAAAGTTAATTTTTCAACAAATACTTTTCCATCTCCAATGCCAGAGGTATCTGGCTCCACCAATTTCAAAGTACTTAAAGAATTCTAAGGTAAGATCAGGTTGGTTCTTTGCTCTCTGTGCCACTGGTTTAGGATTTTGTTTTCTTGGATGGGCTAAGGCATTTATCACATTCATTTGATTTTCACCTGCCAAAAATATTACTGTTTTCCCTCCCATTCTTGACTGTTTATACTTAAAACAAATTTCAAACCAAAACCCCATTGCAGTAGTGTTAGTGAGGTCTAGAGGGAGCCAAATAAGATATATATATTCAGTTGGCTGTCTCTGCAGAAATTTCCCAGCATTCTTTCAGTTTGTCAGTGACAACTTTCTGTAGAATACATACTAGTACCTGGTAAATAAACACTGAGTTAGCAAATACTGCTATATTGCTTCATTAATAGGGATAACTGATTTAGGCTTCAGAATCTTAAAAGATGATTTTTCTTTTAGGATTCATTTCCTTTCTACGTTACATATTGAGGACACAAAAGATAAATAGCTTCTTATCACTTATTGATTGGGGATGAAAATATTGGGACAGAGGAGGAGCTTTTAACTTCAATAGTGTCTATTTTTATAATGTTTAAATTACTATTTGTTACTTTTTAATTAATTAAAAAATTTTAGAATAAGAAAAAAGTAAAAACATTGCATGAAATGATCCTAAAAAATTTTCCACTTCAGATATATGATGCTAGGGTTAATAGAGAGCTAAAAATGGAGAACTCTTTTATATTTAATGGAGTAGGTAGAACGGAGCACAGAGCTCCTTTAATCACTCTGATCTAAAAGTCAGACTTGTAGTCTTTCTGTCTCAGTCAGTCTTTCTGTTTTTTATGGGGTATAAAGAAGTTTTTAATATTATATATATATATTTAAAAAAATTTTCTTTACTTTATTGTGTTACTTTTGCCATACATTGACATGAGTCTGCCATGGGTATACATATGTTCCCCTTCCAGAACCCCCCTCCCTCCTCCCTCCCAATTCCCTCTCTCTGGGTCATCCTGGTGCACCAGCCCTGAGCATCAAACCTGGGCTGGCGATTGATTTCACATATGATAATTAACATGTTTCAATGCCATTCTCCCATATCATCCCACCCTTGCCCTCTTCCACAGAGTCCACGCGTCTGTTCTATACATCTGCATTTCTTTTGCTGTCTCGCATACAGGGTTCTCGTTACCATCTTTCTAAATTCCATATATACGTGTTAGTATACTGTATTTTTGTTTTTCCTTCTGGCTTACTTCACTCTGGATAATAGGTTCCAGTTCCGTCCACCTGAGTAGAACTGATTCAAGTGAATTCTTTTTAATGGCTGAGTAATATTCCATTGTGTATATGTACCACAGCTTTCTTATCCATTCATCTGTTGATGGACATCTAGGTTGCTTCCATGTCCTGGCTATTGTAAACAATGTGGCGATTGATGAAGTTTGACTGGAAAAGATGTTGATTCTCTCATAATGCTTATTTCTCATTTAATTTTCTTGGTAGATAAGAGTTTGTATATTGATTTTTCTGTCTCATTCTAGCATACAACTGTAATTCTATTCTCTTCTTTTGCAGTCTTTTCAGAATTCCTGATCCCTGTGAGATTCATTTCAAACTCCATTGTAGAGTGTTCAAAGTGTTCTTATAACACGGCTGCAGCTTACCTTGCAGTCTTAACTGTTTCTGGTTCCCATCCCATCAAGCTCCCAATTCCTCTCAACACTGAATTATTTGCTGATTCTCCCCAGTTCTTGATGTTGAGGTGTCTTTGTTCATGTATTTCCCCAAGGCTGGAATTCTTTCCCCATCTCCCTTGTATTTTTGCCCATCTAAATCATACCCTCTTTACAAGCCTCTCTCAAATGTTTCCCTCTTCAGGTTCTTCCTTGTCTTTCCTCTATCCAGGATTATTGCCACCCCACAGGGCCCCCACAGGGCTTTGTTTGCCCACATTCTGCCTGTGTTAAATGTATTAGTAGATGAGTGTGTATGTGTGTGTGTGTCTAAGGGGAGAGTGGAGGGAAGGAAATTGTCCCCATTAATTATAATTTCCTTGAAAGTAAATTTGATGAGTTATATATACACATGGTGCCTTATATATAGTTGATTCTCAGTAATGTCAGTTGGTTTGATATAAATCTTGTTTCCTTTTTTTTGTATTAATAGTGTTGGCAAAAGTAATGAATATATAAAGTATGTATTAGTTTTACAAATCCAGTTCTCCCCAAGACATTTTCTTGAACAACAGAAAGGTGGCTGCCTAATGCTTAAAGGTGATTATTAGCAACCTGGGGTGGGGGTAAGAAATATGAACACTCATTAGCATCTCTGAATTCAGATCCACAAATTCACGACTGTGGGCATTATTTGCAGCTGATGAGTGTTCGTGCTCCTTACCCCACCCCAAGTGGAGTGAAGTAGCCAACTGAATCTCTGAGTGACAGGAACTGACAACTGCAGTGATGGAAGGAAGACATGGGAGGTGTGATGACTAACTGAGTCAGTCTGGGTGTCCAGGCCACAAGAGGAGGATCTATATAATAGGAGGTGGGTGGGAGGAGGGTGGGAGGAGGGGTTAAACAAGGAAGATGACTGATGAAGTGTGTTATGGCTGACACAAGACCCCATGCTCTGGGTGAGGGAGTTAGCAGTGACTGAGAAGAGACTCAGGAGAGGGCTCATGGTCTCTGTGATTAGTAGGATGTAATGAGCTATTTGCTTGAGAGGACAGCCATACACAAAGGATATATCAAAGGGGAAAAGGATGGGGGAGAACATCAGTGATAACACCAGGAAGATCTTTTAAATTATAGAAATCTGTCTGGGCCCCACTATTTACAGGCTGTAATCATCCCCCTCCCTACTCCTTAAGCCTGTGTACTTGAAGCTTGAGTTTCTTCTTACTGATACCCATTTGCAGGCTGCTCTGTTACATAGGAGGATTAGAAAGTGAGCCTAATCTGAGGTTACCACAGTGATCTCACTGAACAGTGTTACCCAGTTAAGTGCTAGAGGGCTTGGGGCTGGGAGAGGAGGGCCAAGGAGAAGGAGGAGTGGGTAATGATGGAAACTTCCCGAGGAGCATCTTATAAAAGGCACTGTTTTTCCCCCTAAGTACAAATTTAACAATATTTTGCAGGAATTCTTTGGCTCTCCTCTTAAAGAACTTAAAGCCACTAAAAGTTTCCCAACCCTTGACCTCACAAGAGACTGGGGAGGTAGACAGGCAGCAAGATTTAAAACTAGGTGATGAATTAGAGCCTCATTCATCTGGGTAAGCCGAGACACTTAATTAAGCCATTTATTAAGCTTGTTTTTGTGTTTTCTTTGCAGATCCCGATTCTAGAGTCCTGGAAGCGGATATAGGGTGCACCTCTTGAGTTCATTTAGTTTTTCTTAATGCAATCAAAGCATGAGAGCTAGCCATAGACAAAAACCAAAGCATTCCAGTGGAACTTTTTTTCCTCTTTCAAAATTCAGCCCCTCTATGAATAGGTTCTGTGAAGAGTAGTTATGAGAATACGAAAGCAAAAAAATGAAGCAAAAGGAAAAAGGACACTTAGTGATGCCTAACTTAATTTTCTCTGCCTCAGCTTTGTAGCGTGTCCTTTGTAGTGAGCAGGTTTGTTACTTTGGCTAGACTTATGCTTTAGTCTCTCACTTGTGTTTTGGAGGAGTAAGCAGGGTACGGGAAGATTGACAGTAAGTATTTAGGTTTGATTTACATGATGATAAGACCACCTTTCAAACTATACACATGAAGATGTTCTTGTTTTGGGAAGAGCAGTTTCTTCCTAAGAAAAGAGAGAGGGCCTGAATGAATTGAGCTTAAATTGACTTTGTCAGCTGGTTATGTTGCTATATTACTATTAATTTATTTGTACATTTAAAAATTTATCCTGCTTTAAAATTGCTGGATTTGGGGGTATATGGTCTTGATTCTTCTGAACCATGCCTGGATGTGCTCTGTCCACCCAAATACTCTTTTTCATAGTGATCTTTGTTTTGGCAACTACCTCCTTTTTCTCAGCACCCTTATCGCTGCTTGTTCGCGAAAGGCCAGCCTATAACTGCACAGGACCGGAGCTTATACATTAGCTTCCAAATAGGGACACTGCAGTAGCCCTCTATGCTGGAGATGTAGGGCACTAAGAGTGCATGAAACTGGTCCTCTACAGGCTCGCCAGTGTCCTGCCTGCATAAAGCAGCCCTGATAGGGGCCTTTATCTTGTTTGGCTATAAGAAGAGAATCGAGTGGGGAGAGGAGGAGGAGCCAGGCACTTAATCCTGAAGGACCTTTAGGGACAAAAGCATTTACAGTAAGTACAGCAGCAGATTTCTGGCTTTTCTGTTCTTTTATTTAACAGAAAATCACAAGACACAGGAGAAAGAGGTGGGCAGTTTTGATGCATGTGTAGCTGCATTTTTTGCTTCCTACTTTGGTCAAAGAACACACTCCTTATTTAAATGTCTTATTCACGTTGAATGTATTCTGCTAACGTCAGGTTTTGACTGAAAACTGTGGACCGTCAGGGAGCTAGCAGCAGCAATCCATGGCATGTTTCTTCAGTTTCTGTAGGATGGTAAATAGAGTGTGGTGAGAAAACCCTTCCCACAAATTTTTTTAAAGTTTTAAAATCCTTACTGTTTTTGCCTTTAGCACTTTAAATGTTGAATCTCCTTTGGATTTGTGGAAAGGAAAGGATTTGATCTATGTTATTTTTAACAGCAGCTGGGATAAAGGTGGTATTATCTCTAATGCCGAAAAGGTGACCACAGATAAGCATTTGATGGGGGAGGACAACAGGAGGTCATTGGGTTCCAAAAAGCTGGTTGATCTCTCTTCTTGTATAGCTTCAGAGCCAGAGTTATAACTACATATGTATCCGTATGTACTTGAATCAGTGCTTCATTTGCATCATCAGAAGTTGCGGTCTATTGGCTCCCTGCCCCCCACCCCCTGACCTTGCCTCAAATTTATCTGTGACTGGAAAGGAATCTTATTGCATGAACCCCTGTGAAAGAAAAATACAAAACTTAGAATTTGGAAGAATGTATAGAGTTGTGCTGAATTTCCTACTATTTGTTTGCATTTAAATTGAGTAAATTTGATGGGAAAGCAAGCTTGACTAGTTGAGATAAGGGTAGGAAAAATGCACATGAAGATTATTATTGTAGATCTCTATAACATGAGGCAGCTTTCCTTTAAAGTATTAATTTATCTCAGAAATCAGATTAATTTTATGAAAATCAGAAATAGAGGGTGGTTATCCATGGGTGGTACATTTAATTGTGAACTACTGGAATTGAAAATTAAATGTTTATTGTAATTAGTTCCCATGAAAATGGGTAATTAATCAATTTTATGCCACTTCCTGGGCTTTCTCTGCTGTTATGACACATACGGTATTCCTTCCGCGGGGCAAAGCTGTCTGTGAGGGAAAGCAAATAAACAGAAGTTGAAATATACTTCAAGTAAAGTATTGCTTTGCTTTACTGGGTTATGGAAATTCTCTTTGCAGTTTGATCAGCTAAATATAGAAACATCCCATGCAGGTTGAAATTTTGTGAAAAGTGTTAGTGGCTCAAGTGTGTCTGACTTTTTGCAACCCCATGGATAGTAGCTTTCCAGGCTTTACTGTTCATGAAATTCTCCAGGCATGAATACTGTAGTGAGTAGCCATTTCCTTCTCCTGGGGATCTTCCTGACCCTGGGATTGAATCTGGGTCTCCTGCATTGCAGGCAGATTCTTTAACATCTGAGTCACAGGGTAGATACAGGAAAATTTTGCTTTCGCAGCTTGAATATAAGGTTTCTTTGCCCTTTACTTATGTGTGATGCACATCAGGTGTCAATACATTTTTCTTTATTGTTTTTATTTGTTTTAATCTACTCTATTTGTCCTTTACATATATAACCACATCTGTGTTATCAGTCTTAATATGAAAACTTCCAGCAGAAAGAGTCTTCCATATTTATTCCTCTGGAAAGTCTTATTGACATATCTGGTATAAATAATACACATTACCTGGTAGCTCAGATGGTAAAGAATCTGCCTGCAATACAGGAGACCTGGGTTGGATCCTTGGGTTGGGAAGATCCTCTGGAGAAGGGAATGGCACTCCCTTCTCCACTCCAGTATTTCTACTCCAGTCTTCTTGCATGGAATGGACCGAAGAGCCAGGCAGGCTACAGTTCAAGGGGTTGCAGAGAGTCAGACACAACTGAGTGACTGAACGTAAGAAAGCTCACTCTTCTGGAGTTTTATCCCTCTCAGTGAAATTTTGATACCTTCTAATTGATTTTTCCTTAATTTCTCTCTGATTTTTCACTGTTAGTGTATATGAATACAAGGGATTTTGTGTATTACTTTTATATCCTGTGACTTTATTATATTCAGTGATTAGCTCTAGTAATTTTCTAGTGGCATCTTTAAGGTTTTTTATGTATAATATTATGTCATCTGTAAACAGTGAGAGTTTTACTTCATCTTTTATAAATCTGCATTCCTTTTATTTCTTTTTCTTCTCTGATTGCTGTGGCTATCAGCGTTGAAAAACTATGTTGAGTAATACTAGTGAGAGTGGGTACCCTTGTCTTCTTCCTGATATTAGAGGAAATGCTTCTTTGGCATTGAGAATAATGTTTGCTGTGGGTTTGTCACATATGGCCTTTACTATGCCGAGGCAGTTTCTTCAGTGCCTGCTTTCTGGGGAGTTTTTTTTTTTTTTAATCATAAATGGGTATTGAATTTTGTCTAAAGTGCTCTCTGCATGTATTGAGGTGATCATATGGTTTTTATCTTTCAATTTGTTAAGATGGTGTATCACATTGATTGATTTCCGTATACTGAAGAATTCTTGCATCCCTGGGATAAAGCCTACTTGATCACTATGTATGATCCTTTTAATGTGTTGTTGGATTCTGTTGGCTAGAATTTTGTTGAGGATTTTTTCATCTGTGTTCATTAGTAATACTGGCCTGTTGTTTTCTTTTTTTGTGGCATCTTTGTCTGGTTTTGGTATCAGGGTGATGGAGACCTTTTCTTCTGCAATTTTCTGGAAGAGTTTGAGCAAGATTCTGTTAGTTTTTGAAAGACAGTCAAGTCTAGTGTTATTGTTATTTTAAGGTCTGCATGTGAGAGTGGCTAAAAATATGGGGTATGGATTTCTCATCTTGCAATCAGGTGTAGAAAAGCTGTTGAAACCTGAAACCATTCTCTAAGGCAGGTACCAGTGTGATAAACTTACCTTATAACATAATGTTTTGCTCTTTGCAAATAACTTTGTTTTCAAAAATTAATCTGCAAACCCCCTTATCATGTAATTTAAAAAATCAAGAAATTGGGAGAGAGAGTACGCTTTAGAAAGCTTCTGAAATAATATATCATAAGAATAACTTATTCTTAAGGCTTTTGTCATTTCAAGAAGTCTTTTTATTCCCTGTGCTCATTCCTGAATGGAATGTTACATATTCCAAGTCAAACTGGGAACTTTTTTATTTATTCCCCCTCCATGTTTATAAGTAAAATAATTTTGTTTTTGTTATTAAGTTAATCTTAAGAATATAAAGAAATATAGCTACTTTCTGATAATCACGTTTCATTTCATATTTTGATCAGCTACCTTTCATCTATGGTGAAATGAGGCTATAAACTGACTTGAATGCATGGAACTAGAAAAAGACTTAGAAAAGGACAAGGAACCCATTGCCCTGAGGAAAAGAAGTTTTTCCTGAAACTAAAAATAATGTCGATTTAAAATGTTTAAAGTATAAGATCCCGAGCTGTTGTTTTATGTCAAATTGGTTACAGAACAAAGATAAATGACATAGTTAGATCCTTAGTAAACTAATCAACTTTATCTTAAAAGAAACCATGCATTTCATTGGTCAGAACTTAGCCACATGACCACAGAGAGCTCCGATGGAGGCAGGGAATGTAGTTTTAAATTCTTGGCAAATGTATACACAACTGAAAATTAGGATTTTGTTATTAAGGTGTAAGGAGAGAATGGATGTTGGGGTAAGCAATACCTTACAGTTTTGTGTTCCTGTTTTATGCTGAGTCTTGGGTCTAGTTGGTAGAAACTCAAAGCACCTCTTTCTGTTTTTGTTATGAGCTATGGTTTCTTAATTTAGAAAGCTGGCTTAATTTAGAAATCTTGTTTCTTCTGCGAAGTATCATTCCTTTATTTGGCAATCTTGTCTGACTTTTCCTTTCTTCTTTCCTCTTGCCTTTCAGCTGTTTTGGAAAGAAGTGAGGTTTAGACTTTTCCATGTTAACCATGAGCGTGACACTTTCCCCTCTGAGGTCACAGGACCTGGATCCCATGGCTACTGATGCTTCTCCCATGGCCATCAACTTGACGCCCACGGTGGAGCAGGGTGAGGGAGAAGAGGTGATGAGGGAGATGGATCCTGACCAGCAGTACGAAAAGCCTCCCCCATTACATACAGGGGCCGACTGGAAGATTGTCCTCCACTTACCTGAGATTGAGACCTGGCTCCGGATGACCTCAGAGAGGGTCCGAGACCTAACCTATTCAGTCCAGCAGGACTCAGACAGCAAGCATGTGGATGTGCATCTAGTTCAACTAAAGGTAAGGACGGTCTCTGGGCTCAGGTCCATTCCAGACAGAAGTCTGAAGGTGGCTGCGGTAACTAGAGCCTGAGTTCTGTAATTCTCAATGAGAAAGCATCCAAGAAGGAAATCAGAGCAACAGGTTTGAAACTATTATTTTTGTAGCTAAACATGGGCAGATTTCTTTCCTGGTTTTACTTTGTGAACTGAGCACCTAAAATAAAACTGACCTCAGGGGATAATGCAGAGAAATGAGGAAAGCAGGGGGGAGATTTTTGTGCAATGCCATAGAAATCAATAGTAAAGAATAAAAATATTACAAAAGGTTTACTAAAGACTCTCATAGATTAAAAAAAAAAAAATCAAACCGAGCCCTGATTGTATATGTATGTGATCACTACCTCCTGTTGAAGTCGATGCTGCCTTTGTGGCAAACAGTGGATTCTGGCATGGTGGGGGAGGGCAGTGTTTTCCTTTTAGAATGAGTTCTTTCATTCAGGTACAATGCATCGTGCAGAACAAAGGTGCTTTTATAACAGATCATCTAAAGTTCAGACATTAAAAAAAAATGTGTGTGACTTCTTGAGCCCTTCAGAAGCCTGACTGTTGATAATAATGAAATGGAGATGCTGGTAAAGAGTGCTATTAGTAGAGATTTTGGCCTGGGGATCTCAAGATCCTGGGGATCTTGACAGGGAATCTTGCCTTCTCATGGCCACTTCTCTCTTCCAGTTTCCCAAGGGAAATACACACTCAGGTCAGTGGTGGGCAAAAAGGCAAGGCAGATTTATAACCAATTAGGGCATTGGCCCCAAACCCCAATGTAACTTTCTAATCAGTTAGGTGAGATCCTAAGGAGAATTCCTCTGCCTAAACTGGTTCGTATTAAATGATCTGCAACCAAAGACCAAACAGATTCTTGGATCTTAATGCTTAAATGACTTATCAGATGCAGCCATCATCGTGAGGGGAAAGGACCGTTGAGGGAGCACAGGTGCCCCAAAGCCTGGAGCAGATCTAGCTCAGCCCTTCAGGCTGGCTCAGCAAATCTGGGGCCCAGCTACGCCATAGGAGAGAGTTTTCAAGAAAGGGAAGGGGGGGGTGGTTTAGAGAGAAAAAACAAAAAGGCCAGAATGCCAAGGTGTCTTGGCCTCTCCCAGGCTGAGCATGAGCAGATGGGGTGATCTATCTATAGGTTCTTAGGAAGGAGAAAGCACCAAAAGGGTATCAGAGACGGCAGGGAACAGGCTTTACTGGAGTGCCCGCTGGCTGGCCTCCTCACTCTGGCAGCGGAGTGTGTGTGTGTCCTGCTGCACAGTCCCTTTAATCAGAGGAGCAGCCCTCCAGGTGCAGAAGGAAATGCAACCCACTCGCGTATTTTTTCCTAGAGAATCCCAAGGACAGAGGAGCCTGGCAGGCTACAGTCCATGGCGTCGCAAGAGTCGGACACAACTTAGTGACTAAACCACCACCACCACTAGCCCTCTAGCTCCTCAAGATTGGAGATAGAAGGAAGTCAGGGCTCCTCAGCAATCCTATTCTCCTCTGTTCCTGCTAACGTTGCACTTCTTCTGTGACTCCCATGAGGAAATGCAGGATTGGGTTTGCAAGGGAAGTTAACTGTTGCTCCCTAAAATGAGATCTTCCCAACTCAGTTACTGAATCCAGGTCTCCCACACTGCAGGAGGATTCTTTGCTGTTTGAGCCCCTGCTGCTGCTGCTAGGTTGCGTCAGTTGTGTCCGACTTTGTGTGACCCCATAGATGGCAACCCACCAAGGAAGCCCAATCAAGCACAGAATCTTTCAGATTTACACAGAAAATGTGGTAAATGATAAATGAGAATTGGGAGGGGGTGGAAATCTCTTTAGAAGATTCCACTAAAAATGTTAAGAGCATCTAAAAACAATGTGTCAGCTAACTACATTTAATTGCATCAATAGTACTTAGGTAAAAACTTAAATTATCATTCCAGATAGGAACATCAAGTTTTATATGTCAACCAGGATTTTGGTCAGTGTTGAGAAATTCCCTGTAGGGCAGTTTACTTTTTCTCATTGGAACTGCCCCTTACCTTCTCACTCAAAAGTCATCTCACTGCCTCCATCTAGCTCTGTCCCACTGTGTGGACTGTCTGCCCTGCTGAGAATGGAGCTCTGGAGAGCAGGAAGTCAACACAGTGGTCACAGAGTAGTTAATCAATAACATTTTAAGGGCCGAAGTGAAATTGTCTTATGTTAACTTAATTCTAGGAGTTCTGTTATTACTTTCTTTGATGCTTAGTTTATCAGGTGACTTAACCAACAGTCTCTGAATATTCTATAATAGAATTTTCTAATAATAATTCTAATAATAGAGCCCTTCCACCTTGAACCCAAAGTCAAAGAGCACTGGTGAGTGAGCTATGGCCCTGTCGACACAAGGGTTTAGTTTTGGTCTCCTAATCTGCTTATTTAAGTTTCCCTTTTGTGTAATATATTTTTAATCAACCAAATAAGCATCTAGATGCATTAAAAAATATTTTAAATACATGTCAGTTCTTCAGAATTCCACATTGGATCCCCAAGAAAAAAAGGCCCTGGGTTACAGAATTTTATATGTGGAATCACAGCAAGACACCCTTGTAGAAGCAGCTCTTAAGTTAGGTGCACGCAAAGCAGACAGGCAGGCCCAGCTGGGGTAAAGCCAGACATCTGCTGCGGGGCATCCCAGGTTGTCTTTATGCCTTGGTGAATTATTCAGTTTATTTATTATACAGTGAAAAAAACCCATCACAAGGATGGGAATATGGTGGCTTCAAGGACCATCTTGTTGTTCAGTTGCTAAGTCATATTTGACTCTTTGCACCCCATGGACTGCAGCATGCCAGCCTCCTCTGTCCTCCCAGAGTTTGCTCAAATTCATGTCCTTTGAGTTAGTGATAACTATCTAACCATCTCATCCTCTGCCACTCTCTTTTTGTTTTGCTTTCAATCTTTCCCAGCAACAGGGTCTTTTCTAATGAGTTGTCTCTTCACATCAGGTGGCCAAAGTATTAGAGCTTCAGCATCAGTCCTTCCTGTGAATATTCAGCATTGATTTCCCTTAGGATTGACTGGTTTGATCTCCTTGCAGCCCAAGAGACTCTCAAGAGTCTTCTCCATCACCATAATTTCAAAGCATCAATTCTTCAGTGCTCAGTCTTCTTTATGGTCCAACCATCTAGGCACAGATAATTTCTTAATTTAGGTATATCCATCACAACATTTTCTAGGAGTCCCAGCTTCCTAACAGACATCTTGTGTCTCTAGTGAGCCTCTCAAATCAATATGCTCGTTGAAAAGCCCCAAATGCCTCCCCAATGCTGTCTTCCCAATTTCAGTAAAAGGCACTTTTTTTTGCCAAGCCAAAACGTGACTCCATGCCCAGCATATATGTCT
Organism: Antilocapra americana; assembly: GCA_007570785.1. Lineage (NCBI taxonomy): Eukaryota > Metazoa > Chordata > Mammalia > Artiodactyla > Antilocapridae > Antilocapra > Antilocapra americana. Next base: position 4,375,685 of record ML661902.1, read on the forward strand.
GTTAAAAGTTCTAGGGATCCATTTTCAAAATATGCCCAAGATCCATCCCCTTCTCCCCTGTACTACTGCTGCCATCCAGGTCAAGCCACATGACTGCTTGCCTGGGCTACCTTTAGAGCCTCTTCTACTATGTTTATTCTCTACATAGCAGCCATGAGATCTTTTAAACATGTAAGTCAGTCATGTAACTCCCTTGTTTCCTGTTGGCTTGTAATAAAGTCCAGCTCTCTTCCTGTGGCTCTGTCCTTGCCTACTTCTCTATCCGTGTTTCCTATTACTTTACCCTTGTTTATAAAGCTCCAAGCAGATGGAAAGTTCCAAAGAAATGTTAGGCTAGTTCTTGCCTCATAGCTTTTCCTGTGTCCTCTGCCTAGAAACACTCATCCTCTAGCTTGATCTAGTAGATTCTGGATCCTCATCAAACAGTGAGCCAGAGGTACAGTCCAGTTCTGATGTCTGGACGCACAAACCTGGGAGAAGGTTGAGCAGGGTTTGGGAGTGAGGTGGGGCCTGTGCTATGGTTGGTGAAAGGCAAGCACAGAAAAAGGAACTACCCTTACCTAACTTGTCTACATACCTCAAACTCCCTTTCACACTGATCTAAATCTTGTCGTCATGGTCTTCTCTACCATCCTGTTGATATATAACTTAGATTAATTGAGAGATGCTTTTGGAAAATGTTCAGAGTGGGGTTCACCCTCTGATTTTATATTAAATGCCACTTTATCAAAGAAGCTATTCCTGATCCCTATTCTTAAAATACTCACCTCCTTCTGTATCAATTATATAGTCCATTATTCAGCTTATTTTTGGTAATAGTTCTTATCATTAGCTTTAATTTCCTTATTTATTTGTTTGAATTAGTTCTAGGGACCTCAAATGTATAATTCTCTACTGTATGCCTGTTGCCTAGGGCAAGGGCTGGGCATTTGCGGGGAGCTCAGTTCGTATCTGTGGTTGGATAGATAAGTCCAAATCTGTATGGTCAGTGCCTTCTCTCCCTGTAGGCAGGCTTGCTCTGGAATTAACAGGCAGGAAGCCTTCTTGGTGAGGATTGAATTAAGACAATGGCATTGGATGCTGCTACTGCTGCTGCTAAGTCACTTCAGTCACGTCCGACTCTGTCCGACCCCATAGATAGCAGCCCACCCGGCTCCCCCGTCCCTGGGATTCTCCAGGCAAGAACACTGGAGTGGGTTGCCATTTCCTTCTCCAATGCATGAAAGTGAAAAGGGAAAGTGAAGTCGCTCAGTCGTGTCCGACTCCCAGCGACCCCATGGACTGCAGCCTACGAGGCTCCTCCATCCATGGGATTTTCCAGGCAAGAGTACTGGAGTGGGTTGCCCTTGGCATTGGATGAATCAGGCCCAAATGCATTTGGGACATTACTCCCCCGTGAGGGAGAGTCTGTGAATCATTCAGAAATCTTGGAGATCTTGTCTGGGGAGTCTGCCTGGGAGAGTCTATTCTTTGTATAGGTAGCTGTATTGGTCTTCCTCCCACCTCACTTTCAGTTTGACTCCTTCTTTGGTAAGGATTTCAGTCAATAAACTAGAGGGCCTGGAACAGTTCTTTTTCTTTAAAGGTAACTAAACTTCTCTTCTGGTCATTGTGTTGATCTGAAAGTTTATTTATCAGAGACTACTCTTACCAACCTATTTCCAAGTTCTTAGGGGAAGTTTTATTGTAACCCTTAGGATGAACTACAAACCACTATTATGAAGTCCCCAAAATGGGAGGGAGTAGTGGTTATTGTTCTAGAGGGTGAATTAAAAATATCCCATCTTAAGATTAAAATATATAATCTACATATTTTGCTTCTTAGCTTCTAGATACAATACTTAAGGAAGAAATATGAGAGGTAAGCTGAGCCATTTTTAGAAACTCTCCCCTTCATTTTGCCATGAAGTGATGGGACCAGATGCCTTGATCTTAGTTTTTGAAAGTTGAGTTTTAAGCCAGCTTTTTACAGTCCTCTTTCACCCGCAAGAGGCTCTTTAGTTCCTCTTCACCTTCCTCCATTAGAATGGTATCATTTGCATATCTGAGGTTGTTGATATTTCTCCTGGCAATCTTGATTCCAGCTTGTGGTTCATCTAGCCCAGCATCTTGCATGATGGACTCTGCATAGAAGTTAAACAAGCAGGGTGACAATATGCAGCCTTGACTTACTCCTTTCCCAGTTTTGAACCAGTTGGTTGTTGCATGTTAGGTTCTAACTGTTGCTTCTTGACCTAAATAGAAGTTTCTCAGGAGACAGGTAAGGTGGTCTGATATTTTCATCTCTTAGGAATTTTCCACAGTTTGTTGTGATCATATAGTCAAAGGTTTTTCCATAGTTAATGAGGCAGATGTAGATATTTTTCTGGAATTCTCTTGCCTTCTCCATGATCCAGCACATGATAGCAATTTGATCTCTGGTTCCTCTCCTTTTTCTAAATCCAGCTTGTACATCTGGAAGTTCATTGTTCATGTACTGCTGAAGCCTAGCTTGAAGGATTTTGAGTATAACCTTATTAGCATGTGAAATGAGTGCAACTCTACAGTAGTTGGGACATTCTTTGGCACTGCCCTTCTTTGAGATTCAGTCCTGTGGCCACTGATGAGTTTTCCAAATTTGCTGGCCTATTGAGTGCATCACTTTAACAGCGTCATCTTTTAGAATTTTAAATAGCTCATCTAGAATTCCATCACCTGCACTAGTTTTGTTCATTATAATGTTTCTTGAAGCCCACTTGACTTCACACTCCAGGATGTCTGGCTATAGATGAGTAACCACACCATCATGGTTATCTGGGTCATTAAGACCTCTTTTTTGCATAGTTCTTCTGTGTGTATTCTTGCCATCTCTTCTTAATCTCTTCTGCTTCTGTTAGGTCCTTACCGTTTCTGTCCTCTTTTTGGTCCATTCTTGCATGAAATGTTCCCTTGGTATCTCTAATTTTCTTGAAGAGATCTCTAGTCTTTCCTATTCTATTGGTTTCCTCTTATTTCTTTGCATTGTTAACTTAAGAAGGCCTCCTTATTTCGCCTTGCTATTCTCTGGAACTCTGCATTTATTTGGATATATCTTTCCCTTTCTCTTTTGCCTTTTGCTTCTTTTCTTTCCTCAGCTATTTGTAAAGTCCCCTCAGACAACCACTTTGCCTTCTTGCATTTCTTTTTCTTTGTAACATATCTTAAGTTAAATTTCTTTGTAACATATCTTAAGTTAAATAAGTACTAGTTTAAGATCAAAGACCAAATATCTTTGTTTTGGGGCAGAGACATTTGCCCCAGGAGTAAATATTTTCCCTTTTACTCTTTAGATGGCTGGCTTTCAAAAAGTATATCTCAGTGCATTAGTGGTTGTAAAATTAATTTAATGAACTAAAGAGCTAAAACTGAAGTAGAATTACATAAAGTAGGATAAAAACTATTTTGTGAAACTTGGCTTTCATTTTATATATATATAAATATATATAAATATAAATATATATATAAATTTATATATATATACTTGGTCATGATGTATAATTTATGTCAATGCCAGAACAATTTGATAGTTACTGCTTTTTTCTTCATATCTTTGATGTGTACTTTAATTGTGTGGTCGATTATGCAAGTAAGGGTAACCTGGTACCAATTTTTGCAACTTAATTTTTTTTGTATTTATATGGGATCAGATGACAACTCCAAAGCATATTCAAATTTCAGAAACAAGAAAATGAATCCGATTTCTATGTTTGTAGGTATGAGGATGTTGAAGTTTTCCCAAAGCCCATATTTGTTGCTTAAATCTTCTTTTGGCTAATGGGTCTTCCTCAGGGTGTATCTTCTCAGGGAATATGCATACTAGCTGTTAAGTGTCCTGGAAGTATAAGTTCAGTAAAATAATTAACAGTGGGAAATGTTATTAATACTTCCTATTATTAATGCTTAGGTTATATAAGGACAGTTGGTATCACTGACCATGAAAAATGGATTATTATTAATGCTTAGGTTATATAAGGACAGTTAGTATCACTGACCATGAAAAATGCATGAAGTAACAAGATTGGTGCTTTTGAACTGTGGTGTTGGAGAAACTCTTGAGAGTCCCTTGGACTGCAAGAAGATCCAATCAGTCCATCCTAAAGGAAATTGGGCCTGAATATTCATAGGAAGGACTGATGCTGAAGCTGAAACTCCAATACTTTGGCCACCTGATGCAAAGAACTGACTCATTTGAAAAGACTCTGATGCTGGGAAAGATTGAAGGTGGGAGGAGAAGGGGACAACAGAGGATGAGGTGGTTGGATGGCATCACTGACTCAATGGACACGAATCTGAGTAAGCTCTGGGAGTTGGTGATCGACAGGAAAGCCTGGTATGCTGTAGTGCATGGGGTTGCAAAGAGTTGGTTACAACTGAGTGACTGAACTGAATTGAGCAAGAGTGTTTAGTGTTCAAAAAGGCTAATTTTAGATATGTAATTATGTGAAAAAAGTCCGTCTTAATTGTTGAGTCATTACCTCCACCCCCTGCACACATACTCTAAGTACTAAATAAATACTTTTTGGTTGTTGCTTGATTAATATTTTTCATGATGAGTTTGGAAGATGATCTAAAAATCTCACATCAAGAACATGTTTAATAATACATATGAATATTCTTGGTTAAGACTTGGGAAGGGTGACATGGAAAAAATAACTTTAGTAATTTGTGACACATGTTGTGGAAGATCTTTGGGAATGCATGGACCTTAGCCACTAGACCATTCCGGTCTGACCTAAATCAGATCCCTTATGCCTATACAGTGGAAGTGAGAAATAGATTTAAGGGACTAGATCTGATAAACAGAATGCCTGATGAATTATGGACAGAGGTTCGTGACATTGTACAGGAGACAGGGATTAGGACCATCCCCAAGAAAAATAAATGCAAAAAAGCAAAATGGCTGTCTGAGGAGGCCTTACAAATATCTGTGAAAAGAAGGGAAGCAAAAAGCAAAGGAGAAAAGGAAAGATATTCCCATCTGAATGCAGAGTTCCAAAGAATATCAAGGAGACATAAGAAAGCCTTCCTCAGTGATCAATGGAAAGAAATAGAGGAAAACAATAGAATGGGAAAGACTAGAGATCTCTTCAAGAAAATTAGAGTTATCAAGAGAGCATTTTATGCAAAAATGGGCTCAATAAAGGACAGAAATGGTAGGGACCTAATAGAAGCAGAAGATATTAAGAAGAGGTAGCAGGAATACACAGAAGAACTGTACAAAAAAAGATATTTATGACCCAGACACTCACAATGGTGTGATCACTCACGTGGGACTTAGGAAGCACCACTACAAACAAAGCTAGTGGAGGTGATGGAATTTCAGTTGAGCTATTTCAAATCCTGAAAGATGATGCTGTGAAAGTGCTGAACTCAATATGCCAGCAAAATTTGGAAAACTCAGTAGTGGCCACAGGACTGGAAAAGGTCAGTTTTCATTCCAATCCCAAAGAAAGGCAATGCCAAAGAATGTTGAAACTACCACACAATTGCACTCATCTCACACGCTAGTAAAGTGATGCTCAAAATTCTCCAAGCCAGGCTTCAGCAATATGTGAACTGTGAACTTCCAGATATTCAAGCTGGTTTTAGAAAAGGCAGAGGAACCAGAGATCAATATGCCAATATCTGCTGGATCATCAAAAAAGCCAGAGAGTTCCAGAAAATCATCTACTTCTGCTTTATCGACTATGCCAAAGCCTTTGACTGTGTGCATCACATTAAACTGTGGAAAATTCTTAAAGAAATGGGAATACCAGACTACCTGACTTGCCTCTTGAGAAATCTTTTTGCAGGTCAGGATGCAGCAGTTAGAACTGGACATGGAACAACAGACTGGTTCCAAATAGGAAAAGGAGTACGTCAAGGCTGTATATTGTCACCCTGCTTATTTAACTTATATGCAGAGTACATCATGAGAAACGCTGGGCTGGAAGAAGCACAAACTGGAATCAGGATTGCTGGGAGAAATATTAGTAACCTCAGATATGCAGATGATACTACCCTTATGGCAGAAAGTGAAGAACTAAAGAACCTCTTGATGAAAGTGAAAGAGGAGAGTGAAAATGTTGGCTTAAAGCTCAACATTCAGAAAACTAAGATCATGGCATCCAGTCCCATTCAGTTCAGTTCAGTTCAGTCGCTCAGTTGTGTCCGACTCTTTGCGACCCCATGAATGGCAGCACGCCAGGCCTCCCTGTCCGTCACCAACTCCCGGAGTCTACCCAAACCCATGTCCATTGAGTCGGTGATGCCAACCAGCCATCTCATCCTCTATCTTCCCCTTCTCCTCCTTGCCCCCAATCCTTCCCAGCATTAGGGTCTTTTCCAATGAGTCAACTCTTCTCATGAGGTGGCCAAAGTATTGGAGTTTCAGCTTCAACATCAGTCCTTCCAGTGAATACCCAGGACTGATCTCCCTTAGGATGGACTGGTTGGATCTTCTTGCATTCCACATTGAAACCATAAAAACAGAAAACTAGCCAATCTGATCACATGGACCACAGCCTTGTGTAATTCAATGAAACTAAGCCATGCTGTATGGGGCCACCCAAGATGGTCAGGTCATGGAGAAGTCTCACAGACTGTGGCCCACTGGAGAAGGGAATGGCAAACCACTTCAGTATTTTTTGCCTTGAGAACCCCATGAACAGTATGAAAGGGAAAAAAGATAGAACACTGAAAGATGAACTCCCTAGGTCAGTAGGTGCCCAATATGATACAGGAGATCAGTGGAGAAATAACTCCCCAAAGAATGAAGGGATAGAGTCAATGCAAAAACAATACCCAGTTGTGAATGTGACTGGTGATAAAAGCAAGGTACGATGCTGTAAAGAGCAATATTGCATAGGAACCTGGAGTGTTAGGTCCGTGAATCAAGGCATATTGGAAGTGGTCAAACAAGAGATCACAAGAGTGAATGTCGACATTCTAGGAATCTGCAAACTAAGATGGACTGGAATGAGTAAATTTAACTCAGATGACCGGTCCCATTACTTCATGGCAAATAAATGCATAAACAGTAGAAACAGTGGCTGACTTTATTTTTTTGGGCTCCAGAATCACTGCAGATGGTGACTGCAGCATATGAAATTAAAAGACGCTTACTCCTTGGAAGGAAAGTTATGACCATCCTAGACAGCATATTAAAAAGCAGAGACATTACTTTGCCAACAAAGGTCCATGTAGTCAAAGCTATGGTTTTTCCAGTGGTCATGTATGGATGTGAGAGGTGGACTGTGAAGAAAAGTGAATGCAGAAGAATTGATGCTTTTGAACTGAGGTGTTGGAGAAGACTCTTGAGAGTCCCTTGGACTGCAAGGAGATCTAACCAGTCCATCCTAAAGGAAATCAATCCTGGGTGTTCATTAGAAGGACTGATGTTGAAGCTGAAACTCCAATACTTTGGCCATATGATGTGAAGAGCTGACTCATTGGAAAAGACCCTGATGCTGGGAAAGATTGAGGGCAGGAGAAGAAGGGGATGACAGAGGAGGGGATGGTTGGATGGCATCACCGACTCAATGGCCATGGGTTTGGGTGGACTCTGGTAGTGGTGATGGACAGGGAGGCCTGGTGTGCTGCGGTTCACGGGGTTGCAAAGAGTCTGACACGACTGAGTTACTGAACTGAACTGAATTAGCCACATGTGCCTGCAGATTTAGAGTTGAGGATGGGAGGACTAATTATCCAGGTGACCCAACAAGTTTACTAGATTGCCCAGCTGTGTGGTTTTTAATTAGTAATAGTAGAATGGAAAATAAGAATTATCACAGGCTTCCCAATTTGAAGGAAACCATAAAAACAGCATTTAGGGAAAAGTAATAAATATCATTAAGGGATTTAGAAATGAGTCCAATGAGAAAAATCTAAAGAAACCAGTATTTTGATTTGAGAAGTGTTATTGGGTTCTGTTGTTTAAAAAGTAGTTTTAATATATATACAGAGTGAAGTAAGCCAGAAAGAAAAACACCCATACAGTATACTAGCACATATATATGGAATTTAGAAAGTTGGTAAGAATAACCCTGTATGAGAGACAGCAAAAGAGATACAGATGTATAGAACAGTCTTTTGGACTCTGTGGGAGAGGGCGAGGGTGGGATGGTTTGGGAGAATGGCGTTGAAACATGTATATTATCATATGTGAAACGAATCACCGGTCCAGGTTTGATGCATGATACAGGGTGCTCGGGGCTGGTGCACTGGGATTACCCTGAGGGATGGGATGGGGAGGAAGGTGGGAGGGGGCTCAGGATGGGGAACACATGGACACCCTTGGTGAATTCATGTCAATGTATGGCAAAACTGATACAATATTGTAAAGTAATTAGCCTCCAGCTAAAATAAACAAACTTATATTTTTAAAAATGTAGTTTTAAAATAATGTCCACATGAACTATCACTGAGCCACAGTAGCCATCGGTTTTTATGATCTCAGGGGTTAGATATTTCTAGGGGCAGCCCCAGAGGTAGGATATGAGTTGATTTCTCCCCTTTGCTGGAGAGTTTTTAGTTCAGTAACATTCACTGACTGCCTGATATTTTCCAGGAGCTTTTACTTACAGTATTTTATTCAATCCTTACCTTAATCCTGTAGTAGAGATGAAGAAATTAAGTCTCAGAAATGTTAGTAGGTCATCGACCTGGGAGTCAAGCAAGCTTTCTGAGCCTCAAGTCTAATAGTCTTTCTACTTTAGTGTAGTGTCCTCACGCCCTTCTATAGGTGTGAGAAATTTTATTGGATATAATGTATAAGATATTAATTCTGGTTTTCTTGTACTAGATGGTTGAGATGAATGGATGTGAGGATGGCGGCTCATGTTTTTAATTAAGAAGATGCTTAGTATTTTAAGCTTCTTCTTAATTTAAAATATTTTGTATTTTGATTTATCACAAGTAGGAATGTGAGGTTTTAGAAATGGGGACATAAATGAAGTCCTGAAATTCCTTTGAGTAGGAGTGTTGTTCATAGATTATGAAATAAGAGAGATGTTTTTCCTCTCCATTGTTTGCTGCTCCTTTGCCCACTCTCTTCATTTCAAAATTCTCATCTCAAAAGAGGGGAACATATGATCTAATTAAAGTGGACTGATCCTAAGGTGTGAATTACTAGTATCTTAACATGGAAGTGGCCGGAGCAAGAGACAAACACCTTTATCGAAAAATGTTAACAAATCAGTTGATTTCCAGGTATGTCATGTGTTGAGAGAGTGTTTCTCATCCTTGCTTATGCAGTAGCATCTCCTGGGAAGCTTTAACAAGCCCGTTTCCCAGGCCCTGTTGTGGACCAGTGATTTCAGAATCTGAGTTTGGACCTAGGCTTCAGTACTTCTGGAGACTCCGCTGGTGGTTCCAGTGCACAGGATAGAGCTGACCACCCTGAAAGGAGACACTTTTGAACAGCGGGCTTTGGATGTGTCTTGCTTGTTCCATGCATTTTTCCTTCCCTCCCAAACTGACAGCATGAGATTTAAAATTTCTTATTTAGAAGCAAAGACTCTGATGAAATGACTTTTTTGAACTTTTTCAGTTTCCCAAGTGACCTTATAAAGAAGTAAAAATTTTGGGAAGGAAGTAATAAGTCCATGCTAGACACCAGCCCATATGTTTTAGATGTACTGTTTTACTTTACTTAGGACTTCCCTGGGGATCCAGTGGTTAGGATTCCATGCTTCCAATGCAGGGGGCACTGGTTCAATCCCTGGTTGGGGAACTAAGATCCCACATGCTATATGGTCAAAAAAATTTTTATTAAATGAATGAATGAATACACACCCATACTCATAATTGTAAGAAATGCCTCAAAATGTTATGTTACAGTCCTAACAGTTTTTACCTACAAAAGAAAAACTGAATCCAGAAAAAGTAAATGTTTGTCTCTTACTTAATTCTCACAACTTTTTGAGCTAGAAATTATTCTATAGCGAAGTCCAGGCTCGGGACTGCCCATCTATAGTTGTTCAGGTTATATACCAATGGCGCCTTTTGAGGTTGTGCAGTTTACTCGTATAACTTTTTGTGCCGCCTTGTATAGGCCTGGGAGATAGCTTGTGCACAGGATGCTTTGGCTATGAAAGATGGAAGGGCCTTTCCCCTGGAGTTGAGGAGTGATGAATGATGTGTGCCGCCGAACTTAGAGGAGACACATTTTGAAGGGCCACAGATATTTTAAATCCCTTGGTGGAGTCTGGACTTGATCCAGTGGTTATAAAGACACCTACGAACAAAGAAATAACATGATAAAAACCTGGGTCTTGGCATGAATCTGTGGGTGTGTGCATAGTAACCTGGGAAGGAGAGAAATGTGAGACAGTATATGAGGATGTTCAGTAAATGACACAAAATGGCTGGACTTGGGTGGTGGTAACAGGAAGCGAGAAACCGCCCATTCGACCAGGCCACTGCAGCAAGCCAGGAAGGTAGCTGGGGAGTCAGAGGCGACTGGTTCTCTGTGGGCGACTGGTTCTCTTTGTTTGCCCTCTTTGGGCTCAAATCAAACTGATATAACTGTTATCACTTGCCATTAGGGCTCAGAGCTGTGTTTCTTTATACACATGTGAATAGAATAAAAGGGATAGGCTAGAAATTTCTCATGTGTTCAGTTTAGCAGCATGGCTGTTACTAGAGGCCTTTTAGCGTAAGCTGCTTCTACTGTTATGAGACACTCAAACCACTAATTTATTTCATTATTTGAATGAGGCAAATTTATCAAAATCATTGTTTAATAGACATGGAATATGTAAAATGAAGATGGAAAGTGATATGCTCTTCACCGAAGGAAGAGAGAGTAGGTATAAGGTCTGCTGGAGAACTGATTCATGAGGAGGGAGCTGGCCTGAGTGAAATTCTGAAGAAAAGTTTCAGTGTGCATTGTAGTGTCCCCTCTTTCCAGAAACTTCAAGTCTATCAAAAGACCCTATAAAATAATTCAAACAACAGTGTTAAGAATGGCTGTAACTCAAACCTTTGCCACTGCAAAGGGAATTAATATTATCACATTGTCCAAACGAATCCACCTCTGTAGTTTTGGGAGTTAGGTGCTAGTGACAAGATGGGGAGAGTCATCCAGATGACACACGTAGGAAACTACCTCCTTTATGTACATATGTCCGCATCCTGGAAGGAACACGGGCGAAATGTTGTTTTAAGAAATATTTCAACTGCAGTGTTTAACTCTCTTAGCTTCTGGCTGCCCTTCCGGTGAAAGTTGCTCAGTCATGTCCAACTCTTTGCAACCCATGGGCTATTCAGTCCATGGAATTCTCCAGGCCAGAATACTGGAGTGGGTAGTCTTTCCCTTCTCCAGGGGATCTTTCCAGCCCAGGGATGGAACCCCGGTTTCCCTCATTGCAGGCGGATTCTTTACCAGCTGAGCCACAAGGGGAGCCCAAGAATACTGGAGTGTGTAGCCTATCCCTTTTCCAGCGGATCTTCCCGACCCAGGAATTGAATTGGGGTCTCCTGCATTGCAGGCAGATTCTTTACCAGCTGATCTTCCAGGGAAACCTAGGTAAAGTCCAAATGTCTGGGCACGGCCTTCAGGTTCCTTCACCGTCTGGACTCAGCTGGTCTGTTGTTCCCTCTGACATTTCCTTTCCTGCTCCTCTGAAAACTCAGGCCCTTTCAGAACTTAATGCCTTGAAATATGGTTTCTCTCTCCCTGGAAAATCACATTACTCCTTACCCTAAACTTCTATTTCTAGAAAAATTGCTATACATTTCCCAAGTCACAGCTAAAATGTCACCTACCTGGTGAAACTGTTTTGGAGTCCAGTCTGTTCAGTCCTTGTGTTGATTCTCTCCATATTTTCATATGGTATCTACTGTAGCATGGTGGTAGATATAGCATCCAGTTTGGGTTATTATTACTCTAGCTGTTATGAGAAATCTTGCTTTATTTTTTTCCATAATCAGGACAGAAGGAAACAATCAGCATAAAATACATTTCCTTTGATTAGTTTGCTGATTGACTACAACCTGAGAAACTTAGACCTATGAATAATTAGCAAATCTTCCTTAGGGAAAGTTAGTTCACACCTATGCTAGAAACTCCGCCTGGGTTAACCACAGTAGTTGGCATGCATATTTCCATTTTGTCTGACCTTTGCCAAGACATCCTGAGCACTTTACACCTTATGGTTATGACTTGGGGGGAGGGCGGTGGGTCCTCACCTCGAAACTCTGTTTGAAATTTTAAAAATAGCATGTTAATGAACACTTAGGGGTAAATCATGTTTGTAATGAAAACTTGATGTTATTAAAGGGCAGTTGTTCTAAGGAGACATTCAAAGACAGTGAGGTATTTTTAGCTTATTTATTTGAGTTCTGTACTATATTTTGTAGTAGATGAATATAAGATTTGTAAACGTGGATACACAGATACATCACATCTGTGTATCCATTTGTATACATCCATGTATACATTTGTACATGTGGATACATCATTATTGTGGCAGAAACTATTTATTAAACACTTGCATGGACTTGATGATTTTACTGGGTTCTGTTTAAATGTGTTCACTCTAGTGGGTCTCCCTGGAGTGCATATAAGTTGGATTTTGATCTTCTTTAATGGATAATGAGCTAGGTAAATCAAAGTGAACCTAAATTCTGCATGGATTAGCACAGTAGTTGGCATTGTTTTGTGTGCATATAATTGCATGCTTTCGTCATTCATTTTTCTGCATCATATGTTCTTTTTTGTATCTCTTAATTAGATAAAGTTGAGGTGTCCATATTTTAAAAAATATTTCTTTTTAAACTTTCATAAATTAAAATGCAGATATGTAAAACTATGTTAGAAAAAAATGGTGAATTTTCTTCTCCGAGTTGAACTTCTGTTTTGTTATGGTTTGTTTTGGGTTTTAAAAATTCTTGTGCCTAGCTTTTCTTAAAGAGCTACAAGCAGTCATATTTCTTGTCTGCTGCAGGATCATAAATACGAATAAATAATTCATATCTGTTTAATGTGGTTACCCTCAAATTCCATACATCTTTTAAAATGCAGTTGCATAAATGTGTTGCAGGTTTCCAGAAGAAATGTATTAAAGCTTAAAGCACAAGCTTAAAGCATTTATTTATTATTTCTCATCAAATTTAGGTTCTTTTTATAGATTCTTTTGTTTATTTTAATTTTTATAACATAGTCAATGATAGAAAAAAAATCTTATTTCAAACTGAAGGTATTTAAGAAGATGAATGTGTTTTCTTTATATCATGACCCCAGCTAGACATTGCAGCACAAATTCTACACTCATAATTCTCATTCACAACCAAAAGCCAGTGACCTAAAGCCTAGCACATATCTCTTCTTTCAGCTGTAAAGCCTTACTGGATACACTCAACCCTCACTGCTTTCTTGAGCTGTGATTTAGCAACAGTGTTCACTGTGTTGCATTCTTATTTGCTAATTTTTTCTAATTTGAAAAAAATTCTTATTTTCATAGGTTCTCTATATTCTCAAACAAGTTTAAAAGCTTGCCTCTCATGTTTTATTTTATTAAAAAAAAGGTTTTTAACAGTAGGTCATCGTTGGTTATCTATTTTAAACATAACAGTGTTTACATATCAATCTCAAACTCCCAATCTAATCTTCCCACTCAAACACTTTTTAAGGGAAAGTTTTCCCACTTTTTTGGTATAAAACTGCAACCATTTTTGGTCAGCTGATTGACTGATTGATTGAATCCTCACATTATCATTTTATTCTTTTTAAAAATTTATTTATTTAGTTTTTAACTGGTGGAAATTGCTTTACAGTGTTGTGTTGGTTTCTGCTGTACAACACATGAATCAGTCCTAATTTTATATATATATATATATATGTATGTATGTATCCCCTCCCTTGTGAGCCTCCCTCCCCTCCCCTGACCCCAGTCCAGTACCAAGCTCTGCTCACTGTGTTAAAAAGTAACTCCCCACTATTTATTTTACAAATGATGGTGTATATATGTCAATGATGCTTTCTCAGTTTGTCCCAACTTCACCTTCCCCTGCTGTGTCCACAAATCCATTCTCTGCTAGGTTTATAAGTATCATTTTTCTGGATTTCACATATTATGTTAATATATGTTACCTGTTTTTCTCTTTCTGACTTACTTCACTCTGTACAAGAGGCTCTAGGTTCATCTACCTCCCTATAAGTGACTCAAATCTGTTTCTTTTTATCACTGAGTAATAGTCCATTGTATATATGTACCACATCTTTATCCACTCATCTGTCAGGGGACATCTAGGTTGTGTCTATGTTCTGGCTATTGTAAATATTGCTGCATAGAACATTAGGGTGCGTGTATCTTTTAGAATTGTGGTTTTCTCAGGGAAAATGTCCAGTAGTGGGATTGCTGGGTTGTATAGTAGATTTATACCTAGTTTTCAAAGGAATCTCCATACTGTTTTCCATAATAACTGTATCAGTTTACATTCCCACCAACAGTGTAGGCAGGTTCCCTTTTTTTCCATATCCTCTCCACATTTATTGTCTGTGGACTTTTTGATGATAGCCATTCTGAGAAGTGTGAGATGATAACCTCACTATGGCTTTGATTATCGTTTCTCCAATAATGAGCGACATTGAGCATCTTTTCATGTGTTTATCAGCCATCTGTATGCCTTCTTTGGAGAAATGTCTGTTTAGATTTTCTGCTAATTTTTTTTATTGGATTGTTTGTTTCTCTGATACTGAGTTATATGAGCTGCTTATATATTTTGGAGATTAATCCTTTGTCAGTTGCTTCCTTTGCAATTATTTTCTTCCATTCTGAGAGATGTCTTTTCATTTTGTTTATAGTTTTCATTGCTATGCAAAAGCTTTTATTAGGTCCCATTTGTTTATTTTTATTTCTCTTAATCTAGGAAATGGGCCAGAGAGAATCTTGCTGTGATTTATGTCAAAGAGTGTACTGCCTATGTTTTCCTCTAAGAATTTTATAGTTTCTGTCCTTACATTTAAGTTTTTAACCCATTTTAAGTGTATTTTTGTGCATGGTGTTAGGGAGTGTTCTAGTTTCATTCTTTTGCATGTAGCTGTCTAGTTTTCCCCTATTGAAGAGGCTGTCTTTTCTTCATTGTATATTCTTGCCTCCTTTGTCAAAGATAAGATGTCCACATGTGCGTGGATTTATCTCTGGGCTTTCTGTTTTGTTCCATTGGTCTATATTTCTGTTTTTGTGCCAGTATGTACTGTCTTAATGACTATAACCTTGTAGTATATTCTGAAGTTATGACAGTTGATTCCTCCAGCTCTGTTTTTCTTTCTCAGGATTGCTGTGGCTATTTGGGGTCTTCTGTGTTTACAAAAACTTCTGTGAAGTTTTTTGTTCTAGTTCTGGGAACAACACTATTGGTAATTTGATAAGGATTGCATTGAATCTGTAAACTGCTTTGGGTAGTATAGTCATTTTGACAATATTGAATCTTTTAATCCAAGAACATCACATTATCATTTAAAATCTTCCCTCTCCTCTGAGTGGCATTAGCATGCCAGGGAAAACATAACTTCCTGAGGATATTTCAATAAATTAGTAAAATACATTCATAAGCATTTTAAAATTAGTATAATTGTTCACAGAAGTTTTGAGGTTCTGCCTTGGCCAAAACAAGCAGAATTTTGTTGGAATTAACTGAGAGCAAAATTTGACTTTTTTCTTAATAAGAATGAAGTAATGAGTAGCCTTAATGAAGTTCTCATGAAAGACAAGATACTCCAGTTAAACTTTAGAATGTTTAGATCTGTCTAAAGTTTGGGGCAAATTAAATCTGTAAGTTCTATACAAGTCCTTTACCAGTTACTCAGTTTTTATAAATCTCTAGCATAACATATATTCATATTTGAGAGGAAGTAGAATTATGAACCAACTCCATCTTTGACTACTTGGCAGTTTAATATTCATTTACATCCATTCTGTGTCCAAGTGAGAGCTGGTACGGAAATGTACTCCTCATGACGTTTTCTCTAACAGTTCCCAGTGGGAGTCTTGGTTTCAAAGGTTAAAACAGGTACAATGACATATTTAAATCCATCATAAATCTTCCCATGCACACAGCCTTTTCTGTAGTAAGGAGAGCAAAGGGGGAATAACTAAAAATGAAATGCACTGACATCTTGATTAATGATGCCCAGAACCAAAGGTCCCTTTGCAAAGGAGGAAAAACATCTATAAATCTGATGAAGCTGAGTGGTTTTGTTTGTAGCTGGTTAACAACAGTACCTCAGTGGCAGCTTCTCTTTGTTCTCGGCTGCCTGGAGTAGGACCAAAATTCAGTGTCCAAGTTCTGTTACTAACTCTATGATGTGATGACACCTCCCTTTTCTAGATCTCATCTTCCTCATTTATAAAATGAGGGATCAGTAGGCCTCCTTCCAGCTGTAACATTTTGCCAAGATAACTAGACATGCCCTCAGGCAACTGTAAATTCTGCCACATTTGTGGCTTTGATCCCCCTTGCCTCTTTCTGAGTCTGGGTAAGAAAGTTTCCTTTCTCTTAAAGTCCCTCTAGTCCTTTTCTCTGCTAGTAATAATACTAACCAGCTCCCCAGTGTTTATGTTTTACTTTCTTCAAAGTGATTTGTATACATTATCTCTGCTAATCCTTACAATAATACTTGGACGTCTGCTGAGGGATCTGAGGTACAGAGAGGTTAGTTGACTTGTCCATGTTCACACAGCTAGAAAGTGGTAGAGCTAGGAATAAAAACTAGGTCTTTCCAATTCTGAAGTCAGTGTTAGTCTCTTTTAGATTAGTAATTTCTTTGAAAATGTGTTGAAAGCTTTAAGTCATCTTCACAAGGCATTGCACATGTGTGCCCATAATTTGCATACTATTTCAAGACAACCTCTGAAACCCATTCCTGGGGACTCTGCCTTTATTCCTATAGTATACTATATACAATGCTGCTTTTTCAGTTCACTTTTTCCTGATTTCAAAATGGGAAGATTTTGAAAGAGATACATTGAAAATGTATACTTGATTTCACAGTCTGATGTTTAGTGGAAAATAGTCATCTGGATCCTCCTTTGTATTAGGTTTTTTATATTACATGAACATCGGGAATTTTGGGGGGAGCTTCTCAGTCCCAGGTATATGGTAAGACTGCAGATGAGATGTTCAGCTTGAAAAATTAACTTCCCAGTCCATTCTTTAATGCCTGAATTCCCTCTGCCCTCTGCAAAGGTGTCCTTTTCGTTATTAGAAATAAAGCATTAAAAATAAATGTCACTGGCGTAAGTAATGCCAATGTGAAAGCTTGCATTCACATCAAGAATATATACCAGAGGCTTTCTTAGAAATTTTTTTTTTTAATGGAGGGGAGGGCTCTGGGCTCAGACATAGTAGATGGAAGGAAAAGCCTTCCAAAAGAGGCCCTGTTGAAAACTGTCAGTTTTTACCTTGTCATATGACTTGACTGCTAACTGAATTCAAGCATAAGAGACTAATTTCTAAACATATTGTTCATAACTACTAAAACAGTTATTCTTAAAGCTTGTTTGAAGCTATCTTCTAGAGTTGGTAGGGCATACTGGAATGTCTTAGTCCTTTTCCAAATTTTATTTTATTTTATGGTGGCTCCTTTAGTTTAAGCAGCATCAGAGATTTCAGAAGCATGTTGGGAGTAGTGAAAGGTTGATGCCCCGCTAGTATAAACCAGTTTTAATGTTGGAATGGAAATTCTTCCATTGGTGATAGTCAGTTGTCTTCTCTGCCCTTGTGGCCCTCACTCCACTTCCTGCTGCCCCAGGGCTGGCTGGACATGAGGCTGAGTGGGAAGTCCACGGGATTTAGAGATGGCAGGCCTCATTCTTATCCTGTCTCTGCTACTCACTAGAAGTCGGATGCCAAGGAATCCAGTAATTTCTATGAGCTGTAATTTTCTTGGCTGTAAATGTTTCTCTCTAAAGGCTAAAGATCAAATAAGATCATTCTATAGAAAAACTTGGAACTCTCTCAGATGCTATGTAAATATCCCTAGTTCTAATTCTAATTTCCCAGTCCAAACACTGCTTGCTGCTTTTGTGACTGCAACAGGATGAGCTGGCCAAGTGTATGTATGTGCATGTGTGTTAGATCTGTGGCAACTGTATATACTGCCACTCATAATTCATTCTTCTATTGTTTGCTTTTCGTCATTAAGACACAATAAAATATAGCTTTTTTTAAAAAAGATAAAGCATAGTTTTGTTTTTTTGCCTATTGAGGAAGAATTGATCTTTGAGCATTGTTTTCAAGTTATAAGACTATTATTTTACATCCAAATATGTTGAAAAAGTATAAAGAAATAAGAAATTAAGGAAATATAGCATTTAAAAAACAAAACTTTAATTAGCAAGACCTGCAAGGGGCAGGGCATATTTAATTTGACTTTCCTAGTTAACAGAGTAAAATAAAGAACAAATATTAATACTTTTTTTTTATTGTGGATTAGTATGTTTTCTCCCCAAATTTCAAGTGTATAGTACTGAGCATACCTAAACCTTTCTCAGAATTAAGGATACAGAGCTTTTGAGGTAACCATTGGAACATCATTCTCACAAAATAATGTAGATTAAGACATTGTATCTCCTTCATGAATCAAAAGTCTTGTGGAGAAGGGGCTTGGTAACTCAACTGAAGCTATGAGCCATGGCTGTGCAGGGCCACCCAAGACGGATGGGTCATAGTGAAGAGTTCTGACAAAACGTGGTACACTAGAGGAGGAAATGGCCACCCGCCCCAGTATCCTTGCCTAGAGAAACCCATGGACAGTATGAAAAGGCAAAAAGATATCATACTGAAAGAGGAGCCTCTCAGGTCTGTAGGTGTCCAGTATGTTGCTGGAGAAGAGCCTAGGGCAGTTACTAATAGCTCCAGAAAGAGTGAAGCAGCTGGGCCAAAGCAGAAATGACACTCAGTTGTGGGTGTGTCTAGTGGTGAAGCTAAAGTCCAGTGATGTAAAGAACAATATTATATAGGAACCTGGAATGTTCAGTTCATGAATCAAGGAAAATTGGATATGGTCAAGCAGGAAATGGCAAGAGTGAACATCAACATCTTAGGAATCAATGAACTAAAGTGGATGGGAAAATGCAAATTTAATTCAGATGTCTGTTACGTCTACTACTACTACTACATTATATCTATCTGCCCTTAGAAGAAATGGAGTAGCCTTCATAGGCAAAAGAGTCTGAAATGTAGTACTTGGGTGCAACCTCAAAAAACAAAAACAGAATGATCTCTGTTCATTTCAAAGGTGAGCATTCAATATTACAATAATCCAAGTCTATGCCCCAACCGGTAATGCTGAAGAAGCTGAAGTTGACCAGTTCTATGAAGACCTACAAGATCTTCTAGAACTAACACCAAAGAAGATGTCCTTTTCATCATAGGGGATTTAAATGCAAAAGTAGGAAATCAAGAGATACCCGAAGTAAAAGGCAAGTTTGGCCTTGGAGTACAAAATGAAGCAGGCCAAAGGCTAACAGAATTTTGTCAAGAAAATACCCTTTTCCAACAACCCAAGAGACAACTCTATACATGGACATCACCAGATGGCCAACACTGAAATCATACTGATTATTTTCTTTGCTGCCAAATATGGAGAAGCTCTATGCAATTGGCAAAAGCAAGATTCAGAGCTGACTGTAGCTCAGATCATGAGTTCCTTATTTTAAAATTCAGACTTAAATTGAAGAAAGTAGGGAAAATCACTAGGCCATTCAGGTATGACCTAAATTAAATCCCTTTTCATTATACAGTGATGGTGGTGGTGAATGATGAATAGATTCAAGGGATTAGGTCTGGTAGTCAGTGTGCCAGAAGAACTGTGGACGGAGGTTTGTAATATTGTACAAAAGGTGGTGACCATCCCAAAGAAAAAGAAGTGTAAGAAAGCAAAGTAGTTGTCTGAGGAGGCTTTACACATCACTGAGGAAAGAAGAGCAGTGAAAAGCAAGGGAGAATGGGAATGATATCCCAGTTGAATGCAGAAATCCAGAGAATAGAAAGGAGAGATAAGAAGGCCTTCTTAAATGAACAATGCAAAAAAATAGAGGAAGAGACAAGAGATCTCTTCAAGAAAATTGGATATATCAAGGGAACACTTCATGCAAGGATGGGCACAATAAAGGACAGACACGGTAAGGACCTAACAAAAACCGAAGAAGTTAAAAAGAGATGGCAAGAATATACAAAAGAACTGTACAAAAAAGGTCTTAATGACTGGGATAACCACAATGGTGTAGTCATTCACTTAGAGCTGAACATCCTGGAGTGTGCAATTAAGAGGGCCTTAGGAAGCATCACTAGGAACAAAGCTAGTGAAGGTGAAAGAATTCCAGCTGAACTATTTAAAATCCTAAAGATGATGTTGTTGAAGTACTGCATTCAATACGTCAGCAAATTTGGAAAATTCAGCAGTGGCTACAGAACTGGCAAAGGTCAGTTTTCATTCCAATCCCAAAGGAGGGCAGTGCCAAAGAATGTTCAAAGTACAATACAATTATACTCATTTCACATGCTAGCAAGGTAATGCTCAAAATCCTTCAAGTTGGCTTTAGCAATACATGAACTGATAACTGATAACTGATGTCCAAGCTGGGTTTTGAAGAAGCAGAGGAACCAGTCATCAAATTGCCAGCATTTGTTAGAACAGGGAGAAAGCATGAGAAATTCCAGGAAAACATCTACTTCTGCTTCATTGACTATGTTAAAACCTTTGACTGTGTGGATCACA
Source organism: Antilocapra americana (assembly GCA_007570785.1). Lineage (NCBI taxonomy): Eukaryota > Metazoa > Chordata > Mammalia > Artiodactyla > Antilocapridae > Antilocapra > Antilocapra americana. The sequence continues at coordinate 4,396,410 of ML661902.1, forward strand.
ACAAATTGTGGAAAATTCCTAAAGAAATAGGAGTACCGGATCACCTTACTCGTCTCCTTAGAAACTTATATGCAGGTCAAGAAGCAACAGTTAGAACCTTACATGGAACAACTAACTGGTTCAAAGTTGGGAAAGGAGTATGACAAGGCTGTTTATTGTCACTCTGCTCATTTAACTTATATGCAGAGTACATCATTAAAAATGCTGGGCTGGATGAATCAGAAGCTGGAATCAAGATTGCTGTGAGAAATATCAACAACCTCAGATATGCAGAGGATACCACTCTAATGGGAGAAAGTAAAGAGGAACTAAAGAGCCACTTGATGAGGGTAAAAGAGGAGAGTGAAAAAGCTGGCTTGAAACTCAACATTTAAAAACTTAGATTATGCCATCTGGTCCCATCACTTCATGGCAAAATGAAGGGGAAAAAGTGGAAGCAGTGACAGATTTTATTTTGTTGGATTTCAAGTTTCCAAATCACTGCAGATTGTGACTGCAGCCATGAAATTAAAAGGTGCCTGCTCTCTGGAATAAAAGCTATAAGAAACCTAGACAGCTTATTAAAAAGTAGAGATATCACTTTGCCAACAGTGATCTGCATGCTATGATTTCAAAGCTATGATTTCCAGTAGTCATGTATGGGTGTGAGAGTTGGACCATAAAGAATGCTGAGTGGTGGTGCTTTCGAATTTTGGTTCTGGAGAAGGCTCTTGAGAGTCCTTTGGATAGCAAGGGGATCAAACCAGTCAATCCTAAAGTAAATCAATCCTGAATATTCCTTGGAAGGACTCTTACTGAAGCTGAAGCTTTGGCCACCTGATGGGAAGAGCTGACTCATTGGAAAAGACCCTGATGCTGGAAAAGATTAAAGGCAGAAGGAGAAGGGGGTCGCAGAGGATGATATAATTCTGTAGCATCACTGAGGACATGAACTTGAGCAAACTCTGAGAGACAGTGGAGGACAGAAGACCCTGGCGTGCTGCAGTCCACGGGTCACAAAGAGTCAGAAACAACTTTGTAACTGAACAACAAAAAAGAGAGGTATACTGAACATTCCTGTCTTCTTTCAATATACTTTCAGGATTAGCTTTTTTTCTTCAAAAGAGTGGGCTAAGTGGAAGATTCAGTTTATTAATGAGCTTAGTTATAGTTTTATTGTTAATGATGCTAAAATTTGGGCCAATTTAATCCTTTAGAAGGCTTTTTAAAACCCTTAATATAGGGGAAAAAAGCCTTCTATATGAATATGTTTATTATAGCTTATTTAGAATAACAGAATACTAAGAAAAACACAAATTGGGGAAGTTGTTCATTATTATATTTTGTCTAGCTAATAACCTGGTAGTGGAAAAAAATTAGCTGACTGGAGGGAAAATGTTGCTTTAATTTGCAAATAGATTGGAGTTTGGGAATCCATGTGAACAAACAAATATCCTTCTTGCTTCGTTCAAGTCTAAAAGTCAAATTAGCTTTTAGCTAGTTTGCATGAGTCCCTAAGACTAAACTTTATACTGGCTGCCATTTGAAAAAGTATGGTGTTTTGCAGCTTTATTAGTATACATTTTTATATAATCAAAATTTGTAGGTAGGAAGAGTGAGTTTCCTAATCACTATAAATCTATTCAATGAGTTGAATAATTTATTATCCTTTCAAAAATCTGGCCTTGCTTTCAATGCTCCAGCTTCTATTTTCTGGTCCTGTCCATTTATCACTCTCTCTTTCAGTGTGTTCTGCAGAGCTAGCACAAAGGATATAGCTTTCTTGGCATAAAGCAATTTATTTGCTGGTATGTGAACCAGTGTCTAGGAAACTTGCCAACTTAGCACAATCACGTGCAGGTATGGAAACCATGCATATATTAATAAAACATGGAATGGGATCTCACTCTGCTGGAAAAGCAGCTCCTTAGATAAACCTGTTGTGAACTAATTTATTCATGTATCTTCTGTTTGTCTCCTAAGCACAGGTCAGTTGATTTATTGTTGCTGCTGATTTTTAAATGAAATATTTTATATTTTTTTCTGATTATAAGGCAATGCATAGTCATAAAATAAATATCAGTGTCTGATCTGCTGTCTGAAATCAACAGCCTCTAGCCAAATATGGCTATTTAAACTTGAATAAACATTAAATAAAACTTTACAAATTCAGTTCCTTTCTGTAGTAAGCCGTTGCCTGAATATGCCTTCATTTATTTGCATCTTCTGCTAATGATGTACATATAGGTAGCTTCTATTTTTTCCCTATTATAAAAACTGTTGTGATTATTATCTTTGAGCATATATCTTTTTGTACTTGTATAAAAAATATTTAAAATTGGTCCATATTGTAGAGCTGCCCTGCAGAGACTGAATCAATAAATATTCCCTTGGTTGATTATGAGAGAAGCATTTACATCAACTAGGCGAGTAAGTCACTGAACCACTCTTAAGTCTCATTAAATTTTTCTATTCAAGATAGGAGTAATAATATTTACCATTTACCTTACCATATAATTAGAGATAAATTTGTGCTTAGTTTAAACAAATAAAAGGAAAGTGCTGCTGTCATGAATGATATTCATTTATTAAAACACCTCTTAGTTGTAAGGATGGTAGTCAGAGACCCTTTATCCTGTGTAGTCCAGTTTAAAACCTAAAGTAGGGACCTATGTTGGTGATAGTGTTGGAGAAAATATAACTTGGAAGAGTTTATCATGGCAAAGGGAACTCTGCCTTCAGAAACATTTTGTTGTTGTTGTAGGTGTAAATACATAAATACAAAGGCAGATTTTCTATATAAGGACATTTAAAGCAGTGGGGAGTTTTTTGTTTTAACCTTACAATGTGATAAAACCTGAGTGATCATCCAATCCCACTCCTTATTCTACAGATGAGAAAGCAAAGGTTCATGGAAATTAAGCGAGTTCTCAGATTCACACAGCTAACAAGGGGCAGAATCTAGGTGATGCCCTGCTCTCTGATGCTCCAGCCAGCATCCTTCCTCTACATCCCACCACTCTAAATGACAAGTCAGGCAGTGGCAGGATTTACCCTCTCTCAGATACAGTTTAAGGCAGTGTTGCAATCCAGTCTGATGACTAGTATTTATCGAGAAGCTTATTTTGAAGTAAATGCTTTGCATAGACTGACTGAGCCATTTTAAAGTCAGACTACCATGTGGTCATTATTAGCTATTTCACATTCCTGAGGTGATAATAGAATTTTTCAAAGTGGCTCTTTAAGCCAAACTACAAATCAAATCTGTTTCTCACGAATGGCATCCAAGTGAGGCAACATTCCTTAGAAATGAAGGCTCTTAGAGTCTGGGGAAGCAGTCAGTCTCTGTCTTTAGCTCATCTCTGAAACTTGAACTTAATTCCTTAATTTTCTCTATGACTTTACATAAGAAATTATAAGGACAGACAGCTTCAAATCATGTGTAAGGTTTCCATCAGCCTGCGAAGCTAACCAGATGGTCATGGCCTTATTGCAGTTGGAATATGCCTTCAAAGTTGTTTTCTTGAGTGTTTAATGCCCAGTTGCTTTCTTTGGGATCTCTCTCTTCACTGGCAGTTTTTGAATGCTAGCAAAACATAACTTAGAGAAATTAAGGTTGATGGCCTGCCTTCTATTTCATCTGGATCTTCTAAGATATGTAAGAGATATTAAATTTAGAAAGGGCAAATGTCCTCCAGTGAGTCATGTGTTGGATTTCAACTCACTGAGAATGCTTTTCCTTCTACAGAAACTAGAATCTCAAAGTTTCTGGTCAGAGCACAACTTCTTATGTGGCCAGCTCTGACCCCTGTATCATAGAGTTTTATACTCAGGGCTATATTCGATCTTGTACTTGCTGATACAAAGCAGTAGAAAATGGATGCCACAATGTAGGGACCACTGGTTTGCTGGAGCAGACCAGTAGGAAGGTAAATTATGGTGAAAACTTGATTTTTATATGAGATGAAAAGATGCAGGTAACACACATGTTTAGATGTTTAAGGAGTTTTTATTTCACATTTCTTTTTTGATATATAATTTAAAAGGCATATAATCATAGATTTGGAATGGATGGAGTTATTTGTCCCAAATAAATCCTCTTATATTAAATTATTTTCTTTCTTTTATTCACTTAAATAATGGTTGTATGTTTTTCTTGAATATACAGCTATTGGATGGTATATTTTTCTTGAACGTGTAGCAGCTGAAAGACGTGAATATGAGAATTATCCACTGGAAGAGGGTCTCAGTGTGTTTGCCAAGTTGTCATCAGACATGGTTTACCCAAAGTCCCAAGAAGTACTTGCTTGTAAATAAACTTCCTTTTCCTCCCCTTTTTATTGAAGTAAAATTGGTTCACTCCAAAATCTTTCTTTGTAATATTGACACTGGGAAAAAACAGTGGTGAGTCACATAGTCCCTGTCCCTTTGATCACCTTTAGGGTGACTGGTTTATTTTTATCAGTGCTGTCCTGTTTTTATATTACATGACATTTGTAACTTGCCCCAGTCCTACTTTGGAAGTACATGAAGTATAAATTCCAAACAAATGATTGAATTACTGTTCATCTGCCTATATAAAATGTGTTGGTGGAGGAAAGTGGTTGGTCAAAGCAGGGCAATCTGGATTTGGTCACACTGATGAGAGGAAGGGGTAGAGGAAGGTATTTTGTTGTTGTCTTTACCTCATTGTTTTTTAAGGGCTGAATTTTTGTGGGAGGATTGTTTATTTTGTCTTGTTATTTTTTTAAGTGGTAGATCAGCATATGTAGAAAAGGACAGAATATATGCATTTCAAAATTTTAAAGGGGTTAATGATTAACATTTTTTTAATATGTGATAAATACATGAGGCTATTTGATTATAAAGCAGGTAAAATAATAGTGCTAAGGCCAATAGAATCCATAGAAATTGGTCTAGATATTATTACAATGCCTTATATGAAGATTAGCATTCATCATGGTTTCATTTTAATGATGAGCAGTCTTTCAATGGCATATTTAATTTTGCAAATATTTCAAAATGAAGAAAAAAGTAAAAATGTTGTCTTCACAGAAATGTAGTTCAGTTTTGACTTTAGAAAGAATAGAAAGCAGAGGTCAAAATGCTTTTTATAAAAACCAAAATACAGAGTAAAAAGCTATAATATTATGTAAGCAAATCACCAAATACAGCTATTTTCAGAAACAAGCTTTCAAGAGCTTTTTGTTTCATTATCAAATAATAAATATAAGTGTCTGGTAGCAATCCTTATAAAATAAATTATGCTCTGGAATTGAAACAAAGAATTTTGATAGATGTGAAATCTAAATCAACCAAGATTAGATTATGATTTAGTAACAGCCATCAAATGGCTGGATCAAGATAACTGTTTTAAAATAGGCACCTTAGGGTGTCATGAGCAAAAAAAAAAAAAAAAAAAAAACAGGGCTGATTGTAACCAGAATCTTGCCCATGGGCCTCAAATATACCTCTTAAATGACTTGCTACTTGTTTAGCATTAATAAATATGTGCATTTTAATTAAAGATATTTTCTTATGCAAGAGGAGGGAGTAATACATATTAGGAGAAATAAGTTTAAAATGAAAAGTAGTCAGTGATATTTAACCAAAGATATCTAAATAAATGATAATCTTCAAAGTACTTTGGAAACTTCAAAAAGTCTAATAGATGTTATACATTTACCCATAATATAGTTTCAGAGACTGATTTTTTTTAAATTGCTTTCTCTGAAGTTCTGTCAAGTCCATGAGATAACTAATATCTTTTATCTCATATTGGTCAGACAGCTCTGAGAAGCAGTTCTAGTTGCCATTGAATAAATGGAAAAATTGAAAGATAAAAATTTCTAAATAATTTAACTTCTCTAATAGGTTCAGTCTTTCAGAATGTAGGGTTTATGGTGAGAAAGAATTGGCTATAGTGAGATAGCTAGCAGAAGAGGTTTCTTGGTGAAGACAGGGTTGAAGAAGCACTGAATTTAATGTACCAGAATAGGGTCTTATCATCTACTGAGTAGGACTTGAGGAAATTTAATACAGAAGATGTAAGTTTTGATCAAGTTGGAGGGGGATGGGCCAGAAGCTTCCCTGACAATGAACATTTTTAGTAATATCAGAGGAAGTCATGAGGATTCCAAACTTTATTTTATCTGCTTCACATTTTAGCCCTCAGATGGCCAGACATAGAGTGGAGGCAGCTCAAAATTAGAAGCTTATCTGTATAGCAGATATGGTGAGAATACTCCTTCCCCCTCGTACTCAGCACTAGGCCAGGGCAGGCAAAACCTAGAAATCCCAAGCTTCTTGTTCATCTAGAATCAACTTTAGGACTTCAACACAGGGCTAGTTGAAAGTGAACCCAAACAGAAAGATATTTGTGTGCTGACGACACTGGAAATTCTCCCCTGTGTGCTGCTCTGGTTGACATCCTAATAAAGTTCAGGCCCTGGTGAAGCTGTGCAGACCGGGCTCACCCCTGGGCCACAAGTGTCTTGTCTGCATCATAAACTTGATTTTCTGAATCATTTCTGTTGACATTTTCATCTCTGTTCAGAGGCCGTAAACCTTAATTATATAATAGGACCCAAGTTATGACAAAACAAAATTTTTAAAGTTCCCCTTTATGTTCACTTTCCTGAAACCTTCCTTTTCCAACTTTACAAGGCTGACCTGGTCATCATTTTAGCAAATCACAATAATTTACTTTACAAGGTAGGGGTTCCATCCATTTTGCTACAGATAATTCCCCAGTGATCAAAGTCATATTTTGTTCAATCTGCCTCCTTGATAGCAAGCTAGCATGAATGAAAACCCTTGGCAAATATATGTTAGCATATATAAAAAAAAGTTAACTTGTTCAAGATGGCAGTTCTTTTACTACCCTAAAGCTGTATTAACATTTAAAAATATATCAAACTTGCTTTCATTTTCTTGAAGGATTCCAAAGCAGCAAAAAATCCACTTAAAAAAGACAGTTTTTCAGATTAGTAAAAAATCACTGGACTATGAAAAGGAGGAAAAAAACAATCCTGTGGTCATCCAGGCTAACGAATGATGTCATTAATTAGGGAAGGAATGTGAGATTGTCACTAGATTTTTGTCAGATGATTATTTAATTTTATTTTCCTGTCAGAAAACAGTGGAGTAACATGTTTAGGATACTCTGGGAAAGAAAATGTGCGCTAAGGATTCAGTGAAACAGAGCATCAAGTATAAAGAAGAACTCAGGTTTGCAAGAAATCAGGGTATGTTGTTTCCTTAGGTTGCTAAGAAATCTGCTGGAGAATATGTGTTAGGTAGTCAGAATATCTGGACAAAGGTCCGTATAAGAACTGCTGTCAGTGATTTTCATTGGCTGATAAAAGTCACAAAAACGTAAGATGACCATGTGCAATTCTTTACAAAACTGTGCAACACCATCCATAAGTTAGTGTTGCCAAAAGGAAAAGAAAAAAGAAACCTGAACGTGATTTTTATATCTGACTATCAATTTCCAGGAAACATAGGAGAGAGGGGCATGTGTAATATATTGTAACACCATGGGGTTGCAATTAGCAAAGCCCAGACTGTAAAATGTGAAACTCTATAGGACAGACAACCCTACTTCTTCAATAGAATTTCCATGAAAAAGAGGGAGACAGAGAAAAAAAAATAGATTAATAGAGATTTAAGAGCCATATTAACCAATTTGGTGGAACTTGCTTGGATCCTGATTCAGAATTCAATGTATATAGCAAAAGATATATATATATATATATATATATATATATATATATATATATGACTATTGAGGACATACGTACATTTTATAATGTTTAGAAATTAATTTTTAGGGATAAAATAATGGTGTCACAGTTCTGTTTAACAATAGGAGTCCTTATAGTAATGAGATAGGAACCCCAGCAATGTCTTCCTGAGAACCTTGGAAGATATTTGATTTTTCTATTCAGTCAGTAATATGAGAGGAACCCTGGTACCTTGAAAAAGTAGTCACCTCATTAATATTTACAGATGATGTCGTTGAAGAGGAAATGAAATGACATACTCAGAAGAGCAACCTCAGATATGCAGATGATACCACTCTAATGGCAGAAAGCAAAGAGGAACTAAAGAGCCTCTTGATGAAGGTGAAAGAGGAGAGTGAAAAAGCTGGCTTAAAACTCAACATTCAGAAAACCAAGATCATAGCATCCAGTCCCATCACTTCATGGCAAATAGATGGGGTAAAAGTGGAAACAGTGACAAATTTTATTTTCTTGGGCTCAAAAAATTGCTGTATATGGTGACTGTAGCCATAAAATTAAAAGACGCTTGCTCCATCGAAGAAAAGCTATGATAAACCTAGACAGCGTATTAAAAAGCAGAGACATCACTTTGCCCACAGAGGTCCAGAGAGTCAAAGCTATGGTCTTTCCAGTAGTCAAATATGGATGTGAGAGTTGGACCATAAAGAAGGCTGAGCACTGAAGAATTGTGCTTTAGAATTGTGGTGCTGGAGAACACTCTTGAGAGTCCCTTGGACCGAGAGAGATCAAACCAGTCAATCCTGAAGGAAATCAACCCTGAATATTCATTGGAATATTTTCATTCCTGTCTGCCATGCTTTCTGTATCCAGGAAATGAATACATCAGAGCCTTGGTCAGACAATGTCTTTCACTTTCATGGACTGAAGGTCAGCCTACCTCATCAGTGTAGCACAGAAACACTAGATTGAGAGTTCCTTAAAGCTAGGGACTTTGCTGATTCAAGTTTATATCTCTGCGCTTAAGCACCCTGTAATTGCTGTAGGACGTCATCTCTATTGCTCAGATCAGGGTCTCTTCTGGGTCACACACCTGTGCTACCATGACTAAAGGCAAAACTGATGAACAGGACTTGTGTTTATGGTATGGTTTGTTGTCCTCCCTTCTCCCATCTGTGTTGCTTTGTTCTGTCTTCATGATACTCCACGCCCTCATGTTGTTTTCGTCTGATCAAAGCCCTCCCATATAATCACAACAACCTCCAGAGACTCGCTAATTCCCAAGTGTCCTGCTTTCTGATTGGGCCTTCCCTCTGCTCTAACAGTCCTAAACCATTTTCATCTGCATCTTTATTTCTATGATACTGATCTGAAATAGAGCAGTTAAGATGACTTGTGATTAAGATGTGAATGACAGGTAGATTTAGTCCAAATTAATCTCTGCTTAGTGGAATGTTTAATACAGATTGTCCTAAACTCTGTGATGCTGATACTGGAAGAGGTATTGGTTAAGCATTCTACTAGAAAATGTGCTGATCCTTCCTCTGCTTTGTCACTCCTTCCTGACTCATGGGGTTTACCGTGAGAACTGATGCAACACTGGGGAAGTACTTTCCTGTATGGGAGCTCGTGCCATGAGACCTAGTGCCAGGAAATAATTTGTAGGCATTGTTTGGTAAAGTTCATCAAACTTGCTTTGAAGCAGGCCTGTGGAACTAATCCAGGAAATCAATAGAGGGTTTTGTATTGCTCTTAAAAATCTCTAAGGGAAGAGATTTTCACAACTTTGCATGCCAATGTATCACAGACTTCGTGACCATTAAGGTTCTCTCATGTAATTTAATAACAATGAAAAAATATATGCCTACAAATGTTCGTACATTTTAGATAACTGTTAGGGTCTGTGACATATCAAACTATCAGGAGATTCCTATAGTGTTTCCTAGAAGTAGAAAACTTCTGAACCATGGCCAGTAATCTGGGTAATAAACTGAAGGTCAATTTTGAACTCCATCTGTGAGAAAACAAGCAAGTTATGATGATTAATTGAATCACTAAGAATTGAATCCTGGCAGGGGAAGGAATATGCTGTATATTTATAGTTCACTTGTATTGTAGCACCACCTAGTGTTCATATAGATACCAGTTAGCTACAGTTTTTCTTGCCTCACTGTTCAACAGAAACACATTCCTAAAGCATATACTCTCGGTCTGTCAGCCAAAGAAACGCTGCTCAAACATGTCTGTAAGTTATGAAATACAGATGGCATTATATGTTTCTGAAACGAAGGATTATGCCTTCAGTTACCTCCTTATCAGGATGGACATGTTCATTGACATGCATATATGACATTTTAACTCTTTTAAGCTTAATATTTATCTTTTTACTTGCTAAGAAAATAGCCTGTAGATGTTGGGAAATAACTGATTTGCTTTAACCTCAGTTGCTCTTTCAAGAGCAGATCTTTAAATGGTGAAACATCAATTCCTGCAAATATATTGATACCATATTAGGCCAGGATTAGTACTTACCTACCACCACTTCCTACCTGTTACTCCTGACAGAATCTTCACTGCTAAAGAAACTACAAAACATCAACTAGAGTACTGATGTTTAGAGCTCTGTGACCCAAAGTGTGGTCCCTGGACTAGAAGCTTAGGCAACACCTGGGAATCTGCTAGGCCTGCAGAGTCTCTCCTCCTGCCCAGACTTACTGAACCTGCAGCTTGACAAGATCCCAAGGTGACCTCTATGCCCTTGAACAATGGAGAAGCACAGTTTGAGAGACATAACTCCCACCCATACTACCCCACACTGCGCTGTGAAAGACTGATCGTCAGTCAAACCAGAACTAAGGGCTTTTCATTATAATTTTGGATTTATTATATAGTATTTTACTTTTGGATAAAGCTACATGATTTTCTTCTATTCTGACTCATGATTTATTCCATATAAACTGTATCATTGATGTTTGTGGGACTCACATCAGCAACTGAACAAAGAAGGCACAGTTCTTTCCTACTGAATTCATCAGCTTCGTCTCTCAAGAAACATAATTAGGGAGCCATTTAAAGCAACTGAGAGGAAAATTTCCAGCTCTGAAATTGTAGGGTATGCAGACGCCAACAAAATACTTAAGTTTTCTGTGATAGAGAGACTCATAGTTTGAACAGACAGTAGTTGGTGAGGCTTAAATAATTCCTGACAATTGAGGTAGAAGGAAACACTTAGAGATTACATTATTAAAGTTAAAAATTTTAAAGGTTGAGTTTTTTCCTTAAGCTTTAATTTTATCTTACCTATCTCTTTATTAATATATCTAGTAAATATAGTGCAAAAATAAGATAACTTTTTTGGTTAATGTTCAGTTATCTCAAGTTTAACAAACTAATATCATTCACAAATTTGGTTAAGTTTCCTAAATAATAATCTAAGCTTATTGGATAAACTAAGTTTAATAATCTAAGTTTATTAAATTAACTAATAATTTAAGTTTCCTATCTAATAATCTCAAATGCCTTAAATGAATAATACCATAGACTTAGAAGCCTAACTAAACCAATCTTTCTATGCACTTAGACAAGTCAAAAATGTAATAAACCAAACTCATAACCATAATAAACTAGATTCTTTTATATTAAAAAATTAATTGAAATTTAATAAAATCACAGTAGGTGTGAAACATATCAAATTAAAAGTTCATAGCAATATTATATTTCAGGCTCCTTAAAAGATTTTAAAACTTTAAATAATAAACACACATTATCTCTATAATTACAAACTTAGTACTAAATCTAACACAAAGTACCATGCCTTATGTTATTATCTCTATACTTATTTCTACATTTCATATTTCCTAGTCACACAAATAAAGGAAGCAGAAGTTATCTGATCCACGAGTAATCCTTTAGTCCAGTTACAGGCAGGTATAGTGAAGTAACACATTGTGTTCCAGAATGCAAAACCTGGGGGCTGTTTTTGGAACTCATGTATTATGTACCCTCTCATACATAGTTTAAATCTTCTCTGCCAGGGGTGCAATTCAAGTCTATGGCCATTGGCTGGGATTTAGTTTCACAGCCCAGTGTCTCACTTTTTCCTGAGATGTAGTCTACCTTTATTCAAGTTCTATTGTAAACTCTTTCTACATTCTTTCTCCCTGTTGGAGTAGATAGAATTGTGTACCCCTTACCAAGGCTGCAGCTAGCATCTCCATTGCACAGTTAACTTTAACTGAAACCTGCACCCCCATCCAGGATATAAACTGTCTTTGTAGTTTCTTATCTGTTTCATCTACCTCCTACTTTACCATCATTCTATTGATGTTGCCCCCTGACTGGAGTTTGGAAAAGATCAAAAACACTGCCTTGTGCCACTGTGTAAGCATGGGTATCATGCATTTTGAGCTATTGACTTTTGTGCTGGCACGATTATTGTGAATAAACCAAGAAAAACAGTCCTTGTGAAATTTCTTTGAGATTCCAATATGTAGAAGCTAAGTTGCTTGTTCCTTCAAAGAAATCTGAGGTTTGAGAATGTATTGATAATTGTCCTTGTAGGTTGTGTTCTCAAGGAAGCACATTCTGAGGCTCTGAGATTTGTATGTTGGGGGCTTATTGGAATGAGCCATCAGGAAAGCATCTGAGAGATATGAGCGACATCGTCCTAGCAGAGGGAGGAGCTGAACCTCTGGTGCAGCAGAGGCCTCAGTCATTCCTATGGGGAACTCCGTAGAGTTGTGCCCACTCCCTCCTTGCTAGGCTTTCTACCTCCTCCCACTGAGCAGGCATTGGAGTGGAGTGCTCCCAGGGAAGGATGTGACCTTTGGTGAGGCAGCTGAGGGCAAGCCCCAGAGAAGGTCTCAGCTGGAAGCAGTAAGCAGCCAACACTCCTGGCAGGTGGGGGAATAAGTGCCTTAGGCAGAATAGTGGGGGGCTATAAATGTTCCTATAGCTTTTTCTATATTGTTGTTATTGTTATTATTAAAGGACTTGACCCAGAAAAGATCATGGTACTTAATTCTAAGAGCAGCAATGTGACAGGAGACTGATCTCTGTAATACGAATGAAAATACCTCTCTTTGCTGAGAGGCATTGTGCAGAACTCATGAGACCATGGCAGTGATGTTGGCAGGGAGATGGCAATGAAGTTCTCTGAACCAACTGTCTCCTGCAGCTGTGAAAAGACACACGGCCTGGCTGCCAACTGCTGGGCTCATTGTGCTTTGGCTGCATTTAGTTCCTTCTTATGTCAACTTGCAATTCTGTGTTGAAGAAAATTGGTCTGGTCTGCCACCATCTCCAAATCTTAGCAACTGAGAGAGATTGAAACAGCAGCTGGGGAATTTGGTACTGGGAACTTAAAGGTTGTGAAATGGAATATAATGGCTTGTTTGTATTAAATGAAAAAAAGATAGAAAATGATGTAACTCTAATGCTTAGAAATGTTTGGAATGCCACATGGGTTACAAAGAGTGAAAAATCTAGTTTAAACTGGTTGGACTCTTCCTCTCTCAGAATGATTAAAATTGAGTCCAGAAGCACTCTCAAACACCCTAAATATAAATTCCTTTGGAATGTTGGAATTGCAATGTGAAAAAAGTTTCCATGTTCTGCATTTATTTTCTGTAAGATTGACCTACTGCTTTCTTTATCACACATTTTAAAATAATATTTTCAATAAAACATAGGTGACCGTTTAGCTTTTGGTGGGCAGTGGAAGGGGGCCCAGAGGTGGAGACAGGAGATAGTGGGGTGTGGTCCTCAGAGGCAGTGATACACTGGAAGCCTGTTTAATAGGCTGCTCACACCATCTCCAGGGCACACACACAATAGGTAATAATGGAATTGTGAGTTTGAAAACTAGGAAATGAAAAGCCAAGTGCAATTGTTGATAGAAAATTGTTTTCCCTCTTTCTTGGGGCCAGTAAAGAGATCATCTGGTTTTCAAATTAAGAAAGCCAGAAAATACAGTATTTGCTCTCAAAATAAGTCAAATGTCATACTTAATGAAAATTCCAAAGCAGAAAGAGAGAAAGCAAGAAGGTGGGGGAAGAAGAGATTGAAATGCCTAATTAATGGAGTGAGCTGCTTTCTGCTTAACCTGTAGGTTCATAATTCAGGCATTTTGCCATTGTTTAATAAACATGCCTGAGCAAGGTTCATTGAAGGGGTATGGATTATAGGAGAGGGGACTGAAAATCTGGTGCTTTACATGGTAGGAAACTGCCTGGTCATGTTTCTCAGGATAACTTGGTCACCTATTGCATATGCAGCTTTCCTCCCAGTGCAGGGGGCAGAAAGCCATTGTTTTCTTTGCTTGGCTGGTGGTTTACTGCCTTGTCACCTTCTCATACAGTTGGGTCATGGGTCTGCTGCTGTTAGCAACACATTGTCTTTTCATCAACACTGAAAGAATTTAATTGCTTCCCTGTGAAGCGGTTCCAATTCCTCAACAAGTGTATGGCTTTGTGATACGACAACTTTGAAGAAGTAAAGATTTGTTGGGGAACACAGCCCTTCTTCTTATCCATCCACTTCCTTACCTCCCAGTTCCCCCAAGACCACATCCATCCAATTTACAACAAATGTATGAAATTGCTCTTTTTTGTAGGTCAAAGGCAGTTAAACGTAGGTAATTTCACATGGTTTAGCTTCTTCTACTACACAAACGAATTCTCTGGTTTAAAAAAAAAAAAAAAAGAAAGAGTGACTATGAATGTTATCCTTAGAATTCTTGGAGGAGAGAAAAAAAGACTTCAAGGTAAACAAACAGACAGACAAGCTTATTTGTAGCCAAACTAAATTCCAGATGAGGCTGGCTTGTAGTTCACAAACAGAAAAGAAATAGGGATTGCAGCTTGCAGGAAACTATTGCTTCTCCCTGAGGGAGATGAGGATTGAAGTTCTCTATGTGGGGTATGTTTCCAGTCTACTTGATCTTTCATTTAGCTTAAAAATTCAGTTTGGTGTTTGCACTTCACTCATTTTCCAAAATTTGTTCTGATTCCACATCTCTGTCAAACATTTCTGTATATTTGTTTATTCCTCTTTGATTTGAAAGGTAGGAAGTATATTGATTTTTTTCAGGTGAAAACTAACTTTCCATTCATTTGGGAAGAACTTGTGCATTGGTTCGCTTCCACAGCTCTAGAGCATTCGTGCTCAATTTTATATTTTTATTTGAGACATAGAAAGTGTATTTGTTTAAATTTTCTATCTGAAAATAAAGCCAAAGCTACAGCCCGATGAGCATTATACAACGGGAAAGAAATCTCAGTGTAGGATTCTTTTATACTTTACTTTTAATGGTTCATAATGTATAATAATCATAGTGTACGTTTAT
Organism: Antilocapra americana; assembly: GCA_007570785.1. Lineage (NCBI taxonomy): Eukaryota > Metazoa > Chordata > Mammalia > Artiodactyla > Antilocapridae > Antilocapra > Antilocapra americana. The sequence continues at coordinate 4,411,479 of ML661902.1, forward strand.
TCAGCTCTTGCTTTAGGCATAATAAGGTACTGTGCATGTACTATCACATTTAATCCTCATCCTATGACTTGTGTCTAGTCCTGTCTTAACGAATGAGGGAACTGAGGCACAAAGCTCAAGTTTCTCTCCAAGGAATCAAAGTCATTAATAGCAATGCTAAGACTGACTTTCAGACTATCTCCAGACCTACTCTTTTAATTTACTAAAAGAGTAGTATAGTATACTACCATACTACTATAGTAATATAGTTAGGTATATCACACTGACTATACCTGATTCAGATGCAACCCTTGCCACCCCCACCCCCACCCCAATTAATTGTTTTCCTTGAACGTTTTTGGTGTTGGTTTGTATTTTGAAGGTGCCATTTGGGCAAGATGTCTTGAAGGACTGATGGTGGGTACATATTGACTATATTGTGAGGAGCAAAGCTTCAAAAGGAGCATGTTGTGGAATCTCCTCAGTGTGGAGATTCAAGCAAAGTCAACTTCTGTTTGCAGCACTAGCGTACAACCAGTTGCTCATCTTAATCCTTGCTTCTTCATCTGTGAGCCAAGTCTGCAACCAGAAATCATTTTCAGCTCTTTCAACTAGCCATAAAAATGTTTTAACACCATGTTAAATTACATAATATTGCATTTAAAACCTCTTATCCTCACCCATCAGAGGGCAGACAAAAGCAAGAACTACAATCCCATAGCCACCAGAATGAAAACCACAATCATGGAAAGCTAACCAAAATGATCACATGGCTCACTGCCTTGTGTCACACAATGAAGCTGTGAGCCATGACATGCAGGATCACCCAAGATGGACGGGTAATGGTGGAGAGATCTGACAAAACATGGTCCACTGGAGGAGGGAGTGCAAACCACTCCTGTATTATTGCCTCAAGAACCCCATGAACAGTATGAAAAGGCAAAAAGATAGGACACTGGAAGATGAGCCCCTTAGGTAGGTAGGTGTCCAATATGCTACTGGAGAAAAGGGGAGAAATAGCTCCAGAAAGGATGGAGAGGCCGGGCCAAAGTGAAAACCATGCTCAGCTGTGGATGCATCTAGTGGTGAAAGTAAAGTCTGATGCTGTCAAGGACAATATTGCATAGGAACCTGGAATGTTAGGGCCATGAATCAAGGTAAATTGGATGCAGTCAAGCAGGAGATGGCAAGAGTGAACATCGACATTTTAGGAATCAGTGAACTAAAATGGGCAAATTTAATTCAGATGACCATTATATCTACTACTGTGGGAAAGAATCCCTTAGAAGAAATGGAGTAGCCTGCATAGTTAACAAAAGAGTCCAAAATTCAATACTTGGGTGAAGCCTCAAAAACAACAGAATGATCTTGATTCGTTTCCAAGGCAAACATTCAACATCACAGTAATCCAAGTCTGTGCCCCAACTGTTGATGCCAAAGAAGCTGAACAGTTCTATGAAGACCTACAAGAACTTCTAGAACTAACACCCAGAAAAAAAAAAGATGTCCTTTTCATTATAGGGTATTGGAATGCAAAAGTAAGAAGTCAAGAGATACCTGAGGTAACAGGCAAGTTTGGTCTTGGAGTACATAATGAAGTAGGGCAAAAGCTAACAGAATTTGCCAAGAGAACACACTGGTCATGGCAAACATACTCTTCCAACAACACAAGAGATGACTCTACACATTGACATCACCAGATGGTCGATACTGAAATCAGATTGATATTATTTTTTTGCAGCCAAAGATGGAGCTCTACACAGTCAGCATAAACAAGACCAGAAGCTGACTGTGGCTCAGATCATCAGCTCCTTATTGCAAAATTTAGGCTTAAATTGAAGAAAGTAGGGAAAACCACTAGACCATTCAGATACAACCTAAATCAAATCCCTTATGGTTATATAGTGAAAGTGACAAATAGAGTCAAAGGATTAGATCTGGTAGACAGAATGCCCAAATATCTATGGCTGGAGGTTCATAACATTGTACAGGAGGCAGTGACCAAAACCATCCCCAAGAAAAAGAAATTCAAGAAGGCAAAGTGGTTGTCTGAGAAGGCGTTACAAATACATGAGAAAAGAAGAAAAGTGAAAGGCAAAGGAGAAAGAGAAAGATACAGAAAACTAAATATAGAGCTCCAGAGACTAGCATGGAGAGGTAAGCCTTCTTAAGTGAACAATGCAAAGAAATAGAGGAAAGCAATAGGAAAAAGAAAAATAGAATAATAAAGATTAGAGATCAGTTCAAGAAAATTGGAGATACCAAGGGAACATTTCATGCAAAGATGGGAGCAATAAAGGACAGAAACAGCAAGGACCTCGCAGAAGTAGAAGAGATTAAGAAGAGGTGGCAAGAATACAAAAAAGGTCTAATGACACAGATAACCATGATGGTGTGGTTACTCACCTAGAGCCAGATATCCTGGAGTGTGAAGTCAAGTGGATATCAGGAAGCATTACAACTAAACAAAGTTACTGGAGGTGATGGAATTCCAGCTGAGCTATTTAAAATCCTAAGAGATGATGCTGTTAAAGTGCTGCACTCAACATGCCAGCAAATTTGGTGTACTCAACAATGACCACAGAACTGGAAAAGTTTCATTTTCATTACAATCTCAAAGGAAAGCAGTTCCAAAGAACTACTTTCAAACTACTGTATGATTGTGCTCATTTCACATGCTAGCAGGGTAATGCTTAAAATCCTTCAAGCTAGGCTTCAGTAATACATGAATCGAGAACTTCCAGATGTACAAGCTGGATTTAGAAAAGGCAGAGGGACCAGAGACCACATTGCCAACATCTTTTGATGATAGAAAGATGATAGAAAAAGCAAGAGAATTCCAGGAAGACATCTGCTTCTGTTTCATTGACTATGCTAAAGCCTTTGATTATGTGGATCACAACAAATGTGGAAAATTTTTAATGAGAAAAGAATACCAGACCACTTTACCTGTTTCCTGTAAAACCTGTATGCAAATCAAGAAGCAACAGTTAGACCTGGACGTGGACCAATGGTCTGGTTCAAAATTGAGAAAGGAGTATGTCACCAGACTTATTTACCTTCTATGCAGAGTACATCATGCAGAATGCTAGGCTGCATGAATCGCAGGCTGGCATCAAGATTGCTGGGAGAAATATCAACAACTGCAGAAATGCAGATGATATCACTCTAATGGCAAAAAGTGAAGAGACCTTCTTTATGAGGGTGAAAGAGGAGAGTGAAAAAGCTTTCTTAAAACTCAGCTTTCAAAAAAACTAAGATCATGGCATCCAGCCCCATTGAAAGTGAAGCTGCTCAGTCATGTACGACTCTTTGCCACCCTGTGAGCCTACCAGGCTCCTCTGTCCCTGTGATTCTCCAGGCAAGAATACTGGAGTGGATTGCCATTTCATCCAGCCCCATTACTTCATAGCAAATAGATGGAAAAATAGAAACGGTGACAGATTTTATTTTCTTGGGCTCCAAAATCACTGTGGACAGTGACTGCAGCCATGAAATTGAAAGATGCTTGTTCCTTGGAAGAAAAGCTATGACCAACCTAGACAGCACATTAAAATCAGAGACATCATTTTGCCAACAAAGATCCATCTAGTCAAAGCTATAATTTTTCCAGTAGTCATGTATGGATATGAGAGTTGGACCATAAAGAAGGCTGAGGTCCAAAGAATTGATGCTTTTGAACTGTGGTGCTGGAGAACACTCTTGAGAGTTCCTTGGACAAAGTGAAAGTCACTCTGTCATGTCCAACTCTTTGTGACCCCATGGACTATACAGTCCATGGACTTCTCCAGGCCAGAATACTGGAGTGGGTAGCCTTTCCCTTTTCCAGGGGATCTTCCAAATGCAGGTCTCCCGCACTGCAGATGGGTTCTTTTCCAGCTGAGCCACAAAGGAAGCCCTACAGCAAGGAGATCAAATCAGTCAATCCTAAAGGAAATCAACCCTGAACATTCAGTGGAAGGACTGGTGCTGAATCTGAAGTACCAGCATTTTGGCCACCTGATGGGAGGAGCTAACTCATTGGAAAAGACCCTGATACTGGGAAAGACTGAAGGCAGGAGGAGAAGGGGATGACAGAGGATGAAATGGTTGGATGGCATCATTGACTCAATGGATATGAATTTGAGCAAACTCCGGGAGATAGTGAAGGACAGGGAAGCCTGAAGTGCTGCATTCCATAGGGTTGCCAAGTGTTGGACATGACTTAGTGACTGAACAACAATAGTTTTGTAATTATTATGTAGTTTGTGCCTTTAAAGTGTGCTATATCTATGCTGAAACAAAAGTTCAATATATTGTTTTTAAACATGCTTATATTTATATTCTGGCATCTTACAATGTATCAATTCAACAAATACTTATTGAGAGCCTACCATATGTCAAACATTAATCCTTGGCATAGCAATGACAAAACTGACAAAAATTCTGACCTCAAGCACTTAACATTCTTGCAGTGATTAGTTTTTTAAAGGGTTATCAACAGAAGGGGAGGGAAGAAGCATGGGTCTATAGAAGCAGCTCCTTAGATTGGGTTGAGCGGCCTAGGGAAAAATCATGGGGCCTCCTTTTCTAAGAGCCCCAACGCCAGCTCAGACTCTGTTCAGACTAGAGCAAACAGCAAACTGGGGGCTGGAAAAGGTTTCAGTTGAGCTTCCTTTGTGTAAATTACCTCAAAGATGCATTGTGTTAAGATACTTGAATAGAAGTCTAAGTCTCCTACAGGATTTTAGCCTTCTTTCTCATACCTGGAATTTAATCTAGCTATATTTTAATTGTGTAGATGAAGATTAAAGCTATTAGATATTGGACCACAAATTGAGGATCATTCTGAATCACAGAGTTAAAAATAATAGACAGAGAGAGAAAAGATTCCATAAGTAGAAGCAGATGAAACAGAAAGTTGAGGGTGGGGTTCATAGTTCTCCCAAGGAGTGGCTTAGAGTGGCTGGTTGAAGCTCAGCTCCAAGGCAACTTGGCTGCCATATGTGTGTGCGTGTCTGTCCTGACAAACTAACTTAGTGCCACAATTCAAGACAAGTGTGTATCACAGACTTGAAAAAATGCCTTGTGGCATATTTACTGCTTTGGTTCCCAAACTCAATTTAGTCAGATCTTTTCAGTAACGAAGCATTTTTATTTATAGCGATCTTGCTACATATGAAAGACAATTTAGAGTGGTGGTTAAGGGAGTTGATTCCTGGAGCCCAACTGTCTGGGTACAAATTCCAGCCCCACCTCTTACACAGCTACAAAAGGCAGTTCACTGTGCCCCGTTTTCCTTTTCTGTAAAATGGTGATCATAATAATAGCATCTACTTCATAGGATTGTAATGAACATAAATTGAATAGTATCTGTGAAATGCTTAGAATGATGCCTGGCCATAATAAGTGCCATATGAATGTAGCTATTATGATAGTCTTAGATTTGTCAGTCAGTTGGCATTGCCTGGCTGGGGTTTAGCATCCACAGTGAATCTTTCACATAGCTGGATAGGACAGATCTAGTGGGCATCCAGTCCTAAATGCCAGAAGGAAACTCTTAAGAGCAAAAACATTTACTGAGCATTGCCATGTATGGAGTTTTGGGCTTTCATATTTAGTGATTAAAAGCCAACATCAGTGAATGTTGATGCCAAGAAGCATATCACACACAGATAGACACACACACATACACACACACACATGCATGCACACATGTGCACCTGAAAGCCAAGTTCTAATGTGATTTTTATCAAATGTTACAAGAAGACATCACACTCAGATCTGTGAAACCAAGGGATAGATGATAGGGAGCTGAGGGTCCTTCTGCTAAACAGATGGTTAAAGAGTTAAGTACGTGAATTGTGAGGAGAAAAGTTCCAGGCTGCAAATGGAGTCAAGATGTGAAGCAGCAGCAGTTAAGCTAATACACCATGATGATGAAGATTAAAGATGAACTGAATATCCTCAGAGGGAAAGCCAAACGACACAAAAGACACATCAGCGGAGACCTCTGCCATCAGAAAACGCAAAAATGAAGTTTGATATCAGAAAGAGATAATTAGCATGTGGAAACTAGATTTAGCCTGAAGTATACGTCTGCCCAAGGTGCAGGTCAGAAAAGAAGGTTTACACCAGGGTAGATTTTATGGGGAGAAACCAGGACACACAAACTCCACTGTGATGACTGTGTATGAAGAAAGCTAATTATGACTCCTTCAGATGGGTATGAAGAAAGCTGGTTATGACTCCTTCAGGTGGGAGATGGCTACACAAGTGGAGGAAGAGCGAATGGTTGGATTAAGATAGAGAATGAAAAGTAGCATGAACAAGGCTTCTTGGTGTAATGGAATTCATCATTCATCATGAACTCCTGATTTCTGCTCTGTTGTCTTTGATTCAGAATACAATTAGTATCCAGGAGGGAGGAGCTAGTCTCAAGTTAAAATGTTGAGGAAAATACAATGGGAGGAAGGAGGAGATAGGGCTGCCCACTCCTATTTCTAAGAGAATTTGACATGTTAAAGGACCCCCAGGAATATGAGGAAAATACTTTCTGAGAAAGAAATGCCACTCAATTTAGGAACATGTAGCTTATATCAGGGAAATACCCCTTCCCACTTTGATTGATTTTTGGCATTGCATATGATTGCTTTTAAAAATCACTTCTATTATTTCCCCTTGATTTTAGCAAGAGCACATATTCTTATAAAAATGAGGAGAAAATAAAAATCACCTATGTCCCACTAGTGGAGAAGGCAGTGGCAACCCACTCCAGTACTCTTGCCTGGAAAATCCCAGGGACAGGGGAGCCTGGTGGGCTGCCATCTATGGGGTTGCACAGAGTCGGACATGACTGAAGTGACTTAGCAGCAGCATGCCCCACTAGAGATACCCACAATAATCATTTCTGATGTATTTCCCTTTCCCAGTGTTTACTTTCGTGTACAAAAATTGGACTTTGACTGTGTCACAATTTTATATGTTGTTTTTTTAACTTAATATTATATCCTGAACATTTTTTGTACCATATAGGTGGGTGGGCCCATATGTTTATGTTTTCTCACAACTCCTGTGCTCAGGGGTTTGTCGAGTTCTTTACCTTCTTCACGCTGGCACTGTGATTGTTTAGTCCTTGTGAGGCCAGTCTGGGATTTGCAGGGCATCTTGAACTATGAGAGGAAAAAAACAATCTTTTGGTAAATATGAGAGCATTGGACCTTGAAGTTGAGGTTTAGGTCTCTTAATATTCTTCCTTTGAGGAGCATGTTCTGACTAAATGTATATTCACATTTCAACAGATTCAGGATAGATAGCTGTTGGGTGAGAGAGAAATATTGGCTGCTGTGTCAGATATTTAAAAGAAAGTAGCAGCTGAATATAGGCCCAACTCAGAGAATGCTGGAGTCATATTTTAAGAGAAAAAAATTCACAACTGACCTGGATATGAAATTCTCCTGTGTGGGCTCTTGTATTAATGAATGATCTGTATTAAGCCCTTAAGCCTTGTAATTGAAATACTAACACAATATGAAGAATCCAAAGGGCTCTCTTCTTAAACATTTGTACTCCATTCAGGGTCAAGGGTCACCCATTCATAGGTGGTCATGCTTTTGATGTTGGATTTCTTTCCATGATTTGTAGAAATTTGTGTAAACTGACTCACATAGCAGTCAGAAAGGAAGGAAGAAATGGTTTTGTGATTTATAAACCCATGTAGAGCCCAAATATTAAAGAAATCGATTTTCATTTATTATTTGTTTGAATTTCGGTGTCACTGTGGGAGGCATGGTTTGGTAGGTAAAGCAGTGTGAGATGTGCTCTTAGAAGCCGGAGGCCACTATACTTACTCAATCAACCCAAGTCTGACTCTTTGTGTTCCCCCTCAGCCCCTACCCTATCTTCTCATGCCTGAAGAGTCCAGTGACCCAGGAAAGTATCTAGTTGATTTCCTTGTTGCTTCAGCACACAGAAGATTAATTCGTATTTACAAATTCATATATGGTAAAGATGTTTCTAAAATATGAAAACAATTTTCCTGATATACAAGACTGTTGTGAAAAATCAAACAGATAAATGAGAATTCTATTATATTTTTTGAGATAACCTCTGTGAACAACTTGGTATATTTTTCTAGACTTTTGTCCAAATTTATATTCATATTATATAGTTTTAAAAACATACTGGCTACTATTAGTTAGCTTACTTCACATAATATTTTAGGATCATTTTTTGTGTCAATATTATAAATATCTATTTTATTTGTTCTACTTTGTTTATTGATTAACCTGTGATTAGATAATGCATGCAAATTACAAAGTTGTAAACACTGATGCCTCCCTCCTACCCTAATTATCCAGCCTCACAGTTCTTTTCTCCAGAGACAATCATTGCTATCAATTTAATATAGATTCTTCCAAAGCAAATAAAAGCTGCATTAGTCCCTTCAGTACACAAACAAGCAGTAACATAACCCAGCCTGAAAGAGGAAGAACTCTTCCTTCACTTGTACATTCCCTTTCAGCTACCACCTTGCTTCTCTACTCCCCTTACAGCAGTAATACTTGAAAAGTTGTCTCCAATTACTGTTTCCAATTCCTCTTCTCCCACCCTTTGATAAACTCACTACTGCAGTGTCCATTTTCATGCTATATTTAAGCAATGTGGGGTTATAAAATCCTGGCCCCGCATTACAACTTCAGACAATTTGAAGGGTATTTTCAGTTTCAGAGTTCCGTGTTGGGTGGACTGATGCATTAGTTGAGACTGCTCTACAGCCCACCTTTCCCCAGCTCTGCCTACTTTCTTCCCCTTCCTCAAGGAGTTCATCCTAAGAGCATGTGAGTATGCTATGTTGCTTCAGTTGTGTCCGACTCTTTGTGACCCCGAGGACTGTAGCCCACCAGGTTCCTCTGTCGATGGGCTTCTTCAGGCAAGAATACTGAAGTGGGTTGCCATGTCCTCCTCCAGGGGATCTTCCTGACCCAGGGGTCAAACCCACATCTCTTATGTCTTCTGCATCAGCCGGTGGGTTCTTTACCGCTAGCATCACCTGCCCTGAAAAACTTCCAGGATGCTAATCCCCACTATAGAGTCTGCTTCCCAGCACACCATCCTGCAACACCCCAGAGTGAGAGCCTGAAGTCCTCACAGTGGCAGTAGGCATCCCTCCTCCCACCCCCACCAGCGACCTTCCTGGCTACATCTCCTACACTCTTCCCTTCGTTCTGTTCTCATTAGCTGTTCCCTAAATACACTAAGCATACTTAATACTCCGGAACCTCTGCACTTGCTCTCTGACTTCCTGAGATATACTTACCCCAGATGCCTTCCTGTCTCCCCCTCATTTCCTTGGTGTCTCTGTTCAAATATCACTTGATCAGAAATTCTTTCCTGACCACTCTATATAAAGCAGCATCCCCACTGCCAGCTTTGTGCTCTCTATTCCCCCTATTTTGTTCTTCTATTCCCCCAAAGCACTTATGCTGTACGTATTTTCTTATTGTCCGTCTTTTTCTGGTTTGTCCTCTAATATTTTCCAAGGGCCTAGAAAAGTGCTTGGCACAGAAAATATGTTCAAGTAATATTATGGATGTATGAATAATTATTCATTTTATTTTTCATGCAAATATTTCAACTTTTACATAAATTTTTTGCACATATGAAAACAGTACATACCTTGGAGAACATTTCAAACCAGAATAACAACCTGCATAGTTTTGCACTATATGTATAAACACAATTTATTCAATCAGTCCTCTATTAATGGATTTTTATGTTATTTCCAATATAGAAATGAATAACTTCATAATGTTGTCTTCCATTGTGTGAGTGTATCTTCAGGAAAAGAATCTTTATAATTGTAATTTGCTGATCAAAGAGTATATAATTAATATTGATAGTTGTGATAGATATTACCAAACAATTTTCTATAAATCTTATACAAGATTATATTCTCACCAGCAGGATATGAGTATGTCTCTTTCAACACATGTTCATTCTTTGACAGTGCTCATCTGATAAATGAAAATGGTATTTCAGTGTAGTTTTAACTTTCAATTCTTTGTGTGTGTGTATGTAATAAAGTTTTATTAAAGTATAAAAGAGATAGAGAAAGCTTCTGACATAGACATTGGAAGGGGACAGAAAGAGTGTCCCCTTGCTAGTTTCTAGCAAGGAGTTATATACCTATTAGCAAGCTGCTAATTAGAGAAAGGAAAGGCCTCAAAACTGAGAGAGGTGCATCAGGGCCCTCACCCACAACATGCATTTTGAAATAGCATTGGCACAATTCTTTTATTATGTGTGAGGTTTAATATCTTTTTATAGATTTAAAACACAATTGTATTCCTTTTGTACTAATACCTCTTCTATAAACTTTGTCCCTATAATGAAACTTTTCTTAAACCAAAGATTCAAGTTTACCTTCGGGTCCCAATATCATTTGTTGAATAAATGATCTTTTCCCCACTTATACCAACTTCATCACATTTCTGTTTCTAGCTTTATATTTCCATTTATCTATTCACATATGAAGTACTACATCGCTTCATATAATACAGTTTTATACTATGTTTCATTAGTTATCTGGCTGTTTTTGTCCAGTTGCTGTGTTGTGTCTGACTCTTTGCAACCCCATGGACTACAGCATGCCAGGCCTCTCTGTCCTTCACTATCTCCTGAGTTTGCTCAAATTCACGTCCATTGAGTCAGTGATGCCATTCAGCCATACATCCTCTGCTGCCTCTTTCTCCTCCTGCCCTCAATCTTTCCCAGCATCAGGGTCTTTTCCAACAAGTGAGCTCTTCTCATCCAGTGGCCAAAGTATTAGAGCTTCAGCTTTAGCATCAGTCCTTCCAATGAATATTCAGGGTTGATTATTTTAGGATTGACCGGTTTGATCTCCTTGCTGTCCAAAGGACTCTCAACAGTCTTCACCAGCACCACAGTTTGATAACATCAATTCTTTAGCACTTTATGGTCCAACTCTCACATCTGTACGCGACTACTAGAAAAGGCATAGCTTTGACTACATGGACTTTTGTTTGCAAAGTAATTTCTCTGCTTTTTAATAAGTGTATTAAAAAGGTTTGTTATAGCTTTTCTTCTGAGGAATGACATTTTTTAATTTCATGGCTGCAATCACTATCCACATTGATTTTGGAGTCCAAGAAAATAAAATCTGCCACTGTTTCCATTTTTTTCTCCATCTATTTGCCATGAAGTGATAGGACTGGATGCTATGATCTTAGCTTTTTGAAAGTTGAGTTTTAAGCCAGCTTTTTCACTCTCCTCTTTCATCCTCATCAGGAATCTCGTTAGTTCCTCTTCACTTTCTACCATTAGTGTTGTATCATCTGCACATCTGAGGTGGTTGATATTTCTCCAGCATGAGATTCATCCAGCTTGACATTTCTCATGATATACTCTGTATATAAGTTAAATAAGCAGGGTGACAATATACAGCCTTGATGAACTCCTTGTCTCTACCTCAAACTAAAAGAAAAGTTCTGAAAAGAATGATATTTTCAAAAATTCCCTGCCTTTCTAGCATATTTTTCCAATTAAAATTAAAATCAGCTTGTTTGTTGTGAGATTTTCTGTTGTTTTTTTATTAGTCCTATATTGCTTTAGAGATGAATTTTAGAAGAATTGGCATCTTCATAGTCTTGAATATTCTTATGCAGTAACATGGTATGTTTCTTTAGCCATTCATGTTTTGCTATCAGTATATATTTCCTTTTAAAAATTGCTCTCTCTCACACACACACACACACACACACACACACACACACACACATATATATACATGCACACACACATATTTGATTTGAGAAACTTTAAAGGAAACATCTGACGTATTATTACCTAATTTAAACAAAAGTAAAACTTTTTTAGGAACATAGAATCATCTCACATACTTCCTCTGATCTCAGCCCCTTTGTCCCTTCAGAAGTATACAGCATTCTGACTTTATGATAGTCATTTTGTTGCTTTATAGTTTTGCTGCCAGGTAAGCATTTGGTAAGCATTTCTAAATAACAGTTTAGTGTTGCCTGCTTTTGAGCTTAAAATAAATAGAATCATGCTAGATATATTATTTTGTATCTAACTTCCTTTGCCAAAAATATGTCTATGTGATTTTTCCATGGCTGTTGCCTTTTTAGCAATTTTTTCCTGAATAGAGATCTTCCTGTTAATTTTCAAACTTTCATTTTCAGTCATTTAAATAATTCAAGCATTCAAACAATATTGATTTCCTGGAATGAATCCAACTTTGTCATGGTATATTCTTTTTTTTACATTTTGCTGGATTCCTTTTTGAGGATTGGCCTATTTCTGGCTTACCTGTGCTCCTCTGGAGTGGTTCTTTAGAAGTTCTCCCTGAAAGTCTGATTTTTTGTTTGTTTGTTTTGGTTTATTTTATTTAATTTTTTAAAAACATGGCTCCTTCTCCTTCTCCTTCTCCTTCTCCAGCTCCTTGGAGCTGCACTGTGAGCTCCAGTTTTTGCCTCTCCATCACTGAAAACTGCTAGAAGTTCAGCCCAGCTTCTCAACCTCTTAGTTCTGCTTACAACTCTGTAAAGGCCTTAAAGGGGAAAATGGTGCCATATAGCCTCTCTCTCTGAATTTCTATTCTCTGTAAGATCTTAGGTCCTCAAGTCCCTGCTGCCTTGGGAATTCTCTTACGCCTTCAAACAGATACTTTTTTTGTTCAGCTTATCTAGTTATTCTCAGTGAGAAAGTTTGGTCTGCACAGGCTAGTCTGCCATAACCAGAACTAGAAATCAAGTAATGATAAAAATGGAAGTTTAAGATACTGTCAGAGTATAATGGTTTATTATCAGGGAATGGTTTATGATTTTTAATTATTTAATCAATAACTATGATTTATGTCCATGCCTCTGGGAACGACAAAGGTAGGACACACTACCTCAGATACCAAGAATGTCATTTAGTGTTCTGTGGGATGTGAAGGTGATCTGGCTGTGATATCTGTCACTCCAGGCTTGTTCTGCTCCTCTCTAGGCTAGGTGACATCTACTTTCTGCATAAGCACTTCATGTGTATCCCATTAGATACCTCCTCCTGGATTGCTCATTTATCCATGCCAGGAGTTACCCTTATTCAACACCTCTGCTTCTATACCTACCACGTCCAACTAGTTGCCAAATATTGTTCATTATATTTCCCTATCCATCCCCTCTGCCTTTTTCATCCAGTTATCCCAGTTCTTTGTCTGAGCTACTGAAAAGACCTCTATTCTTACTCTCCAATTGAAACAAGGAATGCTCCTTCTAAAATACAGATCTTACCTAAACTTTGCTGCAGTGCTTACAATCTAGTGGTAGCTCTCTATAACCCATTAAATAAAATTGTATCATTTTACCTGTCCCCTCACACCCCTCCCCCCGCCTTTGCAGAAAATACTGAAGGCAGGCACTGTGCTGTGGGATTCTCATAGACCTCTGCCCTCAGATAGGGACTGCCCCTTTCTAGCATATGACTGGAGCAAATGACAGCTTCTCTGGACCATGGTTATGGTAGTTCCTCCTCTACCATGAGAGGAAACTGAACCAGATTTCCAACTCCAGTGACTTTGTGATTCTGAATCATTGCTTTAAAGTGTGTTATGTGTGCCTTTAGAAATGAAGCTTATTTTATAGCTACACCCATATCTAGGTTAGAAATACTTTGTAAAGAGTAATATCAAATACCCATCATGCAGTTCTTATGTAACAACAATTGATTTAATCTGCATGGATTTGTGACTCAAATGGGAAACTAAATAATGACTTAATTGAATTATTTTAATTGAAGTCCTCCACCGTGAAAGACCCACAGAAGCCCCTTAGGATTAAGATGTACTGCAAGTTGTTATCCTCGACATCCCTTACTCTGGGCGGACTTGTGGTGTGACAAATGATCTTATTCTCTGTTTCCATCTCTTGCCTCTTTGCCTACTCCCACCCTGTATGCTAGGCTCTTCTCATACTGACATGTTTTCAGTTACCTCAGCCAAGTACCTTGTACTCTCCTGCTTCCAGGTATTCTCATCAGATACTCTCTCTCTTTGAATGCTTCCCCACAGAATATGTATCTGCCTCTCTCTTACTTGTTCTTTGGGACTCTGGTTTACCTCGCCTCTTTTAACTGGCTTCTCTGTCTTATTCTCACTAGGTTGCCCATTTTCACCTTCCTGTTCTCATGACACCCTCTGCAGACACCACCTCTGTCTCAAACAGCATTGTGATTATTTACTTATCAATTTTTCTAAATTCTAAGTTCCTGGAGGATCTGGGCCATGGTGCTTTCATTTTTAAAATTCTGAGGGCTGATCACAGAACTTAGTATATAATGGATATTGAAAAAATAATTTCTATTTAAATGAATGAATATATTTCTCAATGAGAGCCAGTAAAGAAATGCATTTCCCTTATCTGAATTGTAGAAGAATCTTATTTATAGATTTGTCAAATGTCTCTCTTGAATGATCTGTTAATCTATCTACTTCTGGTGTGTGCCAGAATGATAGAAAGTTATGTTTAGATGCTTAAACTTGCTGAGAAGTATGTAAATTCTCAAAGAAGTATTGCTTTTATCCAGTGTTAATTCTTGGTTCTGGTCCGAAAATCTTGTCTTGATTTTGTCATCTTTCTTATTTTGTGCTGGCAAGAGCTGACAGCTATTTGAATGAGAATTAAAAATAGGACTCTGTGAAGTTCATGTTCCTCTTTTTGTTGCCAGGATATAACTGACCACAGAACTGGGTTTAGCTCTCTCTATCTCTTAAAAAAATTGCACAGGTTATGCTATCAGGTTCTAGATAAAAATCCGTGATGAAAAAAATAACTCCTAAGAGATATTTCAGTGGTCCAAATACTTTTCATGAGTCCTAATAGAAAATATGCTTTTTTCCGTCATTCTTGAAAGATATTCAAAGAATTTGAGGATTAAAGTGTAGCCATTATAGCCTGTGATTCATCCATGCTGTGAACTGGCTTTGACTGCTGGGCTTCCCTTTCTGCATCATCCTCACAAATGGAAGAACCTCAGATTGTGGGAAGTGGGAGCTGGGGTTCTGGAGAAAAAAGGTAATTGCATTCAGAGAGGGAGATGTGTGAAAAAGCCTTTGGCTTTGGGAAAGTAAATTCTTATTTATCGCTGGTAGTCACTGACTAGAGCAGGCCTAGCTAAAGACTGGAACCAGGAATGGGCTCTAAGAATACTTTTACTAATTCTAAAGATTTGATATGTGGTTATTCATTTGTTTTCTCCTTCATCAGTCATTCAGTTTTATAAGAGTCTGTGTGACATCTATCATGCCACCTCAGAGCTGCTGGTCACCCTAAACTAACAATATCTCAGGAGAGTAGGAACAGAGTGAGTGGCTTGTTGAAACCAGAAGCAGGCCATGAATGCTTCAGTGATTCTAGAACACCCCATCCAATTCATTCATTCAGCAGACATTCACTGATATCTGTTAAGGGCCCAGTGCTGGTTTAAGCCTGCTCTGCAAAGATGAATGTGATACAGGAACTGCCGACTTGAGTTCCCTGTTTGGGGAACTAGGAAGGAGGAAACAAGACCATTGAAAAAGCACCAAGGAGGGGGCATTAAGCCAGCTGAGGGGAGTCATGTGGCTTCCAGAGGAGGTGACCATTGAGCTGACTGTCAAGAAGTTTGAGAGAGCAGTCGCCAAGGAAAGAGATGAGACTTTTAGACTTAACCCATTTTGTTGCTGTCTCTTTAGGGAGTCCATGACTAACCATTCCTAACAGATTTATCAACCCTTTTATTTAACCTTCTCTTAGAATGAGGTTTGACTTGGCTTCCCAGGTGGCTCAGTGGTAAAGAATCTACCTGCTAATGCAGGAGACACAAGAGATGCAGGTTTGATTCCTGAGTTAGGAAGATCCCCTGGACGAGTAAATGGCAACGCATTCCAGTATTCTTGCCTCGGAAATCCCATGGACAGAGGAGCCTGACCAGCTACAGTCCGTGGGGCCACAAAAGAGTTGGAGACAGCCGAGCATGCAGAATGAGGTTTGACTAATTCTTTCTACAAGTAGTTCTCAGCAAATCTCCAGCTCAGGAAATTCTTCCTGTGTCTAATTTATATCCATGCCTTCTTGGGAATTCAGGTTCTCTCTTTGAGTTCTGACTTTTGTGGAAACCATGAGAAGGGTGTTGATGAGGAAGTTGAAACGTTTGTAAATTTATCTCATATTGCCTCTGGAAGACAAAATATTCAGTGCTGCATGAAGGTATTCACTGGTAAGGAGACATAGCACAGTTTCCTTCTACTGTTTTTCTGCTTTATATCTCCCATGAGATATAGAGTCTGCAAAACAGTCATATTAACCAGTAGGTGGAGTACTTTATTAGAAATAGCTATGTATTAGTTTGTAGAGGGAAACTAACTTTAATAATTATGAAAAAATTTAGAGTATTTTATATTTATAGCTTTCTTTAAGAGAGCCTGGAAGAAAATCGATAATCTTGATTAGATTTGGGGTAGTTTATTTTTGCTAGGACTTCTTGTGAAATGACACACAATGTGACTAAATACTGCCAGTCAGAACTTAAAGTTGTTTTGTATAACAGCTGTCCAATCCCTCTGTTGAATTATTGTTCTTTGTGATGGGTCTAAGCTCTCTGTGGGTATGAAAAGACAGGTGAATAATTTCAGTGTTTCTCCTCAGCTCAAGTAAAAATCCATGTAGTGGGGTGTTGAGGAAGCGCTGCACAGAGATTGTAAGCTTCTGGAATGAGCTTTCTATTGTAACCAAGCAACTGTCACATTAGACTCCCCCTCGCCATCAGCTTACATTCCCTGAGAACTTAGGTCAGTGCCTAAAATAACCCTGCTAATTGTGAGGGGCACATGTGGACTGAAATTCCAGTTAGCAGTCTGGGAGCTGAGGGACTGAGGATTTGAAAGTGTACTAACAGTTCACAACACGCCTCTAAGCAGTAGGCCCCAAAAGCCTTTAAGTGTTCAGGTATGGAAAGAAAGTTCCGTATTGTGCTTTATCGTCTTGGTATGTAAAGCTGGTTAGCCAGTGACAGCTGATTAAAGACCAAATCTACTTGAGTTACAAGATCTGGGCTTCCAGTGCCCTGCTTTCAACCTGTTGGTTGGTGATGGAGTAACTGACAGAAGCGGAGGGCTCGGCCGAGTGACGTGAAACTTTCGCAGCCTGTATAGGACCCACAGTGCTTTGGTTTTCTTCTTGCAGCACAGTTCAGGTAGGCTGTTGTTTACATGGAATTCTTTATAAGTTGGACAGAGGTCATTAAACTGTTCAGTTCCAGAGTTGGACAAGATATCTCAAATGTCTCTTGTGCACACAGCATGTCTGTATTGATGGGTACTTAATTTTACTGCCTTCCTTGATATTTTGTAAATCAAAGTCTTCATTTTCTCACTCAAGTGCATGAAAATTCTGGGACTTAACAGAGACTAATGGAGTTTAGACAAAGTTCAGTTTGCCTGGCATATGATGAAATGCCTTTTTAAAGTTTACCTTCTTTCCTGTTTTATTTCCCTTATTCTAGATCCAAAAGACAGGGTTTTATATTTGTGAGAAACAATGAGAGAAAATGTTGTTAGTAGTTTTAATATATTTTAAAACCCTTAAGAGGGCCTAGGTTTTTATCTTTAAGATGAAAATCAATACTTCTCTCATCCAAATAATCTCAGCCTTCTGTTTGTTCCCTGTATCAGTGCAGCTAATGTAAAATACTGCAATATTTTCTCTTACAGTGTTGACCTACATTATAAAGTATCAAGTTTAATTTTGGCTTCCAAATATCTGGCACATAAAATAAGTATGTAAATGCTGGAAGGGACACTTTGGAACTTCCGCCCGAGTGGGATAATCCAGAATTTATTCAGATTTATACATATGCCTCATATCATATGACAGACATTTCTGAAACATGTGTGCAAGCAGGGTCCTGTAACTGGAATAATTTAACACATATTTCAATAGCTGATCATTTTTAAGGAGGCTCTATATAAAATGAATAAGAAATTATAATTTAAGCTCTGGTTAGGTGGTTCTATTCTGTGCATCAGGATCTTAAATTGAGATCACAAATGTTGCTAAACTTGGATAAATTTCTGAGAAGCAAAAGCTGTGTTTTCATTATCAAGGAACATTTAGGTATATATATGTGATCACACAAAACCTTTTGGGTATCCCTAGAAGAATGTCTGTGTGGTTTGGATTTGGAGGGGTGACTTATTGGATATATTGGATATTAAATCATGACCTTGATGGGTAAAGATTTTCTAGAGACAAGGAGTATAGTCTGAGACTTAAACTAAAAAATAATAGTTGAAAAGAGTATTTTCAACTGCTTTTTGTGCATTATGTCTTTTTAATAACCTTGCAAAGCTGAAATCTTATTGCTCTTCTAACATTTATATCTATTGCAGTCTCATAAATTATTAGCTAGAAGAATATGCATTTGCCAATATTTGATAATTTTGGGCCTGTAAAAATATCAGTTTTGTGTGGCTTATTCTAAGTGATTTTTGAACATTAACTCATTTAAATGAAAGTTTAGCCTTAAATTCCCAACAGTAATAGCAAGAGTGAAATATTTTCCCACAATATGAGAGCCATCTCATTAAAAGCATGATCATGAAGATTACTTCTTATGAATACATTTAGTATGTATATGCCATATCTTTTTTGAATTCTTAGTTCCTTTGTCTTTCTAAAAGAACTTACTGTTTCTGCTGAGTGCTGCCTGTGGTGTTAGTCAGACCTGGTGACTAAGAGTGTGCATCCTCAATGGCTGAGAGTTGATTTTTAGCGGTGTTTGGGATATCTTTGAAAAAATTCACCCTTGGTGGTTAGTCAATGACCAAATGTATGTTATAGTTTTAGGGTTTCTCTACGTGTACTGTCTCAGTACTCTTCTTTTTCTGACTTCCTATGATGCAATCTGAGATCAGTGATATGATACATTTCTTGTATAGGTGTTTAATACTATTAATTTTCTCCTCAGTACTACTTTAGCTGCAGTATAAGAATTTTTATAGGTTGTGTATTTATTTTTATTCATTTAAAAATGCTTTCTAATTTACTTTCTGATTTCTTCTTTAACTCATCAATTATTTAGAAGTGTATTACTTATTTCCCAAATATTTGGGGGGGTTTCAGAGGTCCTTTTGTTATTGTTTTTAAGTATTCTAATTTAATCTTATTGTAGCCAAGGAGCATAATTTTTATGACTTGAGTCTTTTAAATTTTATTGAGACTTGTTTTATAATTATGATCTACCTTGGTAAACATTCCAAAGACACTTGAAAAGAATTGTATTCTACTCTTAGTTGAGAAAGATTTATAAAATCAGTTAGGTCAAGTTGGTTGCTAATGTTGTTTAAATCTTCTCCATGTATGGATCAGTATTGGTTTTATGTCTATTTGTTCTATCAATTATTAAGAGAGGGATATTGAAATATCCAGTTATAGCTGTGAATCTATTACTCCTTTCAGTTTTTGCTTTATGAGTTTTGAAATGGTCTCATTAGATCCATTGATTTAGGATTGTTTTATCCCCTTGATGAACTTATCCCATTATCATTATGGAATGACTCTTAATGACTCTTTATCTTTAGTAATATTCTTTGCTCTGAAGTTTACTTTTTCTGATGTTAATATAGTGACCCTAGCTTTGTTTTTTACTTTTATTTATTTATTTATTTTTAGTTGCGTTGGGCCTTTGTTGCTGAATGTGGGCTTTTTCTACCCACAGAGAGTGAGGGCTGTGCTCTAGTTGTGGCGCACGGGCTTCCCACTGCCATGTCTTCCCTCGTGCCACGTGGGCTCTGGAAAGTGCGGGCTTCAGAAGTTGTGGCACATGCGCTTAATCTGCAGCAACTAACGTGTGCTGGAACCTGCACTGGCAGGTGGATTCTTAGCCACTGGACTGCTAGGGAAGTACTCCCAGCTTTGTTTTAAAGACCATTCTCTTTTAGGGATTTTCTATCTAAGGGATTTATGAAAAAATAAACTGTATAACTGTTTATTTATTAATATATTGATTTTATTAATTATGAGTAGAATTCACTAACAGCTTTCAGATGTCCTTCTACAATTCCATTTTTTACAGTAGCAGTGTTTCTACTGCTATCTCTTCTCTATTGTTATGTGATTGTCATTTTATAGTAAAATGATGCATAATATTTATATTTTTAACATGTAGCATGAAATGAGCACTGGCCAATCAGAACTGATGTCAGCTCTAAGCGACAGGTGTGGCTTTACTTATATGTGCTGCCTGAATATCAGCCCTGAATATATAACAACTTATCACCCCTTACTTAGGTGCTGGAACCATTTTCCCAGTCATACCAATAGTCTACATTTTATAGATACTTCTTTTAGATACTTTTTTTAAAAAAAAGAATATTTGTTTTGAATTCCTAGAGCTGATCAATAATCAAGTTAACATGTTTATCAACATATTAAGGCATGACTTCTTTATATAAGGAAAATTCCATAAAGGAACATATTTTTAAACTTTTATTTTAGATTTTATCTGATGCTTCAGGTAGCAAATATTTGTTTTTTAACTTACCAGTTATTTACTGAGGCTCTTCCATACGTCAGCCTCATCTCCATTGAGTTGGTGATGCATATGTCAGCCACTGTGAACTTGAGGATGAATGACACTTGCTGGTCCTTCCCCTTAAGAAGCTAGTGTAGTCAGGAAGAGAGACCTGTTGCAGGTTCTAGCACGCCTAGACTGTGATGCAGCAGTGTGGGGGCAGGGGAGTGTCAGAATCTCTTAGGATAGAAGAGCTCAGAATAAATTAATTCACCTATTTCCAAGAAAATAACAACTATTTTATAATATGTATCCCATTTTCTTTTTCCAGAGATTTTTTTTAACCATTTACCTTATAATCAGTGTATCTTTCTTCAATGATTACTTTTGTTTGTCTGTATCTGGGGTTTTACTAATGCTCTTCCTTTGCTTAGCTTCCGTGGTAGCTAGTGGGTAAAGATTATGCCTGAAATGCAGGAGACCTGGGCTCGTTACCTGAGTCAGGAAGACCCCCTGAAGAAGGGAATGGCTACTCACTCCAAGATTCTTGCTTGGAGAATTCCATGGATAGAAGATACTGGCAGGCTTCAGTCCATGGGGTTGCAGAGTCAGACACAAGTGAGTGACTAACACAGCAACAACATGGGCGATGCAGGAAGAAATTAGAGCTGCTGTTCAGCTCTGTCACAAGCTGGATGTTGCCTAAAGGAAGTGACTATCACTGGAAGCACCACAGACCAGCACTATCACTCCATAGCACCACTGGGAAAGGAAGGTGTCTTCAGAACCTGGGATGAGCTATCATAATGCACCAACAAGACTGAAATCAGAGCAATGAAATGAGTTACTCTGTAGTTGCTTTGTGTGTAGAGCCTTCTACATACTGAGGATAGAGTTCAGAGAAAAGAAGCTTACAGCAGCTCAGGCCCCAGGTGGGATTTACAAATACCTCTGTTTCTTTCCATACAGTATATATAGCATCTGCCATTTGGCCATGGGAATAAATTAGCTTCAGTCACCATCTAGGCCAGGGCAGCCCCAAGACCCTGGGTTCAGAAGGTTAGGCCGCTTTGATTGTATTACTGCCAAAGATGTTTAGAGGCTCTGAACTACCGAGTCAATAATAGTTGGTAGTTAAATAATTCTACATATTTTTCTCCCTTTTCTTTTTCTTGTCAAAACATTTTGGAAATTGTTAGGCAAACACAGTTTGTAAATGAGGGAAATTTCTAAAGCTAGATGATGGGTACATGGTGTTCATTTTATTATTATTCTTTATATATAAATTATGTATTCTATCTTTAGAAACTTTCTCATGATAGAAAACACGCAGGATAGGAAGAAATCTTTTAGTCTTAACGTTATATGAAAAAACCAAGACAAGAGAATATACACTGTATGATTACATTTATATAGAAATCAGAAACAGGAAAAACTAAACTATTAGGTGCCCATACTAATTAGGTGAAATGATAAAAAGAAAAAAAGAATCGAGAGGTGATTAACATAAAGTAATAGACTTAATCACCTCTAGACAGGGTATATAAGGAGCATCTTGGCTGTTAGCAGTGTTCGATTTCTTCAGCACAATGATGGTTACCCAAGTATTCACTTCATAAATACTTGGTTAAAACTTAAATCTATGATTTATGAATTTTTATATATGCAAGCTGTATTTCACAATATGAAAGTTTAAAATACTTGAGAAAATATTAGTGCAACAAAAGGAGAGAGAGAGAGAAGGAATTTTCATTCTTATTCACTCATTTAGGGCTGTCATTCTTTATACAATTAAGAAGGTACTTCTTGTTTCAGCTTTTAGATGATGTTTGATTTTGATCTTACACATTCAGATTTGTCTACATTATAAAGTGACCTGTTCAGAATATGAATGTGGTAGATAATGCAAAGCATTGTTATTGATGCTTAGAATAAAATTAGACATTTTTTGATACAATAGTAGTAATATTAAATATATAGCTGTAAATAAAGTTCATGTAGTTTGAGATATTACTATGTGTTTATTATTTTTTTATTATTATATTTGATAATATCAAACGTTTATTATCAAACAAAAATGCATTGAGTATTATAGATTTTAAATGTTTAATTTTTTTTTAAATTTTCTTTACTTTATTGTGTTGGTTTTGCCATACAATGACATGAAACCGCCATGGGTTTACATATGCTCCACCTCCAGAACCCCCCTTCCTCCTCCCTCCCGATTCCCTCCCCCTGGGACATCTCGGTGCCCCAGCCCCGAGCATCAACCCTTGGCTGGTGATTGACTTCACATATGATAATTAACATGTTTCAATGCCATTCTCCCATATCATCCCACCCTTGCCCTCTTCCACAGAGTCCACGAGTCTGTTCTATACATCTGCGTTTCTTTTGCTGTCTCGCAAGCTGGGTTCTCATTACCATCTTTCTAAATTCCATATATATGTGTTAGTATACTGTATTGTTTTTCCTTCTGGCTTACTTCACTCTGGATAATAGGCTCCAGTTCTGTCCACCTGAGTAGAACTGATTCAAATGAATCTTTTTTTAATGCTGAGTAATATTCCATTGTGTATATGTACCACAGCTTTCCTATCCATTCGTCAGTTGATGGGGATCTAGGTTGCTTCTATGTCCTGGCTATTGTAAACAATGCGGCGATGAACATTGGGGTACACGTGGCTCTTTCAGTTCTGGTTTCCTCGGTGTGTATGCCCAGCAGTGGGGTTGCTGGGTCATATGGCAGGTCTATTTGCAGTTTTTTAAGGAACCTCCACACTGTTTTCCATAGTGGCTGTACTAGTCTGCATTCCCACCAACAGTGTAAGAGGGTTCCCTTTTCTCCACATCCTCTCCAGCATTTATTGCTTGTAGATTTTTGGATGGCAGCCATTTTGACTGGTGTAAAGTGGTACCTCATTGCGGTTTTGATTTGCATTTCTCTGATAATGAGTGATGTTGAGCATCTTTTCATGTGTTTGTTAGCCATTTTTATGTCTTCTTTGGAGAAGTGTCTGTTAAGTTCTTTGGCCCACTTTTTTTTTTTTTTTAAGTTTTCACTATTTATTTATAACAAATATTCCATGTCCGGGATCCTCTTCAGTCAGAAGTTCTTTGAGACGATGCCATCGGCCTTGGCCAGCCGGAGAATGGAGTCATCTGACTCACCCATCCTGAGAATGGCCCCGCAGATAGCGTAGGTTTTAAACTGGCCGTTGAACCTTCCTGTCACCTTGTCAACCTCGGCCACGTTCATCTGGATGGACGCATGGTCCTTGGCGCCGATGATACGGTTGCTGGCGGAGCATTTCCGCGGCACATACAGGTCCACGAACTCACCGGCGTCGTTCTGCATGTTGAGCGTCTGATGGCACCATGATGAGCGCGAGCGCAGAAAGGCTTTGGCCCACTTTTTGATTGGGTCGTTTATTTTTCTAGAATGGAGCTGCAGGAGTTG
>ML661902.1:4435477-4775655 GCA_007570785.1 Antilocapra americana
TGGACACCTTATCTTTGACAAAGGAGGCAAGAATATACAATGGAGAATGGAGAAAAGACAACCTCTTTAACAAGTGGTGCTGGGAAAACTGGACAGCCACTTGTAAAAGAATGAAACTAGAACACTTTCTAACACCATACACAAAGATAAACTCAAAATGGATCAAAGATCTAAGCATAAGACCAGAAACTATAAAACTCCTAGAGGATATCATAGGCAAAACACTCTCTGACATAAACCAAAGCAGGATCCTACATGACCCACCTCCCAGAATATCGGAAATAAAAGCACGAATAAACAAATGGGACCTAATTAAAATTAAAAGCTTCTGCACAACAAAGGAAACTATAAGCAAGGTGAAAAGGCAGCCTTCAGAATGGGAGAAAATAATAGCCAATGAAGCAACAGACAAACAATTAATCTCAAAAATATACAAGCTCCATTCTAGAAAAATAATGTATAATTTTGCATAATTTTGCAGAGCTTTTCTTTCTTTTTTCCATTGTATACAAGTTTGTCTTTCTTTTAATATCTATGGATTTTTTATCCAGAAGGCCTTACTCATTCCAAGATTATAAATAACTCAGCTATTTTTTCCTAGTAATGTTTATGTTTTCATTTAAATCTTTGATACATTTGGGATTTATCCAGGTATATGGTAGATCCAGTCTTTTAAGATATTTGTCTAGTTGATACTTTTTTCTTCACTGACTTGAAATGCCTCATTTGTCACAAGCTCAAATACGCTTATGTATTTGGGTCTACTTCTGGACTTGTTTTTTTCTATTTGTCTGTAATAATATTACACAATTTTAATTACTGAGACATTGTAATATATTTTGATATTTATTGAAGAGGGCTTCCCAGTGGCACTAGTGATAAAGAACTGGCCTGCCAGTGGAGGAGACATAGAAGAGACGCAGGTTTGATCTTTTGGTTGGGAAGATCTCCTAGAGAAGGGCATGGCAATCCACTCCAGCATTCTTTTTTTTTTTTTAAATTTTATTTTATTTTATTTTATTTTTTATTATTGTTTTTGCCATACATTGTCATGATATCACCATGGGTTTACATATGCTTCCCCTCCGGGTCCCCCCTCCCTCCTCCCTCCCCCCCGGGAAATCTCGCTGCACCAGCATTCTTGATGGGAGAATCCCACAGACAGGGGAGCCTGGTGCCTCCCCTGGATCCATAGAGTTGCAAAGAGTTGGACACGACTGAAGCGACTTAGCATGCACGCTGTCATTGTGGGTTTTTTTTTTTTTCCATTTTTCTCTGGTTATTCTTGTTTATCCAATTGTGTTAGAATCAGATTGTCTGTTTCTAACCCCAATCTTCAACTCCTCTTCACAGTGAAAAGGACAATCTGTTGATACTTGTTTGGGGACTTGCATCATGTTTATAAAATAACTTAGAGAGGGCTGCTATTTAATGATGTGGAGTCTTCCTATCCAGGAACATATTTTGCTGTTCTAGTGGTTCATCTTTTTTCTTTTTTTTTTTTTTATAAAAAACCTCATTAGTGTTTTAAAGCTTTTGGTTTTATTTAGGTCTTATCGATTTTTCTTAAGTTCATTACAAGGCATTATCTTTGTTGTTGCTATAATGTTTTCTATTTATTTATTTTGGCTGCACTGGATCTTTGTTGTGGTCCCTGGGCTCTGCATTTCAGTGTGTGAGTTTCAGCTCTGCTCTCTCTCTGTGTCTTTATCATCTGGGACCAGGCTGAAGGAGCAGCTCTTTGGGGTTATTCTGGTCTTCTGGAATCAGGAAGGAAATAGTAACAAGAGGGTTACTCTGTGGTTTTTAAAATTCCAACTACTTCATTTTGGCTCACTTTTCACTGGCCAAAGCAAGTCATTTGGACAAGTCTGAGAAGTATAATCCTTTCATAAAGAAGAATATTAACTGTTATAAATAATACAACCTACTATGAAAGTGAAAAGTGAAGGTGTTAATTACTCAGTCATGTCCAACTCTGCGACTTCATGAACTGTAGCCCACCAGGTAAGAATACTGAAGGGGGTTGCCATCCCCTTCTCCAGGGATCTTCCTGACACAGAGAGCAAACCTGGGTCTCCTGCATTGCCGGCAGATTCTTTACCATCTGAGCCACCAGGAAGGCCATAATCTGCTCTATACGGTCTCATTTATTTTTCCAGATAAGCAGCCAACTTTGAATAATATAATCATAACTCCCAGAGTCCACTAGCCCCTAAATTTAATCTCTGTAGGCCTATAATTGTCATTGCTATAGCAATTAACTCTTGCTGCATGAGAAGCCACTTCATAATTCAGTGCCATATGGCATCAAGCATTTGTCTAGTTCTTGTGTCTCCTGGTTTTCTCATGGTGGCTGACATAGACCCAACTTGGCATGGGAGGTTCTGTCATCTTCCTCAGCCACTTCCTCATCTTCCTTTGGGTTAGCCAAAGCAGGGCTGAGATTATGGTGAAGCAACTGAGGGACTTTTCTCAGGCCCAAAATTTGAGAGGGTGACAAAAAACTTAGTAATTAAGATAAATAGTATTTTAATGCAGTATTTTAAATAACCAAAATCAATGTAGACAAATCATGATGAAATAAATTTTAAATAAAAACATAACAATGCTATGTCAAGCTATGTTGGGGCCTGAGGCAAAAAGAGAAATCAATAACATTGATTCTGTACTTAGGAACAATTATTGAAAAAGTGTATTTATTGAGTATTATGTAAAGGCATTGTGATACATGCATAATATCTATGCATGTTTTATTTATGAAGTATATATAAATATGAATGATTCCATTTAGTTGCTCAGTCACAAGGAATTTATATCATTTTATAAATAAATGTACTCATTTTCAGAATCATGGTCCAATAATACGCCCAGTAGTTTGAGAATCCATTTTTTGGAATCTTCTTTAGAGACGTCTGCATACGTCTTTCAAAATCCTCAGTGGTGTCTAATTCTCATTCTTTTTATAGTATATTTGATTTTTGAAAACAGACAAAAGTTATTTAGGGCCAAGTGTAGGGTGAGTAAGCCAGGTTATTAAGCTGGGTATTAATCATTGGTCAAAATAAAAATGAATGTGAAGATATAGCTTTTATTTTACTGTGCAATTTGCGAACTTGTCTTGAAGGCAGTTCTTAATGTGGAATTATAGAAATTTCTATTTTAATTGTACAACTTGGAGAGAAAACATTACTTTTGGATGTGTGAAGCCTAGCATTAATATATTGGGTTGACCAAAAAGACCGTTTGGGTTTTTTTGTAATTACCAACCCAGGAGCTCCTCCTCCATGTGAACAACTTGAAGGAATGTCCTAAAGTCCTGATAA
The DNA here is from genome assembly GCA_007570785.1 of Antilocapra americana. Lineage (NCBI taxonomy): Eukaryota > Metazoa > Chordata > Mammalia > Artiodactyla > Antilocapridae > Antilocapra > Antilocapra americana. The sequence continues at coordinate 4,438,804 of ML661902.1, forward strand.
AAGGAGGGGAATATAGTTATTAGAAGCTTAATAGCCCTATCCTATGAGCATTGAACCAGCTTGTTTTGTAGATAGAGTGTAGAGCAAAAGTCATAGATCTATTTGTTCTGCCTTGGTGTAGAAACTTAAAAATTGAGACTAAACTGAAAATTTTAAACTGAAAAAAAAAATAGACTACAAAGATTATGGTAAGTGCTCTACTATGAAGATACCAGCTCTTGCCACATCCACATAATTTGCACACCCGCCCCCAGACCCTCTAGAATTTCAGTCACGCCATGGCTGTAAAATGTGGCCTTGATTTTGTGTGCACATGTAAGTATCTAGACATATGTAGACTTGTTAGCCAGTAGGTGGAGGTGGTCCATTCACCCATCAGTAAATCTGTGAATGTATCAATTATCTAGTCACTGATTCAGAAATACATGAAGTGACGTCTGATCCCAAACTATATTATGTATCAATATAGCAATAATAAATAGCAGTTTTATGGCAGATGTAACTCTTTTGTGTATATACATACACACACACATACACACACACACACATATAGTTTTAATTCTTCTATATAAAGAAAGTTCCTTATCTCTTTTCCTCAGTGTGTGCATGTATCATTATACACCACCCCCTGACATACCTATGTTTCTTAGTAAGACCTTAAGAAAAAGAAAAAAAAATGTCTACATAGGGTGTCTAAAAAGCAGTACTTCTGAGTTATGGTATAAGAATAGACAATAGTGACTAGCATAAGGTAAATTAAATATATTAGAGGATTTTTTTGTTCTTTGGCATAGTAGTAACTATAGTATAAAGTTTTAACTATCTTCTTTCCAGATTGGTCATTATTATGTTTATCCATCTAATAATTGCTCATTATTAGTTAAAAGTATTAGACAGTTAGGGGATAGTACCATAGCAAATTTCAGTTTGGGCATTTGTAGAATTACTTATAGAGAAGTAGTCAGATTTGCCCCAAAATGTGTAGTCTAATGCTTTGCACAAGCCACTACTGTGAATACTAAAGTAAGGCACAATTCTTTCTCTCAAAGGTCTTATCATCCATTGTCTCAAAGTATAAAAAATAATCCTGCTTTGAAGGTGGGAGGCTTTTGCAGAAATTAGCAAACCAGAAACACTGGCCTCAAATTAAGTTCCAAATTTAAAATAAGAAAGGGTGAAAGGAAATATCAAGGTGTAGTGCCTGAGCGCCTGTGCTCACTAAGTGGGATGTTCCAGTATCAGAATGTATTTGACTGGCTAAGCACATTGGTGTTTTTTCCATTTCCACCATTCTTTTCCTTCTTATACATGCAGTAAGCTACTTCACTCAGCTCTGAGATATTTACTATTGCAAGGTGGTGTATAGTTTAGTGCTGGAATGAGTGGGACAGGCAAGTGCTAATGGAGATTGGAGGACAAAGAATTGAGTTTGGCTAGGGATAGAATTGTAGAGGAGGCAGGGCTTGAACTAAACCTTGGAAAAGATTTGAAGCAGAACAGGAGGACAGTTTAGGCAATAGTAATGCTATGAGCAAAAGACAAGAACCAGAATGAGTGAGGCTTATTTCAGCAGTAGTTTGAAAACTGTCTCCTCTGAAATGAGGACCTAAGTAGGAGATGAAGCTGGCAAGGTAGACTGGGACACAGCTAGTGTGACCTCAAGGAACAAGCTGTGGCCTACAGGCCAATGACCTGAGCTCTGTTACTGGCCAGCCATGTGTCCTTGGTAAGTCATTGAATTTTCTAAGCTTCAGTTACCTCATGTGTGAAATGACAGTTTCAGACTGAAAAATCTCCAAGGTAGATTTCCATTTTTAAAGTATTCTGTGATTATTTTAAGTGGTCCTTAATAAATTAGAATACAGACTTTCAAATTTATCCTTGCATTGAAGAAATTTTAAGGTTGTTCTGAGTAAGAGAATCACATAATGAAGGGGGAACTCATTGTGTAATTAAAGGGGCATTTATTGGTATTTAATTCAGTAAAGGATGGTTGTCTCTGGAAAGGTGGTTGGACATATTAGAGGAAGGAAACCAGCTTGGAGGCTATGTCAGGAGTTCAGACAGGAGATGGGCCATTGAAATAGGAATTAAAGGAAGGGGACAGACAAGCGTCATTGCTTCTTCATTCTTTATTGATCTTGAGAAACTATACTAGGTTCTAGAGATCCAGTGATAAATAAGACAGAAAAGATTTCTTATTCTCATGGAACTTAATATTCTAACAAAAGAAGAAATCAGCAGAATTTGGTGATTGACCAATAAGGTATTTGTGCCTTTAAGAAAATGACCCTCTAAGGCCAACATCCAGCTACAAAGGATTGGTTCAAAAAATACTGTATTTTCATAAAATGGAATGCTATGCAGCCATAAAGAATTATGAAACACATTTATTGATGTGACAGAATATTCATTATATGCCATTGAGTGAAAAACAACACAATAATAGAACACAGTCTTGGAAGTTATGCACTACTTTGTATGAAGAGTAGGTTATTGGAGATTTATTTATTACTCTTCATTCAGTGATTACTTATTTATCAAGAGCCTACTATGTGTCAGGCATTGTTTTGGGCTCTAGGGATAAATGGTAAATGAGACAGACATGGTCCATGATTAATTTTTTTGTCTTAGCTTTTCTAACATTTTTGCAGTGAACTGTCAATGATATTTTGTAAAGTTTTAAAAAATCCTCTCATTGGCCATTTGTGTGGCATGTTGTGTGTTTCATGCCTCCTCCTTGGCTGTATAAGTGAGTGTGAGTTGCGCTGTTATAAATGACACTGTCCTGGCCTGCATTTCATCGAGGTGTTTACACTAGAGGGAAGGTGGCTCCAGGACACCAGGCTCCTGCTTGGGGTGGCGCTGACTGCTTGTTTGTAGCTGGAGTGGTTCCCGCTCTCAGACTCAGTCTGGCTCCAAGGCAACTAGAGTCCTGCTGATGAGATGTGCAACTCTGCTGGCTTTTTATAGCCAATCTGAGGGCTGGTCATTCCAGCCTTGGTGTCGATTAACATTGGCTGTATGTTACTTGACACTCCTTTATTCTCATTGAGGTTGCCTCTCCCGGAAATCTCTGTCATTCCATAACCCCAGGCAGCTGACCTCCCACAGTCTGAAAAACAAAATGTGTTCTGGCTACATATAAAGGAAGTTTTAGGGTGAGGTCATGGGTCAGGACTTGGCTGTAACATCTTTGTGGGCAGAACACTCATGGGGAAATCCGGCACTGGCCCTCATGTAGGATTCAGGGCCCTTACACAAAAGCCTTTGTGCTATTTCTCCCTCCCTTTCCCCAGCTTTTCTTCCATGACTACTACTAACCACGTCTTTTTGCTAACAACGCACTTAGCACTTCCTATTTTTAAAAAACAGGAAATTTGTGTATATGCTGAAGAACAAACAAGCAGCAAAAAAAAAAAAACCCACCCAATGATTATTTTTAAAAAGTATTCCACTTCCCTTATACTAAATTGTAATATATAAACAAACATATGGCTACAAAGAAAAAATGACCTGAGGTTTGAACCCTGCATTGGAAGCCAAGTCTTTCCCCACTGAGCCACCTGGCAAGCCTAAAGAAAAAAGTGACCTGTACTCCTGTCTCCCAGAGATATTTGGGTACTTATTTTACTTATTCCTCATGTACTTGTTTTCAGTTTTTGTTCTACTGCTTTCATAGCCTATTTATAGATCTTACGCTGTGGTCCTATATTGTTTTCCAATATAGAGAGTGAATGCTATTATAATTACGTGCTTAGCTGCTTTTTTCAGCATCAAGATGGCCTCTTTGCTCTGATCATATGATGAGGAAACATTTGTCCATTTCAAGGAAGTATGTGTTTATTGTCTCATGTCAACTCTGGCAAAAGGAAATCATGAGTCAGGCTGGTAAATCAAGTCCTCATTCTTTGTTGCTCTGTGATGAAACCCCAGAGGCATTTTGATATAGAGGGCTCCTCAGGGTCACTGATGATCTTGACCTTTGCACAATCCTGCAGGAGAAAGGAGGAGAAGAGTCCCTTGGGATGAAATCGCCCTACACATATCTTGTATCCTCTGCTTGGAGTGTGAGAACCTTCTTGATGTTTGTGAGCAAACCTGGAGCACAAATCCCCTATAGAGTGAGTGGACAGGCACTACGGACAGGGTTTAATTACAGAATCTACTTTTCACTAGTGCCAGGGAGAAATATTCCTCAGAAATTTCCTTATTATCAATGTTCTCTCTCTGATTTCAATTCAGCCCTTTTCCAGGGTAGATAGGCCTCTCTGCACCTAACCCTTGATTGAAACCTTGCTTCTGATTTACGCTCAAAGTCTGAGTTATTGCCAGAAAGATTTCATGCAATTGCAAAGAAACAGGACCTTCTGTGTTTGGATGTTCCGAGTCATTAGTTCACACCACTCACAGAAATCATCTACTGATCCCCTCTTGTGTTAGCTATTGATAATTGCTTTATATCTCAGATTTCCCACACTATGTCTTTTTCTTCAGCTACCCACTTCTGGTCACACGTTTTTTTCTCCTTCAATAGAGCTGAACTGAGTGCTTGAATGCAGCAACTATGTCATTTTATATGTCTTATTCATCTTCCTCCCTCATGTCCTTTTTCAAACTTTAACAGTAAACTTTGCTATCTGTAAGCCACCTTCCATCTCTCCCCCTTTTTGGACCTAGGTAAGATCTGAATCATGGAGAAACTATGTAAATTGTCTTATCCTTGTAAATCTCTGGTATTGCCTTTCCTTATTGTTATTTTCTGTATCTCCAAGTGATTTGTCCTTTGTATTGTATTTCTTTAATTTTATTACTCATCAGCATATTAAAACACAGAGACATTACTTTGTCAACAAAGGTCTGTCTAGTCAAGGCTATGGTTTTTCCAGTGGTCATGTATGGATGTGAGAGTTGGACTAAAAAGAAAGCTGAGCACCGAAGAATTGGTGTTTTTGAACTATGGTGTTGGAGAAGACTCTTAAGAGTCCCTTGGACTGCAAGGAGAGCCAACCAGTCCATCCTAAAGGAAATCAGTCCTGGGTATTCATTGGAAGGACTGATGTTGAAGCTGAAACTCCAATACTTTGGCCACTGGATGTGAAGAGCTGACTCATTGGAAAAGACTCTGATGCTGGGAAAGATTGAGGGCAAGAGAAGAACGGGACGACAGAGGATGAGATGGTTGGATGGCATCACTGACTCAGTGGACTAGAGTTTGGGTAAACTCCGAGAGTTGGTGATGGACAGGGAGGCCTGGTGTGCTACGGTTCATGGGGTCGCAAAGAGTCAGACATGACTGAATGACTGAATTGAACTGAACTGAACTCATCATTAATTTACTTGTACACATCTGAATTTTCACTTGACATTTGTAAAATGGTTTCTGTCTGCGATTAATTAAGGGTGGAGAAGTTTAAGACTTAGGATGCTATTGGGAAGAGCTTATTAATCATGGAGTAAATGTGGAAAGGACTAACCTGAGATTTGGTTGGTCATTGTGCTTCCTCAGAGCTCATTTATAGGTCCTGCTTTTCCTTTTGTGTGCTTTCTGCTTATTGTTTGATAGGAATAGGATTCTGTGTGTGTAATAAGAGAAAAGAAAGTTCTTCCTCACTAAGTTTATAGTCAATCTAAGTAAGCAATGAGGTTAAAATGATTTTATAGGTAACATTAATCTGGAAGTTTGGAAAGTGCATTGAAATTGAATTTATTTCTCAGCTGGTTGCTGATTTAAAAAGTAAAGTACAATGTCCTTTGAGAAGCCTAAATCAGTGTTATATGACTATTTGAATGGCTGCTCTGTCTTTCATCTTGGTGTGTCATTGGGACATTAATAATGGATGGTTGCTGCACTTGGTGGTCAGATATGTTATTCTGATCCATTTTTATTTCCCAAAGGGGCCTCTGGAAAAGGGCAATGAGGGTAGATTTAAAACCACGTTATTGGAATTCAATAACTTTCGCCTTGCTTTGTATGTTTAGTGCTTGCTGAAGAGTAGCTCCAATACAGAGAGTCAGTCAAGTGGGGAGCAGGCAAAATACAAAAATGGATTTTCTTAACTAAGATATAAGCTGAATTCTATGTTTTCATTTTATGAAAACATGGGCTCTGATGCTCAGCATTAGATTTTTCAGAAAATATGCTGGATGTTTTCATTTTTCTCTTTGTGGTTCTGTGGATGGAGGGATGAGCATAGGGACAGAACAAACACACCAATACAAATTATTTGCATTGATGGAAGTAAACAGAAGCTTATATAAATCAATTAGCAAAAGTTTCATATTTCAGTAATTCCTAAACAGTTGTGGAGAACTGATATTTCAGTTATGTTAAGTATACCCCCAAGGGAACACTTAGTTCTCTTTAGATATCTTCACTTCCCTGGTGATTACCTCAAGAGTATAGTATCTTGAAAGTGGAAGATTCTGAATCCTAGGGTACTAAGGTCTCTCCTGGAGATGAACAGGTTTTACTTTGTTAAGTAATAGAATCTGTCTGCAGCAACATCCCTCCCTGGTGAGTTTATATAAAAATATGGAAGAGGGTTGATGATCTATATAGTTATGCTCTGGAACAATTCAATCTAATGAAAAGAGAGAGAGGATGATTAATACATAAATTCTCACTCATTTCAGGTAATTAATGTCTTTTCCTTACCTATATCTTTATATCAATTCAGCTAAATTTTAAAAAAGGCAATGAGAACAAAAACAGAGCTGAAAATCTTGATAACCACTGATTCAGTCCAGTTCAATTGCTCAGTTGTGTCCGACTCTTTGTGACCCCATGGACTGCAGAACACCAGGCCTCCCTGTCCATCACCAACTCCTGGAGCTCACTCAAACTCATGTCCATCGAGTTGATGATGCCATCCAACCGTCTCATCCTCTGTCGTCCCCTTCTCTTCCTGTCTTCAGTCTTTCCCAGCATCAAGGTCTTTTCCAATGAATCAGTTCTTCACATCAGGTGGCTAAAGTTTTGGAGCTGCAGCTTCAGCATCAGTCCTTCCAATGAATATTCAGGATATGAATATAATATGAGTATAATAACCACTGATTAATGACATGTTATTTATCTGTTAGTACTCAACTTGTAGCACCTGGCCACCTGACATAGAGCCTTCAGAGAATGATGATAGGCTACCTGTGAATGAGGTGACAGGTCTGTCCCTACACAGAAAGAATGCTGACAGTTTGAGGGTCCTATTGCTCTGACACTGATCTTCAATCAGTGATATTGACTCTGTTTATATTGCATTCTACATATCACTTACTCTGCATAACTGTTGTTATATTCATTCCTTAACTTGTTGCCATAGAAACTAACTTCTTTGTTGTTGGTTAACTTTTACTTTACTTTTTCACAGAAGAAATGTATATTTAATAGAGAAAATTTAATATATGCAGACAAAACAATACATTAAAAATCATTTATATTGCTGCCATCTAGAGAATATACTATGAACAAATAGCTTTGATATATTTTTCAGTTCTGTCCTTGAGAGTATATGTAGCTATAATTTTTAATAGAACTCAGATAATTTAGTTTGTCTCACTTAACAATATTTCTTGACATCCAGAATGCATATTTTAGTATCTGTGTATTTTTTCATTGTATGAGATATCACATCTTGTTAAACCAATCTCCTCTCTTTTGATTGTTAGATTTTTTTCACCATTATAAATAACTCTGTGGTAGCATTTCGGTAGGTAAATGCATTACTGTCTTAGAAGGGGTTCTTAAAAATGAAATTATTGGGTTCTTGGGAGGCAATGAGAGTTTTTCAGAAGATTGACAACATGCACGCCCATTTACATAAAAGGGTAGTATTGGCTTCAGAATATGGATCTGTTGTTATCTCAGTCACAGAGTGTGAACCATGGCCCCTAAAATTAGTTCTTCACCGGGCTGTAATACTATGAGATTTCATTTCCTGTTCCGGATGTGAGATCTAAAAACTTGTGTCTATAATGTTAGCTTCCAGCAGGCATGCTGTAGGTGTTTAAATACAAATCAACAGCCAAGCTAGTTGCTGTGGATATATTTATGTGGGGGAGGAAGACATAGAAATACATCCTTAGAAGCTGTGCCATGTTCTTAGAGATCTAAATATATAAAAAGCACCTAAGGAAGAGGTTGACCTTTCCAAGGTCACACTATGAGTCAGCAATGAAATACCAAATAGAACTTTCTCCCAGTATAAAGAGTGTTTATGAATAGATCAAGAGAAAGTATTTGTAGGTAAATTTATAAGACCATTTGTAACTTGAAATGCTCCAAAATTTCAAGAAAGTTATTAAAAAAAATTCCCATCTCAAATAAAGAAAGGTAAATTGCTAAAAAGTTTTGATAAATTTTTAGAAAATAAAATCTTAAGTGACTGGAATGAAGAGATAGTAGTGAGTGGTATAGGCAGATGGGAATGAGCCTCAAGGGAATATGCATATGTGTGCAGGCACCAGTGTAGGCGTGCGTGCGTGTGTGTGTGTGTATGTATTTGCAGGATTTCAGGGGAATAGGAAGGTGGAAGAATAGTGGCCTGAGTCTATCATGATGGATAAATAAGGTTGTGGGAAATTGTGTTCTGGAACACAAAGAATGTCAGTACTCTAGTAGAGACACCTGTGCAGTGTCCATGGCAGGCTACCCTTCAAGTTGCTGGAGGTTTTGTTTTTATGGTTGTGTAGCAGCTGGCTTGCATGTAGCTCCCATTTCTAGATTGATGATCCATCTATGGCTCAGAGTTTATCAATGTTTGGTGCTTAGAACACAGTCATAGTAGCCACTGCATGCTTCATAAAATGCAGATTCCTTGGTCCCATTTTTCTTCAAAAGGAATGGCTTTGAAATCTACCTGATTAATAGGTGCACTACAGTATAAAAGCTCTGGGAGTCTGTGATGGACAGGGGAGCCTGGCATGCTGCAGTCTATGGGGTCACAAAGAGTCGGACATGACTGAGCGACTGAAATGAACTAACTTCTCTGTCCATTTCTACGTTAAGTCAGTTCTGTAAAGAGAATGTCCTGGAGAAAGTACAGACCTTCTGAGCCATTTCCAGATGAGCTGTTGAGTGTTGAGGCCACAGCTGTGATTTTCATTAGTGAATGAACTTCGATTTTGAACTATTATCTAAAACACCGAATGTGAAAGTGACTAAGTAATAGTTCAGTTAGAGAAAACAGGTTTTCCAGTGTGCAGTAGCAATTGTCAGTTTTCCTCTTGTCTTTTTGTTCAGGATTTTTCTCATCTCAACTAAGTCAGAGCCTGGGATTAAAAATGCAGCACCTTCATCAGTGGACCCTCTGAGTCTTTTAAAATCACAATTTTTAACCAAAATGCTTTTTATTGTCACCTCTTCTAATCAAAGCAAGAGACAATTCAATATCAGTTACATTTGCAGAGAGTATTAATTAGTGTGGATATACTTAGGAGAAGCTAAACCAGTGCTTGCTTTTAAAGGATTTTACATTGATTTGTGAAATAGCAATATTTTATCCAATTGAGTCCAATTCTGCAAACATCCTTTGAATAGTGCCCACTTGTATGACAGTGTCCTAGCAGTGCAAAGATGAGTAGGACACATTTCCTGCTTCCAGAAAAGTACAATACAGTGAGGGAGCTGGATGAGTACCAGTTAATGATAACATAAAAATCATTTCTACATTAATAATCTCATTTCAGTCCTCACACTTGCAGAATTTTAGTAATTAAAAGGATAACCACTGATAACAACCATAGAGATCCTCAAACTTAGGAGAGAAGTACTATGGTGATTAGAGTCTCGGCATCCCTCCCACCAGTCTTCATCACTCACAGTCATTCTCAATGTGACAAAGAAACTAGGGCCATTAGAAGAGTGGAGAGGAAGGAGAAAGGAGGAGGTAGTCTACTTTGGGAGAAATAAAAATAGCTTGTCACAGGAACAGCTATCAATCTGTCTTTTGGAGAAAGTACTGTTTTGAAAGTCAACTGAAGATGACATTAATAGTCTGCAATATTTTTTGCATAAACTTGCAAGTTCTAGTTCACATGGTTCACTTATAGGGTTTTTTAAACAAGAAACTGCTATTCCCTTAATCTACATCTTAAAATACAAAGTACATGTATTAGATAATCTCTTCTCAGCTTTTTTGACTGAGCATGCACACACATGATGAGCATATAGGTAAAAGTCACTTTACTTTTAGTCATTTGTTTCTATAATTGCTAGTAAATAAAATGAGCAGTCATGATGACATGGCATTTTGTAGTAAGACTAAAATAGGTACGCACAATACACCTTATATTTGCTTATCTCTTGCTTACTGCTTTTAGAAAGTAAAGCTATTTTAAATGTAATGGTATTCTCTGAATAAGATGAGAGTTCAAAGTTTTAAAAATTCTGATAGCAAAAAAGATGGAAGAGGGAGTAGGGAGTCATGTTCTTTAAAAGCAGGCTATAATTCATGCTTGTTTTAGAAAAACCATCTGAATGTGTCCTGCAGTTATAAAAATGTACCTCAAGAGTGTTTTGAAAGAAACGGTGAAATTATTTGAGGGGAAGAGAAAGAAACATTATTTGGGTAGTAGAAGAAGGCAGAAATGTTTGCCGATTATTCTTTGTCCCTACAGAGAGGCAGGCTGTAGTTACTGAGGGCTTTTCTCTGTCCTCATTTAGGGAATGCATGGGGTAAGTGTGAAACAAAGAGGAGTGGAGTGGCTGCATCAGTGGGACTTAGTGAACCGGGTGCCAAGTGTTGCGTTAGGACCTGGGCAGGGAAGTCGCTGGGAGGACAGGTTTCCCTTCTCAGACTTACGGAATCCTTGAAGATGGGCAGTTTGGGACACTTTGGCAGAATGCAGATATACAGATACTTTTAATTTCACAAGGAAACCATCACAATGTCTTGAGAATGGTTGAGAGTGAGCATGGTGGCCTCATGATGAAGCAGCAAGTAGATCCCATCCCAGGGAGAGTTAACCAGAGTCTTGGCAATTACACTTAGAGTTAGGAGAGTAGGCAGGCAGAGCACTTGCAGAAAAGGCACCCTCACTGCTATCTCACTTTGGTGGAAACTGGCCATACTGGTTAAATACATAAGAATTGCCTGAAAAGCCCTGTATCTGTCTAGAAGAAATAAGATACAACTGGCAGATACATATACAAGTCTTACCCCCAAAAGGCACCTCTCTCACAGAAACATAGAATTAAAAGAAAAGCGCTTAGCCAACCGGATAGAGTCTATTTGTGGGCAGTCTCAGGTCATCAGTGTGTGCCAGCTACTAGGTGACCTCAGCAGAGTCCTGTTTCAATGACAGGCGGCAGCAGCTGTTGAGTGAAATGGGCAGTTTATAAATATAATGTAGTCAACGCATTTTGTGCTGTCATTCTGAATGCCATAGGAGCTACTGTGCTGTATGTGAATTAAGTAAGAAAATATTTAACCTGATGTATGGGACAGGGCCAGTTCACATTTCACAGTTACTAAGGAGGAGGGTATGGAAACCTGAGTTAACTGGCACCACTGATGCTTTAGTGCCTTTTATGTGCAGTTTCCCCTGGATACTTGCCTGACATCCTGACCCATGACCTGGCTCTGACTGCATTCCTGCATCCATTATGAAGGAGCCATGTGTGTGTAAAGAGAGTAGATGGCATGTGCTCTGGCATGTAGGTTTCATGGTACCAAGGTTTTATATATATATAAAATTTCTTATAGGAGGATGGGCGTGGGAAGGTATAGAAATGCCTATTTAGCTATTCTGAGCAGGTGGCAGAAGGGTTACCCCAACCTTTTTCTCTCTGAGGTATGTCATGTATTTTATATCTGTAGGATGATAATGGGGCCTAAGGGACCGAAACTCATAAATTCTGAGTCATGGAGTCAACAAGTGTGAGGAAGTTGAGAACACTGTTGAAAGAGTGGTTGAAGTGATCACTGTAGAGTCTGTGCTAGGAGGCAGGAGATGTATGAGAAAAGAGGATGGAGGGAATGGTGGCCTGGGTAGGGTTGAAGAGCCCCTGTAGTTGGAGAATGGGAGTAAAGAAGTCGGACAAAGAGGTTGGTGGCACAGGGACTTCCTGATATTGTTCCCCAGGTGGAGTGATAGTAAGGTCCAGAGCAGAGCTATGGTGGAGAGTTGTCCCAGTGCAGTGGGCGCCAAGGTCTTAGGAGCAGCGGAGTAAAGGAAATTCAAGCCTAGAATGTTGGTTGGTTCCTCTATGTGAACGTTGACATTACCTAAGATAACAGTTATGCTCAGTTTGGGAAAGAAAGAAAACTGTGAACCAAATGCATTCTTTAGTGCAGAGGAAGGAAAGAGAAGAATGCAGATAACAGCAGTAAAAGAGGATGACCGGAAGGTTAGCAGATGGTAGGCACCTATGAAGAAAGAAGGGTGTTAATAGGAGGGCAAAAGAGTAATAAGCAGAAGTGGCAAAGCAGCACTGAGGTCTGCTCTTGCCCCATCAGGTTTCCCTCCCTCTCCTGTCCTCCCCCTCGCAGTCCAGGCCTGGGAGAATGAGCAGCTCCCTTGGGAGAGTGATGGAGGAAGCAGGAGCCTTGGGCAAAGTCAAGTTGGGGTAAGATCAGGAGGTAGAGGTAGCATTCGTGAAGAAGTTAGGGCATGTTTTTATGGTGGATTGTGGGGTATTACCCAGGAGAGTAAGAGAATTTGGAAAAGGTCAGCAGTGGGAGGAAGGGTGTTTCCCAAGGCAACACAGTGCTGCACAGAAATGAGCATCTTGACAGGGCAAAGGATGCAGGGCATTTGCTTTGGGGAAGGTGTTTGAGGGTCAGGAATAAGAGCTGTGGGGGTGAATGGAGTGGATGCCCAGACAAGCATCAGCTAAGGCCCCAAGCTACATGGAAAATCTGGTGATAGTTACAGGCCTGCTGTTTCCTGCTGAAGGCCAGCAAAGGCTAGCTGATCTGGCTATGACTGCCTCTCAGGTACATGTAATAGAGTAGTATAACTTGCTTCAAGTCTCTACTGGACTGCATAAGCCCATGGGCCCATTTTCTCTTCTAAGAAGTTTACCTAATCAGAACTTCAATGCCTGTTTAAACTTTTTAATCTGTTTCAAGTTATTATCACTAGTTTATATCACTATTACCAATTAGGTCTTAGATTTCAAGGCCTAATATTGAAGCATTTATTGAAATTGTACAATAATAATTGTTCAAAATTCAGCACAACTTTCCATCATTATTCAATAGTGGGTTTTTTTTTTTGCTTATTAGCATACATTGTTAAATACAGGTTACATTTTAGTTTTTCTTTGACAACGAGTAACTGAATTATATGAAATTGGAAGATTATATTTCCAGCATAGAATGACTGTTTTGATACTTATGATAGGGCCAGAACTCAAATGCTATCTTAAAATTTTAGCTTTAACAAAAATCATGAAAGCTCTATTTAAAAGAAATCACTGATACATAACTAAAAATGAGTAATTGAGCACTTTTCATTGACATTTGCATCATTTTGATGCTTAATGGAGTCCAGTTGTTCAAGTAAATATTACAGGGTTGCTACCCATTTCATGCTGAAGGCCTCTAACAGCACAGTGAAAATGTGGAAACTTGTAAGGATAAGTGACACATCAGATAAAATATGCCTACCTAATAGTATGTGAGGAGGGCATTGAAACTTTAATATAGTAGTATTTTTATTTTCAATGTCTGAGTCTTAAAAACAAAACCAAACTGTATTTGTTTTTACTCTTGGGGTTTCTCTGGTATTTCTTCTTAAAAGTGATTTTGTTTGCATAGTGTGGATATCCATTACAAATTTAACTGTAGGTTGTGTCCCTGTGGGAATGTTACAGTCGTTGCTTACAGTGAAGATCCCATGGCTCACTGAGAATGGCTGGGAGTTCTTTGAAGCCCACGTTCTAGCCCATTTTTCTTCATGCTAGATGTCAGGAGAGTGAGTGAAAGTTGCTCAGTTGTGTCTGACTCTTTGCAACCCCATGTACTATATAGTCCATGGAATTCTCCAGGCCAGAATACTGGAGTGGGTGGCCTTTCCCTCCTCGAGGAGATCTTCCCAACCCAGGGATCGAACTCAGGTTTCCTGCATTGCAGGTGGATTCTTTACCAGCTGAGCCACAAAGGAAGCCCAGTAATACTGGAGTGGATAGCCTATCCCTTCTCCAGTGGATCTTCCTGACCCAGAAATTAAACTGGGGTCTCCTGCATTGCAGGTGGATTCTTTACCAACTAAGCTATCAGGGAAGCCCTAGGTATCAGGAAGATGCTTCTGTTCTGAGATGTTTTGTGTTTGGTGGAGCCCACCAGTAGCAAAGAGAAACCCTGTTGGATCCCTTACCTGAATCCCAAACTAACAGTAAATATAGAGAACAGAGGTTGGATTTGTGAGGTAACCTCTCACCTTGGCTGAACTTTCAGTGTGGGTATCTGAAAAAATAATAGCTTCTTTGTGTCTTGGAAATGATCAACTTACCTGCATGCACTGAAGCCCCAGGGCCCAGGAATATGGCCTGTGACTCTGTGCTAAGTCACTTCAGTTGTGTCCCAACTCTGTGCAACCCTATGGACTGTAGACCACCAGGTTTTACTGTCCATGGGGATTCTCCAAGCCAAGAATACTGGAGTGGGTTGCCATGCCCTCCTCCAAAGGATCTTCCCAGCACAGGGATCGAACCTGCATTGCCTACATTGGCAGGCAGGTTCTTTATCATTAGTGCCACCTGGGAAGCCCCTGTGACTCTATCTGAATTGAAACAAAGGCCGCTATTCATCATGTGCTCCCTTGACCTGTTGGCCCTGATCATTGGTATCAAGTGAAGGAGTGAACTTTTTACCGTTACCCTCCCCAGGGAAGATTCTCTGGAGGAGGGCATGGCAACCCACTCCAGTATTCTTGCCTGGAGAATCCCATGACAGAGGAGCCTGATGGGTCCATAGGGTCACAGAGAGTCAGAGATGACTGAGCAACTAAGCACAGCACAGCACCCCAGGTTAAGGCAAAAGAGTCATCATATATTCACTTTCCTTTATTGCAGGACATTTGTGAAGATATTTCTGATCATGTCGAGCAAATCCACGCCCTCCTTGAAACAGAGTTCTCCCTGAAGCTGCTGTCCTACTCTGTCAATGTGATCGTGGACATCCACGCCGTGCAGCTGCTCTGGCACCAGCTCCGCGTCTCGGTGCTCGTTCTGCGGGAGCGCATTCTGCAGGGTCTGCAGGATGCCAATGGCAACTACACCAGACAGACGGACATTCTGCAGGCTTTCTCTGAAGAGACAAAGGAGGTGGGTGTTTTCTTGGAAGCCACATAATGCATTGCCAAGTGTGACTATTTGAGAATGTTTTCAGTTCAGAGGTGCAGGATAGGAATTCTTTATAAGTAAATAAGCAGGTCCTGAGCTGGGCTTTGAAACTAGGTTATAGTGACAGGAGGTGATGAATGAATAGAGGTGATGATGAATGAATGAATCTGTCAACCAAAGGCTATGATGAATGAATGAAGCTATGAACCAGAGTTAACTCACACCTGGTAGTTTGCATAGATATCACCTGTAGCTTTTGGTGCTGGCCTGACATCCCGTTCCTTGTTCAACTATTTTATAAATATTTATTGAGTACTTACTGTGGGCCAGGCATTTGGTGCTAAGAATATAATTGTGATCAAAGCATGGTCTTTGTCTTTAAAGAGCTGAGATCAGTGGGGGAGAGAGACAAGTGGACTGACATGAAGACCAGACTCTGATCTGCATGATCTGTATGCAGATACAATGGTGTGTGTGAAGCCACTGGAGGTCAGAGAAGGGGCACCTAGTTCAGGCAGGGAGGCCTTTCCAAGAGAAGCGAGTCTAACCTGAGACCTAAGAAGACGCAGGATGAGACTGATGAATGGAGGTAGAAACTGTTCTAGACAGAAGGAATGACATAAAGATTCCGAGGTAAGAAAGAGAAGAATAATATTAGAGAGCAGAAAGTTGAAAGGACCAGGAAGCAGCATTTGAACTAGTATGTGGGTAAGGCCATATCATGAAGATGAAAAGCTATATTAAAAAGTCATATTAAGAGAAGTGGACTTTATTTTGAGGAAAACAGAAGAGTTTGTTCAGGGAATTGATATGATTCAGTTCATGCTTTAGAAAAATCATTCTGGTTGCAGTGAATCATATGGGCTTTAGAATTTTGCACAACTAGTAAACTTAGATTTTTTTATACTCATAGTAAGCACAGTTTGGAGAGTTGATTGTTATTAATCTTGATGCATAGTTTAATTATCATATGTCTATAATCAATCGCCAGCCCAGGATTGATGCTCGGGGCTGGTGCAGCGAGATTTCCCGGGGGGGAGGGAAGAGAGAGGGGGGTTCTGGAGGGGAAGCATATGTAAACCCATGGTGATATCATGACATTGTATGGCAAAAACAATAAAAAAAAAAAAAAAGAATGAACACTGTAAAGTTAAATCCAAGTAAACTCTCCTATTCCCAAATAAAAGCAACACACACACACACAGAGGTATTTTGCTAAGTAGGGGCTTTATATATATGCGTGTTTATGTATAGATAGATACCATGTATAGATATAATGAGTATGTGTGTGTGTGTGTGTGTGTGTGTGTGTGTGTGTGTGTGTGTGTGTAGTCCCTTGGCTCTTGACACCCAGTTTAGTGCTCTGCTGTTGACTTTGTGGAAAATATGTATTAAACAAGTATAAAAGGCATTTATATAAATATATAAGACTAAAAGCCCTTATAAAGAGTGCTCCATAGGTCATTAATTTATTAATGTGTTAGTGGCTCCAGCATTATCAACAGCACAAAGCAAATCTGGGCTTCTCATTAATGGTTTATGTTTGTTGATTATTGTTTTCTTAACGATGCTCTTGCTGTGGAAAATTCCCTGCAGGTCCTAGAATTTTATGGGAATGAAAATCTACTGGGCTCACTTCTAACTTTAAGGCACAATCTGTTTTCATTTAGCTTTCCTGGATAATGTGGCAATGAAGGATGTGATACAGTCTTTGGTAGGGTTCCTTTTAAAATTGTAGGATGAATATGTAGGCCTGTGTTAGTCCCCAGATGCCATCCCTGCCAAGTGGGATCCCTAGAGGGTCCTCGATTGGAATTCTTGTGGTTATGAAAACTACAAAGAACTCTAAACTAAGCAACTATGCATGCATGTGTGCTAAGTCACTTTAGTCATGTCTGACTCTTTGCAGCCCTATGGACTGTAGCCTTCCAGGTTCTTCTACCCAAGGGATTCTTCAGGCAAGAATATGGGAGTGTATTGTCATATTCTCCTCCAGGGGATCTTCACCACCCAGGGATTGAACTTGCATCTCTTACATCTCCTGCACTGGCAGGCTGGTTCTTTACCACTAGCACCATCTGGGAAGCCCAAGAAATCATAATCCAATTAAGAAAAAAGAATCCAAAACTAGTCAAATCTGCTCTAAATCTGTCGTTACCAAGGAGTTGTATGCCAATGAGATGAAGATCTTACTTTAGATATCTCTTGGTATCTCTAGTCTATACATTCTTCTTTTTTGTTTGTTTGTTCTTACCCATGTATTCGTCTCATTCTGTCCAACATCCCATATTGATTAGTCATTAGATCTGCCCATTTTCTACCACTAGAGGGGACACTGGAAATAATTGAGTCAAATCAATTCATTTTACATATTTATTTATTCAAATTATTAAAGAAGTGCTATGACAAAGTTCAAACTACCGCACATTTGCACTCATTTCACATGGTAGCAAAGTAGTGCTCAAAATTTTCCAAGCTAGGCTTCAACAGTGCATGAACCGAGAGCTTCCAGATGTACAAGCTGGATTTAGAAAAGGCAGAGGAACCAGAGATCAAATTGCCAACATCTGTTGGATCATAGGAAAACCAAGAGAATTCCAGGAAAATATCTACTTCTGCTTCATTGACTACACTAAAGCCTTTGACTGTGTGGACCACAACACATTGTGGAAAATTCTTCAAGAGATGGGAAAACCAGACCGTCTTACCTGCCCCTTGCAAACCTGTAAGCAGGTCAAGAAGGAGCAGTTAAACCAGACGTGAAACAACAGACTGGTACCAAATTGAGAAAGGAGTACATCAAGGCTGTATATTGTCGCCCGGCTTATTTTACTTATATGCAGAGTACATCATGTGAAATGCCAGGCTGCATGAAGCACAAGCTGGAATCAAGATTGCTGGGAGAAATATCAATAACCTCATATACGCAGATGACAGATGCCATACCCTTATATCAGAAAGCAAAGAGGAACTAAAGAAACTCTTGATGAAGGTGAAAGAAGAGAGTGAAAAAGCTGGTTTAAAACTCAACATTCAAAAAACTAAGATCATGGCATCTGGTCCCATCACTTCATGGCAAATAGATGGGGAAACAGTGACAGACTTTATTTTGGGGGGCTCCAAAATCACTGCAGATGATGACTGAAGCCATGAAATTAAAAGATGCTTGTTCCTGGAAAAAAGCTATGACCAACCTGGGCAGCATATTAAGAAGCAGAGACATTACTTTGCCGACAAAGGTCTATCTAGTCAAAGCTACCATTTTTCCAGTAGTCATATATGGACGTGAGAGTTGGAGCTTAAAGAAGGCTGAGCACTGAAGAATTGATGCTTTTGAACTGTGGTATTGGAGAAGACTCTTGAGAGTCCCTTGAACTGCAAGGAAATCAAACCAGTCAATCCTAAAGGAAGTCAATCCTGAATATTCATTGGAAGGACTGATGTTGAAGCTGAAGCTCCAATACTTTGGCCACCTAATGCCAAGAGCCAACTCATTGGAAAAGATGCTGATGCTGAAAAGATTGAAGGTAGGAGGAGAAGGGGATGACAGAGGATGAGATAGTTAGATGGCATTACTGACTCAATGGACATGAGTTTGAGGAAACTCCTGGAGATGGTGAAGGACAGGGAAGCCTGGCGTGCTGCAGTCCATGGGTTCACAAAGAGTCATGACTGAGTGACTGAACAACAATAGTTTATTCATTCAGTAAACATTTACTGATTAACTCTGTTTATAGCTGGGATGTGAAAGTGCTCTAGAGTTTATGGTTATTGTTGTTTTGTAGAATATGTTCATCATGCTTTAAGTTGAACTTGTATTGTTCACCGAGTGGTAGCCCATGAAAGATGAAAAACCACTGAGGTTGTAACTGGCCACTATTTTCACAGCTGTGTTGTGACTTTATATTAAGTAGCACCCATGATCCCCTCACTATGAGCTCAACAATTATTTACAGATTCAGTTGGAAATAGTTTAGTGCATTTTCATGTCTGGAGTCAGTTTTTCACTCTGGTGTAGACATGCAAGAATATGTTGTATGAAGGGGTAAAGGAACAGTGGATTCAAAGCCATCTGCTTTGTGAACATTTCTCTATTAACTGAAGCACTGTCTCCATTACCGTCCTTTCTGAAGCCATGGATTTCTGATCTTATTTTTTGTCAGTTTTGTTTTTGCCAACACACTGGAACTGTGGAAAATAGGAAGAGAATTAAGATAAAATTCTCAGCTTTATCAGAATAAATTCAGCTGTGAAAGATTTGTAGAATGAAGAGGGAAATGGCATAAAATATGCCAATAAATTAAAATTGTAGATGTACTCCAGTGAAGGTGAATTCATTTTTCTTTTCTAGAAGTCAGTTGAGTTTCAGAGCCCATTAAAGAATAGGTTTGAAAATTGAGTAAGTGGCAAGTTCTCTTTCTTTCTGTCCTTACAAAAGCAAAATGAGTTTTATTCTTTTATTTAAATATGGAGTAGATTATATCTTGTAAACAAATTGGCAAATGCGTTACTGAAACAAAGCCAACTGAACAAGCAAATGAAAAGTACCTTAGGGCAAAGCTCAAAATTGTATAAAAATGTGTTATCCTGAAATTTTCTATATTTAAGAAATTGTGATAAGCAATTTATATTTATTGTTTCATTTAGTAAGAAAGGTAATGGATATTAAGAGTAGTTCCATATTAATATTACTCATCCTTAGAAAAGAATGAAAGATTTCCATTTGCAGCAACATGGATGGACTTATAGAGTATAATACTAAGTGAATAAGTGAGAAAGAGAAAGACAAATACTAAATTATATCACTTTTAAGTGGAATTTAAAAAATAACATAAATGAATTTATTTACAAAACAGAAACAGACTCACAGATACAGAAAATAAGTTTATGGTTACCAAAGGGAAAAGGAAGGGAGGAGGGATAAATGCGGAGAAGGCAACGGCACCCCACTTCAGTAATCTTGCCTGGAAAATCCCATGGACAGAGACACCTGGTAGGTTGCAGTTCATGGGGTAGTGAAGAGTCAGATTGACTGAGCAACTTCACTTTCACTTTTCACTTTCATGAATTGGAGAAGGAAATGGCAACCCACTCCAGTGTTCTTGCCTGGAGAATCCCAGGGACGGAGGAGCCTGGTGGGCTGCTGTCTATGGGGTCGCACAGAGTCGGACATGACTGAAGCGACTTAGCATGCATGCATGCATTGGAGAAGGAAATGACAACCCACTCCAGTGTTCTTGCCTGGAGAATTCCAGGGATGGCAGAGCCTGGTGGGCTGCTGTCTATGGGGTCGCACAGAGTTGGACACAAGTGACATGACTTAGCAGCAGCAGCAGGGATAAATGAAAAGTACGGGATTAATAGGTATATACAACTATATATAGAGAATAGATAAACAATGGGGATTTACTGTATCACACAGGGAACAATATTCAATATCAGAATAACCTATAATGGAAAAGAATCTGAAAAAACATATATGTAACTGAAATACTTTGCTGTATACCTGAAAATAATACAATATTGTAAATCAGTTGCTTCAGTTAAAAAATATATTTCAGTTATGCTTCAATTAAGAAAATAGTTTCATTTTTCCATTCAGTTCTCAAAACTGAATTTAAGAGAGTTTAAGTGATTGTTTAAGGACATAAACGTAGGAATAATTAAATAAAACAAGCAAAACCAGCTCTTACTGATCTCTTCTATAATGATAATAATTTCTTTCCTCCCTTCCTTTCTTTCTACCTGCTGTAATTATTTATTGACTTCCCTGATGGCTCAGATGGTAAAGAATCTGCCTGCAATTCAGAAGATCTGGGTTCGATTCCTGGGTTGGGAAGATTCCCCCAGAGAAAGGAATGGTAACCCACTCCAGTATTCTTGCCTGGAGAATTCCATGGATAGAGGAGCCTGAATTCTTACTCTTTATAAGGCACTAGGTAGTCAAAGATGAATAACATTTGTTATTAAATGTTAGGAATCACCATCACAATTTTGTTAGATCCTCAAACAGTTCTGGAAAGTAGAGAGAGTGAGTGCTGTTATCCTTATTTTACAGATGATATTGTAATCCATCTTACAGATAAAAAGACTGAGGTTAAGAGAGGTAGTCACACAGGTAGTGATAACTGTTGATAGTACTAACACAATAAACATTGATTAAGAACTTACCATGTGCCAGATGGTGCGGTAAGCACTTTACCTGAATGATGCTCACCCTCACAGTGGGAACACATTGGCCCTTGCTAGCACTCACACCATTGCACTTTGCATGTTCTTCCACTAGCACTTAACCACAGGAAAATTTATATCACAACAAAGTATGATATATATAAAATAAGTAATAAGGGTAAGGGTTCATTGAGTACCTATCCGTGTGCCAGACTTGTGTCTTACATTGTCTTTGAGGCTTGCAGCAGCCCTATGACATGGCTTATTGTTTCATTTTTACAGATGAGAGAAATGAAGCTTAGTGACATCAACTTCCTGGTTCATGGTCATGTGAACAATTAATGCGTAAGCTAGAATTTAACTCTGCTGCTGCTGCTGCTAAGTCACTTCAGCCATGTCCAACTCTGTGTGACCCCATAGATGGCAGCCCACCAGGCTCCTCTGTCCCTGGGATTCTCCAGGCAATAATACTGGAGTGGGTTGCCATTTCCTTCTCCAACGCATGCATGCATGCTAAGTAGTGTTAGTCATGTCCATTTAACTCTGAGGTTTGGGTATTTAATCATTGGAGTCAACGAAAACTATATAATCAGAGGAATAAACTTCATGAAAGCATAAATATACATTCCTAAATGTCTTCATTCATTCAATAGATGTATCTTTGAATGCTTACTCTGTACAGCTCACTATGCTAGGTGTTGTGGTTATCCTGGTGAGCAAGCCATTTTCTATGTGATTTATACCCTTGTGGTGCTTACAAACCAATGGGATAAACAGATTAATCCAGGAATCACAATAGTATGTATTTAAAGATTGAGATAAATGTTTAAGGAAAAACAACATAGTTTTATGAGAGATTATAAAAGATTCTGATTTTCTTTACATTATCGTGTTGGTTTTGCCATACATTGACATGAATCTGCCATGGGTATACATGTGTTCCCCTTCCAAAACCCGCGTCCCACCTCCCTCCCAATTCTCTCTCTCTGGGTCATCCCGGTACACCAGCCCTGTGCATCAAACCTGGGCTGGCAATTGATTTCACATATGATGATTAGCATGTTTCAATGCCATTCTCCCATATCATCCCACCCTTGCCCTCTCTCATAGAGTCCAAAAGACTGTTCTCTACATCTGTGTTTCTTTTGCTGTCTCACATACAGGGTTCTCGTTACCATCTTTCTAAATTCCATATATATGCGTTAGTATACCGTATTTTTGTTTTTCTTTCTGGCTTACTTCACTCTGTATAGTAGGCTCCAGTTTCATCCACCTTAGTAGAACTGATTCAAATGAATTCTTTTTTAGTGGCTGAGTAATATTCCATTGTGTATATGTACTACAGCTTTCTTATAAATTAAACTAAATAAATAAATAAAATAAAAAGATTCTGATTTATGTGGGACTTTAGAATCTTGAAGAAATAAAGCTTGATCTGAGGTCTGAGGGGTGAGTAAGAATTAGGGGTGTTACAGGTGGGAAGCTTTCTTGGCAGAGGAAATAGCATGTGCAAAGGTTCTGAGGCAGAAGGAGCACGATACATTCAAAAAAATGAAAGGATGATGCTGTGGCTGAGTACAGCCTGGGAGGGGCTGATGGCTTGAGAGAGGCCACTTCATGTCTGTCTTTGAAGGGTTTGAGTTTTAATCTAGCAGCAGGGAGCTACCAAAGAGCTTTAAGCACAGCCATCAGACTTGTAATTTGTAAAGGTTACTCTAGTGGCAATGTGGAAGGCAAACTGGAAGAAGAAATCTATCCATTTAAAATAGCATCCAGAGAATCAGAGACAATTTTGGCACAAAGTGTGGACTCTAGGTCAGACAGCCTTCATCTAAGGCTTAGCTCAGCTTTAGTCACCAGGCCCTGTGCTAGTTATGCTCCTTCTTTTGGCTCAGGCTCCACTTACGTTAAACAGGGACAACAGTACAGACCCCAGGAGAAAATCGTTTGAGGATCAAGTGAAAAAGTAATTGTAATAATGAACCATCCCATTTATAAGATGAGGAGATTTAGGATTAAAAATAAAATGAGGCTTTTTGTTATTATTTGTCTGGATGTTGTGGAAGAAGACTGAAGGGAGTAGGAGATAAAGGCAAGGTCTGAAGAGAGAGAACCTCCCCAACCCAAACAAACAAATGGGCCAAAGAACCTGATATAAGGGCCTGGAGAGGTCAGATCTTGGGATAACCCAACTGAAATGAGAGTCGTGCCCACCCCATTCCTCTCTCAGGAGCACAGAGATCTGGGGTATCGCCACCCTCCACTCTGCAGTTTTCTTTCTTCATCTCCTAAAGGGCTAGATTAGACCAGCTATTCCTTTAGCCTTGTACGCATGTTGGATGCCAGGGGCCCTTCTGCTCCAAACAAATCATCAATTAAAAGTCTCCCCATTTGTTGTGTGATGTTGGGATAAGAGCCTTAGTCACACAACCAACGATTAAATTAAAAACACTTACAATACTATTTTTTAACTTAAGGGAATTTCAAGTCAGCCTACTTTGAAGGAAGGTGGGCACTTGGTACCTAATATACACAGATGAAGTGGGCATCAGGGAGGGAAAGTATGGGGAAATACATGCAGAGGAAAGGGACGGGGGTTACAAAGATACACTTTTGAAACGCATTAATTTTTTCCAGGATTCTTTTGTTTACCTTCACACAGATGGGGACAGATAGAAGCTGGTCTTGAATTGTTTTTGTTATGTATGCAGATTCAGTATTTTGTCTTCCTGTGATTTGTGAACATATTTTTAACACAATAGACTTACTATAATTAATTATTCTACTTTGAAATATTTACTGAGCATTTACTGTGAGTTTACCACTGTAGCAGGTGATGGAGTGATAAGCTAAAGAGATATCCATGGAGATTTTACTCTCATGTTAATTTGTTCTCAGAAACATTACTACTTAAGGCATCACTTAACAAATGCTTACTAAGTGAACAATACACTATTTTAAAATAGAAAGTCAGGGGAAGAATGGTTATTTTTGGATTGGCCTTGACCAAGGCTCTGTTCTCCAGATTGAAGAAAAATCCTTCAATATTTAAGAACAGGATACTATGTAAAACAATATGGTAATTATTGAATGTGCCTTTCTGTACCTCAAACCAGAGGCATTTGAGATGGATGCATTTTTGGCCTGTATCGTGGCTTCTGCTGAGATTTCATGTGAGCAGCAGATGAGTGTAATGTTACATTTGCTGAAACAATTTCTTTTGTCTGTTTCAGGGCCGGCTTGATGCTCTAACAGAAGTAGATGACTCTGGACAGTTAACAATCAAATGCTCTCAAAATTACTTGTCTCTGGATTGCGGTATTACTGCTTTCGAACTATCTGACTACAGTCCAAGTGAGGATTTGCTCGGTGGCCTGGGTGATATGACCTCTAGCCAGGTCAAAACCAAACCCATCGACTCGTGGAGCTACAGTGAGATGGAAAAGGAGTTCCCTGAGCTTATCCGAAGTGTTGGGTTACTTTCTGTGGCTCCTGACTCTGTCCCTTCCAATTGCAGCGAAGCCGTGAGTGGGGAG
The DNA here is from genome assembly GCA_007570785.1 of Antilocapra americana. NCBI lineage: Eukaryota > Metazoa > Chordata > Mammalia > Artiodactyla > Antilocapridae > Antilocapra > Antilocapra americana. The sequence continues at coordinate 4,463,797 of ML661902.1, forward strand.
GCATCTCAAGTATCTCTTTCAGCAGATGACAGAGGTAGAAGTGAGGAAAATAATGCATACACAGTGGAGGAACAACCAGGCTTAATGCAGGGGCCATCATCTTCAGTGGAAGCTCCAACAAATGCTGTTCAACCTGCTTCGGAAGCTGTGAAGCAAGAATCTGATTCCTCTTCCCTACGTGGGGCAAAGAATCCACAGCCTCTTGCTTGTGAAAACGTAACCCCCAAGCGATCCATCAGAGACTGCTTTAACTATAATGAGGACTCTCCCACACAGCCCACATTGCCAAAAAGAGGATTTTTCCTTAAAGACGAGACATTGAAGAATAATCTGAAAGGCTCTAGTGGAAAGAAGCAGATGGTCGATCTGAAGCTTGAGATGAGCAGAAGCACCCCATCCCTGGTGGATCCTCCTGACAGGTCTAAGCTGTGCCTGGTGTTACAGTCTTCTTACCCCAACAGCCCCTCTGCCGCCAGCCAGTCATATGAGTGTTTGCACAAGATGGGGCATGGGAATCTTGAAAATACAGTTAGAAGTCACGTTAAGGAGATCTCCTCCAGCCTGGGGAAGCTCAACGACTGCCATAAAGAGAAACTTCGACTGAAAAAGCCCCACAAGACCGCAGAAGAGGTGCCTCCATGCCAGACCTCTAAACAGGAACCCGGTTCAGACAAGCAAGCCAAAAACACTAGGAGCTCGACAGTGCCGAATGCAATTCCTTCTAGTCCTTCCAAGGCCGGACAGAGGCCAGAGACAGATTCTGCTTCTACGTCCTCCCTGGAGCCATGTCACCAGAGGAGTGGGAAGGCCAAATTGCCAGTGCAGTCAGAAACATCCAGTTCACCACCTTTTACTCAAAGCAGTGAGTCCTCCACTAGTTCAGACAGCGTCACGTCTCTAGGACCCCATCTTTCAGAACACAAAGGCAAAAGCAGCTACTCCTCCTCCCCAAGTCATGTCACCAGGAACGGTCAGGTTGTGGAGGCCTGGTATGGCTCTGATGAGTACCTGGCACTGCCCTCTCACCTCAAGCAGACAGAAGTATTAGCTCTGAAGTTGGAAAACCTAACAAAGCTGCTGCCTCAGAAACCCAGAGGAGAAACCATTCAGAATATTGATGACTGGGAACTGTCTGAAATGAACTCAGATTCTGAGATGTATCCAACGTACCATGTCAAGAAGAAGCATACGAGGCTAGGCAGGGTGTCTCCAAGCTCGTCCAGTGACATAGCCTCTTCTCTCGGGGAGAGTGTGGAATCTGGCCCCTTGAGTGACCTTCTTTCCGATGAGGAACTGTGCATGCCTCTCTCTAGCATGAAGAAATACACAGATGAGAAGTCAGAGAGAGTCTCATCATCTGAGAAAAATGAGAGCCATTCAGTTGCAAAGTCTGCTTTAATTCAGAAACTGATGCAAGATATTCAACACCAGGATAACTATGAAGCCATATGGGAAAAAATAGAGGTAAGGATGATCTTCTTAATCTAGATGATTTCTTACCTGATTTTTGGGAGTATTGCTGGGAAATGGTGAAATCCTCCCCACCCTTACATTATAATGTAATTTTATAACATTATAAAATGTCTTGCTGTTGTTGATAAACACAGTTGATTCCCCAAAGAAAGAAAAGAAAAAAAACACACAATGATCACTGCCTAGTGACAGTGGGCATCAATTAGGAGCTGTGCAGTCTGTGCATTAGCTTGATGTGTGCCCGCTGGTGTAGAACTCTCAGCTGGTGTTGCTCAGACCTAACATTGCTCCTGGTGAGCGGTGGACCCGCTTGTGTGGCATACAAAACAAAGCAGAACAGTAACCGTGCACACATACCAATACTTCAAGACTATGTGAATGGAGAGTTCCAGTTACCCTCAGTGCTTTTCTGATTTGTTGATTCTAACCCCAGAATAGCTTCCATATCTCCAATATTAACTTCTTGTAGAAAAAGACCAGACAGTTCTAGTTTTTCAGGATTTTTTCTTTTCTTCAATGTTCCTCCTCTGGCTAATAACCACGCTACCTGTATTCTGTATCATCTATGGGCTCTGAGATAGGGAGGTGATATTTTGGGTAAATCTGTACTTCTAGAGCAAATTATTAGATGTAATGACATCTTTAAGGAGAGAAATGAAAATTTTTAGAACTCAGCTCATTAATGTAAGCTGTGATATAAGATACTAGATAAAAGTATAGTACATATGGATGGGATTACCTAGAGGAAGAAGATGAAAATATATAAAACAAAGAGGGAAAAGTTAACAGCAATATATAATAATAGTTACATATATTAATAATTGTTTTCACTAAGTATTTGTGTGTCCAATCTTCACAACAACTCTAATATTAACCCTATTTTACATATGAGGAGACCGAGGCTGAGAGAGGCCAGGCAGTTTGCTCTAGAACTCATATTATTAACTAAATGCTCCCATGCCTTTCCATAAGGAAGTGACCAGTGTGTACCACATGTAAATACTGTAGTATTGAAGAGAAGAAATAATAGCAGCAGGGCTAAGATTTGCCTGGGAAGTCCTTGTGAGACAATAAGCTTTCACTGGGCCTTTAAAGGATGTGCCAGGATTTAGAGAGAACTAAGCTGAGCATTTCAGGCAAGAGCAAAAACCAGAACATGGAGGTGGGGATTGGGAATGAGCATGGTACTGGGGCACAGAGAATTTCTCAACCAGAAGGTCAGTGAGCGGGGAGCACTACATTTCCATACATTTAATAGACCTGGTTGCTGCCAGGCCCTAATGACCAGACCAAGACAGGTAGGATTTGTTCACCAGACATCTGTGGTAACTTCTCTGAAAGGGACTGAGAATAGTCATAGAGCTCACAGTAACTCACCCTCCTTGGGCTGTTATTTGTGCTAGTTCTGTGCTAAGGGCCTTACATGCCTTGTTCTACTAAGTCCTGGGAGGTAGGAACTTTTCAGATGAAAATGGTAAGGCAGAGTGTGATTAGGAAACTTGCTCGGGGCCTCACAGCTAGTGAGTGCAGAGCCAGGAGTTGAACCCAGAGCCAGCACACTTGAAGCAGAATAGGCCATGGCTTCCAACAGCCTTTCTGGAAGGCCTCATGGGCAGTGACAGGAAAGATGGTCATGGCAGCCGTGGCGGTGATGGATACAGAGATGCCTCTGGCAGCTGGTGTAAGGGGCTCTGGAAATGGGGGATGGGTGAATGAGGGGAGGGCTGTTGAAGACATGACTGGGATCCATAAAACCGGTTCCAGACCTTTCCCAGTCATTAAAGACAAAGGGTGGCTCACATCCATTCTGGGCCTCTTTTCTATTTTGTAGGTAGAGATGTTTTAAACAGATGATGGCATTGTATCAACTTCCAAAGGAAGCATCTTTTATTCCATAATTCTACAAAGATGAAGTTAAGTTTTCAGCCTCTAGGCACTGGTGTAGTTTTAATAGAAGAAACAGCTTGAGATGGAGGCGAGGCAGGTAGTTTTTAAAAATGTATTCACTGATGTTGAGTAGATGATGAAACTTTAAAGAGGGAATGTGGGCCATGGGAAATATTGTCCTGGAGTTGGGCTATGAAGTCAAAAGCTAAAAGGAGATTAAGCCCCTCCCTCAGCCCAACCTCCTTTCAATACTTCAGGTGAGGGTGACTGTCAATCCCCAGATCAGTTGACCTTGGGAATCACATTCTAGCTTTGACCTCTTCCATATGGTGACCCATATTTGACCAGAAAAATATAGTAAGTGTGCAGGCGTGTGTGCTCAGTTGTATCCAACTCTTTGCAACCACATGGACTGTAGCCCGCCAGGCTCCTCTGTCCACTGGATTCTCTAGGCAGGAATACTGGAATAGGTTGCCATTTCCTACTTCAGAGGATCTTCCCCACCAGGGATTGAACCCTTTTCTCATATCCTGAGTCACCTGTGTTGGCAGGGAGATTTTTTTTTTTTTAACCACTAAGCCACCTAGAAAGTTAACATCTTCCTGGTATCAGGCACATACTAGGCAATTTACCTGCAGTCATGCTCTCATAGGATTCTCATAACAACCCTACAAGGTAGGTAGGTTTTTTTTTTTTCAGTCTTAAATTGACCACTTCTTCTCCAGTATACCCACTCTGGTCCTAGCTACCATCACCTCCTGCCTGGATTGCTGAAGTAGCCCCCTTGCTGATTTCTCTGATTCCAACCTGCTCCCCCTAAAGTCTGTTCCCAGCAGAGCAGCCAGAGTGATCCTTATAAAATAAATCAGATTATGTCACTCCTCTGCTCAAAACCCTTCAAAGATCATGTCACCCCTCTGCTCAAAACCCTACCACAGCTCCTATGGCATTCAGGGGCCCTACATGGATTGCCCCCAACCCCCAATCTCCTCTCTGACTCATTTCCAGTTGCTCTTTCCTGTGCTCACTTCACTCCATTCCCACTTTGGCCCCTTTGCTATACCTCGAATAAGCTGGGTACACTTCTGCCTTTCTGACCTTTGTCGGCTCCCTCTGGCTGTACCTTTTCTGTCAGTTTTTCAATTCCTCCTTCTCTTCTGGGTGATTGCTCAAATACTAGCTTCTTAGGGAAGCTTGGGTTTCCCAGGTGGTGCTAGTGGTAAAGAACCTGCCTGCCAATGCAGGAGACATAAGAGATGCAGGTTTGATCCCTGGATCAGGAAGATCCCCTGGAGGAGGGCATGGCAACCCATTCCAGTATTCTTGCCTGGAGAATCCCCACGGACAGAGGAGCCTGGCAGACTACAGTCCATAGGGTCACAAAGAGTTGGACACAACTAAACACGCACGCAGGGTAGCTTACCCTGATAACCTTTTAAAAGGTGTATCATGACCTCTATTTCTTGTCTTCTGCTCTTACTTTATTTTGACATTTTATATAATTCTCTTATTTAGCATGTATATTATTGTTAATTTTTTGTCTCCCCCTGCTAGACTGGGAGCTCTTTGAGGGTAGAAATACTTATCTGTTTAGTTTGCTAGTGAATCTCATGTACCCAGAACATTGTCTGCTACATAGTTGGTGCTCAGTGAAGACTGTTGAATGAGTGAGTGAGTGAATCCCTGTTTTAGAGTGGAGGAAATGAGTTCAGAGAGATGAAATTACTTCCCTTAACCTGCACAGCTAATAAGTCATAGAGCCATGCTTCAAGCCCTGTCTACTTTCTCTTCCCACTAGATAAAGTCTCGGGAAGAGAAGAATTCCCCGAGAGATTGAGGATAGAGAATGTCTCAAATTTTAGCCCAGTTATGAGGCAGAAATATGAAAAAGGCCCAGAGTGGGGTCAGGGAAGGAACAGAATTCCGTGGTACCGAGTGAAGGGAGAAGAGGTGTTTAGTGAGATGAACATCAGCCTGGTTCTTTGCAGAATGGAGTTCAAGAGCAGTAAGGACAAAGGAGCAACACCAACCTTCAGATTTGTTTTAAAGAGTCAGCGAGGACCTTAGAGAAAAAGGGACCTCGTGAAAGAGCAGATGTAGAAGCTGGGTTAGAGATGGTTAAGAAGCGAGAGAGAATCATTCCTAGTGGCTTCTGGAACCAAGCTGTGAAAGCCATATGAGAGAAAGTATGGTAGTGGGAAGTGAGGTCAGGTCAAAGTTTCTATTGAAAAAGTTAAAGATTATTTGAAGGCAGGAATAAAGGAGTCAGCAGCAAGAGAGATGGAGGTTCTAGAAGGCATCTCATTGTGGCCTGTGGGCCTCCACGGGAGGAACTGTGGCCTGATCTAAAACTATGGGCTGTCACAGAATCCCTGGGGACACCTGGGAGCCATGAGACACGAGAGGGTATAGATGCTCGATGTCCTGGTCATTCTTCACCTCTCACATGTATGTCTTGATGTCCTGGTCATCATTCACCTCTCACATGTGTGTCTTTTTCTCTTACTAGGCTGGTTTTGTGAGCGTGAAAGATTTGTTTTTAGTTTGAATTTTTAATTCATCAGAAAAATTAATTTCTTTGAATACATTGTATGTGTTCACATGGTTTAAAAACTTATGCTTAAGAAACAGACTCACAGACATAGAAAAAAAAAGCTTATGGTTACCAAAGGAGAAAAGGGTGGGAGTTTGGGATTAGCAGATACACACCACTATATATAAAATAGGTAAACAACAAGGTCCTATTGTATAGCGTAGGGAACTATATTCAGTATCCTGTAATAAACCATAATAGAAAAGAATATGACAAGGAATATGTTTATGTATGTATAGCTGGGTCACTTTGCTGTATACCAGAAACTAACACATCATGCAAGTCACTGTACATCAGTAAAAATAAACAAAACCATTAAAAACATCTTAAGAATATTCAGTTAACTCTCTCTCCCATCCTTGCCCCTCAACTTGAGTGTCCACATCGCCAGTGATCATTGTTGTTTTCAGTTCTTATGCCCTTTAAGAAGTGCTTTATACATACACAAACAAATGCAGATGTATTGGTTATGTAGTATTTTAAAACCTGAGAAATAAGTCGCAACTCATCGTTCTCCATTAATGAAAGAAAGCTCCTCACTTAGCTCGGTGAGTTCTTAAGTGATGGTCCCTCTTCCAGTCTCTCTGTGCAGGTTGAAAGAATCTTCCTCAAACGTGGCTGATTTCCCCAGAACCTCTTGTGTGGATAAGGTAATCAAGCATCCCAGGTCTGAGTGCTTACCTCCTATGGGGCTTCTCAAGGCCTAAAATTAAAAGTGAAGAAATGAGTCAGTCCATTGAACTAGACTCATTTGCTCTGATACATTCAAGAAATGAAAGTAACGAAGAGAAAGGGGCCACAGACATGTTTGGAGCAGGCAAAATCCAACAGAATGATGAAAAACTAGCTTAGTCTGATGTCTGGACATATGTGGTATAAGTGTTAAGGAATGGCAGCTATAGCTTGTGGGCCAAAACTGGCCCAAGGCCTAATTTTTAAAATAATATTTTATTGGAACATAGCTATGCTCACCATTTATGGCTACTTTTGTCCTGCAGTGACAAAATTGAGTGGTTGTGACAGAGACCAATGGCTTGCAAAGCCTAAAATGTTTACTGTATGATCCTTGATGGAAAACATTTGCTGACCTTTGCTTGAAAGTGAGGAAGAAGCTAGGCAAATAATGTCTACTGAGCATCCACTATATGCCACGTTCTGAGTAGGTTCCTTCATTTAATTTATATAACATCCTCAGGGGAGAGCTATTATTGGTCCTGTTTTTACAGATGATGCATCTAAGACTCCAATGCTAATGACTTGCCCAGGGTCACCCTGCTGCTAAGTATGGGAGCTGGGATTTCAACTGAGATGCCAGAACTGACTTGCTTTCCTCCTAGAGATGTATTCAAATACCAAGGAACTTAGGCAGTAATCACATAGGCAGATCAAATCTATTGATAAAACCCACAGACCACTAGTATACTAGCAAATAAGTGGTATGACTTCTTTCTCATAGCCATAGCTGGTAAGTAGCCACTAGCCCATTGTGGGTGGTTACTGGTGCTAGTTGAGCAGTTGTGACTCCTAGGGAGCTAGAAAATTGCAATGTGGTGTGATGCCAGCAGGGCTTCCCTGGTGGCTCAGATGGTGAAGAATCCACCTGCAGTGCAGGAGATCTGGGTTTGATCCCTGGACTGGGAAGATCCCCTGGAGAAGGAAATGGCAACTCACTCCAGTATTACTGCTGGGAAACATCTGTGGACAGAGGACCTCCAGTCCATGGGGTCTCAAAGAGTCAGACACAACTGAGCGACCAGTAAAGCATTTCAGGAGATCTGTCCTTTGGGATAAGTGCCAGGTTTACTTCTCACATCACAGGTGTTCTGCTCACTGTAAATTCTCAGAACTCACCCTGGAAGACACGCCTCCATTAGGCTGAATTTATTGGTACCAGGTTAATGGATGCATGACATAGCTGATTCCATTTTCCCCCTGAGATGTAAATGTCTTCAAATGCTCAACTATAGTGTCTCAGCTATAGTTCAGTGACTCAGCTGTTGTTAGCATTTTATCTCAGAGACATCTATAATCCAATTTGAAAACCTTTTTTTGGTATCAGCTAAGAATGTCTTTGCACATAAGTAATTTCAGATTGAGTGCAACAGATATTTGAGTGCTTGCTCTTTGTAACGAGGCTATATAGTGTTGCAGTCTAGTCTGTGGTAGCAAATGCAGTCACCAATGCCGCCGCCTAGAGATGGAGATGGGAAGTGGTCAGTAATTCCCAAGTAATGAGTAACGGGCATGTAGAAGAGGTGTGGTCCCGGGATTAACTTGTCACTGATTTCTGCATTTCTTTATCCCAGAGATAAAGTGGTGCAGATAGGACCCTTCCTAATCTTCATATATTGTTGAACTATAGGACCATACGTTGACACATCACTGATGCCACACTCATGGTGGCAGTGATTAAAGAAATATCACGCTGTCCTGTGTTCTCTTTGTTTCTCCTTTTTTCCCATTGTGGTAAAAGGAAAAAAAAACATGGAATTTGCCTTCCTAACCATTTTTAAGTGTACGGTTCAACAGTATTAAGTATCTTCTTATTGTTGTGAAACAGATCTCCAGAACTTTTTCGTCTTTCAAATCTGAAACTATACCCATGATGCCCATATCCCCTCTCCTTCAGCCATTGGGAACCACCATTCTACTCTGAGTTTCTATGAAGTTGACGCCTTTGTGTGTGTGATCAGTCATGTCCAACTCTTTGTGACCCTGTGGACTATAGTCCACCAGGCTCCTCTGGCCCCTCTGTCCATGGAATTTTCCAGGCAAGAATACTGGAGCAAGTTGCCATTTCTTACTCCAGGGGTTCTTTCCTACCTAAGGATCGAACGTGCATCTCCTGAGTCTCCTGCATTGGCAAGTGGATTCTTTACCACTGCCCCACCTGGGAAGCCCTTTAGATGCCTCCTTTAAGTGGAATTATACAGTATTTGTCTTTTAGTGACTGATTTATTTCACTTAGCATAATGTCCTCAAGGTTCATCCATGTTGTAGCATATGGCAGTATTTCCTATTTTTTAAACAGTGAATGATATTCCATTGTATGTATATATTCCATTCATCTGTGGAGGGATATTTGGCTTGCTTCCACTTCTTGGCTATTGTGAATAATGCTGCTATGAAGATAGGCATGCAAATACCTCTTCAAGACCCTATTTTCAATTCCATGGGTAAATTCTTAGAAATTGGAGTGGATTTTTGCTGGATCATGTGGTAGTTATGCTTTTAATTTTTTGAGGAATCACCATACCATTCTCCATAGTGGTTGCTCCATTTTACAATCCCAACAACAGTGCATGAGAGTTTCAGTTTCTCCATATCTCCATAGCCTCACCAGCATTTGTTATTTTCTGTTTTTTTTTTTTAAATCATAGTAGCCATTCTAACGGGTGTGAGTTAATATCTCATTAGGATATTGATTTGGATTTCTCTGATAATAAGTGATGTGTTGAGCATCTTTCCATATGTTTGTTGTCCATTTGTATATCCTCTTTGGAGGAATGTCTATTGAGGTCCTTCGCCCATTTTATAAATTGGGTTATTTGATTTTTTTGTTGTTGAGTTGTAGGAGTTCTTTATATTCTGGATCTTATTATATTTTTTATTTTCTAACATTTTCTCCTATTCCATAGGTTGCCTTTTCACTGGGCCCTTTGATACTTAAGAATTTTCAAAGTGTGCCGTGGACCTATCTGTCTATTTTTGCTTTTGTTGTCTGTGCTTTTGGTGTCATAGCCAAGAAATCTTTGCCAAGACCGATGTCATGAGGCTTTTATGTTTTCTTTTAGGTGTTTTATAGTTTAAGACCTAGGTTTAAGTCTTTGAGTTATTTTTTTATCTTATCTTAGTGTGATTACCTTTTATCTCAGGATGATTACTTTTTATGCTTTAAAGATCTCAGGTCTCACCTCTAGCTTTTTTGTTTGATAGGACAAAACTTCAGAGCCAAGATTTGTCTTAAAAAATAAAAAACAACGACAACAAAAAACACTTGGGTGATTTTAAAAAGCCCTGTCTGCCATTCTTTACTTGATTTGAAACACAGCTCTATTGTTTTTATTTGTCCCTAGAGTAACTTAGTAACTTTATTGAAATCTGCTATAAATTTAATTTTCACCTCCCTTTGTTGTTTCTTTTGTAACAACCACATAGCAGTTTTCCTAAAGTTGGTGGAGTGGTAGTCTGCACTTCAGTGTTTATAATAATCTCTTAAGAGTATCCGATCAGATAGGAAGCATTTTGAGGTTATTGGATTCAACTCTTCACTGGCATTTCATTTTGTACATGCTTTTCCCTTATGCTAACCTTTTTCCTCATAGTTGCTAGTCTCACCTCTCTCCTGTATCTGAATTCTCTTCCTTATTTCTTTTCCTTTTTATTTACTCTTCATCTGGAATATATAGTTTTCACTCCCTGGCACCTGTTTTCCCTATTAATTTCCTTCCCCAAGTGCATCTTCTGCTTTCTCCCTCTAATGTTGTCCTAGAGATTTCATATTCCAAGTATGAGAGGGCTACAAGATGACTCTTCATCACCATTCAAGCTTGAACCCTTGATTTTCTCAGTGCATTTCTTATTCTTAGAAATATGTATCCAGTGGGTTGACAAATTGTTTAGATGCAAGAATAAGGAATTTAGCTAAAATGTCAAGGAAAAAGCCATTATTTTAAAGATTTGGAAAGGCTTAGCTTTGCAACTGAGATTGAAAGATTTAAGAGTGCTAAAAGATAACAAACTGAACATAAATTGATAGTGCAGATTATTTTTCCACAAGAGGCATTAGTAACGAAATACTGGGCTCTGAATATTCTTCTGTATTTATGTTATGTAAAATCTCAAATTTTGATTTAAATTTTGGACCTGGAATTTGAGAGAGCTATGATATCATAATTCTAGGCCTGTTTATTAAATGCAATAATATTTGATAAGACTCATCAAGTAGAAAGTCAAACAATGGGAGAACAGAGAAAGGAAGATAACAAGCATCACAGAAGATGGACTACTTGAGCTGGACCTTGAGTGACGAGCCAAGTTTAGTAGAGATGAGAAGGCAGGGTATTAGTGGCAAGACTTTGGTATAAGCTAAAGTTGAGGGCAAGAATATTTAAGGTGTATTTGGGAAAGAGTAAAGGGTGTAGGCTAAACTGCTGTAGACAAAGAGATTCTGAAATGCAATACGAGGGAAGACTTTTGGCCTCTCTCATAACAAGAGGTACGCAGTCAATCCAGGGAAGACAGGCCATCTAGGGACTCAGGCGCTTTCTCCCTGTTGCTCTCTTCCCAGGGGACTCCAGTGCTGTGCCCCTGTTCCATCTCACCAGAAGGAGGACATGGAGAGCACCCAACTTTACTCTCACAGACAGGGCTTGGAGGTTGTACACATCCAGATGGTCCAGACTTGGTATTTACAGCCTCACCTAACTGCAGAGGATTTGGGAATTTAGCGTCTAGGCTATGAACATTAGGAGAGAGATGTCTCTTAAACCAGCTGTTGGTTAGAATAGAATTACTTGAAGAGAAACAGTATGTAAAGTTAGAAAGAAAAGACCAAAATATATTGAACTTTGTATTCCAAGTGCTTGCCTAGCACAGACACAAAATAAATACCTGTCTAATGAATGCATGAAGAAGCGAATAAGTGGGTGAGGAAATTGTATTATTCAGTTTGAACTTTTTCCTCAGACTCAGTTCAGTTCAGTCGCTCAGTCCTGTCCGTCTCTTTGCAACCCCATGAACTGCAGTAGGAGTTGCAAACTAAAATGACTATTAAGAGTGGCGACAGATAGTATAAATGAGTCACACAGGTGGGTATAAGTAAGGAGGGCAGGAGACTGAATGGCAGTGCCATTGCCTAGTGGGAGGCAGCCATGTGATGGTTGCTCAAGGGTGTGGGGCTTGTGTGACCAGACCTTGTAGTTTTTAAAAAGAAATAGGAAATCTGGGTTTTAGGTGACATCTCCCAATTTTTTAAATCTTTAGTCTAAACAATTTAATAACAGGCCAAGTAAGATATATCCATTGGATGGGTTTGGCCTTCAAGTCAGTTCAGTTCAGTCGCTCAGTTATGTCTGACTGTTTGCAATCCCATGGACTGCAGCACACCAGGCTTCGAAGTCCATCACCAACTCCCGAGCTTGCTCAAACTCATGTCCATTGAATCGGTGATGCTATCCAACCATCTCATCCTCTGTTGTCCCCTTCTCATCCTGCTTTCAATCTTTCCCGGCATCTGGATCATTTCCAATGCGTCAGTTCTCACATCAGGTGGCCAAAGTATTGGAGTTTCACCTTCAGCATCAGTCCTCCCAATGAATATTCAGGACTGATTTCCTTTAGGATGGACTGGTTGACTCTCCTTGCTGTCCAAGGGACTCTCAAGAGTCTTCTCCAACACCACAATTCAAAAACATCAATTCTTTGGCACTCAGCTTTCTTTATAGTCCAACTCTCACATCTATACATGACCAGTGGAAAAACCATAACCTTGACTAGACGGACCTTTGTTGGCAAAGTAATGTCTCTGCTTTTTAATATGCTGTCTAGGTTGGTCATAGCTTTTCTTCCAAGGAGTAAGTGTCTTTTAACTTTATGGCTGTGTCACCATTTGCAGTGATCTTGGAGCTCCCCCTTCCCCCCCACCAAAAAAATCTCTCACTGTTTCCATTGTTTCCCCATCTATTTGCCATGAAGTGATGGGACTGGATGCCATGATCTTAGTGTTTTGAATGTTGCATTTTAAGACAGCTTTTTCACTCTCCTCTTTCACTTTCATTAAGAGGCTATTTCGTTCCTCTTCACTTTCTGCCATAAGGGTGGTGTCATTGACGTAGCTGAGGTTATTGACGTTTCTTCCAGCAATCTTGATTCCAGCTTGTGCTTCATCCAGCCCAGCATTTTGCATGATGTACTCTGCATGTAAATAAGCAGGGTGACAATACACAGCCTTAACGTACTCCTTTCCCCATTTGGAACTAGACTATTGTTCCATGTCTGGTTCCAACTCTTGCTTCTTGACCTGCCTACAAATTTCTCTGGAGGCAGGCCAGGTGGTCTAGTATTCCCATCTCGTGAAGAATTTTCCACAGTGTGTTGTGATCCACACAGTCAAAGGCTTTGGCGTAGTCAATAAATCAGAAGTAGATGTTTTTCTGGAAATCTCTTGCTTTTTCAGTGATCCAGCGGATGTTGGCAATGTGATCTCGGGTTCCTCTGCCTTTTCTAAATCCAGCTTGGCCTTCAAGTCATTTATTTGCAATCTTTCTGATGAGGAGAAATTACTCAAATGTTTGGCCCAGATAGTTTGTAGTTTAAGGTTAACATGACCATGGTGTGCTAGATACACCTCTGGTGAAGTCGTTCTTGATTGTGGCTGTGCATTATAATGACTGGGGGCTTTGAAAAGAAAATTCCAACTTCAGGCTCCATGCAAAGCTATTAAAGCAGATTCCCAAGGGGTGGGTATTTTTTAAAGCTCCTTCATGTGGTTCTGATGTGCAGTCAAGATTGGGAGCTAATGCTCTAAGGCTAGTTTTGAAGGTTGTTGCAATAACTTGCCTGTATGATAAAAGGGTCTGAACTATGGTTTTGGAAGTCAGTTAAGGAAAATAAAGAGAGGTGAGTTATGCTATGAAAGGAAGATTTGGGGGCTGAGAGCTATAAGAACTTTAATGAATGATTCCAAGGGACAGGGACATATGAAATTAAGATCTACAGTAGATGAATGGGGCAGAGGTAACTATTATCTTGTATGCAAAATGCTGTAACCAAATCCAAGTTGAGAATTCTCGGTTAATGCAACATTAAAAAATAAAGCTATGCAGATGTTTTTATGGATAATACACACACACACACACACACACACACACACACACACACACACACACACACGTGTATATTTGTTGTAATGCCCGGGGGAAAAACTGAATTAACATTACTAATGGATTTGTTGGGACAGTGTGTCAAGGTCATTGCTCAAGTTTTGTGGAGAAGAACTGTAGGAATTCAAAGCAAATACCTTCCTAGTTAGCTCAGTAGGAATGTTTCAGTCCTGTGTCAGTTTGGTTTCTGCTGAGTCTTAGCTGGGGCTCCAGGCTTTATCCATGGTGATTTAGCACCACCATGAGGCTGCATCCAGTTAATGCAACTGATTTTTAGCTTTTGAAATGTATTATAAGGAAGGTATAGTTTTTTGTTTGCAGTTTTAAATATTAAGATGAAAATAGTTCTTTGTTCTTTTCTTGGTGTAAAAAAGCTACGATTAAATTGGTTTTTGTTGTGTCAAGATGATAAAACTTCCTAACCTTACTTGACAGCAAGTATTCCTATGATGATGAAAATCAAAAGAGGAATAAACTCAGTGTTGCATTTTTAATTCAATTACAATAATTATTAGGGCATTAGTGAACGCTTCTTTATTCTTAAGCCTAAAGTAATTACTTTGTTTTAACAATAAGATGTTTTAGAAAGATAGTGATTAAAAAAAAACAAAGCCTTGACATTTATTGCCCACTTGCCACGTGAGGCAAGATGGTAAGAGTTTTATTCATTTAACACATCATCACATTAATTCTCAAGAAAAAATACCTCTTTGATGAAGACACTCTTATTTTATCCCCATTTTACCAATGAGGGCAGAGATGCATAGAGAAGTTAGTAATTTACTCAAGTGTACAGACTGAAAGGCAGGAACTTTGGGCTCAATTCATAGCCCCCACTATTTAATTATAAAAACTTGAATACATCACTAAAAGTTTACTGTTTAAATCTCTTAGTCTCTAAAATGGGATATTAATTATGTTTGTCACTGCACAGATTATTGTGTGAAATTACAAAGAGCACCAGCTCATTGTAAACTCTAACAGCTACATGAATACTAGTCTTATCATGATTGTGACCTTTCCTGTGAATTCAAGGAATTAGCATCCACAATAATAGAGAGAATAATCTTAATTTTAAAATAAGAATATTAATTCTGCTCCTATGTAGCATTGTGACCTTGGAAACCTTAGCCCTTAAGCCTCAGTTTCAAAAAATAAACATTAGTAAGTAGAGAAATTGAATTGGCTGACCTCTATGATACCTCTTAGCTCTGAAGTGTTAGGAGAGTAAGAGGCATAGCTAAGAGATGCAGCTATTTCCCTGTAAAATGTTCACTAGAATATATCACTTCAACATGGAATTTCTTTCTGTTCCATGGAATCCTGGGTGAATTCTCTTTAGAAGACCCTAATGGTAAGTGAGTGGGGGGCTGTGACATTAATGAGCCCGGTGGTATGAAACTATACATACTGCATTTCCAGCACTGTAAAGTGAGAAGAACCAGACATCCTAGAGAAATCTAGGGCCTGGCTAGAGTTTCTAAGATGCCAAAAGGCTAGGGACAATGGTGACAGTAAACAAGTAAGAATTAGATATGAAGCAGATTGGAAACATTCATCTTGACAAGTTTGCTGGTGTGATGTCTTAAAATTAACTTTTAAAATTTTAATTAGACAGTGTAGGGGCAGATGATTCTAAGAGTGTGGGTTCTGTGTCAAGGTCACACATGATGTCAGACCATGTCAGGCAATTGATTTCATCATATAAAGATGATTGGCCTGAGAGTTTCGTGGTGAATAAGCAACTTTCCCCAGGAAAGGTGCTGCTTGTAAGTTCAGGCCCAGGTACTTTGCATTTTTCAGGTTGATGCAGTTCTGTGTACCTTGAGCCAATGACTTGATCTCTCTCGCCCCAATTTTTTTCCTTGCAAAATAAGTTAAAAATGTATCTTCCACAGAGTTTTTTTTTAAAAAACAATTAAATGTGTTAAAATGTGTAAAGAGCTCAGAATAGTACCTGGCATGTAGTAAGCATTTAATAAATATTCTCTCCTGGAGTTGCTATTGTTACTGTTATGAGAGGGGAGGGCTGAGGCCTCAGTAGCTGTTTGTATGCAGGTGGCTGTGGCCTTTTGGGATCGGACGCCACCACCCTGTTTTCTCCCCCTACCTTCAGCCATCTTGGTCATTATGAAACCTCAGCCTCCTACTCAAGACCCACCCACTGTGGTGAAGGCCACCCCTCCTCCTTCCTGGGACCTGTGAAAGTCACCCTAGATTCCCGTACCCCTTTTCTCTGTGAGACTCTGAGCCTCTTGCCTTGACGAATGATTCTTATGTTACATTAGAGATAATTCTTCTCTAACTGGCCCATAATTTTAGTTAATGCACTTCTCTGACACCTTAGGAAGTTTATGTAGAGGAATTTATGCTGTGAATATGTGTTCAGATAAATACAAACTAGTTTATAGTATTGCCACACAACAACCTTATAAATAATATGTACTTATTTATGTGTAATTTGTATTTATACATATTTATAATATGTATTTATAATTTTGTACTTAAATAAATAATAATTCCCACAGCACTCTTTAGCCAGGGGAAGGTCATTATGATTTATGGGAAGAAAAAGGAAGGATCTCTGGGAGGTTTAGAATTGTCCATCAGAACCCTGACTGCAAAAGATGGAAAAATTAAGAAGGCGTATTGGAAAGATAGTGCTAGGTCGGGATGCTTTGCTGGGAGAGGAGCCTTGAAGCTGAATCTTCAAGGATAGATATGGTGAGAGGAGTAGAAGATATTGGAAAGGTATGTGAAAATCGCCAAAGAACAGTTCCTTGTTCAACTAGAAGACAACAGGGAAATCATCCAAGCATCCCTGGCTTTGAAAGAGGCTCTGTATGCAAGAACCAGAGATGGTAACAGTCAGAAAGGCATGAGAAGTTGCCCAACTCATTTCCCCCATTTACACTGGAACATGCCTCTCCCAGGAGTACATCCTATTCAGTTCAGTTCAGTTCAGTTCAGTCATGTCTGACTCTTTGTGACCCCTTGGACTGCAGCACGCCAGGCTTCCCTGTCCATCACCAACTCCTGGAGTTTACTCAGACTCATGTCCATTGAGTCGGTGATGCCATCCAACTATCTCTTCTTCTGTCATCCCCCTTTCCTCTCACCTTCAGTGTTTCCCAGCGTCAGGGTCTTTTCAAATGAGTCAGTGGCCAAAGTATTGGAGTTTCAGCTTCAGCATCAGTCCTTCCAATGAATATTCAGGGCTGAATTACTTTAGCATGGACTGGTTGGATCTCCTTGCAGTCCAAGAGAATCTCAAGAGTTTTCTCCAACACCACAGTTCAAAAACATCAATTCTTTGGCACTCAGCTTTCTTTATAGTCCTACTCTCACATCCATACATGACTACTGGAAAACCATAGCTTTGACTAGATGGGCCTTTGTTGGCAAAGTAATGTCTCTGCTTTTTAAAATGCTGTCTAGGTTGGTCATAACTTTTCTTCCAAGGAGCAAGTGTCTTTTAATTTTATGACTGCAGTTAGCATCTGCAGTGATTTTGGAGCCCCCCCCCAAAAATAATGTCTGTCACCATTTCCACTGTTTCCCCATCGGTTTGCCATGAAGTGATGGGACCAAATGTCATGATCTTAGTTTTCTGAATGTTGAGTTTTAAGCCAACTTTTTCACTCTCCTTTTTCCCTTTCATCAAGAGGCTCTTTATTTCTTCTTCACTTTCTGCCATAAGTGTGGTGTCATCTGCATATCTAAAGTTATTTATATTTCTCCAGGCAATCTTGATTCCAGCTTGTGCTTCATCCAATCCAGCATTTCTCATGATATACTCTGCATATAAGTTAAATAAGCAGGGTGACAATATACAGCCTTGATGTACTCCTTTCCCGATTTGGAACCAGTCTGTTGTTTGATGTCCAGTTCTAGCTGTTGCTTCTTGACCTGCATACAGATTTCTCAGGAGGCAGGTCAAGTGGTCTGGTGCTTCCTATTAGCACATCCTGTTTTCTGGTTAATACCAGATTTTGCTGGCTTGTCACAAAGGGCAGTAAGTATGTTTTTCCCCACCAAGATCAACATGAGTATATTCCAAGTGCCTCTCAGCTGTTGGCTCTTTATCTCTGTAGCCTTGATGGGCTTTGAGGAAGATTTCCCTTCTCTGAATCTGGTGTAGTTTACAGTTGATTTGGGGACACAGCCAGTGTCAAGAACCACTGAGACAGACACAGAATGAGGGACTGGGGTGAATAAAATAGAGAGCATTGCACTGTGGGCCTCAGTGGGTAGAAGACGCCCGGTAGATATGCCCCTTCACACTGTTCCTGGGTTCTCATCCCTGCCTGTGGTCCCCAGTACCACCTGTATGTTGCTTTCTCTAACCTAGATCTTGATCCTTACCCCTCACATGCTGTCTAAGACCATGTGTATCATATACCTGCAAATAACTTCTTCCTTCTGAATATCTTACTGCTTCTTTCAGAGAATAGTACCTCCAACCAAAATCTAAGTCTAGAATTTATATCAGCTTCTAACAGATTTCCTAGATTTTTTACCCATCACATTCAACTGTTCCTGTCCGTGTTAACTTCTCTCTCTGCAATCTTGCATGTTCCCTCCATGCCCACTGCTTCTGCCTCAGTCTAGCCCTCACAGGAGTTAGGATAGTAGCCTTTCAACTGGCTTTTCTGAGCTCAGCCTAATGCTTTTCTGATCTCTGACACTGGAGTCAGAGCGAGTCTTCTAAGATGCTGATCAGATTCTCTCTCTTCTGCTGCAGAACCACAGTGACACCCTCATTGTTCTTAGGATCAAGTCCCAACTTGAGAGCGCTGTGTATATGCCCGGCTCCTGGCTTAGACTCTTTAACCTCATTTCTCAGTTTCCCTATTTGCTCCAGAACATTAGTGATGCTCAGCTACTTAGATTTCCCATAATGAGTTGTTTTCTATTGAATTTTATCTGTCAAGAGTGTTCTTGGTTCCTCTCAGTGTCCTCTATTGTTTTTCATCTGGCCTAATGCCACCCAATCTAGATAGCATACCCAATTAACTGAACCAACAGAACTCTGGAATTTTACATTATTCTTTAAAACTCTAATTCTGTCTTTGCTTTAATTCTAGAATTCCCCACCCCCCAAAAGGCATTCATGAAAACTTAAAAATGAATGATATTAGAGCTCTGTACTTGAGGATGCAACACCTGAGTTCTTCTGCCTCAGCTGCCTGCTGCTCTGTTACCTACTGGTCAAGTAGTTGACGTTTCTGAGCCTCAGTTTCCTTGCTTGTACGGCATTGAACTACTTTTGAAGACTGGGTCTGTGCTTCTGATGTGCATGGGAACCCTTGTCCTTTGCAAGCAGATGTATTAAGATAATGCTCTTCTATCTTCTTGGCTCCACTAATAGTACAGTGGCTGCGTTGTTACCCTTTACTGACTCACCGCTCTGAAGTTCTCTGGTAGAAAGTTGGCTGTTTTCTTGCTTATCCAGTGTGATAAACTCTCTACACTGAATTCCATTTTTTTCTAAAGCAATAACTTTGTTATTACTAAAGAACCGTATGTTCTTTAAAGAAAATTTAGGCTATTTAAACAATCATAGATAATCTTTTGAAAAATTTTAACGTCTAAAAGCACTCCCATCTAGCTACATGCATTCTTGTTCCAGTTATTAGATTTACAAGGAAGTTTTACTATTCAGGAAAGTATTTCCATCTAAACATAGGATTATATCATTTCAGCTCTGTACTTCAGTGTCGAGGAAACTGCCCTTTTCATTAAAACTGTATGGACATATGGGGAAATGTTTATTAAAAGTGATTGGTTAGCCACAACATAGTTGGGAGAAACTTTGAGCTGCAGAAGAAGAGAGAAGGAATGATAAGGAAGAGGGAGGAGGAGAGCAAGGAAGAGAGGAGCGAAAAAGGGAGAAAAAAAATGAAGAACAAGAGAAGGAAGGGGCAAGGAGTAGAGGAAAGAAGGAAAAGGCAAAAGAGAAACAGTAGTCAACATTGTAAAGCAGCTATACGCCAATAAAAATTAACAAAAATACTTGCAAAGTAAAATATTCATCTAATCTCAATAAAATATTGTTTCTTTTTATATAATGTTTATATATTTTCTATCAAACATTTATATGGGAGCTCTTTTCTGTATAACATGTCTACATAATGCCTATATTTTTGTTATATATTTCTAAGTAATCTTTATAAGATTCTGTATAATAGTAAATGTTCATCTAATGTCAATAATGGTTTAACCCTTTCTTCAAGAAAAAGGAGCAAAGGAGGACAGAAAATAGTGTAGAGAAAGGAGAATTACCTAAAACACAGGTGGCAGTGATGGGAACGTTGGAGTCTTGTGGCGCGGACTGTGGTTCTCACAGAGGCTTGAGAAGTAAGAATGGACAACAGTGAATGTTTCTGTCCTTTGTTGTTCTCTCTGTGAACCCCATGAGGGTGAGTCTGCTTATAAAGACTATGGCTTAGTGGTTTAGAGCTTGGGCCCTGGAACAAAACTACTTAATAGCTACTTAATGGCGTTATGACCTTGAATAAATTACATAACTCCTCTATGCGTCAGCCTCTTCATCTGTTCAATAGAGACATTTGTGAAGGTTAAGTGACTACACAAGTTATTGGAAGAATAGTTGGTAGGTAGTCAGCACCCAAATGTTAAGTCCTGTTGTTTATAACATTGGATGTAAAAAGCCTACAAGTAAACCGTTAAACAATCATAATCCTAAATTCTAAAGTGAGAGCCTCTTAGGCCCTTGTTTGGGATTCCGAGGCCGATAAAGATAACCTGCTCTGCCGATCCAGTGCCTCTGGAACGCTGAGGGTGCTGAAGACAGTGTCACACAGAGTCAGTGAGCACAGCTCTGTGGGAGGGTCCCCAGCTTCTCTCCCGACAGTTGTAAGCCTTTTAGCTTGTCTGTGCATCAGTGTTCTCTGTAAAATGGAGAATGTGGGACCCTTACAGCGTAGAGTAGTTGTAAGTATAATGCATAAGTGCCTGGCACATAATAGGTACTCAGTTAATATTAACTTATTATGAGATCCAGTTTATTCCTATTTCTTTTGTTCATTCCCATTTTTATTAGACTTTAATGATATACACTCCAAACTTGTTCTGCCCTTAACATTGTTGACTACTTCTTTTTATAAATAAGCAGAGAGTGACCCACTCCAGTGGACCCACTCCTTGCTTGGAAAATCCCATGGACAGAGGAGCCTGCAATCCCATGGGGTTGCAGAGTCAGACATGTCTTTAGCAACTTAAACAACAGAGAGAAACTGAAGTCACAACCTTTGGATGTTGGAGGAAAGCCTTTTCCATTATCAGAGTCAGGAATCTTTCTGGGCTCTTCTTTTCCTAGTTGAAACCACTGTCATTAGTATTTGAAGGAATTAGAGATTCAGCTCAGTTTATCACGCTCACATGATACTGAGTTCAGAATAAGACATCTCACCCGGCCAGTTTAAAATAATAGCATTCTTTGCCCTTTTTATTCTCTTTCCAACTGACAGCCTTTATTCTGGGATAGTTATATTAGGAATATTTTCAAATTCTAAAGACATTTCATTCAACCTTTAGAAGAGAAGCTAAATATTTCATAAAGCATTTCAGTATTTGAGTTTTCTTATGGCAACAGAGTTAAAACTGCCTTAAAGCATTTCATTTTCTCTTCAATCTTTCTTCTAAAAGCATGTACCATATCCTCCCTTCTGTCAATTACTTGTACTGTGTTGGATTTGATAGGTAGGAATGTGGGTAAATGTATGAGTTGGTAGAGTTCAAAGTATCACTTTTAATTCTCTTTCATTTGATCTTGAGCCTCTGTGTCCTGGTAGCACATTACATACACAGATATGTGGTTGGGAAAGGTGAGTTGCATTTGAAAGCTGTTGTGTAAGAAGCTAAACCAGTCATTTCATATAAGAATTAGGTATATAAGCAAAAACAGAAGGTTAAATATATATGTTGGTAGCATGTGGGCTAAGTTGCTTCAGTCATGTCCAACTCTTTGTGACCCTATGGACTGTAGTCTGTCAGGCTCTTCTGTCCATGGGATTCTCCAGGCAAGAATGCTGGGGTGGGTTGCCATGCCCTCCTCCAGGGGATCTTCCTGATCCAGGGATCAAACCTGCATCTCTTATATCTCCTGCATTGGCAGGTGGGTTCTTTACCACTAGTGCCACCTGGGAAGCCCATATCTTGGTGCTGTGCTTAGTCACTCAGTTGTGTCCAACTCTTTGCGACTCCATGGACTATAGTCCTCCAGGCTTCTCTGTCCATGGGGATTCTCCAGGCAAGAATACTGGAGTGGGTTGCCATATCCTCCTCCAGGGGATCTTCCCAACCAGGGATCAAACCTAGGTCTCCCGCATTGTGGGTGGAATCTGTACAGTCTGAGCCCCAGGGAAGCCCAAGAATACTGGGTAGCCTATCCTTTCTCCAGGGGATCTTCCCTTCTGCATTGTAGGAGGATTCTTTACCAGCTTAAGCTACTGGGTAAGTCCCATATGTTGGTAGATATACATATTAAATCTCAATGCATAATTTTGTTTACAAGTGGAGTTCTAATTTTACCAGCTGCCAGAACCTAAATAAAGCTTCCTTGTGGGTGGGGTAAAAGGATTGCAGTGACTCATTGGTGCTGATTGTTAATGTAAAGACTGGCTCCAAAGCATTTGTCCTGGTTTGAAAAATGAAGCCAGACTCTCCTTAAAGTGTGTGCTATTTAACTAGAGAAGCATGAGCCCCTTAGGACCTGCATGTAGGGTAAGAAGTAGGGGAATCTTTGCTCACATGCAGATTCAGATGCTGCCCCCGCCACATCACCTCATGTGATGACCTGAGACAAGTTACCACCCCTCTGCATACCCAGAGCATCGGTGCCACCTCTCATATTATGACTGTGGGGGTACTTTTCTCTCCATCTTTCCTGTGACACCCAGCAACATGCTGTGTGCTCAGTGAATAATCAAAATGTTTTGAGTGAATGACATAAAAGATCGAGTTGGAACCTGTTCATTAGAAATGGTTTTAAAGAATTGTTTATCAAGCCAGACTCTAAAATATATTTTCTCTTGAAATCTTCACCTAAACCATTAATGGATATCCCCATTCCTATCTTACCAATGAAGAAACTGAATTTCAGAGGCAAGTAGCTCGTCTGGTTTATACTGTTAGTAAGAGGCGGATGGAGCCTGGAATCGAGTTCCGTTTTGTCTGACTGTAGCATCTGTTCTCTTACTGTCGTCTGCGCTGGTTCACGACAAGCATGTTCCCTCCCCCTTTAATATGCCTTCTCCTGTCATCACGATTAATCCTCATTTAAATGTTTTTCAAGTTCAACTTTCTGCCAGAGACTTAGACCAATTGTTAGATCAGCTGGCCTTGCGTGATTTCGCATGGTGCCAGCTGGGCTCTCTGCATTCAGGTGCTGAATCCACCACCTTCAAGCCACATGGCACTGGGCATGTCTCCTCACTTCTCAGGGCCTCAGTCCTCTCATTTGTAAAATGTGGGCAACAATAGTACCCACCTCACAGGGTCTCTATGACCCTACTTGGTGCCTCTGAAATTCAGTTTCTTCTTTGCTAAGATAGGAATGGGGATATCCATTAGGGGATGATGTGAAGATTTCAAGAGAAAATATATTTTAAAGTCTGGCTTGATGATCTATTGTATATTGCTTTTGAATGGTCCTGGCACATCTGTTGCTGTTGTTCAGAAGCCAGGCTGTGTCCGACCCTTCATCACTCCATGGACTCTAGCATGCCAGGCTTAGTGAGTGCTATATGTGGATTACTTATTGTTTCAGCTAGCATGGTTCAGATAAAGTCATTTATGAAATCCTTTAATCTTGGAATACTAAGAAAGGGGTAAATACTTGTGAATGGTTTAAAAAGTTTTAGCAGCAGAGGCTGACCTTTTTTATTTTCAAAAATAGAATGAAAATAGTTCACTTTCTGATGCTCTTTAGCATGTCGCTCTCTGAAGGCAGTTAACTTGATCTGGGCTAGGTCAGACGACACACTTGATTTCTGTGTCCATCAAGAAATGTGCATCCTTCTCAGGATGAACACACACATGTTCACATATATCCAAACAGTAAACACCAAGGGAACATTAGCAGCTCAGCTCACTGGCTGAACTGCCTCCTAAGGACTAAGAGCTATCTCCTCTGTGATTGAACTGAGTGGAACTCATCTGTAATTGAGGCACTGATAGGATGGGCTTGCTTAAGCAGGTACTGCCTTAAAATTTTGGTTTAAATTTTCTATAAACTAAAAATAAGTTTTACAGTGATTTTTGCTTGCTAAATCCCTGTTCTCATCAGAGGTCCTCTTTCAGAAAAATTAATAAAAAATACTGAATGTGAGGGGGAGGGACTTTTTTGAGAGTACTGAATGTGAAGGGGAGGGACTTTTTTGAGAGTTTTAATTTCAATGCTAAGAATGTGAGACTGGCAACAAGTGTTTCTTCTCCTTCATCTGGGTCTGGTAATATGTCTCTTGGAGCACTCTTTCTAGAGGTCACTGTGGTACCATGAGAGGAGTGGACTCTGGAATGAGATGTGGATTCAGATCCCAGCTCTGCCTCTAGGCTAGGCAGCCACCTCCTTTGACCCTCAGTTTCCCCATCTGTAAAATGACCATAATCAGCACCACTTCACAGATGTGTGTTGACAACACAAGTGGCTGCTTCATATTTTATACTCCTTTCCCCTTTTACTGAAATAGTTTTCAATTTCAATTTGTTCTAAAAATCATGTAATTCTATTTGAAAAATTACCCCTAGACTTTTAACTCCACAAGGCAGGGGGACCATGTCTTGTTTTTTACTGTGTTGCTGTTTCCTGGTCCCATGTCTGATGCAAGGAAAGCTCTGTTTCTCTCCTAGCTGCACACAGTAGTTTTGTCAAAGGGCAATAGTAATCATCCCCATAGTTTCTAGTTAACCAGACTAGGTTTGTCACAGAAGAGAAATAGATAGGAAAATAAAATAAATAGTGAGTATTCTTTATAAAATTGAAATATAGTTGGTTTAACATATTGTGTTAGTTCTAGGTTTAAAACAAAGTGATTCAGATATATATTTTTTCAGAATATTTTTCATTATAGGATATTATAGGATGTTGAATACAGTTCCTTGTGCTATACAGAAAATCCTTATTGTTTATCTATCTTATATGTGGTAGTGTGCATTTGTTAATCCTGTACTCCTAATTTCTCTCTCCTTTCCCCACTTTATCCCTCCCTACTTTCCTCTTTGGTGACCATAAATTAATTTTCCAAGTCTGTGAATCTGTTTCTGTTTTGTAAATAGACTCATTTCTGTTATTTTTTAGATTTCATGTGTAAGTGGTTTTATATACTATTTATTTGTCTGCTTTACCTCACTTACTATGATAATCTCTAGGTTCATCCATGTTGCTGCAAATGACAATATGTTATACTTTTTGTGGCCGAGTAGTATTCCATTATAAACACCACCACTTGTTTATCCATACATCTGTCAATGGATACTTAGATTGTGTCCATGTCTTGGCTATTGTAAATAGTGCTGCTATGAACATTTGGGTGCATGTATCTTTTCAAATTAGAGTTTTCTTTTTCATGGATATATGCCTGGGAGTGGGATTGCTGGATCATATGGTAGTTCCATTTTTAGTTTTTAAAGGGAACCTCCACACTATTTTCCATAGTGGCTGTACCTGTTTACCCACCAACAGTGTAGAAGGATTAATAATGGGTATTTTTAACCTGTCATGAGTGTAGCTATTTGCAAGACTCAACCTTATATTTTCCTTGCAAATATAATCTTCAAATGTATGTTAACCAACTGAGGGCTTTAGCAAATTATCTTATACAAACTTGTAAGTATACATTTTCATATACTTTGACTTTGCTTCTTAGCCTTTAAAAAGATTCATGCATTATAAAGTTTCAAAGTAAGATTCTTTAAAAGCATCTCATTAAGGAACTTTCAAAATGTAAATGATTTGATTCCTCCAGCAGATGATTTGAAAGTGGGAAGTGTGCTATTACTGGTGATAACAGGCTAACAGCTGTTCCATTTTCTCCCAAGTTGGATGACCAAAGTTTCTTCTGCAGATGGAATCCTGGCTTGGCTCCAGTTATCAGACTCTCAGAACATGTATCAGATATGAGTATAGCAAGGAACACAACCATAAGGACACAGTTAAGGGGGTGGCCCAGGAGGACTGGTGCCTGTGGACTGGGTCACCCTCAGGGTGCCCTGGGGTGTTTGGCAGGGAGGCAGAGAAAGATAATGGAAGAAGGGGCAAAAAGGAACAACAAGGAAACTGGTGGTAGAAAATGACACGAGAGAGATGGAATAGATGAGATAGAGGAGTTTGAATGAGGAAAACTAAAATGTGGCCTTTCAAAGACTTGTCTGCAGCAGTGAGGTGAACATGTGTAAAATGTGCTTTTGTGTAATGCAGCACTGAATTGTATCATGAAGAAAATCTGATTTTTATAGTCATCTTTGACTCTCCAGGTAAATATGCATAAACTCAGAGAAACAGGCAGGTCAAATACTAAGAACAGAAACAAACTTAGGTACAGGCAGAATTCTGATACAGGCAGAATATGTTTCACAAAAAAGTTCAGGTACATGTCTCAACTCTATTGATTGCTTAACTTTTTCTACTGATTGAAATTACCAGAATTCAATAAGCCAGTGCCTAGACATGCTTTATGTTCTGCTGAAATTTTTACTTCAGTGATATTTATCTTTTTTGTTCCCAGTAATGTCCAGCAGTGTCCTTCACACAAAGCAGCTGCTTAATAAATATTTGTTAAAAGAATGAATAAGCGACTTCCCTGGTGGTCCAGTGATTAAGAATCCTCCTGCCAGTGGAGGGGACACATGTTCAATCCCTAGTCCAGGAAGATGCCACATGCTGTGGAGCAACTAAGCCCATGCTTCATAGCTACTGAGCCCGCACTCTAGAGCCCATGCTCTGTAACAAAAAAAGCCACTGCAATGAGAAATTCATGCCCCACAACTAGAGAGTAGCCCCTTCTGGCCACGACTAGAGAAAGCCCTTGCAGCAGCAATGAAGACCCAGCACAGACAGAAATAAATACATAAAAGTTTAAAAAGAATAAATGAAAGATGAGTATCTATTTTACTAGGATTTGATTTATATTACAAAATAAGTAAAATTTTGCATTTTCCCTCATTTTCTCATGTTGTTACTTATATCAGCCTCATTTTCCTTCATTCACACCGTGAACACCCTAGCAGAGCTTCTGAAGATGAACATCAGATATTTGCTTTTCTACATCCAAGTGTGAATTCTCCTGCACGTTGCATAGCTCAGTGTATAGAGTGGAGCCTATTTGTTTTCTCTAAGAATATCCTCTCATGATACGAGAATAGATCTGTCCACTTTACAGAACAGAACACTGGTTGACACACCACACAGAAACAGGCTGAGAGAAGTGGAGAAATAGCAGATGACAAAAGTCTCAGAAATCAGATGGATTTTAGTATCACTTGCCTTCAAAATTTCTGTTTATATTCTTATGGCTACAAATAAGTAGGAGGGGAGGTGGAAAGCTAAAATTCCCCATAATAAGGAGATGTGCTTAGATTTTTATTACAAGTTAACTCACCAGTTAAGTATTAAAATATTAATCAAAGATAATCAAAAGGTAACTCTGAAGACAGGTAAAGTTCAATAGAGAACTAGCATCCCAAGCCATCTCAGTGAGTTCAAATACAGAAGCCTGTCCTTCCTCCTTTCAACCTCCAGGTGGTGCTGTTTACCCAGCCACGGCAAGCCGGTGGACAGCCCCATTTCCTTCCCTTAAGATTCAGAGCTGGACTTCCATTTTTTCAAAATATTTTCCGTTTCCACAGATGTGTTCTTTTAAATGGCCAATAAATTTTTATAACCACTGTTTGAAAATTTGCAAGATTATTGTGAATTGTGCTTCTTAGCCAAGAAGTTTTTTTTTTTTTTTTGATGTCCAGGATACACCCAAAGTTAAGCGTTTACATTTGTTCCTTGGTCCCGTACCTTTTTTAGTTTCTTAGAATCCAGGCTCAATCACAGACATTTGAGCTGTCAGGAGAACTCATTCAAGTCCCTTTAAACACTTACGTGATTTAAAAATGGATTTCTCGTTCAGTTAAGGCACCTCAAATCCTTGGGCTTCTAAGTAAAGAACACATCTTTACTTTATCCCCCAAAGCCAGGTTCCTAGCAGACTTGACCTGATTTTTTGGTGAGGGGGCTCTTGTCAGACACCCAGAAATGTTTTGATGATTTGAGGTCACCTTTCCAATGACACCCTGCAGTCCAATCTAAATTCCTCAAAAAAAAAAAAAAAATTGCAAAATCTTTCCTAGGGAAAAACCATAGGGGTGCCATGAATAGTCTGTTTCCATTTTAATAGATTTCAGCGGCAGGAATGGTGGGAATTTCGTTGTACAATGTGGACATGGGATGGGACTGCAGTGGTATCAGTTTCACCATTGATGAGGTATGAAATTTTTAAGATTGGCTTTAAAAAATAACCTATTAACATGCTTTTCTTGTTCTTTTCCCCCCTTTTCTGTCACAAGGGGTTTGTAAACAAACTGGATGAATTTATTCAATGGTTAAATGAAGCCATGGAAACCACTGAAAATTGGACACCTCCTAAAGCAGAGACGGATGGCCTAAAACTGTACCTGGAGACGCACTTGGTAAGCAAGACTGTGTGGTTCTTGATGTTAGTTAGGGAAGGATTTTAATGTGGTCCCTGTTTGTTTATGGAGAATGTCAATTTTACTTATCAGAAGTCATTATATGCTAATAAACCATGTTTTAATGGGGTAAGTTACAGAAGCTGAACGTTTACAGGCATTTCAAGTAATACTATGAAATCTAAATTCTCCATATTTCAAGCTATTTTTTTCAGAAAGATAAGTAATTATTTTTAAAAATATCTTAGAAAATTTTACTAGACCCTTTCTTTCTAAAGTGATGACAGAAGTTTTTCTTCTTCTTAAAAAAATAAAGGTCATTTTGATGACCATTCTAAGCTTTCTAGAATTCTTGTAAAATTAATGAACCTCTCATTATCAAGAGGGTCTACTTTATCTGTTCTACACTGGGTTATTTTAATAAAATATTTAAAATGATGATCTCCATCATTTTTGCTGCTATGTGGGTTT
Source organism: Antilocapra americana (assembly GCA_007570785.1). NCBI lineage: Eukaryota > Metazoa > Chordata > Mammalia > Artiodactyla > Antilocapridae > Antilocapra > Antilocapra americana. Next base: position 4,492,804 of record ML661902.1, read on the forward strand.
TTCAGCATATAATTAATACAACTGTCATTACTCTTGTCCCTGTGCACAAGGAAAGCCATGGAGAGAAAGTGGAAAACACTTGGATGAATATGCTTCTGAATATGTTAGAAGCAAGAATTATAGACTGGGGGACATTTGATGAACCTCATGAGGTTTTTACTGAATGCTTCAAATGGCCGATATCAATTATGAAGGGGTGGAAACCAAGTAGTGGAGTGTGATAAAGCATGAAGAAAAAGCACGTTGTCAGAGGAAATGAAAATTCAAGCTTTCAGGATCTCATCTTTATTCCTTTCACTGATAGCATAAAATTGACAAAGGCAATGAACACGAATTCTTGGGTACCCAGCTGTGGGGCTGATTCTCTGCCCCTCTCACACACTCAGAATTTGGATCAAATAAACATTGTGTGGGAGTCCTGCGCGTATGTGAGTTCACAGGGTTCCAAAACTGTTCCCTGTGATATTAAGTGCATGGAGGAGAGAGAGGAAGGAGAGAGAAGGAAAGAAGGGGAGAGAGAGCAGGGATGTTTTAGTTCTTTAGTGTTTGTGTTTTGCAGTGTGTTTTATATCATTGCAAGAAAAGCAGGAAAAACAGCCTCAAAATCCTATTGCTATATGAAGATATCCTTGTGGATGATTTTTTAAAAAACTCACAAACTGTGTGGTAGAGGCTGAGTATATTGCTTCCATTTTTAGAGACCTGGGTTGATGATGTGTAAAAATGCCACTGACCCTAACTACCTCTCTTATACATGGGTTTTTAAATACTACCCTTAATATTCAAATCCCTGTTGAGTAGAGCCTTGATTTTTCTTTAAAGAGGGCATTTCATAATAGCAAGATAAAGATATTCACTGCTTTATAATGTAAATTGTATTAATTAGGATGTCAACTTTTCACTGGCATTGTTCTGACAGAAATTCTAATCTGTGTTTAAACAGGAGTATATGAACTTTATTTCACATTAAATGTGCTGTCTTAATTTCTCTTGATTTAATATTTTATGGAAAACACAAATTTCATTTTTGAGGTCCCAGAGGGCATGAGGACACAAAGGGCACTTTAACTCTAGGTTATTTATTGAAAACCAGGCAAGGAAAATATGAACCAGGGTCTCTCCTCTCTTTGGGAGTTGAATGACCTAACCTCTTTTTAAGTAATATGTACTCCTCTTCTCAAATCCATATTGCAGAATTATTCACTTAGCACCCCTGTGTTGGCCTTTGTCTCATTCTAGCCTAAGACCACTCACTAGAACTTTCTGTGGTGATGGCATATTCTATATTGCACGCCCGTTGTGGGAGCCACTAACCACACTTATCTACCGAGCACTTGAAATGTGGCTAGATTAACTGAGGAAATGAATTGTTAATTCTAATGAACTTACATTTGAATTTAAATTGCCACATGTGGCCTGTGCCCATTGGATTCTGGTCTTGTAAACTGCAGAACTCTTTACAGACCGTAATGAATTGCAGGTATCCAGTACCGGCTTCATAATGACATTCCCGCCTGAAATATAAAAACTATTATCCTCTTTGCAATGGATTCTACCTTAGGTCCACAGCAAACAGCCCTTCTTAAAATGTCTATCTGCCTCTTAAAGGATAACCTGGTTTCCACCTAATGATCAACACTTTCTTGAGTGAATTTTCTCCACTACCATGTCTGTATTAGTTGCAAGAGATAATATAGGAACATTTTCATTACCTCTGCTTTGCAAATAGTGAGGGACTATAATCTCAGATTTGTTCACTGTTGTTGTATCACAGTCTTATGAACTGAAATTAAGAGTAATTTTGTTTTAATAGTTACTGAAGACCTAGTGTGTATGGATTGCTATTGAGTCGCTGTTTTACTGCATGCTGTGTTTGTTAATCTAGCCTGTCATTTAAACATCTTACATGCAAACTCTGCATTACTCTGTCTGAGCACAATGTCTATCTACATAGCTCCTGAGCAATATTGTCATTTATATTTTTTATTGTATTTTTTTACTATAGTGCTGAGTTAATATTATTCTTCTTCTCAAAAGTAGGTGAAAAAAAAATCAACCTTTCCATAAAGAAAGTGTACAACTAAGCCAGAGATTTATATTTCTTAGTTGCCCCGTATAAGTCTTTGCTGCTTCTTAATGAATGGGCAAGAGGTATTTGCAAGAGTATCTAGTATATGGAGTTAGCTACATGATGAACGTCTCTATAATTTAATGTTAAACCAAAGGATGTGAAAGCCTCTGGGTCCCATGTCTTCCCTGATTTAATAACGTGATAGACTAGTTGGCACCCTGCAACATTTATTATAAAGAAAAGCAAATAAACAATAACAAAAGTTGTACATTTATATTTTGATACTTAATTCAATTATTTTCCATGACAGTAACCAAGGGTTTTTACCAAAACAAATCAATTAAAGCTTCACAATACCTTTATGAGAGATATGAAGAAACTTTATTCTAACGGTAAGAAATACTGTGAAATTGCAATGATACATCAATGATTTTCCATGATAATTAATCATCTGCTTGCAACCTGGCTGCTCCTTCAAAAATACAATTCATGTCTTTTTAGAAAATGACATTTTCAGGAAAATGTCAGGTTGGAAAGGTATTTGCAAATATTGAGCACATTGGATGACCCTCTTTAAAAACTACTTTTACAGTAGCACTGTATACATGTGTTCTTGAGTGGATTTCCTTCTTCTTTAACTCTGTCCACTTTTTTAAACAGCTTCATTTAGGTATAATTTTGACATACTAAATTGTGTATATTCAAACAATTTTACAAGTTTTGACAAATTGACAAATATATACACTCATGAAACTGTCAGTACAATCAAGACAGGCAACATATCTATCACCTCCAAAAGCTTCCTCCTGCCCCTTTGTAATTGCTCCCTCCCTGCCCTCTCAGACTTTTCTTCATCCTAAGTAGTAATGAGCCTTCTGTCACTGTTAGTTCAGTTTGTACTTTCTAGAATTTTGCATAAGTGCAGTCAAGCTATATGTTCTCTCTCTCTTTTTTTTCTTTTTCCTTTTTGGTCTGGTTTCTTTCACCCAGCATACTTACTTTGCTTTTGTATGTTTCAATTGTTCATTTTTGTTGCTGAATAGTATTCCTTTGTGTATATATAATACAATTTGTTTATCCATTCACCTGGTGGTGGACACTTAGGTCATTTCCCTCACCACCATTTTTATTGTATAAAGAAACAAAAGTCACCCAAAACTACATTTAAGTAGAAGCATCATAAATAGTTTTTCCTTCAAAAGGATTTTTATTATCTTCATTTAGACTGCTGATAAGCAAAGCAGGAGAGCAGGACAGTAATTTTTTTCCTCATAGATTACAGTCCATGTCCATTTGTTCCTGAAAAGACAACTTACATTTCCTAAATAGTGTTTATCCATGCCTAACTCACCAAATGGCACCACATCATATGCAATCAATTGCAGGAAAACAAAGCAGAAATTGTTTTTTGTTTTTTTTAACCTGTAGTCAGAGTATCCAGTACGAGAAGACAAAGTCAAACTGATACCAGACATCTGTACAGTAATTAGGAAAAAGAGCCAAGCCCAAAGGCCTGGCTTAAACTTGGATAAATTTGCACAGGCAGCGCCATGTCAGGTTGGGCAGCCATTAACCAACCACATGGAAATAGCCTTGGAAAGACAACATTCTTAATTCAGTTTGATAAATGAGAAAACATGGCGGGGGGAATGATGATGATGAGTCCATATATATTAAGCACCTATGAGTGCCAGGCAGTTATTTACATGTTAGGAATACATGGCAAATGAGTTCCACATCTTTCTTCCAGGGATTTGTAATCTAAGGGAGAGGACCATAGATTAAATGTAGTCATCTATAGACCCATAAATGACAAATGTAATGTAATTTTGAGCAGTAAACTTCTTGTAAGATAAGCTGAGTACTATTCGGAGCATAGTATAAAGTTTTATTGTTCTTCCTCAGGATAGGGAAGGCTCAGAGACGTAATTTGACGTAGACCTCATAGGCCGTATATGATTTCTTGGATAAAGAGGGAAGGAGAGGAAATGAGAGGAAATTTTATCGGCAAGTAAGGGTTGTGGGGTGAGCTATTTGGCTGAGGCTAGGTTGTGTCTTGCAGGTTAGGGCTGGATGGTAAAAGAGATTGACTGTCCTTTGAGTGGATTGAACTTTTCTCGTAGGCAATGGGGATTCATAGAAAGTTTGATTTTATTTTAAAGCAGAAGAGTGACAAGAATCAACTGTAAATTCCATGGGGGATGTCTCAGCTTGTCATGAATTAACTGGATAAGTCCATGGATTAAGTGAGAGAATAACAATGGGCATAGTGGAAAATGAATTTGAGTATAGCATTTGAGGGTCTTCCCTGGCAACTCAGATGGTAAAGAATCTGCCTGCAATGCAGGAGACCTGGGTTTGATCCCTGGGTCAGGAAGATCCCCTAGATGAGGGATGGCTACCCACTTCAGTATTCTTGCCTGGAGAATTCTGTAGACAGAGAAGTCTGACAGGCTGTAGTCCATGGGGTCGCAAAAAGTCATGCCGTGACTGAGTAACTATCTCACACACACAGCATCTGAAAGATGTGCTGGTACTGGCACTCCGGTGTCAGGTTTTTTTAATGTGGTTTTTGTTTTTGTTTTTGAGTAACTATTACGTGGATAGAACACAGAATCCTAAAGGTAAATAAGGAAGGGAGTAAAAAGACACGCCTCCCACCTATGTCCACCCCCGCGCCCCCAGCTACCACCTTTACTGGTTCTCTTCCTGAGGTGACCATTATTCCTTGTTTCTTTGTATTCTTGCAGAGTTATTCCTGGTATTTGAAAACAAATGCATATGTATGATTAACTTTGTTCTTTTAATTTAAATTAGCAATAATTCAAAATCAGTAAATATATAACTACTGCATCCTTTTGAATGGCTGCACGGTGTTCCATTTATGAATATGCCGTCGTTTATTGATGAAAGCGTAGGTTGTTTGCAGTCTTTTTCTATTATAAACAGTGCTTCAGTGAATATCCTTGGATATTCATTATCTTGCATAGTATTGGCTTATCTTTAAAATAAATACCTTTCATGTGAAACTTCCGGGTCAAAGGTTATACATATTTAAATTTTTCATGTATTGTCAAATTGTCCTTGACAGAGATAGTACCAGTTTATACTCAGAAATGCATGAGAAATCCCATTTCTGCACATCTTTACTATTAGACCATGTTATCAGATCAGTTGATCTTTGTCCCTTTGATAAATGTCATCTCATTGTACTTTAGTTTTTATTTCTTGTATTTAGGTGGTGTTGAGTACCACCTTTTCTTTTTAGAAGTCGTTTGTATTTCTTTTCTGGGAACTGTATGCTCATATTCTTAATGTACTTTTCTGCTGGGTCATTGCCCTTTTGCTTTGGAATTTATGGGAGCTTTGTGTATATTAAGGAAATGAGTCCCTTGTTTTTGACGTGAATAGAAAATGTTTTTAAAAGAAACTATTTTGGGGGTTCCGTTCTAAAAGAACACGGATATCTCAGCAGTTTGAGGAATCCACGGTTAGGCAGGCCTGAAAGTCAGGCTGATAAGTATGAAAAACGTCTCTAACCCTGGCAAAAGCGTGTTTGGATTCTAGTACTGAAAAGGCCAGTATGTGCTAGAGACAGTCATGGATGGAACAAGCCTGAGATTAGGGAGGCTGTTATGGAGTGAGAGGATTAAGCGAGGTCTGAGCAATGAGAGAATGGAGAGGAAGTAGACAGGGTTAGGCAGGAGATGGATACGAATAGAGGGGATGGATTAGAAAGGGGGTGAATTAGAAAGAGATGTCAGCAGAAAAAGATCTCTTCGCTTTCTAATGCTGTTGTCGGGTCAGAAGTCTCATTACCAACATCTGGTTTGTCTTCTGTAGTCTCTCCTGATGCTACCAATGCCCTTGGAATTAGCACAGGAAGGCCTACTGCCCCACAGCAGACAGAAATCTGAGCAAGACTTCAGTGTAATGAAGGGTCTAGAAATTGGCTGAAGGCTTCTCTGTGTATGGGGTGGGATTGACGCTCCAGGGCTATTCTAGGGGTTTGTGAAATCAGGGAATGTGAACATTATAAGAAATATTCACATGGAAAAGAGGGGACATTACTAGAACTCAACAATTACTGGGGGAATTTGCTGAAGGGGGAAGAAACTTTGTCTTTCATACAGCTGTTGTAATTATGGAACTCTAGTTACAGGAAAACATAAAGTTATACTCACTGGAAAAATTTAAACTATATAAAAGACCATGAAATTAAAAGTAGAAAGCTTTACACTTTCTGGATAACCAACATAAACAGTTTATTCTATATCTTTTTGGGCTTTTTTACATAAACTGCCTACATTTTAAAGATTTTTCACTCATTGACATACTGTTCAATGATTGTTTTTGTCTCTTAATATATCTCAGACATCCTTCTGTCAGAACATGAAAATCAGCGGCACGTTTTAGCTGCTCCTTAGTATTTGATTGTGTGGATTTGCCACACTTTTCTTAACCATTCCCATAATTATGCCTCTTTGTTTACGCTTTGGCAAATAATACTGCAATGAGCATTCAAGCTGTCGGAACACCAGTTGAGAGTTTCCTCCTTGTCCCGTTGCTGTCTGTCCAGAGCAGAGTTGCTGTCTACCTGAGTTGCTGCTATAGACAGACAGCAACAACAGCAGCAGCTCAGGGTCCCGTGTAACGAGAGTCTACCATGTTTTCGGTAAAGCTTGCTCCAGTTTGTAAAAAGTGAGTAGGGCCATGTTTGTGTGTGTGTAGCTTTGAATTTGTGTTTGTAGGGGTAGTTTTTTTTTTTTTCTTCACTTTCGATATAAACTTTTTTTTAAATTTTCTTTACTTTATTGTGTTGGTTTTGCCATACATTGACATGAATCTGCCATGGGTATACATATGCTCCCCCTCCAGAACACCCCTCCCTCCTCCCTCCCGATTCCCTCCCCCTGGGTCATCTCGGTGCACCAGCCCCGAGCATCAACCCTGGGCTGGCGATTGACTTCACACATGATAACTAACATGTTTCAATGCCATTCTCCCATATCCTCCCACCCTTGCCCTCTTCCACAGAGTCCACGAGACTGTTCCATACATCTGCGTTTCTTTTGCTGTCCCACATGCAGGGTTCTCGTTACCATCTTTCTAAATTCCATATATATGTGTTAGTATACTGTATTTTTGTTTTTCCTTCTGGCTTACTTCACTCTGGATAATAGGCTCCAGTTCCGTCCACCTGAGTAGAACTGATTCAAATGAATTTTTTTTAATGCTGAGTAATATTCCATTGTGTATACCACAGCTTTCCTATCCATTTGTCAGTTGATGGGCATCTAGGTTGCTTCCATGTCCTGGCTATTGTAAACAATGCGGCGATGAACATTGGGGTACACGTGTCTCTTTCAATTCTGGTTTCCTCAGTGTGTATGCCCAACAGTGGGATTGCTGGGTCATATGGCAGGTCTATTTGCAGTTTTTTAAGGAATTTCCACACTGTTCTCCATAGTGGCTGTACTAGTTTGCATTCCCACCAGCAGTGTAAGAGGGTTCCCTTTTCTCCACATCCTCTCCAGCATTTATTGCTTGTAGACTTTTGGATGGCAGCCATTCTGACTGGTGTAAAGTGGTACCTCATTGTGGTTTTGATTTGCATTTCTCTGATAATGAGTGATGTTGAGCATCTTTTCATGTGTTTGTTAGCCATTTTTATGTCTTCTTTGGAGAAATATCTGTTATGTTCTTTGGCCCACTTTTTGATTGGGTCGTTTATTTTTCTAGAATGGAGCTGCAGGAGTTGCTTGTATATTTTAATAGCCAATGAAGCAATGGACAAACAGTTAATCTCAAAAATATACAAGCAACTCCTGCAGCTCCATTCTAGGGGTAGTTTTTAAAGCCCACTTTCCAGAACCTTGTTCATCTCAGAAGTGGTCCCTGCAATTTGAAGTATCTTCCGCAAGGGGGCACAGACGCACCAAAATCCTGCAGACAGTGCTTTCGTATTGGTGCAGAATGGTCTGAAAACTTCCTTATTCCTTATTGTGTCATTACCCTAAGAACTTACAAAAGCAGATTGAAACAAACTAATAATGTGACTGGCTAACAAAATCTCAACATCTACAGATGTTTTCATGCATTTATTATTTATATTTAGATCTTTATGTTCTATCATTTTAAATTAAATCATATTTTTTATTTGTATCATAAGAAAAACATGATACTTCTCACAGAGTTTTTAGTCATGCTAGAAAATTTCCCAAAATACATTCAGCTGTTTTTCTTTAGCTTGCCCTTCCATGTCCACCTGTGTTCCAGTTTTCATTGTTTGAAGATAAGGGATGACAGGCTTTCCACTTCCCACTTCCTGGTGCCCACCTCTCCCTGCCTACCCTCCTCTGCTGAGATGATAGGCAGCTCTGGCCCAAAAAAGTTGAGCTTCACAAGACCAGCAGCTACCACATGCCTGTACTTTTCAGTTAATAGGAGACCGTCGACAGACTTCAAAAGCCTGAGCTGTGTGAGTTTGGCCGCCACCCGACTCAGCCTCACGGAGCAGGGCTGGTGGCCTTGTAGGAGCTTTGAAGTTCTGTGTGCTTGCCCCCCTTGATTCCTGTCAGTTTAAGGTGAGTAGCTGAGAGTTTAGTAGGGAGCAGCATTTCTTCTCTTTGAGGGATTTGAGGTACTCAACTTGCAGCCTTGAGTTCCTTCCTTTGGTAGTTTGTGGAAGAAAGATCTGTCTGGGATTTATAGCATACAGGCATTTTGAGGTTGATGGGTGGGGACAGGGGGCTCATGTGAGACTCCTGAACCACATCCTTTTGCTCATATAACGAATTCTATGCATCTGGGAGACAAATAGTCTTGTCTTCCCTTTGAACTGTTCAAAGTACCTGGGGATGTACTTCTTCCCTGACTCAGTTAAGGACTCTTGTTCCCATCATTTTGAAAATTACTGTCACTTACACATTTTCCTGATTTATTACTTTGTTCTTTTTCTTTCGGATGTGATGACTGTTTTAAAATAGAATGACAGAGAATAACTGGATTTATTGAGCACTTGCTGTTTAGGATGGTGGTATGCTAAACGCTGAAAGAAAGTTTGCAGACTGCCTTGTACTATGAGGGTTTCTGCATGGACTGAAGAACTAACTCTGTGTATGGAGAAGAGCCAGTGAGTGACCTAACTCACTTGAGCCAGGGTGCTGTCACCCACCATCTGTCTCCCTGTGTAGACCTGTGTGCAGATCTTACTTATCTACTGTGTCACATAGAATTTTGGAATCTTGAAACAATTCACCTGGCATAAATGACATTAAGATAAATGTTTCAGGCCTGAAACAGATCTTTAGCTAGAAAAATGCTTGTCATGTCTCCTGAAGGTATTGTGAAGATCTGTTGTTTGTGAAGATGCTTTCTTCATTTCGGGAGAGCCATGCACACCCTTCGGAGACCTGAGAACAGGTGTGAGTCGCTCGGGTGTCCCTAGAGAGGTTGAATTTCTCCCTAGCTTCCCTGCCTGAATGATTCGCCTGTGACTTGCGAGATGGCTTGTGTCTTTTTGGTGTCTCCTCTGACACCCTGCCCTGCACATGCTTAATGAATACTAAACAAATCTGCCAGATGAATACATGAACATTTGTAAAAGCATCGTTGCAACCATTACAGCAGCAAATTATAACTAAGATTATAAACCATGAATGTCTGCAAGAATTCCCTGTACAATTTCTAAATCAAAATGGACCCTGGTTACAGACTTTCTGGGTATTGTCTGGTATATTTGTGACAAGAAAAATACCTATATAGAGAAAAAGTAGGATATTTTTCTTCTACTTTCAGGATGTAATTCATCCCCTTTGGCAGAAAACACAAGGAAAATAAAAATGTTAAGTCAGATATTAGAAAGGTTAAAAAAAATTCCACAGGTTAACGTTACCATTTCAAAAGATGAAGACTATATGACTAGACAGGATGTTAATGACTTGACATTAGAAAATTTATTAAATTTATTTCTAAAGCATTTTGGTTCCCCCTCTCAAATGCATGAAGCATGTGGGAGTTGGAATAGATCTGCCCCAGGCTGCCAAACAAATTTTTAATGGAACTCGAGTCCTTCAGGGATTGTCCTAAATCCACATAATATTCTTAGGTCTTGGTGTTTGCACTGGGACCTGTATATTAGCAGATGTACATGTGAATAATATACTTATATCCATCCATCACCTTAGTGACTCCACATCTGTAGAGGCTGCTGCACATCAATTATTCCACCGCAGGGGGTAGGGAGATATTTGGGCTAGCATTGACCTCTTTTTTCAATTAGGGCCTCAGAAGGCCTAATTGTGTTCTAGAAGTCAAATGGTCCCTTTGGACAGAACCTTTGTGAATCCGTTTGGCCTAATGTGGCCGTGCTGGAGAGTCAATATGGTTACCTGTGCCAGGTGTGGAGGCAGCATCCAGAAAAACATGAAAATTTTGTCACTAAGAGGCACCATCAATATTCAGGATCTCTCCAACTTCTCTAATCCTTGCATTAGATATTAGCAAGTCTATCAAAAAAGAATGCCAGCCTTAGTAAAATATATATACCTTCCACAAAAAAATGCAACTGTTTGAAAGAAGTTGTAATTTGTTTGAGGAGGTAAATTCACTTTCAAATGCTGGATGTTTTTATTATCTGAGATTTCAGGGGCAAAAAGTTTCTTCAGAAAGAACAAGACTTTTATCTTTATATCTTCAGTTCAGTTCAGTCACAGTCGGGTCTAACTCTTTGCGACCTCGTGAATCGCAGCACGCAAGGCCTCCCTGTCCATCACCAACTCCCAGAGTTTACCCAAACTTTATATCTTAATGCCCTTAAAAACAAACAGAGAACAAAGCTTTTATAATGTTTATGTCTTTGTTCATAAACTTAGAACATCTTTCTCAACAGTACATAGTACTTTTCATTTTATGAAGCTTCTGATACTTTACGTGGTGGTGTGTTGCATATTGTCATAACTAATAAATCAGTGACAAATGTAGCCACCTCATTTTGTTGGGGAGATATATAATTGTGGTGGTAGCTGACCATTTATTTAATTATGTGGTAAGTACCATATGATGAGAGGGTAAAGTTAAATTGATGATTTGGGCTATCTCAGCCAGGATACAGTTTACATGGCAATTACACCAGGATCATCTCAGTGTAATTGGCAAGTAATTTTGTAAGCGAAGGAACATGACAGCTCATTTACATGGTGTTCAATGAATAAAATTTGGGAACATTTATCAACCACTTCTAAGTGAAGTGATTGCACCATTATTGACCAAAATGCTGTGTAGGTGATTCAAAAGCATCGTGGAAGGTTTCTGGTATGAGTCTGCATTTGTTTGCTCCCTGAACATTTATTAGGTGTGAGCTGTGTGCCAGGCACTGTCCTAGGCAGTGAAAATACAAACACCAGTGAAACGTTACGTCCTCCTCTCACAGAACTCATGGTTGGGAAGCAGGCCTGTCATCAGTAGTTCACAGCAGTGTAATAAGTGGAGGTCTGAGCTCTGCACAGGTACTGTGGGTGCTGGGGAGGGGGAGCCAGGAGGGTGTAAGATGGTCAGGGAAAGCTTTCTAGAAAGGGTGACACCTGAGATGAATTATAAAGAACTAAAGCAGGACTGAGTTAGGGGAGGGGGAAAGGACCTTCCAGACAGAGGTGGCTGCAAGAGCAGAATCTTAGATGAGCAAATGGCTGGTGTGAGCTGGAAATTTTAAGCATTTCAGGCACATTTCAAGGCAGACCTGGTGCCCAAGAAGCAGACTTGATGGAGATCTCACAGGCCAGACCTTATCCTGCAACCTGGGGAAGCATTGGGAGATTTTAACAAGCATCTTTCTCAGAGTTGGACCACTCCATGTAATAAAATATTTGTATTGTGCTATTATGATATGCCAGGCTCTGTTCTACAGATATCAGGGCATCTCATCTTCACAGCAACCCCATAAGGCAGGCACTAACATGTCTTCATTTCACAGATGAAGAAACTGAATACACAGAGAGTGCCCAAAGCTATGGAGAGGGTGATGGAGGAGCCAAGATTTGAACCCAGGCCTCTCTAGCTCCAAAGCCCATGCTTGTCCCCATCTCCCACACCGTGTCACAGTCCCCTTGATATAATCGATTGTAACTCCTTGTTTTTAAGATGCACACTCCTCCAACTCCTATCTCTGCTTCTAGATTGTGGGCTCTGTGAGGCCAGGAACTATATTTATCTTGCTCACAGCCATATCTCTCAAGGTTAAGATGATGCCTGCACCTTCAGAGGCATGCCACAAATAAAGAAAATATATAGTTTTTAGGGGGTCATGACTGGAGGCTGTTGAAGTCAGCCTGGCAAGGGATGACATTGTGGGCCTGAATTAGTCAATGCAGAGTGGTGAGAATGGGAAATAAATTGGCAGAACTTAGTGATTGATTGGACATGTGGATTTTGTTGGCATATCCTCACAGTATTTCTAATCTCCAACTCCTACACTGGAGAGATGACTTGGCAATACAGTCTGAAGCGGAGGGAAGCTCATGCTGCTCTTCATAAAGCTCTCACATTCCTGAGACGAAATGTTGTGGACTGAGGATGAGAAGTTAGAAGAAAGTTTCCTGGAGATAGTTAAAAATAGAATGAACACATCTGCCTGGAATGGTAGAGGGACAGAGCTGCCCTAGGGTAGATGAATGGTTAGATGGCCTTTGGGATTCTTCCCCCTTTGAAAATCTTCTAGTTTAGAATAAATAAAAATTCTCCTGAACCATCTGTCCTTAACTGTCTGGCTTAAAGATAAAATCAAAGTGTCCAAGAATTGGAAAATATTCAGTCCAAATGCCTGGATTGTAGATAAGGAAACAGAAGCCCAGAAGGGTTAGATGACTTGTCCAAGGGCACACACCTGAGGCAAAATGAAGATCCAGACCACTGGTCTGTCAGTCCCCGACTCCCTGGACTCTCAGTGAGCAGCGTCTGTGTTCCATGCCCTCTGTGGCAGGCCTGTGCTGGGTGCTGGCCCAGAAGCAAAGAGAACCTGGCATCAGTACTTGAGGAGTGCAGACACCCTCAACAGAAGCGCCACTTGTCACCTAAAAATGTCGTGAAGTACCACCTACTGCGCAGAACATTTGGAAAACAGAGACAATGAGTTTGAAAGTCTATAATGGCTTTTCTTTAGCCCCACTCGTTGCCAAACACTGCTCCAGTGCTTTCCAGTCATTGCCACTAATTCTCACAACAACTTGAAGTTAGACAATATTACATTTTATGTTTCAGAAAGCTAAAACCCCCAGAACTCGTTCCATAAGACCAGACTAAGTTCACTCCAAGTTCTAACTGCACAGTCCACATAAGTTGCATTTCCCTACTGTCTTCTTCTACACACTGGGTCTGTCCATTGTATCACAGATTCAATTTTAAGCTTTCATTTTTTTTGGAAGGCAGCTGTGCTAACCACTGTACCACCAATGCTGAACTTTCATTTTTTTTTACTTGTAACGTGTTCTGTTTTTCATGTCAGTTCATAGTCTTCATTTTAATGGCTATGTAGTGTCTTATGAAGTTTTTAGGAGGTTCTTAAATAAATATTTACTCATAAAAATCTTTCAATTTTCAACCCACATGGCATTTAGAAGGTACGTATTATATTTTGAGGACCATATGACCATCCTCTATCAATGGCATTGGGATGAGCAGGAGAGAAAATGCCAGGCTAGCCACAGGGGATCATGACTTTCTTCCCCTCCAAGAGCCCTTTGGGGGATGTAGGATGGTGCTCGGCACAGCTCAGAATAGAGCCCAGGGAGAGATGGCCTGAGACAGGTAGCAGGTGACTTTTCAAGGCCCTGCTTCTCTGACTGAACACACATTCTTCCTCTTGTCCTTGTGACAAAGGAAGTTTTCATTTTCTTAGGGTAGTAAAAATCTTTTGTGTGAAGAAAAAGTGTCATCAGGTGTCTTATTCATCAGCATATATACCATCTCTTTAAAATGACAGTGGGAGTAAAAGTTCATCAGTTCAATATGTCTTTCACATTTGGAGACTCCTGACTAATAAAACTCTGGTATTTATCATCAGAACAGCCAAAGAACTAAATTCTGGCACATGCTATTCTCACGCACTGAGAAAAACTTAAAAAGACAGAAGATTGTCTCCATTCTTCCTTCTTTCATTCATTTAGAAGAAAAAGTATACCTTTTTTTAATTAAAAAAAATATGAGCTTGCAGAAACATCTGGCCTCTATTACCAAAGCAGCCTCCTAAATGGTCTCCTTTTCCACCCTTTTAAAATCAACTCTGCATAACAGCTAAGATGTTTCTAGAACACAGAATTCTACCAGTCACTCTCTCATGTTGTCAACGTCTTCTACTTCTTCTGTGGCTCTTAGAGTTAAATATCACACATAGCCACAGCTCGCAGCTCCCCCTCTTCCACCTTGTCTTACCCACACCAAGGTGCTTCTACCTCCCGGCTTCCTGCTGCAAGACAGGGTGTCTCCAGCCCCACATGGAAATCTGGTCCTTTCTCCACGAGCTCCCCACTGGGCTCTGCAGAACCTGGCTCCCAGTTGAGCTCCCTCAGTACCTATCCAGCACTGTCATACTCATGTGGAAGATAGCCTACAGTCTTGTTTTTGCTTGGCCAGCATGGTACTTTAAAAAAGCCAAAACTCATTGAGCGTGGTGTATCACTGTTCAGTTGAAGGCCCTGACACTCTCTGTTATACATCAAGCCCTGATTACATATTTATTCTTTACTGGGTCATATACTGCTATTTGCTTTTGATCTCTTTTACCCAACAGACTATATGTTGCATGTGTATGTGTACTGTTAACTTTTGTATCTATAGGTCTGGTAGAGACTACTCAAATAACTATTGAGTTAATATATGCTTTATTAAAAAAAAAAACCCTAAAATTATGTCAGGAAAGATGCAGTAACTCTTTTGGCCTCTCTGTTCACAAACATAAAATTCATGGACCTCAATGGACCTGGCCCACATTAACAATATTCCATCGGGACAGTGGAAAGTCTGTCTCAATTCTGCTAAAACAGACACTTTGGATCTTGAAGCCTCTGAATGTGCTTATGGTCTTTCCCACTATTTCATATACCAGGAGATTCATATTAATTCTTATGACCCCTCATGAATAACATTCTTCACATTTGTCATAGTTTTGTGTATCAAGGCATATATTTCCATGATTTCATTTCATATCCTTGTGACCTCCATATTCCCATCAAACAGATCTGCAGAAATTTGGATGGGATATTTTGGATAAAGATGTAGTACTTTATCTACTTGGTAAGATGTGGTCATGATCAAAGTACAGTCATTGTGCCTTACCTGAACTTGGATCCTGACAAGGAATAAGACACCCATATATATATACATGCTGGTGAGGCTGGAGTTTGAACTAAGGGGAATATCCACTTGTCATCCTCTGATGTATCATCTTTTTGATAATCTGGTCCTTTGTCTCAGCTACTGTATTTTCATGTCCTTAGTGATTCTCTTCTGGATGTTCAGTTCTATGCTGCTTTAAAACACTAAAAAAAGATGTAGTATCTCGTAAGCCCCAGATTACTCATAGTTATGGAATTTCACATCATCATCAGTGATGTCGATCTGTGGTACCTGCCTATGGCCATGTTGTTGCCATAAATTAAACCTCCAGAGAATGCCCAGCATTTTCAGGGAGTGCTATGGATGCTGCAGAGGGACCATATGTCATAAGGCATTGCTGAGGAAACATGTTAGTAGCACAGGAATGGAAATGTGCCCAAGTGTGAAGTGCAACAACAACAACAACAAAAGTCTTTTGCTTAAGCTTCCTTCCCTAGGGAAGAGGTGAGTGCAGAATCGGGTGAGTTTATTACCGAATTCTGTAGCAGCCAGAAATTTCATTGACAATTTTGTTCATGTGCTGGCTTGTCTGCCTTCTCAGAGGCCCATTGTACATTCCTTACTTGATGTTATTAATCGTTAATGGATGCACCTGAAAATCAAGCAATATCATTTGGGTTGTAGTTACATTAAGTGGTTCTTTTCTGTAGCATAAAGCTTGTCAGCTTATCTTTTTCTTAGTAATGAACACCTCATTTTTTTCAATGCCCTAATCAAATCCTTCCATATCATCTTGAGGCAGAACCAGATCCAACTGCTTCTGTTCTGTACTACTGGCCTCAATTATGTCAAATTATGCAAGCTACTCACAGGTCCTAAGGTTCTCTTTTGTTGAGACATAGGTCTGATGCATGCCTCCAGAAGCTCATGATCACCAACATTCAACACTTGTCTGTTTTAGGTAAACAGAATCAAAGAGAGCACTGGGCTAAATTCACAGTTATGAGGAAATCATCTATAGAATAGACTTCCTAAGTGTTGGTGTTCTTAGGCTGGTCTCAAGGGTTTTTCTTTTCTATGTCTCTTCTCCCTTAAATACACAAACATACCTCAATCTGCACGACATTGCTTCAGAGCTGAGGATCTCCACTGTGGTGGCAGAAAGTAAATAACACCCATGTTTTGGCTACAGGATCATAATAATTTAATTTTTAATAGCTATTATATTGACCAGAAGCATCAGGCTTCTGATACATTGCCATACTTACTTTTATTCAACCAAATACCTATAGTTGAAAGAGGACAATACAAGAAATAGTGAACAACCCTCAGGGAAATCTAATGTTTCTTTCTGTCATATGGTGCTGCAATTTGACTGTTTCTTATGCCTCTAGTAAGATGAAATGATTCATCATTTTGGAGTCATTTTTTTAAAATCAAAATTCTTATCTTTATACTCCAAATTCTGATTATGTCTCTACCTCCTTCATTTTCAGCTTACTTTGATTGTTCTGCTTTTTCTTCTAAGCTTTAAAAGACCTTTTTTTTCCACTAAGAAAAAGACTCACCCTGAACCTCCACGATGGTTCAGGTGCCTTTTGATGTGCAGGGCCATGCCGTATACCCCTTGAATTGCTATTACCCTCTCCAGTGTACAGAAGAGGCACAATGTGGTTTCTAAATGGGCGAAAGAGTGGGAAAAATTAATACCTGATTTCATAGCTTATCATTATTTAACCTCTTTCACCTGAATTATATTCCAGATGACACTGTATCATCTCAAACCTGTCAATTATTCTTAATACTAAGTTCGGTGTAGTGCATAGAGCCATTGCTCAAGAAGTGTTTAGGTGAGCAAAATATATTGAGTATTTTGGAGTCCTGTTATAGAGAAGCCAGAATTTGGCACATAGTCTTTGAAAATCGATGCTTTTCAGATTAATCAAGTCAGGGGCTGGATTTTTACTCTGAAGGCTAACCATTGATTCAACATATTGGTTACTATGATTACTCTCCATCAGACTGCCTGTGTTTGGAACTCCTTATAACATTCCAGAGATGGAAAAAAAATCTTTGGAAAAACCATCCCTGTTTCTTGAAATATTAAAATGGAAACCCTTCCCTTCAGAGAGTCCTGTTGATCCAGTTCAGCAGATATCCACTATTCCTGCAAACATTTATTGAACACCTTGTATGGGACATGAATTGGAAATAAATGTGAAACTGGCAAGTCTTTTGATTGTAATAATTTGGTAGCCAAATATAGGAATAAAGCAGAATTCAGTATGATAAATTCTTCAGTAGAAGCAGATATAAGGAGCAGAGGAAGCCAAGAGAGGGGAGTAATTCTATGAAAGACATTATGGAAAGCTTCCTGGAAGAAATTTCTATGAGTTGAAATTCACCCATAAAACCAGTTTTTATCTTTTGGGTAACTATCATAAGTGAAAAATGCCCCTCATGTGCTTGGTGTATATGTTTATAAAGCAATGTCACACTGTAAGAAATAAGCTTAAAACTCAAACATTTGAAAGACATTTGACTCCTCTCTACAACACTTAAATTCACCTCAGTATTCCACAGTTTGTGTGACATCTGATAAACAGCTGAATCAAACCCTACTGTATTAATGGATTTATATATGTGCACATAATTTATGTTGCCAGTTTTTTTTATGGTTTCATAAATAGTGCTAGCACTAATGTTTCTTAAAAAGTGAAGAAAAGACCTCATATGTGCTGGTAGAATTTCAGTATATATTATATAACACTGCTACTCTTGATATAGCCTACGGGATATGCCTTTTCATAAAAACCTAATGAATGTCAGCTGTTTCCAAACTGATGCACTCTGCTAATCTGATGGAAACATTTTGAGCCCAGATCCCAAATATCAATAGCTTTTAGTATTGCAAATTAGTTTGTCTATTGGGTAAATTGAACTGTGTGGCTCTTGGTAAAAAGTAGCAAGTAATTTTATATGGATGTTTTATGTTTAATGGCCTCGCCAGGGTTTGATGCTCATATTTTTCCTTGCAGAGTTTTAAGTTGAATGTAGACAGTCATTGTGCACTCAAGGAAGCTGTAGAGGAGGAAGGACACCAACTTCTTGAGCTTATTGCATCTCACAAAGCAGGTAAATCCTCCTGAAATATTGCAAGTCTTTATGTCTCCAGACTATTAAGAATGAAGAAGCATTGCTGTAAATTACTGCATATATTCACTTCCTTATGTATTATTAATATTTACATTATCAGATTGACCTTCAAGATTTATAAATGTTTCATATACTGCATACAATGCTGTGATACTTATAAGATGAAATACTGCCTCCAAATGGTCTGTTCATTTTATTTGGGGCTTGCTGTTCGCTCAAGTTTCAATTGAAATCACATTCCTGAAAACTTCACATTGACATGCTTTTTGATGTAGGTGCTCTGGAAATAACATTAAGATAATGAATGAGAATTGTGCATATAGTTATAATGCATATGCATCCGGGTACTTACAGGTATCATTACAAATATAAGGCAGGCAGTCTGGAGACACCTGATTATTTTCCTGCGAATTCACACACATGACCGTTTTGCATGTTCTCTGCTGGTCATTGCATTAGCAGGGTTTTAGCCTTAGACCAGTTCTTACCCCTGTATTAGTGTATTTATGAGAAACGGATTGTAAATAAAAAATAGTTTCGTCATTTGGTTATACTTGTCCTGGTAGTAAAAGACCATAAGATAGGATGAATTAGTTTGCCACTTGTTTTGAGCTTACCACAGCCCAATAAGAAAAGAGCAGGGTTAATCTGATGTGCTAACGCTAAAGATTGTTTTAAATTTGGCCCATTTACTGTATTTCAAGTCAAATTACCTTTACTTATTTCCATACATTTTCTGATCATTGTAAAGTCTCCACAAAAAGATATATACAGAGCCTTTTATTTGGAATGTGAGGCTAGAGTGTTAATAATTTTTATGTATCATGGTTTTGGTTCTGTATACATTTTTTTAGTCCATGTGTTAAAACTAAGTCAGTTCTAAACCATGCATGTATGGGGTTTTCCCATTTTTGTGTCCTTATGCCTTCTGTCAAGTCAAAAATCCCCAGTCTCGGTTCTGAGAGGCAGGTGATGGTAATGGTTGCTTAAAGTTATGTTTATTGTTGGAAATATCCATTTAATCTTAAATGAAAAACAATGCTGGGTAAAAACATAGCTGAGTCGCTAACATGTGCTTTCCCCTCCTTTGGAGAAGGACTGAAGGACATGCTGCGGATGATTGCAAGTCAATGGAAGGAGCTGCAGAGGCAAATCAAACGGCAACACAGCTGGATTCTCCGGGCTCTGGATACCATCAAAGCCGAGATTCTGGCTACTGATGTGTCTGTGGAGGGCGAGGAAGGGGCTGGGAGCCCCAAGGTAAGTGGCTTGAAGTTTGCCTTATTTCCTCTCATTTCTGTCTTCTTTTGAACTAGGAACCACTGACGTTTCCTTTCTACCCCTAAGGCTTTTCGTTTCTACTGGGTAAACTTTCTCTCTCTCTTGCTCTCTCTCTCTATGTATAGGTATGTATAAACAAAATGAAATGGCTTAGTTTAAAACAATAAAAAAAGCCTCCTACAACTTTCAAGTTTTCCAGGAGCGGGTCTTTCTGTAAAAAGTGGCAGAGTAGGAGGGGGACAGTACTTTAAGGGTAGGAGAAAGGGGGACGTAAAACATTTAGTAAACAAAACATAAAGCATCTTTAACATGAATAATCAGAATGGTTTTAAATTGTTTTGTTGCAACTATAAATCACTATAATCAGTGCAATCACTCAGCTCTGACATCCATTAGCCGCTTGGTTACAGCAAATTAACAAAGAAGAGAGAAAGTGATTCATTATCTCATTCCTGTTAATGACTATCAGATGCATTGCCTAATTAGGGGATGGTCATTGTAGTGGGAAGAAGGTCATATGCTTTGCTACAAATCTTTTGGCTCTGAGTGTAAGTTCTCCATAATGGTGCTTGCACCAAATACAACAAGTACTTTAAAAATGAATATTGACATGTTTTTGTTATCTATTTTAGATTTACAAAATAATCTGTAAAGCATATAAATGAGGCAGGCACCTTTTAATACAGTGTACCAAGGTTCTAGAGGTATCATGATGTGGAAGATAATTTTATTAATTTGATATTTTCATTCAATCTCTCTTTTCTTTTGTATTTCTTCTTTTGTGAAAGTTAATGCAGAAAACAGGTCTCATAATAGACTCTGCATGGAAACATACTATAAAATGAGGGAAACAGATTTAAGAGTTCATGGCTTCTATTCCTGGCATGGACAAAGTAATTAAATCATCATCAAGTCATATTTATTCAGCCTCCATGTGGAGGCTACATGTATACATGTATACAGAGCAAGTTGAACAAATCCTCTGCCCTCTGAGCCTCACATTCTTAAGTTCAGGCAAGGAGAAACCCAACCTGCCCTGCAGTGGTGAGGCCATGCAGCTAGTTGAAAAACTCAGGTGGTTTATAGCTTTGGAAACTTAAACAGCAAACTTTACCTTATTTGTTGGAAACAGAGAACAGAATGATGAGCTCAGTTCCATTTAAAGAAGGCTCCATGGAGGAGGTCACATTTCAGGAAATACTTGAAGGAATGAAGAGAGGTGGCTTGGCACACGAGCACATATTTTAGGAAGTGATGTGATGAAAGAATCAGAGCTGGAGCTAATAACGGGGAATGTAGAGTATCTTCAGCAGACTTCCCAGGGCAAAAATGCCGTTCTTTCAAGGAGCAGACTGCAGTGGAAGTTGATTGGGCTGATGCTTTGGTTGGAGTAGGGGGCAGTGATGATGAGAAAGGACACATATGAAAACTCTGTTGTGTTTTATTTATTGAACGAAAATGTACCGAGTGACTACTTTTTAAATGCTACCCTGTATTGGACGCATTCTACATGCCAGCTACATGTACATTACTTCTTGTGTACTCTCTCATTTCATTCTCACAACAAACTATGATGCACCTTAAGGCAGTACTATTATGATTCCCAGTGAAAAAAATGGAGGCACAGAGAAGTTAAGTAACTGGCTGAGGGTCACATAAGTGTTAGGTAGCAGAGCTGGGATATGAATCTGAGCCCTTTGGCTCCAGAGCCCATTTTCAACACCACCTTCAGCACTAGCTGTTACTGGCACTGCTCAGGGTAGGACGCAGTGATGAACAGTCAGCCTCGGTATCTGTCTCATGGAGCTTGTGGTGAAGTGGGGTGACAGACTTAAATCTCGCAACCATGCTTTTATAAACCACGATGGACTGTGAAAAAAAAGCAAAGAGAACAACCAGATGCTGGGCTGGGTGAAGTGTTCGAGATCCAAGTATGGGGAAGCACTTCCTTCTGGAAGTGACATTCTGTGAACAGGCTGTTGCAGCTAGTGGGGAGTGGGGAGGATGCAAGGGAAGCTGTGTGGCTGTGGGGGCAAAGGGGATGGTTTGGGAGTGAGCAGGGAAATGACATTGTTGATTCACAGCATAAAGACCTGTCCTTGGCTTTGGTGTGGAGCATGGATGGGTAAGTGGGATGAGTCCGGGTGAAGGCGGAGAGGCACAGGTGGATGATGCAGAGCTGGTGCAGTCACCTGCGTTCATAAGGGCCTGTGGCTCTATTCACCAGGGCCAGCTTGAATTGGACACTATTGCTCATTCTGTGGGAGATAGATGAAATAAAGGAGGTAGCTAACCACAATGAGGAGACGTATTATGAAATGAGAGGCAATGTTAACATTTCTCAAACATAGGACTGCCTTCCCCAGGCCCCACCTCGAATCAGTCACCTGAGTAGGGCCCCAGAATCTGTATTCCTCAGCTCCCAGAAAACCTCTTCCTATAGGGCCATATGATCCTCACAAAACTGGGATTCTCAAAACAGTGTGAAAGGATGTCTGTCTTCTTGTTACTTCCAATGCCAAACAATTGGTATCTGGTGGCTCAGATGGTAAATAATCTGTCCGTGATGCAGGAGACCTGGGTTCAATCCCTGGCTCAGAAAGCTCCCTTGGAGGAGGGCATGGCAACCCTCTGCGGTATTCTTGCCTGAAAATTCTTCATGGACAGAGCAGCCTAGTGGGCTATTATCCATAGTGTTGCAAAGAGTTGGACACGACTGAGCGACTAACACTTTCACACTTTCAAAATGTTAAAAAAAAAAGGCTGTTTAATCAAACTATGCTACATCTTATCCCAATGAAAGATTACATAACCTTTAAAAGTAATGTTTTACAAGAGCATTTTCAAACATTCAAAGAGGCCTATAGTATGCAATTATATATTTTAAAATACCTTTGAATTTTCTAAGTCTCTACAATGAGTAAGAATTATTTGAATCCAAAAAATAAAGAATGTATGTAAAATGCAGAATTAAAAAGTGATAAAAGGTGACATATTTGACCTAGATCTGAAGGAACTTGAGATGTGAATTTAAATATTAGGAGGAAAAATAAATATATCTGAATCTTACTGATTTGGACGTCTCAGTTCAGTTCAGTTGCTCAGTTGTGTCTGACTCTTTGCAACCCCATGGACTGCAGTACGCCAGGCCATCACCAACTCCCGATGTTTACTCAAACTCATGTCCATTGAGTCGCTGATGCCATCCAACCATCTGATCCTCTGTCATCCCCTTCTCCTTCTGCCTTCAATGTTTCCCAGCATCAGGGTCTTTTCAAATGAGTCAGTTCTTCGCATCAGGTGGCCAAAGTGTTGGAGTTTCAGCTTCAACATCAGTCCTTCCAATGAATATTCAGGACTGATCTCCTTTAGGATGGACTTGTTGGATATCCTTACAGTCCAAGGGACTCTCAAGAGTCTTTTCCAACACCACAGTTCAAAAGCATCAGTTCTTCAGTGCTCAGCTTTCTTTATAGTCCAACTATCAATCCATACATGACTATTAGAAAAACCATAGCTATGACTAGATGGACCTTTGTTGGCAGAGTAATGTCTTTGCTTTTTAATATGCTGTCAAAGTTGGTCATAATTTTTCTTCTAAGGAGCAAGTGTCTTTTAATTTCATGGCTTTAATCACCATCTGCAGTGATTATGGAGCCTAAGAAAATAAAGTCTATCACTGTTTCCATTGTTTCCCTGTCTATTTGCCACGAAGTGATGGGACCAGATGCCATGATGTTAGTTTTCTGAATGTTGAGTTTTAAGCCAACTTTTAAACTCTCCTCTTTCACTTATATCAAGAGGTTCTTTAGTTCTTCTTCACTTTCTGCCATAAGGGTAGTGTCATCTGCATATCTGAGGTTAATGATATTTCTCTTGGCAATCTTGATTCCAGCTTATGCTTCATCCAGCCCAGCGTTTCCCATGATGCACTCTGCATTTAAGTTAAATAAGCAGGGTGACAATATACAGCCTTGACATACTCCTTTCCCAATTTGGAACCAGTCTGTTGTTCCATGTCCGATTCCAACTCTTGCTTCTTGACCTGCATACAGATTTCTCGAGCGGCAGGTCAGGTTGTCTGGTATTCCTATCTCTTGAATAATTTTCCACAGTTTGTTGTGATCCACACAGTCAAAGGCTTTGGCATAGCCAATAAAGCAGAAAGTGAAGTTGCTTAGTCGTGTCTGACTCTTTGCGACCCCATAGGCTGTCGCCTACCATGTTTCTCCATCCATGGGATTTTCCAGGCAAGAATACTGGAGTGGGTTGCCATTTACTTCTCCAAGAGATCTTCCTGACCCAGGGATTGAACCCAGGTCTCCTGCATTGTAGGCAGACGCTTTACTGTCTGAGCCACCAGGGAAGCTTTAATAAAGCAGAAGTAGGTATTTTTCTGGAACTCTCTTGCTTTTTCAGTGATCCAACGGATGTTGGCAATGTGATCTTTGGTTCCTCTGCCTTTTCTAAAACCAGCTTGAACATCTGAAAGTTCACAGTTCACGTACTGTTGAACCCTGGCTTGGAGAATTTTGAGCGTTACTTTACTAGTGTGTGAGATGAGTGCAATTGTGCGGTAATTTGAGCATTCTTTGGCATTGCCTTTCTTTGGGATTGGAATGAAAACTGACCTTTTCCAGTCCTGTGGCCACTGCTGAATTTTCCAAATTTGCTGACATATTGAGTGCAGCACTTTCACAGCATCATCTTTTGGGATTTGAAATAGCTTGACTGGAATTCCATCACCTCCACTAGCTTTGTTTGTAGTGATGCTTCCTGAGACCCCCTTGACTTCGCATTCCAGGATATCTGGCTCTAGGCTGGTGATCACACCATCGTGATTATCTGGGTCATGAAGATTTTTTTTTTTTTTTGGTATAGTTCTTCTGTGTATTCTTGCCACCTCTTCTTAATATCTTCTGCTTCTGTTAGGTCCATCTTTGTGTCTTTTATTGTGCCCATCTTTGCATGAAATGTTCTCTTGGTATCTCTAATTTTCTTGAGGAGATCTCTAGACTTTCCCATTCTATTGTTTTCCGCTATTTCTTTGCATTGTTCACTTGAGAAGGCTTTCTCATCTCTCCTTGCTATTCTTTGGAACTTTGCATTCAAATGGGTATATCTTTCCTTTTCTCCTTTGCCTTTCACTTTTCTTCTTTTCACAGCTATTTGTAAGGTCTTCTCAGACATCATTTTGCCTGTTTGCATTTCTTTTTCTTGGGGATGGTCTTGATCCCTACCTCCTGTATAATGTCACGAACCTCTGCCCAAAGTTCTTCAGGCACTCTGTCTATCAGATCTAATCCCTGGAATCTATTTGTCACTTCCATTGTATAATCGTAAGGGATTTGATTTAGGTTATACCTGAATTGTCTAGTGGTTTTCCCTACTTTCTTCAATTTGTCTGAGTTTGGCAATAAGGAATTCATGATCTGAGCCACAGTTAGCTCCTGGTCTTGTTTTTGCTGACTGTATAGAGCTTCTCCATCTTTGGCTGCAAAGAATATAATCAATCTGATTTCAGTATTGACCATCTGGTGGTGTCCATGTGTAGAGTCTTCTCTTGTGTTGTTGGAAGAGGGTGTTTGCTATGACCAGTGTGTTCTCTTGGCAAAACTCTATTAGCCTTTGCCCTGCTTCATTCTGTACGCCAAGGCCAAATTTGCCCATTACTCCAGATATTTCTTGACTTCCAACTTTTGCATTCCAGTTCCCTAGAATGAGAAGGACATCTCTTTTGGGTGTTAGTTCTAGAAGGTCTTGTAGGTCTTCATAGAACTATTCAACATCAGCTTCTTCAGCGTTACTGGTCAGGGTATAGACTTGGATACTGTGATTTTGAATGGTTTGCCTT
Organism: Antilocapra americana; assembly: GCA_007570785.1. Taxonomy (NCBI): domain Eukaryota; kingdom Metazoa; phylum Chordata; class Mammalia; order Artiodactyla; family Antilocapridae; genus Antilocapra; species Antilocapra americana. Next base: position 4,518,495 of record ML661902.1, read on the forward strand.
GGAAACGAACAGAGATCATTCTGTCATTTTTGAGATTGCATCCAAGTATTGCATTTCAGACTCTTGTTGACTATGATGGCTACTCCATTTCTTCTAAAGGATTCTTGCCCACAGTAGTAGATATAATGGTCATCTGAGTTGAATTCACCCATTATAGTCCATTTTGGTTTGCTGATTCCTAAAATGTCTGTGTTCACTCTTGAAATCTGTTTGACCATTTCCAATTTGCCTTGATTCATGGACCTAAATTCCAGGTTCACATGCAGTATTTCTCTTTACAGCTTCAGACTTTACTTCCATCACCAGTCACCCAAGTTTGGAACTTGGATGTCTCAATTCCAAACAAACAACAACAAAAAACCTCTGTATTTGAATCATCTCCTATGTGAAAATGTCTTTCTCAAGTCACATCTGTTTACAAACAATAGCATAAGTAGTCTTTCCTGTTAAAGGTATTTCTGTTCTAAAACATTTCCTATCACACTATGTACAGCAGTATGTTGCATCTGAAAGCAGCTACAGGAGAGCCTTCTGTAGGCATCTCAGGATGTGAATCTGGGGAGGCATGAGAGTTAAAGACTTTGACCATACCCTAGGCCATACCCAGAGCGGGCCATACCCTAGGCCTTTGCCTCCCAGCCAGTTCTCTCTTCCTCAGTTTGGGTTGAATTTTTCTCTAGACAAATGAACTCATCCATAGTCAAGGGTGAAGGTAAACTCGACTTAAGATAAAGAAAATCCATTTCTAAATTTAAACTTTGGAAACTGAGGCAAAAACAGAATGGTCATTCTTTCTATTTGTTTAATGTTGATGAACTGTCTTCCTCAGTCCTATGGGCAAGCATGAGGAATAATAGGAGAGGCTCAGGCTCAGAAGTCAGACTGTCAGTGTTCAGCCTGACACTTACTAGATGTGTCCTTCAGAAAATGACTCAACTTCTCTGCCTCAGATCCCTCATTTTTACCATGGAGGCAATGGTAACATCCACCTCAAGGGACTGTGATACAGATAAAGAGTTGACATATCTGAAATGTTTACAGCACTGGGCCCATAGGAAGCCCGAGATGAGGGTAAATATGCAAGACTGCATAATCTAGCAGTAGAGACAACAAACAAATAATTGTCATAGAATCTAACAATTAATCTAGCAGAAAGTGAAAGTGTTAGTTGCTCAGTTGTGTCTGACTCTTTGCGACCCCATGGACTCTTCTGTTCATGGAATTTCCAGGCAAGAATACTGGAGGGGGTACAAAGTTCTGTGAGTAAACAGAGGAGGAATTAACTAACCCCAAGTGGAGGTCTCAGGGAAAGACTTAGAGGGCAATTGATGTTTTAAACAGGGAAGGATTTTTGCCCAAGTGAAATTGATGGGCAGAGAGAACAGCACATGCAGAGAACTTGCAACCTTTTGGAGGAGATTAGGTCCACTTGCCACACCCAGGCTCGTGACAAAAAATGACCCTTAGCTATCAGTGACTTGAGCAATAATTCCTCATATGTCTCTAATTGACACTATTCAAGTCAGAGCAAGGTCCCTATACAGAAAGTATCTAAAATGTCCTGTTTAAACAGAAACTTTTTCTTGCCATATTGTACACATACAACAAGCTTAAACCCTGGAGTTCTGCAAGACTGAATTCCGCTCCGTCTATCATGTTGGCCCTCTTTCCATGACATGACCTTGCACAGGTCATGTACAAATTGTGCCTTGAAATATATCTCCAAGCATAGCAGTTATGATCATCTATTTCATCTTAGACCTAAAAGAGGAACTAAAATTAAAACATAATAAAAAAGTAACTCTAGAATTCATCTTAGGTTTACATCAGAAGCTTTGGGAACTTGAGAAGCATAATAGAAAATCTAAGGAATATATCTAGGGGGTATTTTTCTTTTTACCTTGTTTGAGAGACTGTAGAAAAGGGCTTGGTCTTAGAAATCTTGTAAAGAAGGAGGATAGGAGGAAATTCAAAGACTCTGGGAAACTTCTCCCCCAGGACTCGGCAGCATACCTTATTTGTTGTATTTCATTTTTTAAAAAAAGTGTTTTCCCAGGACTGTGAGATCTTTTATACATGGAAATAGAGAACAAAATTCACCAATTCTAGAAATAGAGCTTTGGCACGCACAATCCAATAACTGAATGTGTGCTTGTAATTATATATTTTATTTTAAGATAAATTGGTTGAAAGTTTATCATTTTGAAGTCAGCTTTTTTAGTATGTTAAAATTCTGTATGGTGTATAGCTGGAGGGATTTCAAAACACAGTGAATATCTAACTCCAAACAAAGGCTACATTCCTTCTTTTTTTTGACATCTCAAGGCAAAAAACAAAAATCCTGAAAGCAAAAAGACATTCCTAAGTTTTGCACACTGCCTCCTTTAAAACGTTCTGATCCCTGTTTTTATTTTTTACCTATAGAGCTTGCCATCATTACGGATGTCTTAGAATCAAGGCCGGGATTTCCCCTCCTGACATCTCAAACTTTGCATCACTGAAAGCACACAGCAATGGTTCCTTTGTCCTCTTTAAAGAAACATATACATTCCCAAAGCAAAGACCATTTGAAGATTTTAATGTAAATTCAGTAAACTTTGTAGCAAATAGAAAGGGTGACCTCGCCTGGGTTCCAACCAAGATCTTCACTTATTTAGTGAAAGGAGGCAGAGGGTTAGCTGCTTTGAACTCTAGGGTTGTGCTTATTTTATCTGGTTTCTTTTGAGGTTCGTAGATTGAAGTTGTCATCCCTTTGGAAATGGATATCAGACTGTGAAGGTCATCAATGTTATCTGTTCAACAATAGCACAAGAGCAAGCTTAAGGACATTTCTTAAATATGTTTGCTCAGCCCTACAAATGGCAGTTTCAGGTACTGGCTGAGAAAGGGGTGTCTGTGTGTACTCTGACTTGGGTATGTTGCTAAGCACCTAGCCTTGTGCTAGATGTCAGGAGAGGGCAAGTCTAATAGTAACACATGCTTTCTGTTTGTTTACTAGACACTAAAGTCTTTACCTAGGATTTATGCTAATAACTATAGGTAACTTTCTTTTACTGAAGGAAGAGAAAGAGGCTGATTGGGAAAGGCCCTTTTTATGATCTTGTCTCTGTATTATATAGTACCTCTTGGGTAATAGTGCAGCTGGATATTATTATCCTGGAATGGAATTTGATCCGGATTCTTCTAAAGCATTGGTGAGACAAAGCATTGTCTCTGCATTCTTTTCTTTTCTGGCTCAAATGCTTATGGAGTTGCATGTTCTTTAATATAGAACTTCAGAAACAGCCTTAAGATATTGAATGAGAATTGCGTTTATATATGGTTAGTCCCACATACACTTGTATGTGGCACTGATGTATATAAAGAATTACTTGAGGTAATTTACTCTTTTCTTCTTTCAAAACAAGAGCACAGTTATATGTTGTCAGAGGAACCAGAAATATCATAAGATTGAATTAGCAGGAACAAAAACAATAGGCAAAGGCTTGGCCACTATTTCCTGAGTGCTGACAGAGAGCTCTGCCCCGTGCTGGGTTAGACATGAGGGAAGACATGCTTTCCTGCTCAGTGGTCTTATCATCTCATTGTAAGCACACACTCTAACATCTTGTCTAATGTAGATTGAGCTATCTTAGATCTAGAATAATAGATCACCTCAGATTTAGATCATCTTAATTAGGATGTTGGCAGATTGAAATGGAATAGGGTTCTTGATGCAAGCAAATGAGTAGTAAACGCATTAGCAATTCAACCTCTTCCTTACAGAATTCTTCCTAAAAGCCAGGATCCAGTTCCTTTCCTGCTGAACTGTATAAACAGTCCTGAAATGTAGTACCTTGGGAGAGCTCTTTCTTCTACTGTGGATTCTTCAGTAGTCTTTTTTTTTGTTGTTGTTAACAGAAGGGCAACTTTTCTTCAAAAGTGTTTTTGAAAGACAGAAACAAAAGTGAGTTATTTCTTTGAAGATCAGTTGTGGTTACTAAATTTGTGATGGAATCGAATAAAAGATAGTTCTTCTAATCTCCTTGAGGCATTTAAATTTACATATTATCAGATGTGTGGGTGGGCCCAAGATGAGTTTCTTCTTTTTTTAGGAAGTCTGCCATTCTAATTAGGTGACTGAAAAAAATGATGGGAGACAATATAATATAGATAGCGAATGGTCAGCCCCATCATCGTCTATGTGATGTAGAAAACCATACCTTATCTTGATTTTTCGCACTATGCTTCCAGTGCTGGGTGATTTGGGGAATGAAATTCTTCGGTGTCTCTAGTCAACACAGGGAAATGTCATTGGCAAGAGTAGGTAGTCTGTTTTTTTCCTTTTTAGTCAAAGAGTACCTACCTAATCTCTGAATCTATAACACCTAGAGTTACAGAGATGCATAGTATTAGATACAAAGTTACATTCTATGGAAAGCAGCCCTCTTTTATGGGCAGAACTAACATTCTGTAACTCAAGCCTGATCTATTTTGAAGATAGTAAACACATTCGAGTTACTTTTTGGTATGCAGTGGGGGATCAGCATTTTTTTTTTTTTAATCCAAAAGTATTTACGCAAAACAAAACAAAACCGGAAGGCAAAATACAGAATTGCTTCTAAAAACCACTTTAAAACTAGTAAGTAAATTATTTGAAAGTGTGAAACAATTACCTCAGTGTGTGATTTACAACCCCCCCCCCCCGCCCCCCACATCCCCGAATGTGTTGTTTCTGGCAGGGGAGCATCTGAGCTGGGGAGAGCCCTGCTAAAGGGGTTATATTACTCTGGCTCTTGTGTTTATTGAGTTACCTAGGACTTCTTATAAAACAGCAGCTTTCAAATGTACACACACCTGCACTCGATACCCTGAATACTCCAAATGCTCCTTTAACTGTCCTCACACCTGGAGTATCTCTTCCGTTCAGTGAGGTCAGAAAGCACAGAGATGTCCACACAATGGTTTTTCCTTTTCCTTGGAAGTCTGTTGGAATATAGCCATTTATATGGTTCTGATGCTAACAGAGACAGGGATTTTTTTCAGTGTACTATAGTGCTCTTTGCCAGCAGGCCCCACCGAACATCCCCAGTCTTACCTCCCACTGTGTCAGATTGAACGTTAATGTTTCTCAGGGGACATTAGCTCAATTGAGGTCTTGCTGGGCTAGAGTCCAGGGACCCATCTCAATGCAGCTTCCAGGCCACTTTGCACTAGGAGGGGGCAGTGGCTTCTTTGTACTTAATCTGGCCCGCAGAGGCCAGCACTGGCTCCATGCAGGGCTAAGCAGGGTCATGAATCTTGCTCTGTGAGAAAGGGAAGAGGGAAAAAGGAAGCCTAAAGCAGGAGGCTACGACGAGAGAAGGAACAGAAAGATAAAAGAAGGAAGTAGGCATCTAGGGAAGCTCATCTACCTAAATCACGTCATGGACATTAATGCTCTCCTTTTACTTCCTCTGTCTTTTTCTTTCCTTTCTCTAGTCTGGAAGTCAAAGCCTGAAAAACTGTCTTTATTTTTGACATCATGGATATTATCACATAATGTATGCATGTGTGTGTGTGTGGGTAACATATTGTGTTAATGTGGTTAGCATAGTTAGCAGGCTTACTATGGTCTAGGTTTATGTCTGGATTGTCTCATTCATTCTTTTTGTTGTTGTTGTTAATATTTATTTTTATTTATTTATTTGGCTGTGATGGTCTTAGTTGCAGTGCCCGGGTTCTTAGCTGCAGCATGTGGGATCTAGTTCCCCAATCAGGGATTGAACCTGGGTCCTCTGCATTGGGAATGTGGATCTTAGCCTCTGGACTACCAGGCAAGTCCTTCATTCATTCTTCCCAACAATATAGCAGTTGTAGCTTCTGTTATCATTTTTACTTTACTGGTAGAAAATGTAGACTCCAAAGTCATATTAGGTACTCAGGCTTATTCAAAGTTTTTTAAAATTTGTGTGTGACAGCATAAAGACCAAATTGCTTACCCTGTCACTTGACTCCACTTGCTTAGTCAAGATTCATGTCACTGTTTCATTTCATAAATATTCTAATTAATTCACTATCTTCCAAATGTCTTTTCCCTTCTTTTCTCTTTGCTTTTGCCCAGGACTTTCCCTACTCTCTCTACTTATACTGCTCTTATCCATTCTTAAAATCAATAAATATTGAATATATAACTATATTATGATGTCATAGCTCTGGACAGGACACCATTCCTCTCCATGCTCACTGCCCAACAGTAGACACACACACACACACACACATTTCATTTTAAATTTAGGTAGACTGTGTGATGAATACTATAATGAGAGATAGGGACATAAGAAATAGAGAAATTCATGGAGGGGACATTATTTCAATCATGGTGCCTGGGAAAGCTCTTTCCTCTAAGAGAATTTGTATTTTGTGGAGATCTATAACATTCTGACAAATTGTTAGTAGGAAAATATTAGAAGGAGGGCATGCAAGGTAGAGGAAATATCATGATATGGAAAATATGAGGGACATCTAGAGAGTGGTGAACAGTGAATGGTTTGGCTCTTTTGAACATAGAGTATCCACATATTTATGGGAAGGGATGAGGACCTAATAGAAAATAAATCCTGAAAAGCTTTATTCTTCCTCCACTTTACCACCTGGTACCTTAAGCTTATTTCCAACATTTGTTGCTCTACTTCTATTTTATAAATAGACTCATTTGTACCACTTTTTAGATTCTACATATAAGCAATATTCTGTGATACCTATCTTTCTCTGCCTGACATATTTCACTCAGTATGACAAGCTCTAGGTCCATCCATGTTGCTGCAAATGGCATTTTTTTGTTCTCTTTTATGACTGAGTAATATTCTATTATTCAGAAGGAGATAATGGCAACCCACTTCAGTATTCTTGCCTGGGGAATCCCATGGACAGAGGAGCCCGGTGGGCTACAGTCCATAGGGTTGCAAAGAGTCAGACACGTCTTAACAACTAAACAGCAACAACAATATTCCATTATATACATGTACCATATCTTCTTTATCCATTCCTCTGCTGATGGACATTTAGGTTGATTCCATGTCCTGGCTATTGTAAATAGTGCTGCAGTGAACATTGGGGTGCATGTATCTTTTCAAATTATGGTTTTCTCCAGGAGTATGCCTAGGAGTGGTATTGCTGGGGCATATGGTAGTTCTATTTTTAGTTTTTAAAGGAACCACCATACTTTTCTCCATAGTGGCTGTACCAACTTACATTCCCACCAAGAGTATAGAAAGGGCCTCTTTTCTTCACACACTCTCTAGCATTTGTTGTTTGTAGATTTTTTGATGATGGCCAGATTTTTTTCAGACTATTGTGAGATAATACCTTTTTGTAGCTTTAATTTGCATTTCTCTAATAAAGATGTTGAGCATCTTTTCATGTGCCTTTTGCCATTTGTATGTCTTTGGAGAAATACCTATTTAGATCTCCTGCACATTAAAAATCTTTTTTTCATATTGAGTTTCATGAGCAGTTTGTATAATTTGGAGATTAATCCCTTGTTGGCCACTTTGTTTGCAAATATTTATGGTTTTCTTTGCTGTGCAAAAACTTGAAAGTTTAATTATGTCCCACTTGTTTATTTTTGTGTATATTTTCATTACTCTAGGAGTTGGATCAAAAAAGATCTTGCTGTGATTTGTGTCAAAAGTGTTCTGCTTATGTTTTCCTCTATGGGTTTCATAGAATCTGGCCTTATGTTTAAGTCTTTAATCCACTTTGTTTATTTTTGTGTATGGTGTTAGGGAGTATTCTAATTTTATTCTTCTACTTATAGCTGTATAGTTTTCCAGCACCACTTATTGGAGAGACCGTCTTTTCTCCATGGTCTATTCTTGCCTCCTTTGTCAAAGATAAGGTGCCCCTATGTGTGTGAGTCTGTCTCTGGACTTCCTAGCCTGTTCCATTGATCCATATTTCTGTTTTTGTTCCAGTACCATACATTTTTGTTGACTATAGCTTTGTAGTATAAATTTGAAGTCAGGGAGCCTGAGGCCTCCAGCTGCATTTTTCTTTCTCAAGATTGCTTTGGCTAATTGCAAGATTTTTTTTTGTTGTTGTTCTAATTCTGTGAAAAATGCCATTGGTGATTTGCTAGAGAAGTCTACATAGATTAAATAGCTTTAGCCTTTGAAGTTGATATTGACAAGAAAAGCCTATTGTGTGAGAATGGAGAAGCGTGATAGAACCTTGGGGGATGTCTAGGGTAACTAACTGAGAGCAAAGATGTCATACTGGGGATTAAGTGAGACTCTGCATGCTCAACAGTGAAACTCCCAGTCTTGCCTTCCAGAGTACTGGTAAGAGGGGATACTAGGGGTATAGATCAAAGGAACTTTTCAAAGGAACATTTCAATATTGAGTGGTAAAGTTCTTTTGGAGTAGGGGTGACCTTAGCACATTTATAGACTACAGAATAGGACTAGTTAAAAATAGATGGTTGAAGAAGATAGTTTCAAGAAGGATAAGAACAAAGATGAATTGGCATAATGATTCAGATGACGGAGAGGAAGTGAATCAGGTGGAGCTATGAATTGAGAGAAGGGAGAATATGTCTTATGAAATAGAAGAAAAAGAAAGAATATTGACTGGTAAGCAATAGTAAAGAGAAAAGGAAACCAAAGAATTTAGAATGAAGGCAAATTCCATGTGATTAGTCAGTGGGGCAATTATTTGAATAGAGAGAGGGTTGAGAGTGAGGAGGAACTGGAGAACAAGAATGGGATTCAAATCCCTCCTTCTCAATAGAGATTTCCTGCAACTTTCCAGCCCTAAGTGATTGCTATTTCTTCTAAACTGTATTGCATTTACTATTTATACCACACATTTGGTGACTGATCACACACAGCCTGTGGCACCATTTTCATTGTTGTCTTGAGCTCTCATTTATATCTTTTGTTAGTTTACTTTTCAGGCAATATGTACTCCATGATTGAAGACTCCTCAGCGCAGCAAATACATCCTAAACTTATTTGTTTTGCTCACTTTAAACATTATTTGAACTAAAAATATATATTTTAAAAATTTAAATTGGTTGATATATAATATTATTATTAAAGACAGAACTCTATCTTCTCATCTTTTATGATATTCTTTTTCTCTTTACTGTGTAATGGCACAATCTTATCTTACCATTTGATCTTCCTTTCTATAGCTCTCTTCCATTTCCTTTGTCTCTTGGCTTTTACGGTAAATAAAACAAGCTTTAAAAGAGCCATTTCATCTATTTCTCCCCAAATAACTGGTAATTCCTATGATAAAGAATAAAAAAGTGTGATTTTAATGTTTTTTTTGTATTTCCTTGAGTCACTTAATTATTTTAATAGGTTGTTAGGTTTTTGGGGGGATTGGGGTGGGGAGAGGTTTGTCTCTATTTGAACAGACTTTCTGAAATAATACATTCTGAGTTGCTTTGAAAAAGACTAAAAGCATCTAATGTGACTTCGCAGCTGACCAGCACACTGGTTGACGAAATTTGTAGTCTTTGCTCTAAAGTTCTCTAACAAGATTAGGTGAGATTGAACTGAGAAGGTAAAGGTTTCTAAACTGACATAAACTCAAAGAGAAGAACTAGATCATGATACTGTTTGAATCTCTAACAAAGTCTAATCTTTGACATGTTATATTTGGTGCATGATAATCTGTATGCATACACATCCTTCTAGTAAGGAATGAGGTTTAGCTAACATAATGCACTTTATTATATTCTTTTATACCCATGTAGACCTTTGTAGGAAATGTAGGGTTGGGGAGCTCTGCCTTGTAAAATGACACAGATCACTTCTCTGGAACAGAATCTATATATGCATTTTTTCCAAAACAGCTTGGTCACATTTGTTTCCCTACTGTCATTCATTTGGTGCTTCTTCTGGCTGTCATTAGAAAGATAGGGGGAAATACTAAATGTCACTGGATAGTTCCATCTGCCTAAAACTACCAAAACCAATAATTTCATATGGGACTTTTTGGTTCATTTGTAAAACCAGATCTGAGACAAATAAATAGTTTTGCATTGCCCTTCTTTGGGATTGGAATGAAAACTGACCTTTTCCAGTTCTGTGGCCACTGCTGTGTTTTCCAAATTTGCTGGCATATTGAGTACAGTGCTCTACAGCATCGTCTTTTAGGATTTGAAGTAGCTCAACTGGAATTCCATCGCCTCCACTAGCTTTGTTCTTAGTGAGTGAGTGAGTGAAGTCACTCAGTCATGTCCAAGTCTTTGCAACCCCATGGACTGTATGTAGCTTACCAGGCTCCTCTGTCCATGGGATTTTCCAGGCAAGAATACTGGAGTGGATTGCCATTGTTTTTAGTAATGTTTCCTAAAGCTCACTTGACTTCACACTCTAGAATGTCTTGCTCTATGTGAGTGACCATGCCATCATGATTATCCAGGTCATTAAGACCTTTTTTTGTATAGTTCTTCTGTGTATTCTTGCCACCTCTTCTTAATCTCTTCTGCTTCTATTATATCTTTGCCATCTCTGTGCTTTATTGTGCCCATCTTTGCATGAAATGTTCCTTTGATATCTCTGATTTTCCTGAAAAGATCTTTACTCTTTCTCATTCTATTGTTTTCCTCCATTTCTTTGCATTGTTCACTTACGAAGGCTTTCTCATCTCTCCTTGCTATTCTTTGGAACTCTGCATTCTGATGGGTATATCTTTCCCTTTATCCTTTGCCTTTTTCTTCTCTTCTTCCTCTGCTATTTGTAAAGCCTCTTCAGACAACATTTTGTCTTTTTGCATTTCTTTTTCTAGGGAATGGTTTTCATCACTGCCTCCTGTACAATGCTATGAATTTCCATCCATAGTTCTTCGGGCACTCTGTCTATCAGATCTAATCCCTTGAATCTATTTGTCACTTCCACTGTATAATCGTAAGGAATTTGATTTAGGTCATACCCAAATGGCCTAGTTGTTTTCCCTACTTTCTTCAATTTAAGTCTGAATTTGGCAATACGGAGTTTACAGTCAGAGCCACAATCAGCTCCCAGTCTTGTTTTTTCTAACAGTATGGAACTCCATCTTTGACTGCAAAGAATATAATCCATCTGATTTGGGTGTTGACCACCTGGTGATGTCCATGTGTAGAGTTATCTCTTGTGTTGTTGGAAGATTCATCTCCTGCATCATCATTGTTGTGTTTTCTATGACCAGTGTGTTTTCTTGGCAAAACTCTGTTAGTCTTTGACTTTAAATATCTTGGTTCATAGACCTAACATTGCCCGTTCCCATGCAATATTATTCTTTACAGCTTTGAATGTTACTTTCACCATCAGAAACATCCATGTCTGAGCATTGTTTCTACTTTGGCCCAGCTGCTTCATTCTTTCTGGAGCTGTTTCTCCACTCTTCCCCAGTAGAATATTGGACATCTGCCAACCTGTTGAGCTCATTTTCTGGGGTCATGGGGTTCTCGAGGCAAGAATACTGAAGTGGTTTCCTAGCTAAAAGCAACAACTACATGATATAAACTCATGATTCTAATGCTGAGCAAGCTCAGTAGTATCAGTGATATTGACTCTTGTAGGATGATGCCAACCAGCTTAATGTGTTGGGATTTACCCCATTATCCAAGACTTCAGAGTTTCTAGAACTTAACTTCTTGTATACTTAGCAAGTATTTTATACTGAATGCCCTTTTTAATCACACATTGTTTCTTCTCTTCACAAACTCTTCTAAGAATTACAAATTTATAAATTAGCAGCTTTCTGGACCACACTTCCTGTCTTCATGAATGAAATTCTTGTGTCACAAGTTTTTCTTCCAAGTAAATTAGATTAACGTGACAACAGAAAACAAAATATACTTTTCAAATTGTCATCAAATAGTGATAATGCGGCATTTTAGAATGAAAGTAAATCATCTCATTTCCTAATAATTGAGAATCTTATAACCATTACTGTTAATCAGTAATTGAAAAATTTCCCCCATTTTTGGGGGGTGGAGGCTAAGAATTATTAACTGTGTAGTATAGAACAAAGAGAATAGTGATGTGAACAAAGATATCAGTGGATAAAGGTAAATTTGATGTACTGAATGTTTTTACTTCCTTTGTAATTACTTCTGTGTGAAGTAGTTTTCAGTTGTTTTCCTGCTTCATACCTTTGACACATAGCATTTTCTGCAGATTCTTTTAGTCTTAGTTGTACACAAAAAGCTTAATGACTATTCTCTTTTGGCTAATAAACAAAAGAGAAATCAGGTTGAAGAGTTTGAAGATAGAATATCTTTGGAAATCTTGCATTTTAAGCAGTTGTTGTCTTATAACATCCTCGTTCAAAATGAATACTTTGAAATAGAAATGTCTCTTATGTGTACTTTCCCTAGGCAATCAATAGTTCTTTCTCTTTCTTCCAATAAATGGTAAAATTGGATATTAGGCAGTATGGGCACATGTCTCCTCCTAAAAGGGAAATGGTTTGGGGATATTGTACTAATGGTATAATCATCAACAACAGCATCAAACAGTGGTTATTAAGCTTCAGTTGTAGACATGTGGACTGCCTAAACAGCCGTTTTCCTCATCTTGTTTCCTAACAGAATAACATATTTTGTCTACATACCCACCTTCTTCCGTACTAGGTAGCCGAGGTGAAAAAGTGACAGTGAAAGTGTCTGACTCTTTGCAACCCCGTGAACTGTAGCCCTCCAGGCTCCTCTGTACACGGAATTCTCCAGGCAAGCCCACTGGAGTGGGCTGCCATTTCCTTCTCCAGGGGACCCCGTTCTCCAGCCCAAGCAATTAACCATGATGAGTCACCAGGTAACCACAAGGGCCGCCCTTGGCATGGCAATGATTGGTTCAGGCACAGTCAATTTGTGCCCTTCTGACCAGTGAGATAGAAATAGAAGTCTCTGCCTAGGTTTTCTTCCTATGGAAAGAGACAGTCAGGAGGAAAAGATTCCCTTTACAGTTCTGGATGCTTTCAAAAGGACAAGAAGCTGACCTGTATTGTTTTTTCACTGGGAATAGAGCTAGCTGAGGACAGACCTGTGTGCAAAAAGGATGTCAGAGGGGAAAGATAGATTCCTTATATCATTGAACAGCTGCAGTAACTAACCCTGGAACCATTCTACCTTCGGCATTTTTAATATCTCCCTCTTTGTCTAGCCTTCTTCTGTTAGTGGAATAATAGACTACTGTTCTGTGATACAGTTTGACTCTTTCTCTACCTATTACCTCAAAATACTTTCTTTTACTTCTTTCCTTTTACTACTTCTGATACTGTTAAACTATCATCTTTTTTTTAACCTCTTACTTTTCTACTCTTTGCTCCTTGATAACTTTAGCAACAGTCACTGGTGTTCACTCATGATTTTGGTTACCAAATAAAACAGTCTCTGAGTCTCAGTTCCCTAATTTATAAAGAAAACATTTTATCTTAATTAGTGGGGTTTTTTAATGGAATAATTTTCAAACTAAATGTTATTCATAATCCCATGCAAAACATAAAACCAAGTGAAATTTACTGATTGACTCAGAACCCGGAGGCTCTGTCCCCTGCTTGCTACCATCTAGATCTTTGATAGCCCTCACTGCCCCCAGCCTCTGCAGAGCTCACAGCTTCCACCAGACAAAGTTCTGAAATAAGCCTCTCGATTTGAACTTCTTATCAGTGCTGTTTTTCCATTTGCACCATGACTCTCCTATCCAGGATGCTTCTGTGGTTTTCTGTTGCTGCCTGTAAAGTCCTATCCTGTTCAGCATTGTTCCTTTGAGCCTGTCTTCCTTTGCTTGAGTTACACAGGGCTACTTCTCATCTCCAAAACTGCTCAGTTTCTCCTTTTTTTCTGTGCTCTTCTCATTTTGCTTCTTATATCTTTCCCATCTCTACCTGTTCAATCCTTTCCACTCCCACCCAATACCTATCTTAGTCAAATGACTCAATTTTCTGCATGTTCCCATGGCATTTGTACCTCGATTAGAGTTCATTTCACATTCTGTCTTTGAGTTTTGTATTAAAGATGTCCCTCAGGCTGTTTGCTCTCTGAAGGTGGGGGACCATTTCTCATTCATTGTTCTGTACACTGTGATGCTCAGCCTATGTCTCTTAAAGATTACTCTTAAAAATGCTTGTTAATGAACAAAAAATTTACAACAGAAATCAAACTCCTTCAATTATGTGGTTATTCTTTAGATTATTTGTTAGTGCCTTAAATATTTGTACCAGTTTTGTAAACTGATCTATATTCTCTGAGGTTATGTAGATTAAATTGATTAAATTTAACTGATATGATAGAATCTAGGCCAGTTATATAAAACTAAAGTGAAATATATTTTTAATGCAAAATATTTTATAGATGCATTTTATAAGTAAAAAAAAAGGGAAAAACAAAGCAACCTATATCTGTGTTTGGAAATTTGCCTTTTCTTGACATTTTAAACAGTTATTTATGAGTTAGCTAGCTCAATGACATACTATACATACCAATTATATATTAATAAATATGACAGCTATAATAATGCAGTAATTTAAAATTTTCATTTAAATAATTATTGTTTTGCTCCCAGGGAGGACAATGAAATGTGTAATTTAAGTAAAGTATACCTCTTTTTGTATTTATTTTTTTGTTTCTTATAATTTCTGTCAGACTATCATTCCTTTCTAGAGTATATTTGAGAATTCAATTAAATTTAATTAATTTGAATTACAAAAGTTGGTGAAGGAGTTACAAAAGTTGGTGAAGGAGAGAAGGTACCATACTGTTAAGCTATTTAGTTCCTGTTACTTCATTTTAGTTATTTAGTGATTCATAATTTTATTAATACCTTTAGTTTTGGATGAAGAAAAGGTATGATGATTTGGTAAAGTTTATTTTTCAAGCAAACTGTATTAAGAGTATATCCCATGATACAGAAGTGATAATATAGTGATTAACATGCTTTGAAGGGAAAAAGCCCAAATAAATTTAGTAGGTAATTTTTTCCTGAGACTAACGCTATCAATTGTTTTTGAAAAACTGACATTGTCAGTTATTCAGTGTCAGAGAAGAACTGACATTGAGACTAGAAATAATGACGGAGACAAATAGATATATTTCAGAATTAGAAATCTGAGGCTTAACATAAGTCTGTATATCCACACACCATAGACAAATGGGAGGTGCTGTCCCCAGGGATCATAAGTCAGAGAATCCCTTCTCTGCACCTGTGTGATCGTCTGCCAAGGAGGTGTAATAATGCTGCCTCCCTCCCTCACAGGGTTGTTGACGTGGTCAGATGATAGACATGGATGTACTGTCAGAGTTGGATGGTTGACCAGTCCATACATGGTAGCTAACAGCAGAGAGATTTCGTACATTCCCAATCTCTTGTAGTTTCAGCCAGGGTAGGAGTCTAACTCCCTTTTCTCTTGCAATGGTGGGTGTGTCAGGGCTGGGACCTCACTGGGTTACAATGAGGAGCCATGAGTGGGATATGGAATGGAGGAGAATCACCTCATCCAGGGAGAAGTCGAGCATGAGAACCAAAGACACAGTCTGAAGCAAGAACTGAATCCACAACTGGAGTCAGAAGAAATGGATGTGAAAAGGAAAAACAGTAATTCTAATTTGAAAATAGTCACTTTGAGGCAACAGTCCTCAGAGCCAGATGCTTCATAGTAGGGACCCTGGGTGGTACCAGAGGTAGGTAGTGGTTGTTCGACCTATTAAGGTGCCAGAAAAATCAGTCCTAGCACAGCCATGCCTTCCACACACCATCCTGTGATTCCTGGAATTTATCTTCATTGCAAAAATATGGACCCTATACACCCCACAGACTCAGTGTGTGACATCATCATACTTTTTGAACTGTAGCATTATACCCTTAGGTGACTAGATCCTGAGTTTAGTAATTTAGGATCTGAATTCCTGAATTATGATTTTATGTTTGTTATTATTGGAATAACTAGTATGATATTTTTTCAAGGACCTTTGAGGTTAAGATTTTATTAATATGTATTTAGACCTCTATAGTAAATTGTTTCTGTGACTTACATTCATTACTTATTCTTGGTAGGTCTAGTATTCATAGGGTAACATTTAAAACATACCAGTTGGCATTGAGCACTAATTTAGCTGCCGATCTCTTTTCCCTTCTCAGATCCCATCATTTTTGCCCATTAATTCTGTAGGACTCAATTTAAATCAGGAAAGGAAAATGGCTTACTTAAAAATGAGTGCAGTCAGGGAAAGGCTGTGGCTCTCATGGCCTTGCTCTTCGGGGCCTCAGTAAATTTCTTTCTGCAAAGTATTTGATTCTTGTTGATTCAACTACCAGCCTTGCCTCAGTGAGATTAGTCCCTGAAGATGATAGAGCTCTGACCACAGTTATAGACAGAGAAGACTCGAAAGAGGGCAAGATAAGGAAGCTTTTTTCAAGTAGCTTTACCTGTTTCAGCATGTATGGCCTGGTCTTTAAACTCCCAACTCATATAACAGTATTTCCTGCCCTCGTAATTTCTGTATCTTGGTCTCCTAACAAGCAGGGAGCAGTAAGTGGGCTTCACTGTCTGTCTACATCTGACTGCCCTGACTGTTAATCAGCATCTGCTCTTAGAAGCATGGAAACCCTGCGGGATTAGTGCCTGGCGGAGTCAGTAAATTGGTTGGTTTTTGCAAACTTGGGAGAAGAGAGTAGAGTGGGAAAATGACTTAACTATGGCAACATGAGAAGAGGTATTGAAAGTGCCAAGGGACAAACTCCTACCTAGTGATAATGTCCCTTTTTTAAATTGAGGTGTAGTTGATGTAAATAGTTGTATTGTGATTTTCAATAAAACTATGTATAAGTACAAACTCATTTTAGTTCTTTTCAGTGCTAGTAAGCAGCTTTTTCATCTAGTGCAAATGAAAAGCAAGTCTTTGGGTTTATGAGTCCAGGGGCCCATACAGTTGCAGAGAGCATTGGAAGAAGACTTCTGTTAGATGGTTAGGTTTATAAATGGTGACAGAGTACAGGACTAACAGGACAGATGAAAATATGCTGCTCAAGAAAAATAGGCTCCTTTTCATAAAACACATGACATTCCTGCATCCTGCATCTGCCATAATATAAGGACCCTATTAACAGAAAAATGAAAAATGAGTCAGCATGCTTGTTGCCTAAACCTATCATAACGCTTTAAATTGCTTAAAGTTGTTGTTCCTAAAAAGAAATTACAGTTATAGAGTAGCCCTTTTGGCTACTTGGCAAGATCTGTAATTCAGAAGGTTCAGGACTTAATTCTTAGGGAATTTTGTTTCACTTTTTCTATGTAAAAGGGTGACAGCATTTTATATATTACACAAAAATATGAGATGGGTAAGTCCAGAAAAAAACAAGTGGGGAAAAATAAGAGAACATACCTGTTTCTCAGTTTCATAAAACTGTAGTAGAGTACTAAGTAAGACAAACAACCTTATAATTAGAAAGAAAATTATGAGAAGTTATTTTTATTCTAAAAATCACATTAATGGCTTTGTCTGCAGCACAGTTATTACCAATTGCCATTAACTTGTTGGCACAAACAAGCTTAAAATTTATTTCACATTCTGTAGTCTAATATTTTTTTTGAAAAAGTGTGGCATTCAAATGGTGTAATTAAAACAAGTAGAATAATAAACATATATTTATGAAGGGTTGTGTATGTATTTGTTTAACACTGAACAGATAATTTCTAGTGATTTTGTGAGTCATACAGTGAATAATTAAAATAAATTTAAATTCAAATATTACATTTCAATTTCCAATTTGGTGAACATAAGAAAATTATTATAAGTTTGTTTTCAATTCCTGCGAAGCATATTAAAATTAACTTTTCCTCCATTTAAGTAATGTATATAACTAAACTTCCTTCCTACTGTGAAACAGTTTCATTTATTGCTATTTGTAAACTGCCTAGGATAGATGCAGAGTGGATTGGGCTCGAAACTCCTTGAACAGTTTCTTTTGAAATAACACTACATACGTTAAGCTCAATTACACATCCAAACAGCCACAGCTCACTTTTGGTAATTTATTCATTGATTTAACATAGTACCCAGAAGAGCCATGCCTGCTGTCACTTTTGTAATATATTATGTTTTAAATATACTCATGCTCACCCATGCACACCATTAAGGTGTGCATAAACCTGTGTTTTTCTCTCTTGACAGCTATAAATGTTTGTTATTATTACACAAAACATATGTTCATGTTGTTTTTGTCTAAATTATTCTATCTGGGGCTATAAAGTTTTAATGTTATTAGTTGCCCTTAGAATTTTAATGTTTCACTGCTGTAACCTTCTTAGGATTTCTGTGCAATTAAATAGAAACTATTTCACTGCAGCCTGGAAGAACAATACATTTTACAAAAAAAAAAAAAAAAAACCTTCTTGCTCCATTTTCTTTCAGTGTAGTAAAAATGTTTTCTTGATAGTTTTTCTCTTTGGTCTATGGAAGCTTCCCGTGTGGTCATACCTGAGCCCCTACGTCATGCAGAATATAGATCATTACTCCTCTTGATCCTGGCATCTGTTGGAAAGACACAAGTTAAGCCCTATTTCAACCAAAGGGACGATATTTCACCAGCCCTTCAGGAGTCATTCCAGGTGTTATTTAGTGGGCCTAGCCCTACATGGTCCTGACTTTGGTCTAATATGTACAGAGACCAGTAGGGACAAAATGGAAAGTCCATTACAATACCAGCCAGGTATGTGTTTAACTTGGATCAAGGAGTGTTTATTTACAAATCAGTGGATACACTCACATTTGGTTGAGCCCTAGAGATGTTTTTCTGTTACGTCTCATCTCCTTTTTATACCTAGTTACTATCCTTGGCCTGGGACTCCTCATACAACCAAACTGATTTTGAAATCTAATTTCCAACAGACTGAATCAGTAAATTGCAAGCAATTTGTATTTTACATATGAGGTCATAAGGATATCCTGACTTGCTTGCCTATAATTCTATAATGTTGGTGGTTCCCACCCTACCCCAAGTCTCCCCACCCAGTGCTGGGGATGAATAATATCATTGGCTTTTAATAAACTCTCGGTCTCAATTTTACTTCTGTGTACCAGTCACTCTACTTTAATTGTCATCGTCCTAAAATACATGTTGGATCACATCAAACTTCAGCTCAAAAGCCTTGCCACATGTAAACTCGAACTCCTTAGCAAGGTATTCAGAATTATCTGTGACGCAGCCCCAGATCTCCTGGAGGAGGGCATGGCTACCCACTCCAGTACTCTTGCCTGGAGAATCCCCATGGACAGAGGAGCCTGGTGGGCTGCAGTCCACGGGGTTGCAAAGAGTCGGACACGACTGAGTGGCTACAGCACACAGCACAGCACAGCCCCAAGTCCCTCTTCCAGGCTTATTGGCCCTTAGTTCTGTTGCTTTGGCCATACCTCAGTCCTGCTTTTCCAGCACCACACTCCACTATAGGTCCAAGGCTATTTCCTTAAGAGTGTTCTTCTTTGCTTTCCATCCATTCAGACTCTGTTTCTCCAAAGTTCAGCTCAAATACTGCTTCATCCATTAGGCTCTTCCTATTTCTCCCTTGGGGCTTCCCTGGTGGCTCAGGAAAAGAATCCACCTGCGGATGCAGGAGATGCGGATTAAATCCTTGGGTCAGGAAGATCCCTTGGAGGAGGAAATGGCAACCCACTCAAGTATTCTTGCCTGGGAAATCCCATGGACAGAGGAGTCTGGCAGGCTACATTCCATGGGGTTGCAAAAGAATCAGATACAACTTGGTGACTAAACAATTCTTCAGTCAAAATTAATCGTATCAACTACATTCCTTCAACATGTTACTTCTGTGTGATTTCTTATATATCCCATTCTATCTTATTATTGTTCATTAGACTATAAACTCCTCAAGGGCAGGAACTATAGCTCTTTCATCTTTGTTTTCTTACCATCTTTGTTTTCTTGCACAGTATATGATAGGTAATGCTATGTTGGTGAATACATGAACAGTATTCCCTTTTTTCTTTTCCTTTTTTTTTTAAATCTTGAACTAATTGGAAATCACTAAATTATTAGACTGATATCAGCTGAAATTTTATCCAATCTCCCTGCCTCTGTTCAGGTTTTATGGACATGAAAATAGACCTTATATATATAGACAGAATTATACACAAAAAGGAATTAAATATCTCTTCAGAGCAACACTATAGGTTAGTAGAAAAATCCTTGTTAATAAAATTCTTTTGCTTATATCTGAAAGTACCATCAGATACTTACTTCGTCTTGTATCTGTCCTCTGAGGAATCAAAGATGATCTGGCCTTTATTCTTTGAATAATCTCCTGCTATGGTAAAAATTTAATGTGAAAATCAGAGAAGCAAAATAAATGAACTTTGAACTAGGGGTATCTCATCAGCACTGCTTAACCTCAATTTGAGGACCAATTTGACTTGTAATAAAAGTAATTATTTAGTAATCAGTGTTTGATATTATTTTAGTTTTCTAGTTTGTGAGTTTGAGTTGCCACAAAAGTTGGATCTGTTTTCTACCAATTTGATCCATTCTTAATTAAGGTATAAAGTTTCAGAGCATTATAAGGAGCATATTATTTTTCCTTAAACAGTGCCCCCAAAATAACTTACATTATGAAATGAGATTCTCTTGGTCATCTTAGTTGCTGAACCTACTAGGACATTATTTTAACAGAAAATTCAGTTCGTGTCCCTTCCCTTTTCTTCTTTGGCACAACCCCGAGTTAATGGCAGTCTCTGGAAAAAGGAAAACAGGAAATGAAGTTCTTAAAGGATTTGTGGAAGTCTCTCGTTAAAATCACCCTTTTGGACTTTTCTTCTTTTTTGTCTTTCACATTTTCCAGTTTAACACCATTTGCAAAGCCCAGTTGGAAAGAGACTTAGAAAGCCACATTTCACTCCTTTCTAAGCTTTCTTTTTTTTTTTTTTTCCTTCTTTAGAGTGGTCTCAAATTGTAGAGATTAGGGTTCTTAACAGGCAGCAGTCACTGCTCACGAATAGTTGACTGCCTCTAATTTACACTGTTTTAATTACATTTGAAGTTTTTACCAATTATATGGTGAACCTCTGCAGGGCAAAGGGAGGTGGACGGGTTGGTGTGGAGCCTGAGCAGCTTTCTCTTTTAGAAAAAGAAAAACCTGTGATGGAAAAACACAAAATTTGTTGAAGGATGGAGATAAGGGAATGGTAAGTCAAGGTGCTTGGTTACACGATAATCTCCCAGAGAGTGCTCATTACTGCTAAATCATTGACTGTGTTACAGGAAGGTGTCTCGCTGAGGAAGGGGTCACGGAGGTCAGTTATCTGGTGGTAATGACCGTAGCGGTCATTAAAAGGGTATTAATGCCGTTAAGAATAGAACTTTAACTTTTTATTGAAGTTTTTATTTAAATGATATTAACTTCAATTCAACTTTTAATTGAGGTGCAACCATCCAAATTCTACAGCCGGGCACCACAAAGTAATGAACATAAAATTACATGTTCTTCTGATGGGTTGATGGGTCTTTATTAGAGTTTCAAGGGCCTCCACAGAGCTGTTATTAGACGCAAACCTCTCTAAAGTCTTCTATTAGAATTAGGGCTGGCTGATTGATTCCAGGAAATAATTTCAACCTGGACCACTGAAAGGAAACAAGAAGGAGGGAATAATAAAAGGAAGGAAATTTTTTGTTTTTGCCTTTTTTTTTTTAAGTGAAAAGGATCTATTTATATGGCCAAGCCGTTAATGTAACACAATACACATCTCCTTTCTTTCCTATCTTTCTTCTGTTTTTCCCTTTATCTCCAAGAGTAACACCCCCCAAAGGAAGAATTTCATATAGCTATGTGTTCTAACAGGGTAGCAGTACCAGTGAAAAGTCAAAATAAACAGTTTATTAGAATATTTAAGTTGAGCAAACAAAAGTGAGAATTAATACCAGAACTTTACCGTCCATGATTTATAAATAAGCTGTCTTCTAAATAAAAGTTTTAACTACCTGCGGTTCAGGTCTCTTGGAGAGATGGGAGGGATGTGCAGTTTGGGGAGGAAATCTTCTATTACTCCTTTTCCAGGAACAAAAGAGAGAGATGGCAATTTCAAGGTTCATAATTTTACCTCTTTGAGCCAAGAGGGAAAGAGCTATGGGTAGTAAACAATCTCACAAACAAAGTCATCCATACCTAAAATCTTTTGTTTTGGCGCAATCAAACTTCGTGAAGATTTGGTATTAAGTTGTTTGGCTGCCATTTTACAGCAAAGAAATTTGCTAAAGGAATTGATAATAGTCTTTTCTTCCTTGGGAAAGGATGCAAACTGCTTTGCATTTTTGGTATATAGCCAGTATTTTGTCATCTAGACATGTCACGTTACTATGAAAACATCATGCATCACAACACAGCATAACTATGTGATTTGCTGAAGTGCTAGTTTCTTGGGGAAAAAAAGAGAGAGAAAGAAATGAAATAGGAAGGCATTTATATATTTATATTTATTACATTTTTATATTTTACACTTATATGTAAAATGTGAAAATTTTCAGTGTGAAATTCATACAGCATGTTTTTTGCCCAGGAGCCAGTACAAGAAGGCTCTTAACCTAGTCCCGTGCCTTTGGATGCCTAGGTGTAAGTGGGCTTCTTTCATAAGTAGCAGAAAACAACCTTAAGCTTCTTTCTAATCAGAGTACGTTCATGTAAGGTTACAACATGTTCCAGCGCAGATAGTTGCCTGTAAGCATTCATTTATCAGGAAGCTGGAAGAACTAGATCTCAGATTCTTAAGCACAACCAAACTTCAATGATTTGAAATTATGTCTTTTTAAGAATGGTAATGCTCTGCCATATTACATTGACCAACCAAAGTATTAGTTTGGGACCTCTGCATGAGAGGAAAAAATTCTGCTTCCCAATAGCTAGGTGATCATGACCATTTCATTGTGATTCCTAGAAATTTACTACTCTAATATATCAATTTCTCTTTTCCTGTGTGTAAACCAAGGCTATAGTTTTCAACTGCCTCTTCCTGTTTGTATTAAATAAAGTTGTCAAAATTTAACAAGTTAATTTTAAAATGGAAGATCTCATCTTATTTTAAACTTGGGTTTTTAGAAGATCTTATTTAATAGGCCCATTTAATTTACTTCAGGCCATCTTTAAATTGAAATTAGAAATAAGATTCCAGATGAGAATGTAAGCAAGCAGCTTTTTATATTGTTCAACATTTAGGAAATGAAAGATTTTTTTCAACTATAAAAAGGATATAACGGGAATTATGTTGTTACGGAAAAGAAAGCAATATGGTGTATTACTTGTAGAATTTGATGAAAAACCTGTAAATGCAATGGAGTTGGGTATCAGCACTAGTTTTATTTTCCAAGACTTATTTGTAATAATTTAGTTCAGGGAAGAAAGCAAGATGGTTTGGGACCAGAGAAAAAATATTTTTGTGAATGTCACCTGCTAGGACTTAGATGCAAGCATTAACCCCAACCGAAGTGAAGTTATAACCTGATAATGTATACTGCCAATATTCTTTCAAATTTAAAAGGTAAGCCTTTCCGTATAGAATGTATAAAGGTTTGTATAGCAGTTTCTTGATTCATAGGGATTAGTTCTTTCAATGTTCTAGACAATTTATTTTTCCTTCTTTTATTAACAGTAATGGATGTTCATTAAAGAAAACTGGAAACTACAGTAAACAATAAAAAAGAAATAAAGTCATAACTACTTTATCACTGAATTGTAGGGATGGCTAAACATTTTTATGTATATTATTTCCTTCTAGTCTTTTTTCTATTTCCAAAAACTTTGGTGAATTTTTAAAAATTCACAGATTATATAGTAATTTAAATTTGATCAAGATATTTTATACTTCATACTAAGAAACATGCTTTCCATGACTCATTTTCCACAAATGGCATTTCATTTGTTTAAGAGATTTGTTCTCATGTTTAAAATCTCACATTGTGCTTGAAATACCCCATCTATTGTTTACCATGTTAGTTTTAGAAAATTATTCTTTGAGCACCTTATGTATGTTGTTATGCAAATGAACTCATGATGTTAAAATGACAGGTTTTATATTTACTAATTTTCCACTTTTCAGAATGCTTTCTTGGATAGTTTATGATTTCATGATTAGATTTCATGATTGAATAGTTTATGATTTTTTAAGATTGAGATTGGTTAGATTTTAAATAGGTTTTACAAATATAGCAAAACAGAGTTAGTAAACACTATATATTATAGTTATGCAGTTGTAAATGAAACTAGAAGAAATACATTTATTGATCTCCTGAGAGCAGTAATTGCAGCATGAAGAGATGGGATTCTATTCGCATTCTTCCAGTGCGTCGAAGTTTGTAGCTATGATTAAGCCAGCACTCTAGCATTTCACCAACAAGTTACAACTCATAAGTCTATTTGAGCTACTGTATGGAAAGTAGCCTTTTGAATACACCGTAGAAGTTGCCACATAAACGAGATGTTTCAAATGATTTTAAAATTTACAGCAGCCTTCTGATTGTCAATTTAGGTAAAGATCTTTAGAAAGCAAATACAATATACCCTAGATGTGGTATCCTGTGAGTTGTCAATGTTCTTCTGTAAACACGATTACATGTAGTAGATCATTATAATGCAAAAGAAAGCTTCTTAGACCTTGATGAATTCTCATAACATTCTATGGTATTTAGGAAATGGCATTTTAGATTATTGGAAGTGAGACAACTTTCTTTATAATGTTAGAATTTTCAGCATTATATTCATTCTCCCCTTCCCCCGACCTGTGTGTCCAGAACTTAACATCTGTTTAAGAAAAGTGGGTGAGGATGGGAGGCAGGACATCTGTTTTGCTATGAACCATTGACTATACTTTTTTGTCCTTGCTCTCGTAAGCAATGACAAATAATTATTGACCATCTTATAAAAAATAAAAGAATTCTTTTTATATGCCTTTAAGTAAAAGTTTAGGAGCTTTTGCTATGTAGGAGGGGTTTAACTGCTAGAATGATGAATCAATTTATTTATCCATTTACGAATATTTATTAAGTACTTCATACCTACAACATATCCCAATATGTTGTCTTCCTTAGACTTTCAGGTTGTGTTTCCTATAAAAACTTGGACTCTCGTTGAAAGATCTGGTAGGATTGCAAGAAAGGAAAGAGATCATTTTCTAATGGAATGTCAGGGCAAACTGATCTTTAACGGGAATGTTCTAGTATCCCCAGACTTTGTGCTCAGATGAAGTTGTGAATTTGCAGAGATATGCATCTCTGTTTAAGAATTCAAACAGGAAAGATTGATGTGGAGCTGGAAAGGGGATCAAAGAGCCAGGATTTGGACCAGTTAAACAGTGACCTTTTGGAATGACCTTGGAAGCTGTAAGTGATCAGTGGGGACAAGAGACTTGAGTGATAAAACCAAACAGTCTGAAGCTGAGATTCAGACTTTAGTTTTATAGGTTAAAAAATTCGAAAGAAAGGCTTGGAAATGACTCACCCTAAGGATATCATGACATCATTTTTATTTATTTAATGATCTGCATATTTGTGAGTGACTTGTTTAGCACAGTTAGATAAAAATTCAACTAAGTAAATGTCAAACTGACTAAATTAATTTAATAAATTGGGCAGCATCCTCTTCTAGTAAATAGAAAGGAGCTCCACCAAGGTGTAGAAGAGGAAAGATCTTTAAAGATAGAGAAGGGACAGAAAAAGGAAATTATAGCAAAGGTCGCAGAAAAGTTTGCCCTCCTAAGGGATACAGCAAGTTCTATGGGGTAGATTACCCCACTAGTACTGACCAGATAATTCTAGCTTGGCTATTTAAAGGTTACAGTTCTGGGGGGAATTAAAACCAGTTAGGTTAGGTATTAAGTATTGGTTTGCTGACTTGGGGTTTAGCACAAACAACTCCGTTTTAGGCCTGCTGTCTCCTTTTTAACAGCCCCCAAATATATTTAGATCAGTTTGTTTTTAACTATCACTCTTTGTATCACACGTGTTTTGTATACAATTAGAATATTTTATTGGTCAGCAGCCACAGAGAGTCAGTAGGTAAATCATCTTAATTGTAATACCATCTAGGATAGAAAATCAAGACAATGTACACACATGTTAACTGGGTCCTTTCTCCGTTTATTTTTCTAATTTAATTTGATTCTAATTGTAATGAAATGGTATAAAGGATTCATATCCCCATCAATTCATATAAACTGTCTTTGTTTCATTTCTTAGGCTTTGACAGATTTCAGGCACAGGACGATAAAATTATAGAGCATAAGACTTTCACTAGAAAATATGGAAATAGAAAAGCAGTTGTTCTCCTTAGGATGGAGCCCTCTATCTGTGGAGAACAAGACATTTTACCCCCTTCTATGAAGTTTATCATTTCGATCTGTTGCTGTAATTTACAATGACAGCATCTGTAAAGAGCACAGGCTTCCTCTGGTAGACTGCATTATTGTTCCCACTATTCACTCCCGATTCCTGTAAGAGGATTATACACCCCTGCTTCTACTGTGGGACTTGCAGGCCTCCTGTGGAGGGGCATGCATACTTGCCCCCTTGACACTGAGCTTGAGCTTGGCTGTGTGACTTGCCTTTGACAACAGTAAGTGAGCAGATATTTTAAGAGCATTGCCTGTCTTTCTCGTCTCTCTGGCTCTTTTCCTCTGCCACAAGAATAGCGTGTCCAAATAGGCACTGCTCTTTCAGCCTGGAGCCTGGATCCAGGAATGAAGACAGATGGAGAAAACTCACAACTCACTCACAGCCATCCTTAGCAGACATGTAGCAAAAGTGAGAAGTAAACATTTGGTTTTGTAAGACCCTAACATTTGGTGGTTTTAGTTCTAAATCACTTCTAAAGCAAGGTTTACCAAGTACAATTACCAAAGGACTATGAGAGCCATGGGTTCAATCCCTGGGTTGGAAAGATCCCCTGGAGAAGAGCATGGCAACCCACTCCAGTTTTCTTGCCTGCAGAATCGCATGGATGGAGGAGCCTGGCGGGCTACCGTCCACAGGGTTACAAAGAGTTGGACACGACTGACGCGGAAGAGCACAATCGAGTGTGCCTCCGTCCTCATCAAACCAGTCTGCGTGTCCCTGCAACTCTGGGTCTTCCACCAACACTGCTCTCTTGCTTACAGACCTTCCCTGGCTCTTATTTCAAATTCAAACCTTTTCTATTTCTAAGGCATTCTACAATCTAATCCATACATCAAATGCTTTCTGTTTTTACTCCACATAGCCTCCATCACTAGTTGGGTTAGTTTTTCATTGTCCTCCAAGCTCCACCTGTATGTTTAGGGCATTGGAGTTTGAGGCACCTGCCACTGACTAGCTGGGTGAATTTGAACAAGATACTCAGGCTACCTAAGTTTCAACTTCCCTATCTACAAAATGGGGATGATAAAAGGAACTAACTCACAGGACTGTAGATATAGCTGATGTTAGGCATGTAAAGTGCTCTGCGTAATCTCTGTTTCACGGTAGATGCTTAGTGTTACTTGGTATTACATTGTTGCCTTCACTTGGAATTAGTTTCTTCCTTCTCATTTATCTCAATCACTTCTAACCAAGCTTCAAGTTTGAGTTCAAAGCCTACTTTTTCTATGAAGTCTTCCCTGCCAAATTTTTATGGTGCTTTTACTTGCTCATTCCTGCTTCTTCCTGGTTTTAAGCTTTTTGAAAATAGCAGTGAGTTAAAACTACCTTGAATCCTTCCATAGGCTGAGGACATCATGGCTTTCAATTTAATTGATTGATAGTAATTATCTTGAGGTTATTCATTTTAACAGCTGATTACTTGGGTGGGGGGTAGAGTTAGCATAGCAATGGCCATAGATTTAATGCAATACTACTTTCAGACCATTCTGAAAATGGTTAACATCTGGAATGTCATCCAGTTCTCTTGCTAAATACACCCAAAAAAGAGTCAGGTAGCTGTAACAACAGGGTTTAGTGTTGAGATAAAAACATGTCAAGAATTCAGAGATAAAGGAGGTGAGTGAGACCCAGGCAGTCAGTTTAGTTTTCAGTGTAGAGCTCTAGTGACCTCAGTACTACTGAGTTTAATCGGAGGAGTTTTGAAAGGGAAGATCATTTCTAGTTCAATGAAGTGTATGTTCTGCCAAGGTAAAGTTGTCGTATACTAATATTATTTGGGCTTTTTTGCTGAGTGCTTTGTTAATTGTTTTCAGATTCAAAAATCAAGTTACAGCCTTTCCAGGAAACTCCAGAAGTCAATTTATTTTAGTGAGGGAATAGGGGCATGGAGAAGTAGCTTGCCAATTCTCATACAACTGTAAAGAACAAGGAATTATGGAACGCTTGCTGTATGAGTCATGATCAGAGTAAAAGTCTTTGCTTTAGGGCTTAACATATGTATAAGTTATATACAGAAATAAGTAGCTGGGGCTCTGTGTTTGGATGTTTTATTGTCCACTTTAATTTGTATCATTCACTGCAGAAAAATCACAAAAAGCAAGCATATCCTCGATCCATCTCCAATTATTAAATTGAAAGTAATTTTAGAAAGTACTACCTTCTACTCTATTATTAATTTAGCTGTGGCAAAGAAGCTGTCTTGAAGCTGGGAGCTAGTACTGTGGCTAGGCTAGATGAATGAATTAGAACAGACTGAGGCTGAAGGACACTGGTAGAAACAGACAGCAATTACATTCACCATACTGATACTTATGCTTAGGGAAGGAATGAATGTCAGCCTTTTTATGGGAAAGTGATTTTGTTTCACTGTACATATTTTACTAAACCCATAAAGAATGTTGAGCATGGATAATTAATTATTGAATAATTAATTTTTTATAAGTATGGGTGCATAGGTGAAGATTGTAGGAATATATTTGTTGAGCCAAATAATGGTAGGAAAGGAGATTACTTCAAAGAACAGGATGTGACAAAGCCATGTTTGTTAGCTTTTATGAAAATAATATGATATTATTCAATTTATTCTTTGCTTAGTGTCGGTTCTCAAGACACCTGAAATCTACTACTAAGCTTACTGATTTATATGCAAATAGTGGTCTTCTCCATGGGGTCGCAAAGAGTCGGACATGACTGAGCAACTGAACTGACTGAGTGGTTTTCTAGCTCAGTTATACATGTATAGACTAGTGTTTGTGGGGACTTTGCACTTATTTTTAAAATTACTTAAAGGTGTTCCAGTAGTTGTTAGACATTTTTTAACTGATTTTTTAAAATTTATTTATTTTCTTTACATTATTGTGCTGGTTTTGCCATACATTGACATGAATCTGCAAAAATCTATATACCTTTAAAAATAACAGACTTTGAAATGTAGTAAATGGTACATGTGCTGAAATAGCTACACACATATAACATAATTGCTGGCAATCAAATGACTTACCCATCAAAACAAGCAAATGATGCCTGTTTTACTAAAAATTCATCTATGCTGTCTTCATTAGGAGTGTTAATTTATCAAAACATCATTTGTTGCACTTGGAACATGATAAAAAAAAATTTCCTTAGGTGTATGACATTTTGAAAAACATCCTTTGATGTTTGAGTTCAGATCAGGACAGCTAAATTAGAAGAGATTGAGAAGTAAATATTCAAGTCTCTCTATATTGATAGGCACTACGAGTGGCACTTGTGGTTCAAAGTTGAGAAAATCACTGTCCTGGTCACCTTGTAGGTGACGATAGTTGAGTGCGAGGGATGCACACATAACTGTGTGGTGGGAGCAGGACAGTAAGTCACAGTGGTGGGGAAGGGTGCCTACACCAGGCATCACAAAGACTTCACTTTCACTGATCACTTTCATGCATTGGAGAAGTGTTCTTGCCTAGAGAATCCCAGGGACGGTGGAGCCTGGTGGGCTGCCGTCTGTGGGATTGCACAGAGTCAGACATGACTGAAGCAACTTAGCAGCCCCAGCAGCAGCAGCATGGAGGTATTAAAGCAAGGAAGTACATTGTTATACTTAAAATATTAATAGATAACCAAGAAGCCTCCTGTATAGCATGGGAACTCTTTTCAACCCTTTATAATAACCTAAATGGGGAAAGAATTTGAAAAAGAGTAGATACACATATATGTATCTTTGAACCACTTTGCTGTATGCCTGAAATCAACATAGCATTATTAATTAACTATACTCCAATATAAAATAAAAAAAATTTAAAAAAAATCAAGAAGTGATGTAATCAGCTGTGAAATTTAGTGGAGTCTTTGACAGCAGTAGGGAGCATGGACGGAAGACACAAAATGCAACCAGGGTAAGTAGTGAGATGGGGCACCTCTTGATGAGCTGGAACAAGGCAGTGTTCGTGGGAAACGAGAGGCAAGAATGGGTCCAGAAGCTGTTACAGAAATAGAAGGATGTTGGCCTACCCTTTCATCTCTAGTTACACTTTTCATCTCTGTAAAATGGGGATAATGATAGTACTGTGTACTCTGTAGCATTCTTGAGAGGAGTAAATGTAAAGAATTTAACATAGACCCTGATATATAGCCTAAGCTCAGTGAATGTTAGCTTATGACACCATAATTTGGTAACCAAGGGGAAGGAAGGGAGAACATAAGGAGTTGCTGGCTTTTGAAAGGAGGCACTGGGTGAACAACAGTGTATTCTGAGATAGCTAATTGTGGAGGAGGGACAGAAACCAGATTACACTGGATTCAAGAACAAATCTGAGGTGAAAATGTAGAATAGTCTATTCTAACAAGATATTGAGACAGGTAGGAAAAAAAACAACAAGATCATAGCCAAAAGGAGATGTTACATAAAGATTTCTTTTGTTGTGTTATGTTTCTTGGGGGGTTATTTGTAACGTATGTACAAACATGTCCAATTGAGTTGAGTCAGAAAACAGTGGCAAGGGGGTGATTGGAATAATAAACCCTGAGATTACGTTGGAAAAAAGCAGGAAGCTGAAAGAGCTGATAAATGGACAGGGATTAGAATTATTCAAGACATGTCTGGAAAGAGTAAATGCATTAACAGTTGAGGGTGAGTGGGGCTGGGAGAGGAGAGAGAAAGCACTGGGAGAATCAGAGAGATTGTGTGGTCAGAGAGTGGTGTAAAGCAAAGTGATCAAAGTTATAGGTGTTTACATTCACATCCTAGAAATGGCAAGAATATGGTTATGGGAGTGGACTGCTGTTTATTAGAATTAAAAAAAGCCAAGGAACTGGCCTGTGGGAAGTTACTTTTACATATGTTGAAACTGACCAAAGCATTTTGGGATGGTGAGGAGATAGATCCTGAGCCTGGTGCCACAGTCCTCAACTGTAGAGTGGGAAAAATCCAAGAGGAATGAGCCACACAGAGAGAGTCAGGATGAGTCTCAGGGATGCTTTTAAATTAGAGTAAAGGAGCAGCCGGAGAAGGCAATGGCACCCCACTCCAGTACTCTTGCCTGGAAAATCCCGTGGATGAAGGAGCCTGGTGGGCTGCAGTCCACAGGGTCACTGAGAGTTAGACATGACTGAGCGACTTCACTTTCACTGTTCACTTTCATGCATTGGAGAAGGCAGTGGTACCCCACTCCAGTGTTCTTGCCTGGAGAATCCCAGGGACAGCCGAGCCTGGTGGGCTGCCGCCTATGGGGTCGCACAGAGTCGGACACGACTGAGGGGACTTAGCAGCAGCAGCAGCAGCAAAAGAGCAACAGTCTGGGAAGGGCTGTGGGGACGTATAGACTGTCTCGTGCACTTCATGGTTAGTGGAAAGAGGAAACCAACAGCTCCTGCTTCTGAGGAGAAGGCTGGTGGGAGAGTCAAGAGGAGAATGACATGGGAGCAGAGCAGGGTAAGAGTAAATGAAAAGACAACAAAGGATTTTCTCCTTTGTGAAGAGTGGCAAGGGTGAGAAGCGTGGTAGGATCCACTTGTCCCAGACTTCTGTCCTGACACAGGCAGCGGCACTGGAGGCAGGCAGCTGCCTGGGGCCTAATAAACCATGTGTTCATCTCTATGTCTTATATGCCTCTGCTTTGTTTCCTTTTCTTTTCTGCATCCAGCATGTTGACTATTTAACCGTGTCTTAATGTTTTAGCCAGGTAGTTGAGGGAGAGAGATAGTGAGAAGGAATGAAAATCTAATCATAGATGATGGCATATTGTGATGAAACCTTAACCATTATTGAGTTTTGTGAAATAACTGCTGCAAATAGTTGATATTGTCTAGTGGTCTGATCCAAGCAAAATGGTATCATCAATGGAAAGGCCACTTTTTTTTATCCATCTCCTCTTTCCCCACCCCGTTTCCTCTTCTCTTTCTCTTTCTTGCTTTAGTTTTTTTCTGCTCCCTTCTATTTAAAACATATGTATTATGTTTTAACTACCAAAGCATTGTGCAGGGTTGTTGGTTGGGTAAAGTGTTGGAGGTGGTATACAATGAACAGAACTTGATTTCTACTCCTAAGGCTATTATAGGTAAGGGAAGAGACTGAATATACACAGTCATGATTATAATACCAGCAAAAATTGAACTAAAATGAGATAGTACATGATGTCTTATGGAAGTATAGAGAAAGGAGCAATAAAGAATATGAAATACTTTATAAATTTACATGCCTCAGTGGGAATTTTGATCCTGATACAGCAGTAACACTCTAATTTCAAAGTCTAGATGGTTTCATATATGTATGATTTACTTTGATTCTTTGCCATCAGCATGAATAACTGATACACATGCAATATGTCATATTTAAATGCTATTTCTATTGAATGGTTCAAAATAAATTAATGTTATGATCCACTGATGCTTATCAATAAGCCCTGAAGATGATTAAAGGAACTGTAAGTGATCCAGAAGTATCTAAGTTGTTTTTGCATGAGTGTACATAATCTTATGACTCGTAGCCAATTATTTTTGTGTTCATAGAACAGAGATATTTACTCTTGGAGAAAAAGGTTTCAGCTATATGTCAATTTTTTACAGAGAGGATGCTGCATCCATCTTCAAAACTCAAGAGTAGAACTGATAATTAGTTGTGTCTATAAAACAACAATCATCCCAGTAAAAAGTGAAAATCATTCATTTATTTACTTGTCAGATGTTCACTGAGTGCCTTCAACGTGCTAGGAATCACAACTAATAAGTTTTGGGGGAAATGCTAGTGAGCCAAATCAGATAGGATTTGTCCCCTCCTGAGGCTTAAGGAAGATGGGGTGTAATCAAATATTTGCACAGATAAAGATAGAATTGCACCTGTGAAAAAATGCTGCAAAGAAGTCCAGAGTATTAGGAGAAATTGTAGTTGGCTTGATCTAGTCAGGGAGGTTGGACAAGTGTTCACCAAGGAAGCAAAATGGAGTGGGGATCTAAATAATGATTAGATACTAAATAGGTAAAGGTGGGGAGGAGTGAGAGGCTGAAAATCTTTTCTTGCTGAGAGAGTATTGGTGATTCTGCTGCTAGTGGCTGGAGCAGAGAGTACGAGGAGGGCCATGGTGTGGGGGTGTGAGGGGTGTGGCTGTAGGAGGGAAGGGGCGGAGAGACTGCTCAGAGCCTTGTAGTTCTTTACTGGGAAGCCAAAATATACAGCAAGTAAATTTAATTTTATTCATACCATTTACATCTGCCTTAGGAAAGGCAGATGTCTTTTCTAAGAATAAAGTGGAGAAGACAATTGTCACTATAGAATATTTTAATGAAATGTAAAGACAGTAACAGTCTTTATTTTTTTCTATCCAGTAAAGACAAGATAGCATAAATCTTCTTCACTCAAAATAAATAAATAAATAAGAGAAAAAATAAGATCTCTAGCTCCTATCTTGTTTATCCTAATCAGGATTAGCTTTATCCTAATCAACAATCTTATATTCAACCTTAATGATATTTCATTAGCTCCTCAGAACCACCTTTCCTGTCTAGGTCTAATTATATCTAATGTAATGTATCTCAACTCACTATATTAAATCATTTTTTAAAAAACATTTTAAAATCACTCCAGAGCTTTGATTTAGGCCTTAGGGAGGAGTGAGCCTTCTTATTTATTTTTGAGATCTATGATCTTCCAGTTTTCTCCTCAACATTTCTTCTTTATTATCCTCATATCTAATCTAGGGAGATGAAAAAAATAATTTTCTTTTGTAACAATTTATAAATGTCTGCATAAATAAAGTGCAAATATAAACATCTGTTCTAATCAGTCCTTATAAATGGGTTCTTCAGTATGCTTCACATTGTGAGTAGAGGCCAACTCTCTCTTACCTGTGCTCACATCAGCCCTCACAGATAACCTTCGATTGATTCAGAGCCTTAAACACATCTAGCGGTGTATTCTAATATCCTATCATTCCCCAAAGAGATCAGAGTTCTGAAACATGAATGTTAAGTTTAAAAGAATGTGGTTTAGAAACAACACAGAAATACTACCTCAGAGAATCTAGGTAGTAATGTCATGGGACTCTTTGTTACAGACATATACAAACAAAAAAAAATGTTGAAACAAAAGTATGCACATGAAAATGTAGAAACAAACTGAAATGTACAAACAAAAATCCAAAGAGGTGAAATAATAAGCAATCATTAGCTGCTGCCATTTTCCCTTCGTGACCTTTTGATGGCGTGTTGCCGTAAACTATTGCCACTGATATTCTACCCAGAGACTCTTTTAAGACCCAGAGATTTCTTTTAAGGCATGTTACAGATAACCATTTTTAGTGAGGGTGCAGAAGAAACAAATTACTGCTCTTCTACTCCCTGGGAGGTTCTTTTGAATTTGTCCTTCACTAAGAATAATATTTTGAGACTAATAAAGAAAAATATGCCCATCTCCTCTCTGTGATGGTAATGAGTAATCAGGTGTGCATTCGATTAAGTCTGGCATGCTCCGTGTACAGAAGGGTAGATATGAGTGCAAGAGAAGAATGCAAATTATATAAATGGAGGAAGTGGAAGGTACAATAATACACCCTACAATAAAAAAAATCTGAGCTCTAGGATATTCAGGAAAAGAGAAAGAGAACTTCTGTCTTCTAGGTGAAAAACTAAAGGACTTATGTTAACTAAGCCTGTTGGACTTGAACTTTGGGGTTATTTCTAAGATTAATGGACAAAAAATATGGCCTCCAGAGGACAAACCTCAAAGACTCCTGATGGAGACTGGTTAAATTCAGTGTGGTTCGTAAATTTCAGTCTGTAAGAAATAATGTAGAGCTACAATTAGAACTTGAGTAAAGGGAAATTTATTTGAGGAGACTAAAAATGGTATAATCTATAGGTACATACTTGATAAAATTGTAAATAGCAGGTTGCAAGAGGTCCATTAAAGAAAGCGGGGAAAGCTAGTGCTTTTAGGGCATTATATTTTAACCTGGCAAGAGAGAAAATAAAGCCAATGTTCTTATGCTGAAAATTGTTTTTGGAAATGTTCTTAGTAGTTGGAGATTTGAAGATGGCAAATCAGCAAATAAATGAAGGTATTTTTAAGGAGAAAGACTGTTAACATTATTTTTCCAGAAATGCAATATCATTTACTGAGAGGAACAGAAATGATTAATATAGTCTTTTTGTTCAGGGAAGCTATTCCACAAGATAAAAGGCTAGTAATCTAATAACTAGCATATCAGTATTATTTTATTTGCCTCTTCCTGTTTGCAAAACAACTTCAGTGCTGTCTTGTTATTATTGTTATACTTGGCTAGTTATACATCTACGATAAGAGAACGTAATTAATGTGAAAAATTATACTGAAATGGCTCTGTTTATTTTGTGTCACTTTAGCAATGCCCCTTCAGGAGTGCTATTCTTATTTTCCACTTGCATTCAATAATAGGCTTGCAGCCAGTGGCATTGTATTTACACAGTTTTTGTCAAAACAATTTTATCTCTAATAGATTTTTATCTACATTGACTGAAAACTTCTGTTTCTGTTTAAAACTTTAATGTAATTTCTTGCATCTCTATTTCAGGCAATAGAAAAACTTTTGAACTTATATACTTGGCAGCTATACATTTTTCCTTTCATAAAGTTGATTTTTTTTTAAATAGAGGGAAACTATCCTTAAAATATTAGGCATCACATTTTTCAGTGGGCTTTGAGTAAAGCAGCAAATTTGAACATAGTCTATTCTATTCATTCACCATAGAAAGAAGCATTTAGGAAATACTCCAAATACTGTGACCTTCACATGATGAGATTTGGTTACAAATATAAATGAATTCCCCACAAACATTAAATGAACCCCCAAGGAACCTTATTTGAGAATATGTAGAGATATATTTTCATTTTGATACTCACGAATTTACATGTGTGACTCCCTATTAGCATTACTCAGGTAAATCCCATTAAAAAATTCATATACCTCTGTGTGTATAAATTTATACATGAAGCGTAGTTAAAGTATATCAGTGTTAATACTGTGCCATGGGAATACAATATGGTGAGGAAATTGGCAATACAATTAAAGTTCACATAGCATTAGAATTTTTTTCACTAAGATAGTTTTTATAACTCTGTGTGTGTGTGTGCGTGCGTGTGTGTGTGTGTGTGTGTGTGTGTGTGTGTTAGTTGCTCAGTCATGTCTGACTCTTTGCAACCCCGAGAACCCACCAGGTTCCATTGTCCATGGGATTTCCCAGGCAAGAATACTGGAGTGGGTTGCCATTCCCATCTCCAGGGGATCTTCCCAACCCAGGGAACAAACCCAGTCTCATGCATTGCAGGCAGATTCTTTGTCTGAGCCACTAGGTAAGCCCTTTTTATGACAATATAAAAGAGGATAAATTGAGACTTATTAGTACAACTAGAACCAAGGTGTACATTTCAGTATAACTCTTAAAAACATAGAATAAGGAAGATTAATGCTCTGGATATCTTGAAAAGATTTGTCTTACCAATGTTACCCTAGTGAATGTTTCAAATATTCTAACTCTGAAAGGAGAAAGTAGGAACCAATGATGAAACTCATCTACAAGGATGCATATTATGTTTAACAAGGTGTGTCCTGCTTGCCTCTCTCCTCTCTTCTCTTTTTCTTCATTTTCTTTCTTTCTTCCTTTCATTTTTGATCTCCTGCATTTCTTCTTCCCCTCCTCCTTTTTTCTCCTCCAGATTTATGAGCATGAAAATGGTTTCCCTTTTTTAAAAAGCATTTTTTACTGTTGAAGAAATGTAACAACAGTGTTGTCTTTTGCCAATTGTGTGTCATCAGGGGAAAACAAAAAGGCAAGAGACATGTCCTTTAAGTAAATGGACATTTGAGGTAAAATAGACTTGGTGGTTAGTCTTGATTTTCTGCCCAGACCAGAGTCATCTGAAGTAGAAATGAAAAATGCATCTTTCCTTATCTTTAGTTAGGATTCATTATGTAGGCTTAAATATACTCATAATGGTGACTTTGGTTATTTGCCTCTTTCCTCTATTTCTCATAGATATATTCACCTGACATACTGAAATGTTAATGAACCCTACATTAATAGATGCTAATATATGTACACATCTATATGTATGTGTGTGTGTGTGTGTGTGTGTGTGTGGTAGTCACTCAGTCATGTCCGACTCTTTGTGACCCCATGAACTCTAGCCCACCAGGCTTCTCTGTCCATGGAATTCTCCAGGCAAGAATACTGGAGTGGATTGCCATTCCCCTCTCCATACACATCTATAGAAAGCACACATTTTGACTTATGAAAGCTACTCGTTTGCAGACCCTTGAGGATGTGACGTTTTCTGAACAGACCATTTCCAACAGATCATTGATGTTCAATGGTCCAATTTAATTAGGTGATCTATTTGCCACAGAAGGAAACAGAGGGATGGTAAGCCCAAAAGCCACATAGATCTTACTTACTGTGATGGAGTTGGGATTCTACTTTAGGAATTTGAGAGGTGGTATGGTGGTATGAGGGCTTCCCAGGTGGTGCTAGTGATAAAGAACCTGCGTGCCGATGCAGGAGACATGAGACATGGGTTTGATCCCTGGGTCGGGCAAATACCCTGGAGGAGGGCATGGCAACCCACTTCAGTATTCTTGCATGGAGAATCCCTTGGACAGAGGAGCCTGGCAGACTACAGTCCATGGGGTTGCAGAGTCGGACATGACTGAAGCGACTTAGCAAACATGCATGGTGGTATGAATGGGAAGTTACTGCCCTCCAAAGCCTATCAAATAATGTGCAGAGAAGTGGCTTTCTCTGTGAAGGTCATTTCTTCCTCCTATCAAGTATTTCCAAGCCAACATCACAGAGGAAAGCTGTCAGTAATTTCTAACCTGGCTGAGTTTTATCTGGTGACCTTGGAGCAAAGAAACTAGACATTCATTTGATCTCTCTGTAAATACTGCCCAAGGGGTTTTGTTTCCTGGATGTTCCCAAGAGTTCTACTGACCTAGGAAGTAAAAAGTGTTTTAAATACTCAATTTTTTTCTACTTTTCTATAAATTGACACAAAGTCTATATAACAAGACCTTGGATTGCTTTTCAGTTCCCTGTTGTATTTAGGAAACCCCAATTTTTTAATCCCATAGCTTCTCTCTGCCTCTGTTTCCTCTTCTCCATTCTTTCTACTCACTAACTCTCACATACTGAAACATTCATGTTTCACTATATATGAATTATTACTATATAAATATATAAACTATTTTTTAACCTTCTCACTTAATCTCTCCAGTTTCTTCCACAAAGAGTACGGGAGTTCTTCATATGATAGCCCCAAAAATTCCCTTTTGTTTTTGTCATGAGAGGCCTGCTTTAAAAAAAAACAAAGCTGTCCTGTCATAATGCTTCTGGTCTTTGACAGACTAACAGGTGTGTTTACTGTAATCAATGGATCATTCATGCACAAAAGTTACAAACCAGTCACCTCTCACAGGCTTATTTCTGTGACAAACCTGAATCTTTTGTTATCATCTTTGCTGTAAAACATGCTTCAATACATTGCTTAGGGTGGTGCTGTTATCAAGCTAAAGACAATCTTGTATTTGGTCGTGACCTAATCTCAAAAGGTTAGACTCTACTCAAATTCTGACTCTGTGCATAGAAAAATTAAGTAGTTAAATAAAATCCCACTTACTTATTTGTATGTTTAGTTTCAGAGAAAATTATTTCGTTTTGAAAGGTGTACCCTTAAAAGAGCAAGGTATCACTGAGGAATTCTTCAACCTTTAATAGTTTATTTAGATGCCATTTGGCTATCATGAGTGTTTGCTGCATTTCCTGTCCCATCATACCAGATTGCTAATATATTTGTGGGTGAGAGGACAGTCTCTATTTGACTGGTCTCCTCCTACTTTGTCTACTTCTTGATGGCACTGTTTATGCAGGTGAGAAAGTTCATTCCTGTGTTGATGAGCTCCTGAGCCTCAAACAGGAATGTGTTGAACTCAAGTATATCTGGCAAGAGATACAGGAGAATGGTAAGGGAAGCAGACTCTGTTGATATACAGTTCTGGGGAACCTGGCAGGAGGATGAGAGCATGGCAGGGAAAAGGAGTCTTCAAAAATATCACACAAGGCTGAATAGCACTTTTTAATGGGAAATCCTTGTTTTGACTCTAATTTTATGCTCAGATGCTTTTAATTTG
Source organism: Antilocapra americana (assembly GCA_007570785.1). Classification (NCBI taxonomy): domain Eukaryota; kingdom Metazoa; phylum Chordata; class Mammalia; order Artiodactyla; family Antilocapridae; genus Antilocapra; species Antilocapra americana. Next base: position 4,557,964 of record ML661902.1, read on the forward strand.
ATCCACATTTAATTTGCCATTCCTTGGAGAAGGCGTTGATTATATAATACAAGAAGCTGTCTGCTCTATTACTAACGAAACAGGATTGGCTTCAGGGGCTACCACAGTGGCCTTGTATTTTGATGGCACCCACTTGGAAACATTGATGCACACTCCTTGGGAATCACTATGTTATCCCTAGACCACTCTTCTGGTTAAGATGGCCTGATAGTTTTGTTAAAGTCACAGTTCTAAAAGAAAATGGGTCAAGGTGTGTCTGAAAAAAGCCAAGTTTGGACATTTGAGCTATAAAGCCTTGTAAAGGATCATAAAGAGCTAAAGGCAGTTGTACATCTGAGAACACTTATATTAGACATTAATATATATTGGGTTTCCCAAAACCCAGTCACACTGACACTGTAATGTGTCAGTAATGACATCCAGGGCTGGTATGACAGATTCCAGAGAGACTTCAATAGAGGTTCTGGGTTTAGGCTAAACAGCTGCATCGTAGCATTTATTTTAGTTAGAAACTATAAAACATATAAAATCTACTACAAACATTAGTTCAGAAAATTCAAGTCCTCTACTTTTAAAAAATTAGACTGCCATTATTTCTAAACTTCTAATGACTGAACCAGCAACAGTAAAGATGTCCAGGCTTCAATGAAATATATTTCATAAATTAGCTTATCATTGCACTGATTTAGCATGCCTAGCAGGTGAGAGACAAAAACATGTGTTATCTTCCCTAGGGAACCTTCAATGAATGTCATTCTGGCTTCATATGTCTTTCTTCTCTCCCCTTCTTGAACTGATATAAAATTCTAATGTGTGCCCTCTAGTTCCATCTTCATTGAAATCTAGCAAAACCGCTGAAGGTAAGATAGTGGCAATGGTGCATGAAAAAAGGGAAAAGGAATACAGTGATTCATAGCATACTTGAAGAAAGTTGCAATTGTTAACAGCACTACTTTTGTATGTAGACAGATTAAAATATGTCATATCAATGATAAAAATAAAGTTATTCATCTTGGCTAGTTCTTTAAGTTCATGGGAAAGGCACTAAACTATATTGACATCTTGAAAATATTTCTGTATATATCTTAAGGGCATACCAAGTTACCCTCTCCCAAAACAATAGTCAGAGAAGTAGATATATGTGCTAGGATTATCAGTAAACTTGACAAGTGGTTGTTGTTTAAATACCAGAAGTGGTAGGTATATGAAAAACCCTGCTCCTATCATTATGAAAATGAAACATGTCATTTTTCAAGTATAGTAACTCAGGCCACCTTCTCTTATCTGTCTTTGTTCTTCTATGCAAATTTGAACCACTGATATAGTTATCATTTTGCAAATGGTATTCAAGAGTCTTTACATCCACAGATGCAGGGTTTTCAGAAATTCCAATGGCTGAACTAGCAACAGTAAAGATGTCCATGATCCTTTTCCTTAGACATCCATCATTCCTATTCACTAAAAGAGAAAACTGAGGTAGAAGACCAAATGTATTTCCTTTTACTGGTGAGAAAAATAGGCTCTTGAAATCCTGCTCATTTTGACCTTTTCTGGTCCCCTTTTTGCCAGTGAAAATGTATACCCTTTTCCTCTTTTGCTTAGGAAGCCTGTTGTTGTTTAGTCGGTAAGTTGTGTCCGATTCTTGGCGACTAGAATGGACTGTAACCCACTAGGCTCTGTCCTTGGAGCCTGAATTCATCCCAGGCAAGAATACAGATGTATAGAACAGTCTTGTGGACTCTGTGGAAGAGGGCAAGGGTGGGATGATATGGGAGAATGGCATTGAAACGTGTTAATTATCATATGTGAAATCAATCGCCAGCCCAGGTTTGATGCTTGGGGCTGGTGCACCGGGATGACCCAGGGGGAGGGAATTGGGAGGGAGGAGGGAGGGGGGTTCTGGAGGGGGAGCATATGTATACCCATGGTGGATTCATGTCAATGTATGGCAAAACCAACACAATAAAGTAAAGAAAATTAAAAAAAAAAAAAAGAATACTGGAGTGGGTTGCCATTTCCTTCTCCAGGGAATCTTCCTGACCCAGGGAACAAGCCTGGATCTCCTACTTAGTAGGCAGATTCTTTACCACTGAGCTACCTGGGACTCCCATTTGGAAGCCTAAGCAGGCTTTAAATATCATCCTCAGTTTTAAAAATTTATTATTTTATTGAAGTATAGGTGCTATACAATATTATATAAGCTACAGGTGTACAGTAGAGTGATTCACAATTTTTAAAGGTTACTTTATTTATAGTTATTGTAACATATTGGCTATATTTCCTGTGTTGTACAATCTATCCTTGTATCTTATTTTGTACATAATAGTATGTACCTCTTAATCCCCTGCTCTGATATTGCCCCTCTCTGCTGGTAACCAGTAGCTTGTTCCCTGTGTCTGTGAATCTGTTTCTTTTTTTGGTTATATTCACTAGTTTATTATATTTGTTAGATTCCACATGTGACATCATACTATATTTGTCTTTCTCTGTGTAACTTATTTCACTTAAATTAATGCCCTCCAGGTCAATCCATGTTACTGCAAGTGGCAAGATTTCATTTTTTTCTTGGCTGAGTAGTTTTCCATTGTATGTATGCCACATCTTCTTTATACATTTATCTGTTGATGGGCATTTAGATTTCTTCCATGTTTTGGCTATTGTAAATAATGCTGCCATCAACATTGTGGTGAATGTAAATTGCTGAGCCATATGGTAGTTCTATTTTTATGTTTTTCAGAAACCTTCTACTGTTTTCCACGGTGGCTGCACCATTTACATTCTTATTGATAGTGGATGGGGGTTCCCTTTTTTCCAAATCCTCACCAACATTTGCTATTTGTGTTCTTTTTTGATAGTAACCATTCTGACAGGTGTGATATAATATCTCCATGGTTTTGATTTGCATTTCCCTGATAATTAGGGATGTTGAACATCTTTTTGTGTCCTTAACACAAAAAGGTGGCTGTTTGCATTTCCTCTTTGGAAAAATGACTGTTCAGTTCTTCTGCCCATTTTTTAAATTGGGTTGTTTGGTTTTTTGATGTTGAGTTGTATGAGCTATTTATGTATGTTGGATATTAACCCCTTATCAGTCATATCATTTGTAAATATTTTCTACCATTCAGTAGGTTGAATGAAGCTCTCTGGTAAGAGCTGTAGCCAAGATTTTATTCTGATAATAAGACTGAGTGAAGATATATCAATGATTTGTAACAATCTTTGAGAAAATCCACATTGTTTAAATTAGACTGCTAAAATCCAGTTAATAGATATTGGGATCACTAATGTAATTAAGATACATGAATGCTTAAAGTTACTATTCTTTTTAAAAATCAAGCTCAGAACTTCATGTTAGGGAGCATTAGCCACCACCATCTACTCTGCCCAGCTGTATGAAATATGCAGCTTTTTATTCAGAGCACAATCATATTCAAAAATCCTTCTGGAATTAATTGAAGAATTTAAATAATTATTGTATCAGTATGACTGTACTTGCTTTTCTCCATCAAAAGAGAAACCATGTAACTATGCCCTGGAAAGATGTACCGGTAAGCTACAAAATCAATAAAAAAGCACCCAAGTAGTGAAATATGAAAGTGTACCAAAATGAGGATTCATCTAGAATCTTTACATCACTATTTCCCCCTTTACTGTCTTTCCACTTAAAATAATGTTAAATTGCCACTTCTTGAAACCCTGTCAGTCATGAACATGAGAACTGCATGTGTTCTCATTCCTGTGACTTCAGCAAGCCAGGACTATGCATTGAGGACCAAACTTACTATAGGAGTTGTTTAAAAAGCAAACATTTTAGAAAATATGTTGATATGAGCTGATTTTGGTTGAAAAGCAACAACAAAATATGTCAGTCTTGAGTAAGATTTGATTTCCATTAGTTACTTCTTTGGTTGTGCTTTTCTCATGAATTACTACTCGCCAATGTAGAAATTAGTTTTTTTTAGCACTGCTTCATAAATAATAATGGAGATCATTTTTAGAATTGCCTTTTCGAGGAACACGTAGGAGAACATTTCCTTTTGGTTATGTGCCTTAAAGCAAGAAAGATTGGGTCTTCTTTTCCTGTTTATTACACTTCCCACTTTGTCATTATGAGGTCTGATGTTTAGCAGAAAAAGGTTTCCAGTTGCCTGGATGTGCTTTGACAGAACTGACAGCAGAAACTGTATCTTAACTTGAATCAGTGCTGTAGAAAAGCACCCAGGCATGTTGAAGACAGCTTTTATGAGGTACATTTTGTCAGTGTAAACACTATGAAATCCAGCACATTTGGAAGAGCATATTCTGTATTTGTTAGAATGAATGAATCACTAATGGATTAAAGAGCACAGCCAAATAAACCTAGACTAGTCATAAGTATATGTGGCCTAATATTCAAATATAGGAAATCCAATTAAGCTCCAGCTCTCCTTAGTTTTTCATTCATGAGGCAGTATCTCTACCAAAAAAGCAAATAACTAAAAAGTTTCTTTTACCAAAAAAATAAATAAATAAAAAGGCATTGCATTTTTAAAATATAAGTTTGAAGTTAGTCTTCCACAGATAGCCAATTTAATTATGCTAAAAATGACATTTTTAATTAAACACCAAGGTAAGCATAAATGGATTTCAAAATAATTAATCAAACATCAAAAAATTGAAACCTTTTTCTGCTTGAGCAGCAGAAATGAAAGAACCAGTCTTCGGGTCTCATAGAGATTCAATCTAATTTAATTCTCTGTCTTCTCTAAATAAACATTCCTAAAACCTTTTTTTCATCTGGGGGAATAAGGATGAGAGGGGTAATCAATATTTCTAGCATTTTAATTAAAACCGTTAGTGGAATAAATCCATTTAATTATCAGTTAATGAAATACAAGGTCATTTACCTGACAGGAACTTTGAGGGTGGATTACTAGCTGGAATAAAGCAGAAGAACCCAATGTCACAGCCATTTAACTTCTGTCAAATTTAAGGTTAAAATCCTTTTAGACTGTTTAACCTATTCTCTACTATTTTTCTATTATGTATGCCAATTGGGAGGAGAAATGCATGTTAAAACTTATTTCACATTTAATTGTGCTGAAAAGTTTTCATTAAATTTCTACAAATATCTTTATATTCCTAAGACATGAACTGAAGGGCTACAATAGATTCTACTGTAATTTTACTTTTATTTTGTTGCTTATCAATTTTAAAGTTAGAGACTTTTTTTTTCCTTGCTGCAAATCAGGCATTATTTATATTTTTTATAAATAAGAATCAATTATATACAACTTGGTCTGAAAATTTAGGATGCAAATATAAAACAAATATGCAATAGTAAACAAATCATTTTAAATAGTTTTATGATTAATTTTATACAAATCCTTTTTGAAGTGACCTGGATTTCATAAGAATGATATAAAAAAGTATTAATAAGAGCTGGCTAATCACTCAGCTAGGTATGCAGAATGGTTTGGTAAATGATTTTCAGCTGGTTTAACTAATGAAGAGAAGGTAGAAAGTATGTTGTAGAGAAAAGTTCCTGGTCTTTGATGGAGACACACAGTTTCTCTAAGCAGCACACAGTGCGCACATTTATATAGATCAGTTTTAAAAATAGGCCTCAAGAAGGGCTCTTGTTTCTTATTTTAACATAGATGTTGAACTAATTATCTAAGATTTGGGATTTTAATTTTGTAAATCTGATTTTGTCTCATAGTCATAAATTTCAGTTAGAGTTTAAAAAGATAACTCATTATTACTGTCTCATTCTTCTTTCCTCTAGTTAAAATCATGTGCAGTGCAAACAAATATAAGCAGTTTGTACATGCATGCTCAGTTACTTTAGTTGTGTCCAACTCTTTGTGACCCTATCGACTGTAGCCCACCAGGCTCCTCTGTCCATGGGATTCTCCAGACAAGAATGCTGGGATGGGTTACCCTGCCCTCCTCCAGGGGATCTTCCTGACCCAGTGATCCAACCCACGTCTGTCTGTGTCTCCTGCATTGCAGGCAGATTGTTTACCCACTGAGCCACCTGGGAAGCCCATAAGTGGTTTACTCTGCGGTATTTCATCCTAAGACTGCCTAAATGTGTACTGTGTAAGAAGTCCCACATAACTTAGAGTAATTTGCCTTTTAAGGACATATCGGTGATCTATTCCAACTTCTAAATGTTAAGTACAATTACTTTCCAAAACCCGTGTCACCTATAAAAGAAAAATATATCAGTTACCAGCTCAAATGTGTTTTAGTCAGACCAGGGTTCCCCATGAAGTTGCAATAATAGTAAAAGAAGCATTATTAGCCTTGTTTTGTATTCACCTAGACTGTGCATTGATTTTTAATTCTTTGAGAAAATAACAAAAACTAATAGGAAGTCTGGCTTAGGCTGGATAGTTCTGAGAACTCTTTTTTCTATTTTCTACTCTTCAAAATGTAATTTTTTGACTTACAAAGAAGATCTAAAATTATTTTGTTTAAAGTATAAAACATATAAAGGAAAAAATTCTCCATGATATCTAATTATTTCAACTTTGATTGGAGAATGTAGAAACAACTAGGGATGGCCCTGTGAGACACAGAAAAGTTTTAGAGGTTATTGGTGCTTGTATAGGTTATTTGATGGTTTTTATACTGACCAGTCACAGGAATTTGCCTGTAGCCCCTCTTCACCCTTTAACATGTTTCAAAGGCTCCAACAGTGGTACCCAGTGCCCACACTTATAACTATGCAGCCTTGTCCACTGCTCCACATTCTCAACCACTTTCTGTTCTTTATGCAGGGTGCTCATGCCTATTGCATGTGTCATAGAAGCAGAGGATTATGGGTTTAACAGATTCATCACTCTTTCTAAGTTGTTTCAGTGACTCTTTGTCTTCATGGTGGTGAATTGGTATCTAATTTGTTGCAGCTTGTCTAGTCACTGCTATGTGGGATTAGTTGCCGCCCCATGTGCTGTGGAAGATCTGCTTCCTATAGAGATTATTAACAATAAATCACTGTGATTTTTTTTTTTTTTTTTTTGGTCCTCTTACCTCTTGGACTAACTTTTTTATTGACTGTTCTTTTTCCTCCCACTTTTTTTTTACTGCCTTCGAAGTCCATTCTAGATCTCCTTTCTATGTACATATTCCTTAGGGGTCTAATCATTTAGGATGGTTTCAACTACTATCATAAGCAGTGGTGCTAAAGCCTACATCTTCAGTTCAGTCTTCTCCCACTTGGCATTCTACAGTTCTGTCTTTGGTGGCCTGTAGAAGGTGACTGGTTTTAGATGTGTTGACACCAGGATCTGTCCATAATAATATTAACTTTATCTCTTTTTACTTTTGCACTTTTCCTGTCATTACCTGCTAGGCTCCTCAGCAACAGACACCAGAAGCAATTTTCACTGTTCTTCTCTCCTTTATTTCCCAAATGAGGACCGTCAGCCACCAAATCCTGCTGAATTTTCCTTGACAAGCCCTTTTGGAGTCATGCTTTTCTATTTCTTTAACTGTCACTATTGCATGGGCCTGAATGAATTTGTCTTAATTAGTCCACTAGTCTTACCTGATTGTCTTCCCTATTTTAGAAACCCAGAAGATCATGGGGCTGGATTATTTTTAAGTATTCTTCTGCCTCCTAATCCTTATAATACCACAAAATATTTTCCTAAAAGGAAATTCCATGCATGGTCATCATTCCCTATTGGATTAATTCCAGGGTATTTTGCCTTTTTTCAAAAGATACTTTCATCCACTATACAAAATAAATTTTCATTTCCAGCCAAGAAAGCTACTCTGCATTCAAGCTACAACTCTACCGCTCTCCTCTGAGCTTGCTCACCTTTCTCCTCCCTTGATCTTTTCTCCCCATTCCTCCTTCTGAATGCACGACTTTTAAACTTTTAAATCCATCATTGATTTATACTTGTGCAACTTTGCGTACCTTGACATTTAAAGCATGGAAGAGTCATTCTATTAATTGGTACATGTTTGGCCTGAATTTAGGTATTCTACCATTGAAAGCATAGTTACCATGTTTGGCCATTTTTTCCCTCTTCTTTCTTTTGTTGATCTATAAATATTGCTTCTGTGTCAATTTCTTCATCTATATAATTGTGATGATAATTATCTTCAAGAACTTAATGAAATTGTCGAGTATTCAGTAACAAATATGTATTTGTTCATTTGCTCTCTCTGCTTTCTGTGTTAACAAGACTAGAACACATGAAAATTGCCTAATTTTTTGTTGTTGTTTATGGCCATGAATTCTTATGTTCAACAGAAAAATACAATAATTGATTTCCATCATTTCATGTTCATGCAAGTTGAATGAGTGGCAGTTTCTAGGTTTCTGACCATTAAAAACCTGTGCAGACTCATAGTAGCAAATTAGAAGACCCATGTCTTGGGCCATTTGGGTTCTTCTGCCATGTGCACAAGTCTAATTGCAAACCATTGTACCTTAAACTCTTACTAATTCGCTCAAACTTATAGTCATTATTTTAGACCATTATTAAAAATCAGATTTTGCCCTATAAAATGCCCATAATTTTTAGCAGCTATATATCTGCTGTGTAATTTCCTCTTTTAAAAAATGTCATGCTCAATTTAATACTGGTATGTCATTCACAAGTGGCTAGGGGACCTTGTGAGGCCATTACAAACTCTAGTTTCACAAGAGCTGGACTCTGAAGCCTGCACCACTGACATTCTGGGTCTGTTTCGCTGACACTGTCCTACAGCATATTTTTCATACCCTAAGGGCTCCCCTAGGGGATGTTCTGTCATGGAATGAAATGGCTTTGACTAAAATGAGAATTTTCTTCTCTATGAGAAAGTGAATTAGAAAGAACCCAATCACAAATGCAACAAACCAATTAAATCAAAAAAAAGCACACAAGTCTGTGGACTTATTACTTAAGATATATCATACTATAGTATTTTAGGAAGATGCCTTGTGCACAGTTGGAAATATTAAATATCTATTTTATACATTAAAAAAGGGTACAAGAGGATCATATTCTAATGACTTCTATAAATGAACAAAATAACGTATGTTGGACTTACAGCCTCAGTCTGATTTATTACTTAAATTTTGGTTGTAAAATATTTTGATGATGAAATATTATACAAGCTGAAGAGTTGAATTTAGAAAAATTCATCAATAGAAATGGGCTTCCCTGGTGGCTCAGAAGGTTAAAAATCTGCCTATAATGCAGGAGACCCAGGTTTGATCCCTGGATTGGGAAGATCCTCTGGAAAAGGAACTGGCTACCCACTCCAGTATTCTTGCCTAGAGAATCCCATGGACAGCGGAGCTTGGTGGGCTACATTCCATGGGGTTGCAAAGAGTCAGACACAACTGAGCAACTAACACACACACATGCATTAATAGAAGTACTGTATCAATAAGTAAAATTGATTATGAAAATAGAAATAACTACCAGGAAAAGCATGAATATGCAGAAGATTAAGAAGCAATTGATTGTGGCACAGATTACTATCTCATCAGAAAATGTTTTATGTGAATAATTTGAATTACAATATAAAGTTCATTTTTGTAATAAAATATTTTATAAATTGATAAGCATCAAAATCACTATGGTTTTATAGTAAAGCTTGGCTTCCCTGGTAGCTCAGTTGTTAAAGAATCTGCCTGTAATGCAGGAGACCCCAGTTTGATTCCTGGGTCAGGAAGATCCCGTGGAGAAGAGATAGGCTAACCACTTCAGTATTCCTGGGCTTCCATTGTGGCTCAGCTGGTAAAGAAGCTGCCTGCAATGTGGGGGACCTGGGTTCAATCCCTAGGTTAGGAAGATTGCCTGGAGAAGTGGCATGCTACCCATTCCAGTATTCTGGCCTGGAGAATTCCATGGACTGTATAGTCCATGGGGCCATAAAGAGTCAGATGTGACTTTCACTTTCACTTTACAGTAAAGCTTACTTTTAATGTTCTAGTAAGAACAGAATTTTAGTTTCAATGTATTTTCTCTATATAAAATATTCACCTATGATTCTTCTTGATTTTTAGGAGATCTCTCAAAATTCCTTGAAGGGACAAAGCATCCCACTGATTCTTCCATGTTTTGCCACAGAGTCACAGACTGTTTATCTGAATGATGTTAGATTCATTCTCTTAGGAGAGAGAAAGGGGAGGAGAGGAGGGAGAGTTAGAGAATAAGTGCTTATGAAACTGAGCAACTCAGATTGGGACTTAAACCACAGTCATTTTTTAAAAAATTTGTTTCTAATTGGTGGAAAATTGCACAGTCTTTTAATTGAGAGCACACACCTGGTCTCAAGACTTAATGAAGTTCAGGTTCTTGATGTCTTGTGGTAGAAAGAATTCAGTGAGAGACAAAATGATCTGTAAGAAGTAGATTTCTTTAGAGAGAACTTCACGCCACAGAAGGTGGGCCATCTCAGAAGGCCCTGAAATATGAGGTGGTTAGTTTTTATGGACTCAGTAATTTCATAGGCTAATGAGTGGCAGGATTATTCCAACTATTTTAGAGAAGGGGCAGAGATTTCTAGGAGTTGAGCCACCACCCATTTTTTGGCCTTTGATGGCTGGCCATGGAACTGTCATGGTGCTGGTGGGTGTGTCACTTAGCATATGTTAATGTACTACAACAAGGGTATAATGAGACTCAAGGTCCACTGGAAGTCAGATCTTCTATCATCTTGGACCTAGTTGGTTCTAAACAGTTTTTGTCATGTCCTATGGCTATGTCATTCTTTTAAAGGTTATATCCTACTCTCTTCCCTCCTGTTTCAGTTATAATTGGGTGATCACTCTTTCTTTTCTCATCAGTTACTTTCTACCCTGGTGATACTATTGAGTTCAATGGTACCCTTATTCCTTCATATTTTTCATTTCTGAGAGGAAAAGAAAAAGATGGTAGAGAAGAAAGACAAGGAAAAAAAGAAAAATAGTAAAACTAAAAATTATTCCCTAAAGTGTCTATCATTTAGAAATAATTGGGATATAATACAAAAAGCCCAGTTGATGCTGCTGTGTTAATTTATGCCACATGGATGGATGTCATAAATAATCACAGTTTGTATTTTCACCGTCTTTCCTGTTTGTCTTTCAATTTAGACAATATTGGTATTTCTGGATTACTTTTAAGGAAAGGTGGATAGAGTTGACACTGAGGATTAAATATAATCGTATATCTGTATACCTTGTACTCAGTAAGATACTACAGATTGCAGCTGAGGGGGAGCACAATATGCCACCCCACAGTGTGCCACTTTCACATGTGGATGGTTTAAGTAGAAGGCTATTAAGATCCAAGAGGCTCAGAAAAGAATTCTTACTTCTCCCTTCTCTCCCTGAAAGAATTTAGGAGGCCAATAATAAAGAGCTAGCTATTACCAGAGATAACTTTTTATATCAGGAAGACTGATCTGCATGACATGGTAAACATTTGTTGGTCAAACATCTAATCTCACCTTCCTTTGAATTTTCTTCTCTCTTGAAGTCCTAAGTCCTACTCCCCTCTCCTTACCTCACGATGGTACTTAAGCCTTGATGCCTGACTGCCTTTGAGTCTCATGTTTTTGCGGGGCTCATGTATTATATAGTTAAATTTGCTTTCCTCCTATTAATCTCTCATATCACTTTAATTATTAGGCCAACCAAAGGAAAGAAGGGAAAAATTTTCCTCCCTAACACAATGAAGACATCAATATTGCTCAGAGTTAGGAGTAGATGGTTGAGCACTTTTACGTTTTTGTGTAGTTTTCCTTAACAGTAATTATTATGCTGAAACTATTTTTTTAGAAATGGAATATTATAAAAAACTTGAAGTCAATTCTAACTGTACTAGCCTCTGATGCTGCTAATTTAACTTCTTTCACCTCAATACTTACCTAATATTCTATTACTCTTCTTCTACTTTGGTTACATCTGTGAACTATGTGAATCTATATCTGGTTCTCATATGATTCCAGGTGAAAATTAAAGGATAAATTCCATACAGTTTGAATAATTTATTATTGAATGTTTTAATAAATGTTTGTATTTATTGATTTGATTTTAAGATATTCTTTCTTTTGCTAGATTTATTCAAATGTAATTGACATACAAAATTATTTAAGTTTAAGTTGTACAGCATAATGTTTTCACATACGTACATAATGCAAAATGATCACCACCATAGTATTAGTTAACATCCATCACCTTACATGGTTACAAAGCTTTTTTCTTTGTGATAATAATGTTTAAGTTCTACACTTTTAGCAACCTTTCAAACAAACAGTACAGTACTGTTAACTATAGCTGTCATGTTTTACATTGAATTTCCAGGAGTTAATCTTTTAAAATGTTGATATCCAGCTTTCAGGTAACTCTGATGTGTAAGGCAAGGTTCTGAATGCTTTGGGAGTTTCCTTGACTATAAGAAGCTCATTATTTAGCTAGGAAAATAACACTTACACACCTGAGCAGTAGATCTTTACCAGTTCAGGTGGCTGATGATACATGGAAGAATAGACACACAAGATTTGGAATTGGGGAGATGTTGATATTGGCCCTTAAAGGACTTTTTGATTTTTTTCTAAGTGAGAGAATATTAGAGAACGTCTTTCATGGAGGAGAAATGCTTGCAAAGACTTGGAAGTAGGAAACTTCTGGTTAGAAGCCAGTGAAGAAGAGACAAGTGGCCTGGGGAAGAAGATTGTGTAGAGGAGAATGGGGAATAAGATCGAAAACAGGAGATTAGGGTTAGAATGGGGAAAGCGTTTTTTTTTTTTTTTTTTTGCCAGAGTCCCTTGAACTGCAAAGAGATTTAACAAATCAATCTTAAAGGAAATCAATCCTGAATATTCACTGGAAGGACTGAGGCTGAAGCTGAAGCTCCAATACTTTGGCTACCTGATGTGAAGAGCTGACTCACTGGAAAAGACCCTGATTCTGGGAAAGATTGAAGGTAGGAGGAGAAGGGGACAACAGAGAACAAGATTGTTGGATGGCATCACTGACTCAATGGACATGAATTTGAGCAAGTTCTGGGAAATGGTGAAGGACAGGGAAGCCTGGTGTGCTGCAGTCCATGGGGTCTCAAAGAGTTGGACATGACTAAGCAACTGAACAACAACAACAATCCTTTTGTCTTTCAGTTTTTGGAATGGAAACTGAAAGGTCAGTTTTCTCTCTAATCCCAAAGAAGGGCAAGCCAAAGAATATTCAAACTCCTGCACAATTGCACTCATTTCACATGCTAGCAAGGTAATGCTCAGAATCCTTCAAGCTTTAGGCTTCAACAGTATGTAAACTGAGAATTTTCAGATGTGCAACCTGGATTTAGAAAAGACAGAGGAACCAAGATCAAATTGCCAACATCCATTAGATCATAGAAAAAGGAACAGAATTCCAGAAAAACATCTACTTCTGTTTCATTGACTACGCTAAAGCCTTTGACTGTGTGGATCACAAAATACTGTGGAAATTCTTAAACAGATGGGAATACCAGGCCATCTTACCTGCCTCCTGTGAAGCCTGTATGTAGGTCAAGAAGTAACAGTTAAACCAGACATGGAACAATGGACTGGTTCAAAACTGGGAAAGTAATACAAGGCTGTATACTGTCACCTTGCTTATTTAACTGACATGCAGAGTACATCATATGAAATGCTGGGCTGAATGAAGAACAGCCTAGAATCAACATTGCTGGGAGAAGTACCAATAACCTCAGATATGCAGATGACACCACCCTAATGGCAGAAAGTGAAGAGAAATTAAAGAGCCTCTTGATGAAGGTGAAAGAGGAGAGTGAAAACAGCTGGCATAAAACTCAACATTCAAAAAAATCAAGATCATGGCATGCAGTCCTATTACTTTATGATAAATAGATGGGGAAACAATGGAGACAGTGACAGACTTTATTTTCTTGGGCTCCAAAATCACTGCAGATGGTGACTGAAGCCATGAAATTAAAAGATACTTGCTCCTTGGAAGAAAAGCTATGACCAACCTAGACAGCATGTTAAAAAGGAGAGACATTGTTGACAAAGGTCCATCTAGTCAAAGCTATGTTTTTTCCAGTAGTCAGGTATGGATTTGAGAGCTGGACAATAAAAAAGGCTGAGGCTGAAGAATTGATGCCTTCTAACTGTGGTGCTGGGGAAGACTCTTAAGAGTCCCTCAGTCCCTAAGGAGATAAAACCAGTCAATCCTAAAGGAAATCAACCCTGAATATTCATTGAAAGGACTGATGCTGAAGCTGCAATACTTGGCTAACTGATGGGAAGAACCAATTTGTTGGAAAAGACCCTAATGGTGGGAAAGATTGAGGGCAGGAGAAGAAGGGATGACAGAGGATGAGATGGTTGGATGGCATCACCGACTCAGCAGACATGGGTTTGAGCAAACTCTTGGAAATAGTGAAGGATAGGGAAGCCTAGCATGCTGCAGTCCAGGGAGCTGCAAAGAGTTGCACAAGATGGAGCAACCATACAAGAACAACAACTTTTTTGTGTAGGAGAGTAGATTGGACTATATTTCCCCAGATTTATGATGATTATGTCATGCAGAATATAATCAGAGATCTAAAGAAAATCAATGTGTGTTAAATCTATCTCTGTTAAGATTAATCTGTTTCAAGATAAACCTCTTTTTGTTGCTTCCATGAAATTCATCAGAAGTTGGTTGATATGAAACAAGATAAAGATTCAGCTATTTTTTGGTGAATTGAACATAATAAAAGTAGAGCACTACTAGTGGAGCTAAGTTTGATATGTTTCCTAAAGAAATGTGTTTGAAAACTCCATGCTTAAAATGCATTTATGAAGCAATATCTATAGCAGAGATGATTATAAAAATATATTCAAAGTGAACATAAATATTTCTGTTTTTAGTGACTTTTATTATCTGCCCATCAAATTTTTACTGTCAAAAGTGACTATTTTAATAAATCTTTCTCCCCTAAAAACTTTTTTCTTTCCCATTAATCTATATGAAAGTTATGCAACTAGGTATGGACTATTTTGCTTATTTTCAGGACCATCTTCTGTAATATGATAAGTAGGGTACTATAGGTTCTCTCAGAGTTTCTCCAGGTTTACTGTGAGTAAGCATTGCTTAGATGTTCTGGTTAAACATGACCCACTACCCAGAAACTAGGATTCATTTCCTCCTAACCAGGCTTCAGAATCTGCATTTTAGTGAATCCACAGGCTGATTTTGAAACTGGTGGTTTCATTACTTCATAACTTCAGAGTGAAGAAGAAAGAATCAATTTAGTAGAGAGTGAATTCTCACTATTGGGCCTTTGTCTTAATTTATATGCAGTTAAACAAGTGGCTCATTGATGCAGTGGGTCTACACTTGAATAACTGGAGGAATTCTCTACAAAAGTCTTCAGAACTTAAACCGGGAGGGGAGCTTAAACTGGTGGACTTCTCTATGAAAGTCCTTGGAACTTAAATTTGTCACACATTTCTAAATCCAGGGTTCTATGCTTCTGTCTCTCCTGCTTGTATCTTTTGCATGAAAGCCCAAGTGAATTTAATGGGCAGAGCATAGGTAATACTGATAATGGCCACCCTACATAAGGAACTGGGCTTCCCTGGTGGCTCAGACAGTAAAGAAGCTGCCTGCAATGCAGGAGGAACAGATTCGATCCCTGAGTTGGGAAGATTCCCTGGAGAAGGGAATCGCTAACCACTCCAGTATTCTTGCTTGGAGAATTCCATGGACAGAGGAGCCTGGTGGGCTACAGTCCATGAGGTCTCAGAGAGTTGGACTTTACTGAGTGACTAAAACTTTCTTTCAAGCTTTATATAAGGAATTTGTCATAATAATATCTCCAGAATAGAGGAAGAATTTGATAGACTTTTCAACTTCATATAAACAGAATTGAGAGGTACCCTTGAACCTGTTTCCAGGGCACTGCCCTTAGCAGTGATCCAGGAAGGACGCCCGTCTCTTGCATGATTTCCTGGTAGCCCAGGTCCTGATTTGCCATAGGAGGGAGGGCCAAGGAACTCATTGTAACAGCTGGAAAACAGCTTTGTAAAACCTAGGAAACCTTCACTGCCCAACTTGTCAGCTGAAAAGGAGCTTGGAGAGTGGAGGGTGAAAATACGGGCTCCTGCTGACCCTGCGGTAGGCTGTGGTGAAGTGGTCAACGGTGGGAACAAACCCAGTTTTCTTTGAAGTCACTGGGAACGAGCAGTGTTAGTAACTGCTTAAGAGAGCAAATGAGCCTACAAATCTAATATCACACCCACTGTTCTTTTTCTCTCATCGTACCAACATTTACCGCAATGGCTGTGCTTTCTGACATTTTCAGTTTTGGATGTGAGTATAAGTTCAATATGGACACTTTTTGTCGTGGTCACTTGGATTTCTCTTTGTCTAAAATATTGCCTTACACGCACATTGTAGGAGATCAGTGGGGACTTTGTTGTTTTAATTTTTTGCAATATTGTGAATTTTTTTTGTAATTTTTAATCAGGATATGTTTGCTTTTTCTATAAATGTGAGTTTTAAAAGGCTTGTAATGTTTTTTACTATAATTTTAGTACATCTTGGGACAAAAGAATACAATGGTATGTCACATGGGTACCATTCATTCCATATAAAGATGAAGCTTTTTCAGTAAAATGATAAAAAATAGGTAATATGGAATATTAATAGAACTTAAAAATTGGCACATCTTGATTGATCATAGTAAAGAAATAACATGAAAGTCAATTTTGTGTTTTATAAAAATAAGTAATTATTGGTGGCTCAGTACATGGTCGGTTTATAGTAAAGAACTATTCTAGTGCCTGTGGATCTTTAAAATAAAACAAGGCAACATAGGTTGTTTTAAAAATGAAAGTTTTGCTAATTTGAAACCTTAGGTACTAAATGACATAGAAACTACTATTTTCTTTGGTCCCTGGAAAGTATAAGAAGAGTTTAGGAGGTAGATAGTCACATTGCTAACTCTATTATAGTCATTTATTTATTTCGTATAAAGAAGATAGCAGTTTATGGGGATTCATTTAAGTCAAAGTCTTCTGCCTTCCAAATGATCACTGAAACATTATAATGTAATTCATATTTAAAATGTGAAAGCTCTTGGCTCTATATTTTGTAAAGAACATTCTTTTTCATTTTGATAGAGTTATCACTCAATTGTGTATATCTCCCTGTTTAATATTTCAAATTTGGTGTGTACTTCAAAAGTGATCATTGTTTTGTGATTTACAACCTTGGAGAAAAATAACATAGTAGTCATAACTTTGTAGTTTTTGTGATGCATGAAGATCAGATTTTTTAATGTTGGTTAATGCTTTGCTAATTAAAGTGTGCATGTTAATTAAAGCAGAGGCTAATGTTAATTACCTATATTAATGGAATCTCATGTAGCACCTGCCTGAAGCAATGGGTTCAATTTTCAAAATATCTCAATTAAGGCTGAAACTTTTGATTTGCATCTAGTAGGGTTTCAATTAACTGCATTGAAAACTTAAATAACACTCTTAGGGGTGCAAAATATCAGTGATTATATGAAGTGCAGTAGAGTTTGGTAGGTTAATTTCTAAAGGCCCTTTTCAGCCTGGCTGTATTTATTTCTTATCTGCTGGTCAAAATTCTTTTCATTCGCTAGGACTCAGTGAAAATGCCATTTCCTACATGTATTTTCAATGTATTATTAGCTCCTTTTTGTTGTTTTTACTTCTTTTTTGCCACTCTGCCTTGCTTTATAAGTACCTGTTACAATCTGTGTCTATTGCTAACTAGAAGCTCCTTACAGGCCTTATCTCCCTCTTTCACAAGGCCCAGCACAGGTTAATAGATGATAGGATGTTTTCTAAGTTGAAGACACTCTAAGTGTTTACAAAACAACTAAATACGTTTATTGACTGAGGAAGAAATGAGTGAATTTTTAACTTTCAGGGCAAGACAATTTCACTGTTGCTACATTTATAACTGCTTCAAGTTAAGCATGAGGTTGCTATTTGGGATCTTATTGCTTTGTCAAATAAAAGATGGCTGTTTGTTAATTTCAGTTAAATATGAGCTGAAATGGGAAGACGCTGCTTGTTCAATGTAAACTAGTGTTATGAGATCAAAGGATTTTCCTGGTTGCTCAGCAGTGAAGAACCCGCCTACCAAGGCAGGAGACCTGGGTTTGATCCCTGGGTCGGGAAGATCCCCTGGAGAAAGAAATGGCAACCCACTCCAGTATTCTTGCCTGGAAAATCCCATGGACAGAGGAGCCTGGTGGGCTATAGTCCATGGGATCACAAAAGAGTCGGACATGACTTAGTGCTTAAATAACAACAGTGAGATGAAAGAACTTGTGTTTATGCTGGCAGGGATGATTTATAATTGGACGATTTTGCATTCTCAGGTTTATAATTGGACGATTTTGCATACAGATCTGGCTTGTGACCCCATAAGCACAAATACTTTTAGTAAACTATTTATTGAAGAGCGCCGTAGTGGGCTTGCTTTATCTTGGAAGATAACATGTTATCATGTGGTGGGCCCAAATTTTAAATTAATGAATTCAAAATATAGATAGATGCCTGTAGACAGGTACATTGTAATTAGTATGCATGTCATTTTTCTGGAACTTGCTATTGTGTTTGCTGGAGTCCCAGTAACAACCATTCCCATTGGGTTTGGGAAAGCATTATGAGCTAATGGTGCTAACCTTTTTGACATCTACTGTAATTGTGGTTTCAGAAAAATAGTTTCCATTACTCTACATAATTGAAGGGAGCGGTAATCTCAATAAATATACACAAATAGATCCCACACTGATTTACAGACTCTGGAAATAAGCACCAGTTACCGCTGTTGTTTGGCGGACTTTGACTCTAGCTGACTGTGGGTCTCAGAGGACTAGGATTTGTCTTCATTCAGCTATAGAAAATATCAAATGAACACAAGATTTCCATGTGTGAAGTATTGATATAACCAGCAAGGTGACAAAAAGGCACATAACTCCTTACTGTCCTGCTGTGCTTGGCATACTGATTAAAAAATATTTTAAGATAAAAATTAATAATACTATTTAGGCAAGATGTCAGTTGTCATCTAGGTGGCAGGACATATGATTGCTGGAAATGAGATGTGAATGTGCCCGTTATATTCAGGGGATATACAGAGTGAGTGTAGAGGTGATATACAGGTGTAGAGGTGAAGTGATATGACACTATCACTTCATGTCATAATTGGCTCAGTGTTTGTTGGTTAGTTATTAGGTAGAATAAATGCAACAGTTATTTGGAGAAATGTGACAAACATACGGATCAGATTTCCCAGGATGAGGCAGTGGGCAAGGTCTTCTACAAGTCTGAGAGCAAAGTCACCAAAGCATCCATTCTCCATTGGGGCACCATTAAGGTGGCAGATGGCAGAGCATTAGCAGAAAGACATTGGGAACAGCTGGAAAACATCTGGTAGGAAGTGACAACCTAAAGGGTGTACTGGGCTTTTCCTAATTGTGAGGCGATCGCTCTAAAAGCCTGGAAAGAAACGTCAATGTTTTGGTGGTGGGAGGAAGGAGTTGGCTGGAACACTACATTCCAGCTCAGGGATTTGAGAGAATTCTGAAAATAAGTGATTTTAGAGTCTGGTGAATAGATTATAGGGGAAAAAAAGATTATAGAAAATTAACTTACTTTTTCTCAAGTGCTAAATAAGAACACACTTTTTAAAGATGTCAGTAAGGCTTACATGGGCCTGGAATCCACTTTGAGAAGATAGTTGATTCATCACCATCTTGTGAATAATATTTAAAACATACGATTTTGAGGGGGTATGGAAAGGTTATGTGTTCATAGAGAACATGGAAACACTAATTAAACTGGAGTGAGGAAGGTGGACTATTTAATGACTCAAGTCACTATTCCTCTTTCTTAATTTACTATCCCATGATTTTTCTAGAACCTACATAAAATATAAAAAGGCTTTTGGGCTATTTCTGTCACTGTATTTCTTCTTTTTTTTCTTCACTCTAGCCTTTTGTCCTTGACTGTCTGTGTCTCAGCGCTTATTCTCCCACTTTCTCACAAGGATCACCTGACTTTTCATAATCTCTCGCTTTCAAGACTCACCGCAGAGAGTAATGTTTCATTTGGGGAACTTAGTATTTTCTAAAGAACCGGCACAGTGAGGACCACATGCTCTAGGGGGCTGATAGGTAGAATCAGGAGGGGGCCAAGGCCACCGCTGCCTGCTGTAGGACGGGGACAGCTTGTCTCGCAGGTTACCAGGTGAGTCCTTAATTGCTCCATGATGCTGGTATTGGAGTGTGCAAGCCTCCATGTGTTGGGAGGGACACAAGAGTCTAAGTAGGTGCCAGGGGATCTGTGACCAGCAAGAAACAAGAGATCGAAAGGGAATAGGGATGATGCCTCCATAAAAGAGTAACAGGGAGACAAGATAAATGTAGACAGTCAAGAGCTCAACATGCACTGTAACCCTGGCCCTAAATTTCTAAGTTATCCCAGGACCCCTATGAATCCCATATATAAATACATTATAAGGATAACAGGTTGTTACTGGTTGGGGATCAATAATCAGAATTGGCAAGAAAAAGATCCCTGCAGTGAGGCCAGGTTGCTCACCATAATGCAGGGTGTGTGAAGGGAAGGAGTGACAAGGTGGCTGAGTGGGGAGCTGTACCAGGTAGTCATTGTGTAGATAGCACAGCCACTAAGTTGCATAATAGGTATCATTGCTGGAGGTAAAGGAGCAGAGAGTTTTGATTGAGTTCGGGAGTCACAGGACAAGGTACACTGAGCCTAGCAGAAAGTGACCGATGTGCATAACTTACCCAGGGATTTCATGCCACTCCCCATCTATTTTAGTTGCCTTTTCTGAGACTGGCTAGGGATTGAAAATCACGGTTTCAGAACTGCTGGCTTGAGAGGATACTTGGGATGGTTATTTAAAAAAACACTAGACTTGGAGCCAGAAGCTCCTGGCTCTTCCTTTTGTTAGGTCTTTGATTTTGGACAAACTCTTTTATTTGATCTCTGGTCTCTGCATCTGTTTGGGGGGATAATAATAGCTGATCCACCTGAGCACGGCACAAGACTGTCATAATTATCAAATGAAGAAATGTATGTGTAATCGCATAACTGTGAAAGTATAAATGTAATTTATTATCAGAGTATCAATATCCTATTAGCAAGTGATTCCTGATCGAGCACATTATTTTCAATGATGATTTGAGCATTTGTCTAGGTACCCAGGGAATAGTGAACTGATATGAGTGAGAGATAATAAATCCAGGTTTTTACCACATGTAATAAACCTGTTCATTTGTATACTGGCTCAAGTAACAGGACAAAATCAATACTTGTTCCATAGGACAATAGATTATTTGGGATGGAACTATAAAAAGTGAATAATTATATACAATATAAAACTTTATATTTCTTTTTAAATATCCAATAAATAGTATAAAGTTTCATTATGGATATGGTATTCTGACTAAAAGTAAAATGTTTATCATTAGAAAAATATAGTTCTGTCTTAGTGCTGGTTCTCAGACTTCAAAGTAGCATATTGAAGATAGCAGTGCATTTAATGCTAGTATAAAATGATTTTGTTCCTAACTGTCATCTTTTACTTCCACATGTTTCTATTTCAGAACCCCACAAAAATATTTGAAAACCATATATATAATGAGGTTGTTAATATTTTAAATCTATAAAGGACTTATACAACTCAGTAGCAAAAAAAAAAAAAAAAAAAGAAAAAGAAAAACCAACCACAAATAACGCAATTAAAAATTGGGCAAAGGACCTGACAGACACTTTGTCAAAGATGACATATGAAAGGCCAACAGGCACAAGAAAAGATGGTGAACATCACTAGTCATCTACTAGAGAAATGCATATTAAAACCACAATGAGATATCACCTCATGCCTGTTAGAATGGCCATCATCAGAAAGACAAGGTAACAAGTGCTGGCGTGGATGTAGAGAAAAGGGAGCTCTTGTGTACTGTTGGTGAAATGGTAAATTGGTACAGCTCCTAGGTAAAACAGTATGGGGGAGCCTCAAAAAATTAGATATAGAACTATCATGTGATCTAGCAATTCCATCTCTGGGAATAGGTCCAGAGGAAATGAAAACAGTAATTTGAAAAGGTATCTGCACCCCCATATTCATAGCAACATAATTTGTAATAGTCAAAACATGGAAACAACCTAAGTGTCCATTGAATGAATAGAGAAGTGCTACACAATACAATATTTTTCAGCCATAAAGATGAGGAAATTCTATTATCTGTGACAAAATGGATAGATGTTAAAGATATTATGCTAGGTGAGATACGTCAGAGAGAAAGACAGATACTATATGATCTTGCGTGTGTAATCTAAAGAAAACAACTCAAAAAAAATAATCAGACATGTGGTACCAGAGGCAGAAGGTGCAGGAGGGGGATTGGAGGGAGGTGGTAATAAACAAGTACAAATTTTCAGTCTTAAGATAAATAAGAGCCAGGGCTGTAATGTACAACATGACGACTATGATGAATACTACCATATGATATATAGGCAAGTTGTTAAGAGAGTGACTCCTGAGAGTTCTCATCACAAGGACAATTTTTTCTTTTTTCTTTTCTTCTTTCTTTCATTTTTATTGTTCTATATGAGATAATAGACGTTGACTGAAATTGAGATAGCAGTTCCATAGAATGTATGTAAAGCAAACCATCATATTATACTCCTTAAACTTATACTGTAATGAAAGGCAATTATTTCTCAATAAAACTGGGGGAAAACTCTACTCAAACTGAAGTCCCAGAAGCCCTTAAATACCAATTTGAAGAAACAGGTGAATCATTATGCAAAATGTTTAATGTTCTAGATTTGTCTGATTGCTTCCTCATGGTGTCTTGTAGCTTTTTCCTCTACTCTCTATTTCCTATAACCTATAAATTTGGTCCAGAGGCTTCCTTGGATTCAGGTTAAATGTTTTTGGTATGCATACTTCATATGGCATCTCATCAAGTCCTGTTGTCCACTCTTTGTGATGCTAAATTGGTGGCAGCCAAATATCTTCTTTGTAGAGATGAGATTTTCCTTATAATTAGTAGTAATCTGAAGGGCAGTGCCTTGGCATCATGTGAATATTTAGTTCTCCTTCAAAGCTTTGTTTAATGGTTTTAGAATTCATTGATGATTCTTGCTGGAATCAATGATTTCCTTGGGGATTGTGAAATGGTAGTTTTCTATTTCTTCCAAATTTTTAACTGGCATTTTTTTTTTCCTATAAAGCTTCCTCATATCAATCTAAGATAAACAACAGTTTCTCTTTTAAGAAGCAAGTGAAATGCCTAATTTTTAATATTTTTTTACTTACCAACTTTGGGGTTCTAGTCATCTTAATTAGTGATACTTCTTTCTCTTTTGAGTATAATTATATGTTGATTGTTTTTTATTTACAATTCTTCTTTTTTGATGTTCAGATTGTCTAAAATTTGCCCAAAGGGAGCCTCCTCATGATGGCTTTTGTGTTGTTTGGATATTCCCATTAGTCAATGGATGCTTCTTTGCTTTCTGGTAGAAAAAGATGTCCCAGGCTTACTTTATTCTTTTCCTGCCCCAAACTTTTAAATAATTTTTAAAATAATCAGCTCTTTTCATATAGAAACTTCACCAGACCATCTCTTTGACTTATTCGTTCATTTAGCAAGTATTTGTTGACTGTCTGCAATGTGTCAGGACCCTGCAATATCAAAATAAGTCTGGCTCATATCCTATTCTTGGAGAACTTAAAATCTGATAGGATGGAACAATCATGAATACATATAAGGTGGGAAGAGATGCATATTTTATAATATAGGTGTAAATTGTGAGTCCAGGAATTTAGGTGTGGTGAGTGGTTATTGAGCATGGAGGAATGTATGGGGCTTGGAGCTTCAGAAATGGAGCAGTGGTTTAGGAAACAGAGATGGAAAGGCTATACACCTGGGAAGACGTGGTTTAGTCTGAAGTGAATATCGGTGGTGTTTGCTATTTGTCAGAAAACAAAGTTAAAGAGGATACAGGGGAAGGTGGACTGGGATCCAATTATGAGTGGTGTTTAAATATTGTGCTAAGACATTTGAATTTTATTCTAAAGAAAATGGCAACCACTGAAAGACCTTTGTTCATTGTCATTATTATTTGATTTTTAAATCAGAGCAGTGATGTAACTGAAGATATGCTACATTAATCCTTCTGTGTGTGTGTATTAGTCACTTAGTTGTGTCCAATTCTTTGTGACCCCATGGACTGAGCTCACCAGGCTCCTCTGTCCATGGGATTCTCCAGGCAAGAATATTGGAGTGGGTTGCCACTTCCTTCTCCAGGGGATCTTCCTGACCCAGGATTGAACCCAGGTCTCCTGCATTGCAGGCAGATTGTTTACTGTCTGAGCCACCAGGGAAGCCCATTAATCCTCATAGATAGGTCTAGTCGCATGTGAGCCATCATAAGCGGAAATGTAACCATATTGCCAATAGGTTATTTGTTGAATAAGTTGTCTAGTAGTGGGTATACTGACTCAAATGTGAGGGCTGTAGCTAATCTTGTGATTTGTGTCTTATGTGCAATAGCAGATCACCAAAATGTTTTAATGTTACTTCATGATGAGGGTTTAATTGCTCATAACTACAAGAGGCTCTGGGCTTCTCTGGTGGCTCATTGGTAAAGAATCTGCCTGTTAGTGCAGGGGACATGGATTTGACCCCTGTGTCAGAAGATCCCGCTGGAGAAGGAAATGGCAGCCCACTCCAGTATTCTTGCCTGGGCAGTGCCGTCGACAGAGGAGCCTGGAGGGCTACTGTTCATGGGGTTGCAGAGTTCGACACGACCTAGCAACTCAGGATGCACACATGCGTGAGAAGCTCTTTGAAGCCCAGATATCTTTCTCCCAAACACAAAACTCCTTCCTTCTTGGTTCTTTCTCCAAAATTTGATAGAGTTATATCTCTAGATATTAACTTATATAGTCAACTTCAATTATGTAAGCTACAGCAATAAGTAAAATGACGTGAACAACCAAAATACTGCTGAAAATTCAAACTGAAATGAGAATTCCTATGCTCTTACTTTGAGGCTACTTTTGTTTTTATACTTATTACAACCTGCATTATCTAGTTTCCCAGCTTAATTTAACATATCATGTAAAAGATGAAATGAACTAGATGCTGTCACATCAAGGACAGCAAAGAATGACTCTTCTAACCTGCATATGGCAGAAGGCATAAGTTGTTCAATCAGAAACAATAACTCCAAAATCACTGTGCTTCAGCTATTCTATGTGACGAAAACAGCTCCAACAGTACCTGCAGGTATAACCACATCATAATTGGTGTTTCTATCTCGACAGTCATACACAGAACAGATTCTGTTTAAGGATATGAAATATCTCAGACTTCCATTCTAAATAGAAGAAATGAAGCTCAAACAAAAATATTCTGTGACTTCAAGAGGTAAATTGCCCCATCCCTCTCCCCTTTGATAATTGACAGCCTAAGATAAGTGTTGGAGTCTCTCTGAACTCATCTTACGGAGGTTCCCATGTATTAATCATTTTTATTCTCTTTGGTTCCTTGTGATGTGAACTTTCCCATCCTGTTGTATGCTGTTCAGCTGTACTTCCTGTCACTTTGAGAATCCTGCTTCTGCCATGGCGTGGCATGTAATATATTTTCGCCATGTCTTAGCTCAACTAATTATTTTATCTCCAGGGTCAAAGTGTCATACAGACGAGCTAAAATTAAGCATCAACACTTTAAATTAAAATGTATAACATATAGAGGCTTAATTGCCACCAGGAGTTTTCTTGTTTGTAAGTCTTAGACAATCTCAGTCTATTTTAACCTGAAGGAATCTCAGAAGACTTTGGTCAAAGCAGCTCTTTAAAGGGAATTGATCCTGTTACAGCTCTGGGAGTCTTTTGAATGCCACCATTTATATCTTAGCACTCCATTTGGCAACCTGAAATGTTTGTCACCAACACAAGTGTTGTCCAAGTATCTTCGTTTTAGGACACCGCCTCTCCTTCAGGTTTCCTTGAAGAACTGTTTGTGAGCCTTCACTCAACAACCCGTTTATTCATTAAGTCAATCAATACACAATTTTCTGACATCGGGGATACAATTATGATACAACTAGGGGATACAACTAGAAAGATGAGGTCTCTGCCCTTATAGAATTAACATATCAATGAAATAAGAATCAGAAAAAGCAAACATGCAAATAAGCAAAAAAAAAATCATTAAGTCCAATAACTATAATTTTAAGGTGCAGTAAATATTAGGTATAAAATAAATAGGACCTGAGAAAGAAAATAATAGAGTATACCTATCTTTGGTGAGATGATCAGGGAAGGAAGTAATATTTAAACTGACCACTACAGGATATGAAGATGGAAGTCATTTGAAGAAGGAAGGAAAAATTCTGGGCAGAGGGGCCAGTATGGGAAGGAGCTAAGTTTGTTCAAGGAACTGAAAGAAGTCTATATCTGGGGTGTGTGGGCAAGCGTGAGAGCAGCTTGGGAGGAGTAATAGATGGTAAAGGATAGCCACGGCAGACCCCTGAGCATTCTGGTACCCAAGGGGAGGTGCCTCTGCACCACACTGGTTGAGCCCGAGGTCAGATCATCCCTTTAAACAGACTTGGAGCATAGTACCTAATATCTTTCAGTGTCATATCTTTTTACTGTTTCATACTCTTCATGGGGTTCTCAAGGCAAGCATGCTGAAGTGGTTTGCCAATCCCTTCTCCAGTGGACCACGTTTTGTCAGAATCTCCACCATGATCTGTCCGTGTTGGTGGCCCTACACAGCACTGTGCATAGTTTCATTGAGTTAAACAAGGCTGTGGCCCATGTGATCAGTTTGGTTAGTTTTCTGTGATTGTGATTTTCATTCTGTCTGCCCTCTGATGGATGAGGATGAGAGGCTTTTGGAAGCTTCCTGATGGGAGGAATTGGCTTTGGGGAAAACAGGGTCTTGCTCTAGTAAGTCTTTAATCCAATTGTCTGCTGATAGGTGGGGCTGTGTTCCCTCCCTGTAGTTTGGCCTGAGGACTTACACCAACAGCCACAGCTCCCAGGACTGTTGTAGTCAGTGCCCCTGATCCCATGACAGGCCAGTGTCCTCCACTGGAGACTCCCAGACACTCACAGGCAAGCCTGGCTCAGTCTCTTGTGGGAGTCACTGTTTCTTTCTCCTGGGTCCTAGTGCACACAAGGTTTTGTTTGTGCCCCGCAGGTGTCTGTTTCCCCAGTCCTGTGGAAGTTCTGTAATCAAATTCCACTGGCCTTCAAAGTCAAATTCCCTGAGGATTCTCAGTCCCTCTGCCAGATCCCCAGGTTGGGAAATCTGTTGTGGGGCCTAGAAGTTTTGCACTGCTAGAACTGTTGCAGCAGTGTGAGAACTTCTTTGGTATAATTGTTCTCCAGATTGTGGGCCATCTGCTTGGTGGGTCTATGATGGCACTAATGGCGACCTCCTCCAAGAGGACTTATGCCACATGCTGCGCCTCCCAAGTCTGCCGCAGCCAGAGCCCCTGTCCCCACAGCAGGCCACTGCTGACCCACGCCTCTGAAGGAGACATTCAAATCCTCGGGTTTGACTCAGTCTCTTGTGGAGGTCACTGCTCCATTCCCTGGATCCTGGTGTACACAAGATTTTGCTTGTGCCCTCCAAGCATCTATGGAGGGTATGAGGTTTGATTCTAAATGCAAATGGGCCCCTCCTACTGTCTTGTTGGGCTTTTCCTTTGCCCTTGGCTGCAGGTATCTTTTTTTGGTGGGATCCAACATTCTCCTGCCGATGGTTGTTCAGCAGCTAGTTGAGATTTTGGTGTTCTCGCAGGAGAAGATGAGTGTGCATCCTTCTACTCTGCTATCTTGACTACAAGGGGGGTAATATATTAATAGAATAGTAGAAATAAAAAATAATAATGGACCAGTATGTTGAAATTTGACTGCCTTGGACACAGCAATGTTAAATTCTTTTCATGAGTCTGTTGGCTTAGAAGCTGGCAATAGTTCATTGTTTTTCACTCTTGTTCAGTCACTCAGTTGTGTCTGATTCTTTGTGACCCCATGGACTGCATCACGCCAGGCTTCCCTGTCCTTCACTATCTCCCAGAGTTTGCTCAGACTTATGTCCATTGAATCGAAGACTCTGGTCCTGAAACAAAGATCAGAAAAGAGTTAAGCAAAAGTGAGGAAGAAGAAGGACATAATTTTGTTTAATTTATTCCTTACTTAGAATAAGAGTGTGCCTGATGGGTAGGAATCAAGCCTCCAAAGAGGAAAAAATGGGTATTTATAAATTTTTTTAGTCTCTTTCAGATATAATAGCAATGAGCTACTGAGCATTTTCAAGAACAACTAAACTACAAGCCCATCTTTATAAGCTCTAAGAAGCAGTGATGATCAATCTTTATAGTAATCAAGATGATGTAAGTGGGTGGGAATTACTATTAAAATATTTTGTGCAAATATGTGTGTGTGTGTATGTCTGTGTGTGAGTGGCTCTGTTACAGATTTACCAGAAAATAACCCTAGTAGCTCTTTTTAAAACTTTGCAACTTGTAGAAGGTGCAAAACGAGAGTGAGAAAGCTGGTTTAAAACTCAACATTCAGAAAACTAAGGTCATGGCATCTGGTCCCATCACTTCATGGCAAATATATAGGGAAACAGTGAAAACACTGGCAGGCTTTATTATCTTGAGCTCCAAAATCACTGTGGATAGTGACTGCAGCCATGAATTTAAAAGACACTTGCTCCTTGGAAGACAGGCTATGACGAACCTAGACAGCATATTGAAAAACAGAGACATCAGTTTGCCAACAAAGATTCGTCTAGTCAAATCTGTGGTTTTTCTGGTAGTCATGTATGGCTATGAGAGTTGGACCATAAATAAGCCTGAGCCTGTTTGGGTTTCTATAACAGAATACCATAGACTGGGTGGTTTGTGAGCTTCAGACATTTATTTCTCAGTTTTGGAGGCTGGAAAGTCCAAGATCAAGGTGCTGGCAGATTCAGGATCTGATGAGGGCCCTCTTGCCGCTTCACTGTGTCCTCAAAGGTTAGAAGGGAGAAACAGCTCTCTGGGGTTTCTTTCATAAGGACACTAATCCCATTCATTAGGGCTCCACCCTTATGACCCAATCACCTACCAAAGGCCCGACTTCCTAATACCATCACATTGAGGGTAGGTTTGAATTGGGGGGTGGGGTGGGGTGCGCAAACATTTGTTCTTGTTCAGTTGCTCAGTCATGTCCCACTCTTTGTGACCCCATTGACTGCAGTATGCCAGGCTTCCCTGTCCTTTACCATCTCCTGGAGCTTGCTGAAACTCATGTCAATTGAGTCGGTGATGCTATCCAATCATCTCGTCCTCTGTTGTTCCCTTCTCTTCCTGTGTCCAATCTTTCCCAGCATCAGTGTCTTTATAATGAGTCAGCTCTTCACAACAGGTGGCTAAAGTATTGGAGCTTCAACTTCATCATCAGTCCTTACAATGAATATTCAGGGTTGATTTCCTTTAGGATTGACTGGTTTGATCTCCTTGCAATCCAAGAGACACTCAAGAGTCTTCTCCAGTACCACAGTTCAAAAGGCATCACTTCTTTTTAGTTACATTTAGTCTGTAACAGATGTGTTTTGAGTTTTAGTTTTGGTTCTAGACTTTCATTTTTGAGCATGTTACAAGTGCAACCTATAAAAGAATTTTAAGTCAAGATTTTATTCAAGAGCATTCTATTTGGGGTTTGTAACAACCATTCTTTGCACTCATCATACATACTTGTGTTTTCTCCTTGCTCTTCCGCTTGCCCTTATTCTCCTCATCCTATCTTCCTCTTGTTGGGTGTCATCTCCTCTTGACAAGATAAGCTAACTTCTGAGGCTCTGGGTCTTTTCTGGCTGTGCAAATTAGAGCCCCAAAGGAAATACAGCTTCATGTGATCTCCTCCTGCCTGATGTCCAGACCCTGTGAGCACAACCAGGACAAGTCTTAGACAGAGATGAGGGAGGTGGACACTCAAGACTTAGAAGTCTTTGCAGATTCTCTTCACTGCTGCTGTGAAAAAAGATTTCCATCCATTAGCCTTCCTTAAAATTATCTTGTAGATTAACGCATTTCAGTCTTTAATTGAAGAATATTGAATTCATGAACTTAGAGATGGGTCCCTTATTAATATTAATACCTATAAATATTTGGTATGAATTAGTGCATCAGATATCTTACTGATTCAACAGCTAACAGGAATAAAGATGGTGATATCATGGACAAAGGTAGTGGGAGTTTTGTATAGAGGCTCTTACATATGACTTTAAGATTTACTCCAGTATTCTTAGGCAGCATTTGGGGTCCTTGCCTTTCTCATAGTAAGCATCCTCTGCTTTCATTAGAATTTTCTAATTAAACACTATTATCTGCCTTTACATTTTTATATGACCCTAGTAAATTGATTAATAATCAGTATATTGTAAAGAAAAATGTTTTCCCTAGAAAATTATTTTTGTATTTCTTGAAAGTATTTTTAAGTAAAATATCTGTTGTAAGTTTTTAAATAATTCTTCTGATTTTCTTTGTTTTCTTCATCTTCATATATTTCTTATTTATTAGTGAATCATATCTCAGTATAATCTAGATAAAATGTATTTTCTCTCCTTTTAAATACTTTTATATTCTCTTCTGTTTTTATGGCATGTTACTGCATGTCTCCAGAGGCACACAGCATTTTTATTTTCAAGTAAATTTATATTAGTTACAGTCTCCAGCTGTTTTAGATATAGGATCATTTCCTGTCAGTACTGTTTCCAGGACAATTCTTTTTTTTTCCTCACAAAAATGAAAAATGTAATTTAACAAAGACATCCTATAATTGCCTTCATATCTAGCAAGGTATCTAGCAATCTAAATACTTATTTTATTTAAAACATCTGTCTACATAATATCTAGTGATTGTCCAGGGCTATATCATCCTTGGGAAAAGCAGCTGCTGCCATTTTTATTTAATTTATAAGGAACCACCAAAAATGTCTCCTTAATATTGAATCTTCTGGCACTCTGTCATATGTGAGATTTTTTTTTTTAATGAGAATAGCTTACCTTTTTGGTATTTTCAGTTATCTTCTTTCAAATTAGGAAAGCCCATTCTTTTAATAATCACTATGGAAACACTGCAAAAATAGTAAGCTTTTGTTATATATCAAGGTATCATAGTAAAAATGTTACTTTACTCAAAACTAGACTTACATTGGAATCACATTTTAGTTGTTAAGTTTTTTAGAGTTATTTGTCTGTAATGCATTCTCTTTGAATTTATAATGAAAGTGTAATTTTTTTTTTTTATTGTGAAGCCAATCTGTTGATTGGAGCAGTCAGTTGAAAAGTTCTTGTTATTCTTCAGAAAAATGCATGAAAAAGATGGCAACATCTGTAAAAGCTCTTTTTCTTGGGGGTGATGCTGAATGTTGCTTATAGAGGAAACCATTTGTAGTTCTGTTTATAGATCCTTGCTTCAAGGATCTATAAACAGAGCTAGATCCTGCAAGATCCTTGGAGCCTAAGATAAAATGTTTAACTTTTAATAGATTGTATCAATTGAGGCTCAACTGAATGCCAAAACCAACAGACACCCTGGCTTACAATGGTGTGTCTAAATGAGAAAGTTTACCTTTTCCAGGGATGTAATCAAAAGATTCCTCTTTGGAACACTAAGAGTATGAAAGGGAAATGATTATGGTTCCCTACTGACATACTGTTATGATTGACAGGAAAAACCAACATGCACACCACCTGAGACATCTTGTTCAGGAACTTTCTGGAGGGTAGTAAATTGGTGTTGGCACAAACACAGAAAAATAAAATGACTTGATTCAGCACTTTTCAATTCTAAATCCCTAAACACTACAGAAAGAAGTAAATATTCATCAAATGATCAAAATTTATATTGATTTTTATTCTACATTAGCAGCTCAAAGTCAAGACTCTTGACAGGGTGGATGTCGGTTTGAATGATTCTCTTTGAAATGAGGATACAGGCACTGAGCTGAGTGCTACCGTGCATTCCTGAACCATAGGCCCTGATTATTAGGACCCTAGGAGGCTACGTTTTTCAAAGAACGTATAAAGGCATGCTTGTTCAGTTCTGTTTTGATAGCTAAATTGTTATTATTAGTATGTAAAGTAATTCTTGTTGTTCCTGCTTCATTCCTTCCCTTCTATCACCATCTAAGGACAACTATTTTATAGAATTTCAAAGGAACTGGAGTGCACATTGTAGTCATAGAGTTAATAGCAGCTTTTGCCAACAGAATTGTACTTGGGAAGGAACTGCCAGTCCTGCAGGGCAAGAGAAGCTAAGACTGTATTTTGACGTTATACATCTTTAATTTTTAGTCTGCCAGAAAGTACGTAAGGACTTGTGGTAATGAAATTTGGAAGTTAGGAATAAGAACACCGCCGAAGAATATAAACACAAGAGTTGATGCTTGTGTCATTGTGCAGAGATTTGCTAAGGAAACTAATAGAGAAACATCGAAATTCTAATCATCCCCTCCAGTCCACACAATGTAATCACGCTCCCTTCCCACCCTAGCTTGTGACATAAAATGCTGAATTTTTAATGACTTTAACTACTTCCATTACAAAGAGGAGAGTAGTGGTGGATGAGGCTATCCACAAATGTGATTGTGTGATATATTTGTTCTTTATGTTCAAGTGGAGGTGTTATCGTTGTTGTTTTTAATATAGGCATCTCTTCTCTCATTAACATGGAGGAAGATGACATTTTTCTTTACACACAAATGCAGAAGAAATAATGAAAATAGCGTTCATGTTAATTTTTCTGCTTTGTTTAAATGCTTCCCATTTAAAAAATACCATTAAGTATGTAGCTTAAAGCTGTATTGGATTTCTTAAACATTATAGTGAATGGTTTTAATGGTTTGCCACTAGCACCAAGCCAGTAGACAGAAAGATGACCTTTTAAATATATAAATACAATATTTTTACTTAAATCAGTTATCTTTTGCAGTTGTCTTGACTTTATTATCCACAAATATAAGTATAAATAAACCTTGGGAACTGGTGCTGCCAGTATGGTCAGAGAAATTTTATATCCTAATGTACAAAGATTAGTATATGTAATAATCTCATAGCTTAGTTGGTAAAGAACTTGCCTGCAATGTGGGAGACCTGGGTTCGATCCCTGGGTTGGAAAGATCCCCTGGAGAAGGGAAAGGCTACCCACTCCAATAATCTAGCCTGGAGAATTCCATGGGCTGTATAGTCCATGGGATCACAGTCAGACACAACTGAGTGACTTTCAGTCCCACTCACTTGCTGGAGTATGATATTAAAATAGCTTTGAGCAGCTTCCTAAATTTTGATATATATTTTATTTTTAATGAGAAATATTTAAATACTTTTTATTTTTTATCCATTGATAAAAAGAATATCCTAACCAACTCACTAATTGTTTCTTTGACAGTATTTTCAAAGTGTATTGGTCATATTCTCCAATAAATATTTTAGCCCCTGTTATGTGATATAATTTTCTGTAATTCTAGGTCATAGGTTCCCTAAGGACAAGCACCATGTCTGACCTAGATTTGTATTTTGTACAATGTCTTGCACATAAGAGACTCTCAAAATATATTTGTCAAATGAAGAAATGAAGACCTTTAATCAACTTTATTCTAAAGAGATGCATTGCTCTGTAGACCTTAGTCTCTGCTCCAACTCTTAGGAGAAAGAGACTTTGGTGCTGTACTCAGTCCTATACACAGGACTCCTCCTTTGTATTGCCAAATAATATTTGTACTTAATTAGAACATAGCTAATCATGGGTGTGTGATAAATGCCTTCTGAGAGTTCATTTTAGGATCTTGGGGGGATTAAAAAAAACACTGTAGAGGTGACAACTCTCAATCCTGGAGTGAATATGAAGAATTCTGCCAAACAAAAGCGTGGAGATTTCCAAGTGGGGATTCTAATTAATCCTGAAAGTCCTTGTGAGAGTCTGTGGGGGGGGGGGGGGAGTTTAGAGGCCTGAAGGTGTTTCCAGAAGAATGAAGTGATTTGGGCCAGTTGTGAGAGATGGATTCTATGGGGAGGTTAGAGGGGAGGCATATTTGTATAAGGCATAAGGGAAAAAGATGTGTGCTTAGAGACAGTGCATCAAAAGTAAAGAAAAAAGACTAGTAAAAGTAGGAAAATATTCCCAAATAACAAAATTATTGTCAGAAAATGTACAGTTCCCCTCCATTGTATTGGTGGATCCCCATGGTCTTCCTGAACTGGTGTGGATTCTTCCAAATACAAGCTGTGACATTGCTGATGTCTCTTCTGAAGGCCCAAATGACTCTGTTCTTTTATTTTAAATGGGAAATCAGGTTTTATTAAGCTACAACACCTTCTTACCCAGAAGACTTCAAACTTCATTTTGAAATATGTTGTGTAACTTACTCCATTATGACAGTAGCTGAAATTTTCATTCTAGAAGTGTGAAGCCATTGTGGTTAGCTTCTGATATAATATGTGACATATAGGATCACTCTATTAGCTGAATAAAATATTACCAAACGACTCAAAATAAAGAAGATTTTCTTCTTCCTTTTCTCTAGATAAAAGTAAACAAGTTATATATTTCAGTAATTTTGGTCAAAGAAAAAAATAGTCTCCTTTTAAAGAGAAAATAAAGCCAACTATTTTCAAAATCAAACTGAAGCTACAACCTTGAAACTATCTGTCTTATTTCCTTGTACATTTTAAACCATTTAAAAATTTCAAACTCTGTAAAATGTATTCAGCTAATTTATATAGATTGCCTATCACATACCATGTGCTGTGCTGAATGCTGGAGAGATGGTGATGAATACATAAATAAAAGCAATGAATACATGGATAAAATATAGCAATGGATACATAGATAAAAGCCCCTGTCCACTCACAGCTTCCAGTCCACAATGGGAAGACAGACAATATAAAATAAATTACGTATTTTGGCTACACAAAGTAAATATATATGAAGGACAGTAAGGATTGCTGGGGGGGGAGGTTTCAGTTGAAGTATTAAGTAGAAGATCAAAAAAGACCTGAATAAGAAGATGACATTTTAGCAAAGACCTAAGGGGAGTTAGGGATGGAGCTGTCATGCAAACAGGGTCAAAATGCCCCTAGAGCCCTGGAGCAAGCCCACCAGCCCTGCTGGAGCAGGTCAGGATAGGTTGAAGACTGAGGTCTCAACTGTGGCATGTGGACAAAGCCTAGTTGGAGTACATTCAAGAGAAAATAGGAGAGAAATTGGACATAGTGAGTATAGAGAATGTGGATAAAGGTGATTTTGCTGTAATGAAGAACAGAGAAGTGGGGCTTAAGCCAAGAATAGATTGGTATCAATTGATGTCAAGAGAGTATTTTTCCTTTTTATTTATTTATTTTGTACTGCTGTGCTCAGTCTCTCAATCATGTCAGACTCTTTGTGACCCCATGGACTATAGCCCACCAGGCTCCTCTGTCCCTGGAATTCCCCAGGCAAGAATACAGGAGTAGATTGTCATTTCCTCCTCTGGGGGATCTTCCAGACCCTGGGAACCTGCATCTCTTTTTTCTCCTGCATTGGCAGGCAGAGTGTTTACCACTGCACCATGTGAGAAGCCCTTTATTTATTTTACTATGGGAGAAACAGCATTTGGGAGGTGGGGTGGGGAATGTGCTAATGAGAATAATATAGTGGAGAGGAATGCTACTTAACAATGATAAGTAGCAAAGCAGTTGTATTACACCTCCGATAAGAAGGCAGTGTTTCTAACTTTATTATGTGTATTAGGTTACTAGGGTGGCAATAAAAAATACACAGACTGGTTGGCTTAAACAATGGAAATTTATTTCTCAAAGTTCTGGAGGCTGGAAGTCCCAGATCAAGGAATTGACAGGTTTGGTTTCTAGGAGGCCTTTCCTCTTGCTTGTGGATGACTGACTGCCTTCTTACTGCATCCTTACTGTGGCCTTTTCTCTGTGGGACCACCCTTCATCTCTTTATAAAGATACCAGTCCTATTGGATTAGGGCCACACCCTTGTGATCTATTTAACCTTAATTATCTTTTTAAAGACTCTGTCTCCAATTACAGTCACATTTAGGTTTAAGGCTTCAACATTTGAAGAGACACATGTGAAATAAACCCATAAGGTTAAGTTAAAAGTTTACTAGAGAGAAATGAGTTAATAGAATCTCTTAGATAGGCATTCTCTCTGTTGGATTGCTGGGCTTCTGTCCTCTTGCAAACTGTTGATTCTCTTCTCAGTGCGATGTTAGGAGGTAGGAACTTTATGAGCGTGTCTGGATTAACCCATCTCATGACAGAAGAAGGGAGATAGAAGTAGATTAAGGCCATCACAGAAACAGTGACATCTTCTTGGCAGGTCATTGGATAGCTCAGATTCCCTGAGGTGACATTCTCCATAGCATATCCTCTTCTACTTTAGCCTCTTCGTCTAAATGCCCCCAAAGCTGCAGCCACCATTCTCTGAACATGTCACATCCTTTTGTAAGTCTGGGCCTCTAAACAAATGAAGAATTCTGCCTATAAAGATATTCATCTGCTTCTTTAGCTGACAAAGACATCCATACTCCCAAATCTGGCTCAGATGTCACCTCTACCTGGCTTTATCACCCATTCCTCGCCTTCACACAGTGTCTTATTTCCCATCCTCCCCCACCATCATTTTACTCGGTGCACTTATCTGCTTGTTGCCATGGCTTTTCCTCCACTGCACTGCAATCCCTTGAGAAAAGGGACAATGTTTTTTTCTTCTTTGTACCCATAGTTCTTCGTGTAGTTCCTGACACATGATAAAGGCTTAGTGAATATATGAGCAATAAATTATTTTCTGAGCCCCTATCATGTTCAAGATACTGCCTAGGTGCTGGGAATACAGAATGGCCAAGCAGACAGAAACACCATCCCTTATGGAGCTTAGAGTCTGGAGACAGAGATAGAGAAAGTATAAGCCAGCAAATATAAGAATTCTAAATTGAGATATGTGCTATAAAGGAAAGTAACACTGTTCTGAAATGGGGAAAAATAGAATGGATCTGCTTTTGATAGGGTAGACAGAGAAGCCTCCCTGAGAAGTAGCATGTCAACTGAGAGCTAAGGAATGAGAAGTCATTACTAAGAGAATGTTCTAGAGAAAGGGAACAGTATGTGCAAAGGTCCTGAGAGAGGAAAGAGCTATTTAAAGATCTAGAAGAAGGAAAGCATAACAAGGGGCATAGTGATCAAGAAAGAGAGAAGTAGGGAATGAGGTCTAAGGTAGACAGGAAGGAAATCTAATGAGCTATGTTCTAAGTTTGTGTTTTATATCTAAACGACTTACGTTTTATAGAGACCACTCCGGCACTGTAATGGAAGTGATGGGAGAGGCAGGAATGGGCAAGGGGAGATGCACATTAGAAGATAGCTGCTGCACTACAGGGGAGAGTTGATGAAGGCTTGGACCAGGCTGGCAGCAATGCAAACTGGGAAGACAGACTGGAGAGACATTTTGAAAGAAGAATCAACAGAATTTAGGGAGTAACTGGTTGTAGGAAATGACGAAGAGGAGTCATGGATGATTCTCAGGTTTCTGACCTAAGCAACAGATGGTGCCATTTATTTAAAGGGAGGGTACTAAGAACAGAAAGTTTGGAGGCATGCAGTAAGGATGAGAATGGAGAGTGTTTTCAACAGCTATGCCTAAAGTAAATTCAGTTAGCAGTGGTTGATTGGATATATATATATATATATATATATATATATATATATATATGACACTCAGAGGAGAGAATAGGGAGCCGTTACTACATAGGTAGCATTTAAAGCCATGGAAAAGAGTTTAAATAAAGAGGTCTCGAATTAAGCCCTGAAACAACAAGAACCAGTGATCCCAGATGTGATTCAAAAAGATCAATGAACTATCTATAAAATGGATTTGTGGCTGGTGGAGAGGGAGGGAGAGTATTTGAGAATCCATCACATTAGGTCAGCTGAGGTCTTATGCAGGCCTCAATTAGAATAAGAAAGAGCTGACCCTTTTTCTCTTCTCATCATACACCATCTCCCATGGCATTCTCATTTCATCTCCTAGTGTCAGCCTTTGCCTCTGGGTTTATATTTCGGTTCTATTATTTCCACTTGCTTACTGAACATTTCATTTTGGGAATCATACTAGTACCTTAAAGCAAAAGACTCTGGTTTATCTCATTTGTTCCCATTATCTAAGCTGCTCATTTTATATTCCTGCTCCCATTGATGACACTGGCCAGGAAGTGAGGTAGATCTGTCAGTGAGTCTGTTCCTTCTTATTCCTTTTTATTTTTCTTAATAAATAAGTTATCCAATCTTGTTGATTACACATCAGTAATATTATTTAATATACTATGTCTGTGTTTCTCTTTGTAAAATACAGTCACTTCTAAAGTATCCACAATTGTTGTTGTTGTTGTTGTTATTCAGTTGCTCAGTCATGTCCAGCTCTTTGCAACCCCATGGACTGCAGCATGCCAATATTCCTTGTTCTTCACTGTCTCCTGGAGTTGGCTCAAACTCATGTCCATTGAATCAATAAGGCCATCCAGCCATCTCATTCTCTGTTGCCTCCTTCTTCTGCCCTCAATCTTTCCCAACATCAGGGTCTTTTCCAGTGAGTTGGCTCTTCCCATCAGGTGGCCAGAGTATTCGAGTTTCAGCATCAGTCCTTTCAATGAATATTCAGGGTTGATTTCCTTTAGGATTGACTGGTTTTTCCCTCCTTGCTGTCCCAGGGACTCTCAAGAGTCTTCTCCAGCACCACAGTTTGAAAGCATCAGTTTTTCGGTGCACAGCCTTCTTTGTGGTCCTAATCTCACATCCGTACTTGACTACTGGAAAAATCAGAGCTCTGACTAGATGGGCTTCTGTCGGCAGTGTCTCTACTTTTTAACTACTACTACTTTAACTACTACTTTTTAGTTTTCTAGGTTTGTCATGGCTTTTCTTCCAAGGAGCAAGCCTCTTTTAATTTCATGGCTGCAGTCACCATCTGCAGTGATTTTGGAGCCCAAGAAAAAAAAGTTTGTCACTGATTTCTATTGTTTCCCCATCTAGTTGCCATGAAGTGATGGGACTGGATGCCATGATCTTAGTTTTTTCAATGTTGAGTTTTACATCCACTTTTTTTACTCTCCTCTTTCACCTTCATCAAGAGGCTGTTTAGTTCCTTTTTGCTTTCTGCCATAAAAGTGATGTCATCTGTCAATCTGAGGTTATTGGTATTTCTCCCGGCAATCTGGATTCCAGCTTGTGCTTCATCCAGCCCAGCATTTCACATGATGTACTCTGCATATAAGCAGGGTGAGACTATACAGCCTCAGCATACTCCTTTCCCAATTTTAAGCCAGTTCATTGTTTCATGTCCAGTTCTTACTATTGCTTCAATAAATGAAATTATTTTATCAAAGATTCAGTGTAACTATTTTTTTTTAAGAACTATAGTTTCTCCAAATCTTTCTCCTAAAAATTTATCTGTGGACTAAAATACAGTATGAGAAAACGTTAAGGCATTTCACAGAGGGTTTAGACTGGCACAGTCATTCAACCTTAGCCGAAGAAACAACTTTGTTCCTATTTTTATCATCACATTTTGAAATGAATCACTGAAAGCAGAGATAGAAATACAGATGGATAGGAAAGCTGGGCCATCTAATTCATCTCCTTTTTAGCACAAGGAAGTTTTCTATGTCAAATGCCTGTGAGATATTGTGCAATAAAAGTCTTAGATCACAGCATTTCAGTCATTTTTGTAAGGTGACTAATTGTTTCTCCAGGTGCTCTCAGCATTGTTCTCTGAATTCCTTTTCAGGAATCAATGTCACACAAGAGGTGTTACCTTTGTGCACAGAAATGGCCAAGGATCTCAAAGGGCTGAGCTTCAATTATTGTTCCATGGTAATGATGAGTCTGTATTAAGTTGGCCTCCCTCTTTACGTTGCTTTCTGTGACCAGTGGTACACATTTGTGAGATCTTTACCAAAAACAAGCAGTGGTCTAGTTTGCTACGTTAGAGTGGTTAAAAACTAACAGGGACCTCTAGGGATCAGATGTGCTGCTTTGGCATCTAATGGTGCAGATTCGTTATTTTAATGGGATTTCCAGAAGAATAATTTGTGTGGGATGTCTCCTCATTATCCCCATACTGTTGAGAAGGGGAGAGGTGAGGATAGCATTTGGAAAGATTTTTTTTTAAGTTCTCTTTTAAAAATTATTTTATCACTACTTTTTATTGAAGTATAGTTGATTTACAAGGTTGTGCCAATTTCTGCTGTACAGTAAAGTGACTTGGTTATTTACTTATATGCATTCTGTTGAATACAGGTCTCTGTGCTAAACACTAAAACCTTGTTGGTTATCCATTTTAAATGTAATATTTTGCATCTGCCAACCGCAAACTCCTAGTCCCTCCCTCTTTCCCCCCTCCTCCTTGGCAACCACAAGAGAACTATGTCTATGAATCTGTTTCTGTTTTGTAGATAGGTTCATTTGTTCATATTTTAGTGATATTATATGGTATTTGTCTTTTACTTTATGACTTCACATAGTATGCTAATCTCTAGTTGTATTAAGTTCTTTGACTACTGTTCAGTATCTCTCAATGGTCTCATATTTAGTTGCTTGGGAATATTGTATACTTTTTTGAAAGATATAGAACCAATAAATTTCTGTTGTCTATTGTTTTTTTCTAATCATTGACTCCCTATATTAATTTGCTTCCCCCCCAACTATTAAAGAATATTCTTAGGTCTCTAGATATTTCTTCAAAGTCTGCAAACCTCTGAGTTGGCACTCTTCTATATTGTCATTAAAATGCTCCATGCCTTCTCTTTCTCTATCTATTAATAAATAGGCTGACTAACACTAGATTTAATATTTCCTTTGTGCTTTCCATCAGCCACACCCTTTCTTCCCATACTGAAAATACTCCATGTAACATTATCCTTAGTTTATAGTGTTCGACGTAATTCTTAATCCTCATGCAAGTCAATTAGTTTGAACGAAAAAAGGTTACATGAACTAGTACATAGATTGCGGAAACCTCAATTACATGAATATAGTAACTTTAGTATATTTTAAGTTCTTCTTCAATATCTAGAGCATTCATAATTAGCTCCTGTGGAAAAGAACAAAATACAAATTCTAGAATGATTTGAGATCTTCCATTTCATAAACTACCCATTTGCTTTACAGAGTCCTGACTCGCCCTTTTTAGCAGTTGCTACTTTATGACACTCTTTTTTTTTTTTTTTTTCCCATGATTGTGTCTATAAAACCAGAGAGCATGCAGGAGTCCTCGGCTGGCCATGGACATAAAGAGTAGAAGGTCATGTCTGACTCTGCTTTTCCTACATGTTATGGAAATCTGGCAACTACCCAGCAACTGACCCAGACTTGGTCTCTCTGTAGGAGAATATATAATTAAATAACAAAGAAGTAGAAGTTTTAAGGCTGTTGAGAAATGTTAACGGACGTGTGGGATTTAGTGAAGCAGACGAAAAGACCTTAAGAGCTCCTTTGGTCCACAGTACACATGTACTTAGTACTGGCCTTTTCCCTTCACCACAGGCAAGCATGCCACTGAGAAGACTTCACTCCCTGCTTTATCTGGTGTTCTGGGGAACTCTAAAGCCACAGGGATCACAACAGCTGCAATAAATAAAGCATCTCTTCAATACATTTCCTTGCCAAATATTATTCAGCATTCTTTTGGCCTTGGTTTGATAGAAAACAGCATGGTGAACTTACTACCTCTCCTTTTAGTACAGTGAGCCCCAAGTATCTATGAAAAATTTAACAATTCAAGCCTGTATGTAAGCAAAAATCACTGTTCTTTCTATTTTAAAAGTATTAAGACAAAATACAGAGAACCATAAAAAAGTAATGTAGGAAGTCTTATCCCCATTGAAGAGGTATTGAATTAGTACTAGGCTTTTCTGTTCTTCTCAGGGTGAAGATAATGAGAAGCATCCAGAGTATGTGTCCATGCAAGTGTATGGGTTGGAAGGGGACTCTTTAAAAAAAACAAGGTTACATATGTGGCAGTAACGAGGGAGAATATTATTAAGGAATTTCACAGAACTTTTATATAAAGTCTCATCATACAGTATTATGATCTCAGGGATACTTTGTGATATTTACTGAGTCTTCTGAGAGTTCATTTATTCAGGTTATATTTTAAGGAGGAACTTATAAGATTCAGATCTAAAATATAATTCTGTAATATGCCCAGCTGATCCCATTAAATCCAAGCTGGAAAGGAGCAGTACAATGATGTGAACCATTCCCATTCTCTGTGTTGTTACACCTCACTTGAAATGCATTCCTTCCAGATTAAAACAGTCATTCCTCTTTGCTTCTCTCTCCAGGCTGAGGTTCAACTATGCTACCTGGAAGCACAAAGAGATGCTGTTGAGCAGATGTCCCTCAAGCTGTACAGCGAACAGTATACCAGCAGCAGCAAACGGAAAGAAGAGTTTGCTGATATGTCAAAAGTTCATTCAGGAGGAGGCAATGGGTAGGGAACTGTTCTTTTTGTTGTTTTATTCTCATTAATCCCTACTTTTTTTCAATGATGTTCCACTGGTCAGTGTTAGGCGGGCATTTCCTCCCAAGCTAGCAAGAAAAGTGCAATAGACAAGGTATTTATGTTCTTTTCCATTCATGCCAGAATTGAAGACTATGGATTTTATCAGTCTGTCATCTCACCCAGGACTTCCTAACTTTGGTATTATTTGTTTGAAACAGTCTTGTGATTTTCTGAGCATGTCTGTCACTACCTTGTGCCTATAATTTTCTCAGCATATTTCCCTCTTTAAACCTCATAGTTTTAAGTCTATCTAAGCAAATTTTAAACACCAGAACCTCACTGGAGACTGGTAGAACATAATTCTTTGAAAATATAGATATTTAATGATTGTTTAGGGACAATGGACTTACTGGTTAGCATCACATGAAGTCAAGTGCAATAATGGACTAGTGCTTATTGTCTGTGTTACATGAGAAGACCCAGCAACTTCAATGACCCACCAACAGTTTCATTCAGCCTGAGATCTATGGCTGTATTTATATTATACTAACTACCCACGCTACTGAATAGTTAAGTAATGCATTCAAATATTTCCAAATTACTTCAAAACTATGCAAATATTCTCCATGTGTGTGTATATATATATAT
Source organism: Antilocapra americana (assembly GCA_007570785.1). Classification (NCBI taxonomy): domain Eukaryota; kingdom Metazoa; phylum Chordata; class Mammalia; order Artiodactyla; family Antilocapridae; genus Antilocapra; species Antilocapra americana. The sequence goes on from ML661902.1 coordinate 4,601,177, forward strand.
ATATATAAAATATGTGTATATATAATACATATATGAGATTTATAAAATACTATATATTTCAAAAATTATTTTCTGGTTCAATTTTAATATTTAGTAGGTGATTATTAAAGAATAAAAGAGTATAATGAAATTTAACCATTTCATAATTTTAAGGACTTAATAATAATTATACTCATTAAAATAGAAAGAGTAACCTATTTTGCTTTTATACTTGAGCCAGACAACAAGGGAGAGAAACTGTTCCCCCAAGTTCCATAACAAGTTAACAGCATAGTATAAACCTACGGGGCGTAACTCTAGCCAAAATATTCCTTCAAAAGGCAAGAGAAAAGTCTTTACACGCGCTTGCTTTCTTTTTTCTCTTACATGCTTATAGCTCTGATGTGACTTAAAATTCTCGTTCAGATTTTGAGGATAAATTAACAACACAGGTTACAAATTCTGTCTTGTGATATAACCCGAGGTCTAAGAATGCAAGAAAAGAATTCAAGTTGTAATTCTTTTTAGGAAATGGGCAAGGGCTTTTTAACTTTTAAAATTTATCTATCTATACAATTTGTTGCTCTTTTAAGATATTTTTAATATATAGACATGTGAGCATGTATTTGGTTTATCTTCTATGATTCAGAAGACATTTATTCACAAGAGGAAAAGCATGACAGCAAATTAGAAAGAAAAGTTAAATATTCGAGCGTGAACAATAAGCTGTTTTGAGGCCTTAACATGCTTTAATTTCTCTAAATGCCTAAATAGTCCCTAGTGTACCCACCACCACAAACTTAGGTCACATTTTCATGTTTTCTAAAAGCCCTAGGGATTGAGCGGGTACCACGTGCTTCTGACCTCAGATTCCAAGGGCCCAACCTGAGTATTTATTCTGGGCTCCACAAATCATAAATCTGCCCTGGGAATGGCTTAGTTAACAGCAAGCATTGTTCTGTGAAGTGGGAGTAGGTGAACTTGCCTGATATCCTTTGTTACTGCTCCTTAGGGTGCTGAAGGCTGTGCATTGTGAAGAAATTTAAGAGTGTGCTGAAGAAAAGGCAGCTATTTAATACTAAGGACAAAAAGCATATACTCCTTTCTGTTTTCTGTTTACATACAGAAAACCATTGTTTGAGAAATGTACGTGGGTGAGGTTATCTGGGACGTCCTGCTCCTAAGACGCTTTGCTCCCACAGTTGAATCCGTAATCCTGAAACGTTAAGAACACAGCCTTCTAAAATTACCTGCTCCAATGATACATAAACTTCATTAACAGTTCTTTTTGTTATACAGAATGAGCATTGTTTCTGATAAGATATTGTGGGAATAATATGGGCCTTCTAGGGTCTTCATTCCATATGCAGATAGATATCCAATCCTCTGAAGAGAACATTAAGTTGGTGATGCAATCCATATATTTTTATTTCCTCCTCCAACCTATGTCCGTGCAAAGGAGAATATGTAGTTGAAAAATGTATAAGGTTACTCCAGAGAAGACTCAGCTGCTGGATTGAATGGAGGTCTTAAATTTCTAAGATTTTTGTGTAACCAAAATATTGTTTAGAAATGAATTTATAACCTCTCTGGCTTGATGAAAGAATGTGTCTCAAGGTGATTTAACACAGCTTATGTACAACCATGAAATGTGTGTTCGACAGTCATGAATATGTGTGGTGGGAGGATTTCCCTGACAGTATGTGAAGCTGTATGAGCTGTAGTAACAGAGGGTGTCCCTCTGTAGGAGACACTGCGCACTGGTTCCTAGGTAGCAAAGTGGGAAACCGAGGCTTCCTGGAGGGACCTACAGTGCTTGAGTCACTGGGGATTCTCAAAGGGAGCAGGTTGGTGCTTTTGACCCCCGTTGATTTAAATGAAAGCTTGTAGATTGTCTTGTTTCTTTCATCCAGTGAATAGTCACTGAAGGCATACTACATGCATGGCACAATTTTATGAGCAGATTTCATCAAGAACACTCTTTTATAAATTTTGTAAAGTATAACCATCTGTCTTTCTGACACCTCTTTCTAGTAAGAGGTTGTCCAATTTCATTTTTATAATGAATTTCAAAATCTTGTTTATTTTACAGTAAGTAGTATCCTACTTCCTGTCAAGACTTAGTGTAGATTACAAAGCATGTCTTTTGTTTAGCTTATAAATAATAGAACTGGGAGGCAAAAAGCGTGGGTGACTGGCTTGTCCAGGACCTCGCCTCAGAGCCCTGAGTCATGATACAGTGAACAGTCCATGAAGTCACACTTTACCCTCTCTCTGAAAATTTAGCTCAGACCCTTGATAAACATTTTCCCCCTAAATCACATGTTATGCATGTTCCATACGGTATATAAAATTTGAATTATGGTATTGTCCTACTATAGAGAAACAGAAGCATCTTAAGGCAGTTTCATTTAAGCCACAAGGAAGTTTGGACAAAAACACTGCAAAGCAGGCTTAAGTGTAAAATGAAATTCATTAATTTGACAAATATTATTAAATACCTCCTTTATGAAGTACAGAGGTTAAAAGGCAAAAATGAAATGGTCCCTGCCCTTGAGAAGGTCACCGTTTATTTAGTAGGAGAACCAGATCTATAAACAACATGGAATGAAGGATCAAAGTGGTGAGTTAGGAATCTACTTGGAGTAGGGAGCAGGGCTCGTGGAAGGTGGTGCTCAGGTCTGACGGTGGTGGGGAGAATTGGAGCAGGTCAGGAATGATAGAGAGAAATGGGACTCTGGAGGTGATTTTTGGAAGTGGGCTAGGTCAGGGGAAGAATCTTCCAATTTAATCTGAACAAACAGGTATTGAGCACTTACAAAGACACACAGACCATAGTCCCTACTTCATAAAATTCACAGTCTATCAAGAGAGCAGCATTAAACCAGTATGTCTCTGTATCATGAAGAAGAAGGGGAGGCAGAGGGTGCCAGGGACGCTTAGAGCAAACAACACGTGAACCCCATGAGGCAAGGCCATGTCTGTCACATTCACCATACTCTGCACTGCATCCTAGAGTGTGCTAGGTGCCCAGTGAACGCTGATGCATAAATGAAAAACTAAAACGAATCTAGGGCTCAGAGGGAACGGGTGTGGAATCATTATGCTGCTTGCCGTTCCATATGACTGGAGAGCGAGGTAGAAAGTCGGAGGGAGTAGTACAAAATAAGGCTTAGGAAGGAAGTGAAGCTGAGATCCTGGAGTTAATCACTGAGTTCATGGTTCTTAACTAGGATGCATCAGGATTTCCTAGGGAACTTTTAAGTTGAAAACTGCCTGCCCATCTCACCTTTCTCAAAATTCTGGTTCAGGAGGCAGGAGTAGACCAAGATATATTATACTTGATGCCCACTGCCAGTTGAGATCATTGCTCTGGTGGTTTTCAAAAAATGATCTCTAAACCAGCAGCATTAGTATCTCCTGGGAATCTGACAGAAATAGCAAATTCTGGGTCCTACTCCAGATGTACTAAATTGGAAAATCTGAAGGTGGAGACCAGTAATAGATTAGAAATTAATGGGAGATGTGGAGATTAGATTGGAGGCTAAAGCCAGAAAGAGTAGATGAACCTTGGATGAGGCAAGTAAGAGAGAGAAAAAGGCCACTCTAATGTGGGGAGAGAAAGAAAATAGGAAGACTTAGACTCAAATGATTTCTGTGGCATTCAGCATTTCATGATTGTTGAGCAGGCTCTACTAGGCACTGGGGTTGTAGAGACAGTGGGACACAAAGAGTGGCAGGACATGTAAATCAGGACCGCCTGCCAGGAGAAGTATCATTGAGGCTGGCCAGGGGTCAGAGGTGGCAGCCAGTGTTTCCCACAATGGAGGCAATGTGTACAAACAGCTGGAACCAGTCAGGGATTCCAGCAAGAATAGGTTGGCAGTTTTAAAACAGTATTCTGGCAGCACTCTGGAGATAGACTAGCATGGGCAAGACTAGACAGTGCTTGGTTAAGAAGCTTCCAGTCATCCAAGTGAGAAATCATTCTGGCCTGAAGACAGCAGGAATGGAAACTGAAGGAAGGACGTTGAAGACAGAACCTGGTCCCTGGGTGGATGAGGGGCATTAAGGGAGGTAGGGTTTGAGACAGACCTCCGCGTGTCAGGCTTTTGCACAAATGGACATGGCATTCAATGCAGGGGAGGAGCAGGGGGCCTGAGAGGAACTGACTGTTTGGGACAAAGTTCTTTTTTATGGTCTGCAGGACATCTAAGTAGAAATGCTCAGGAAGCAGATCTGAAGCTCAGGGATGTCCTGGGCTCCTCAACTATCAACAAGGACAGTATGGTGACTATGAGATAACAGGGGCTGAGGGAGGTGGGAGTTTATCTTGTAGTAGCGTGTCCCCACAAAACCTACCCCAGGTAGACATAGCAATCTTTTTAAGAATGCTCATTTTGGGGGGGATTATTTTATTTTATTTTATTTTTTAAAATTTTCTTTACTTTATTGTGTTGGTTTTGCCATACATTGACATGAAACCGCCATGGGTTTACATATGCTACCCCTCCAGAACCCCCCTCCCTCCTCCCTCCCGATTCCCTCCCCCTGGGTCATCTCGGTGCACCAGCCCCGAGCATCAAACCTGGGCTGGCGATTGATTTCACATATGATAATTAACATGTTTCAATGCCATTCTCCCATATCATCCCACCCTTGCCCTCTTCTACAGAGTCCACGAGTCTGTTCTATACCTCTGCGTTTCCTTTGCTGTCTCGCAAGCTGGGTTCTCATTACCATCTTTCTAAATTCCATATATATGTGTTAGTATACTGTATTGTTGTTTTTCCTTCTGGCTTACTTCACTCTGGATATTTTTAAAAGATATGGCCAATAGGAACATTTTTATTTCAGCTAGAATCTTTCAGGCTGTATTATACAAGTCTTTTAAAATAAAATCTGTGTGTGTGCCAAGGCACTTCAGTCATGTCTTGACTCTGTGCGACCCTATGGACCGCCAGGCTCTACTGCGTAGGATTCTCCAGGCAAGAATACTAGAGTGAGTTGTTGTGCCCTTCTCCAGGGGAACTTCCCACCCAGGAATCAAACCCACATCCCTTAAATCTACCTGCATTGGTGAGTTCTTTACCACTTGTGCCCCCTGGGAAACCCAAAATAAAACCACAGCATTTATCTTGATTAGCAGAAATTGAGAACTACTGTTGACTACTATTTTCTGTCTTCAAGCTGCTGGTGGAACCTTCTGATTCCAGATATTAGAATGTATTAGATCTGCTCAGATTGCTCCCAGCTACATAAAAAATTAATTTTTAGGGATGTATATTCACTCTAGTCTAAATTCGTAAAGGAGGAGAGAGAGCATATGGGATTAAAAATTAAAGATCAGAATTCAAGTTGGCATATACTTTGGCCACTGGTGCGAAGAGCAGACTCATTGAAAAAGATCCTGATGCTGGGAAAGACTGAAGGCTGGAGGAGAAGGGGATGACAGAGGAAAAGATGGTTGGATAGCATCACAGACTCAGTGGATATGAGTTTGAGCAAACTCTGGGAGATGGTGAAGGACAGGGAAAGCTGGTGTGCTATAGTCCGTGGGGTTGCCCACAGTTGGACACAACTGAGCAACTAAACAATATCATGTAGGGGTCTGTGTGTGCACATGTGTGTGAGTGTGTGTGTACACATGTTAAGGGTCACTATAAAGAGTGACATGAAGTAGAAGAGTAGGGACATGTTTCCTGACTCTGCTTCCAGTGATCTGGAGGGAATTTCAAAGGGAGCTCTTAGAGCCTTCTGTTTTTGTGATAAAGTTCTAGAAGATACTTCAGTCTCAGTCATATGCCAGCCTCTGGCTGAGGGAGAATTTGGGCAATGTCCACAGATGGATATGTAGTCAAGGTAAATATTCTCCACGCTGTGCTTAGTCACTCAATCGTGTCTGACTCTTTGCGACTCCACGGACTATAGCCCACCGGGCTCCTCTGTCTATGGGGATTCTCTGGGCAAGAATACTGGAGTTGTTAGCCGTACCCTCCTCAGATATTCTCTATTGCTTCTTAAATGTTTGAAAGCCAGGGAGGTATAGGATAGAGTAGACTTTTTACAAAAGGCCGAGCTGCCTAACCCTCAGCAGTGTGCCAGAAGCAAGTATGGATCCAAACCCTCTAACAAATGGACAGTGACATAGGAAGGTTTATCTCTCTCTCTTTTTGAAACAACATTATCTCTTGCTTTGTCTTCAGATATATGGGTTCTCACATTTGTGTTAGAATCACTACAATTTCTAAATTCTTCAGAATGTTTTCAAGTTCTTTGGCTAGAACTTAGTCCAGTGTATTATCTGAAAATTTAGAGAGAGTTTTGACTTCCTGACAGCCTAACAGAATCCTCTAGATATATCCAGAAACTTACATTAATACTTCTAATTTTATGGCTAATCTTGGAGGTTAGAATTTTTTTGCTTTATGGATTGTATTTTAATAGCAAGAGTTAATGAACAGTCCATGAGACCATGAGAAAGTGGGGCCTATCGTTAACAAATCTGTAGGGCTGATTTTATTTTTCTTAGACATTTTCACATGTACATGGGTATATATGAGAATTGAGAAAATTACTACTGGAAAGAACTCCATATTCCTTTTTATTTATTAATGGCAAAGGCAGGCTGCTTTTCTCATGAGGAAGTGGCTCATGAATTTTCATTCAAAATAGTAAATTAGTGTCCACACCTTAATATGTTTAGAGTGGAAAGGGATTCTACATGCAGCTGTGCATATCAGATTTCATGTCTGGAAAGCTAAATTTTATTCTTTAATGATATTGTGATTGGACTAGGTGCCACTCTTTGTGTCTCTCTCCTGTGCTTACATGACACATGGCATAGAGGATGATGGGAAATTCTAATTAGTTATTAGTGTTTTACTTCAATAATATTAAACTGTATTTTTATGAGATTTTGCTGCCATTGCCTTTAGTGTCTTTTTTGAAAACCAGAGGCAAACTTCCTTGAGCAAATAATGTGAACAGTGAACACTTAGTGAATATTTGGGGAAAGAATCAATATGCTAAAGAAGCTAGGAAAATTGGATCACTTAACAGAAATTCCAACATAGACAAGCTGGTACCTCAGGAACTGATCTTGTGTTTTTAGATATGTTCATGTGAAAGGAACTATTAAGTTTACAAAAGATGGATACTTAAATGCTCCAAAATATGTATTACTCAGCCTTAGTAGAAAACCTTCCAGGTCTTTTTAGTATTATCTTTTCTTCAACTATTGGTTGCTCTGTTTTGATGATTTCTTCATTTGGTGTCTGATTTAATCAAAATTCCTTAGTGGACCAAGCTGGAACCTCATATATTCACACACACCTTCCATTGATTTCACTTGGGTGAAACTTTATCTTTTAAGCAAAGTTTAAGTTGAAATGTTGAGTTAATGATGCTCACTTTAAATACCAAAGGCTGAATGCATTTATGTATTCAAACACTTAGCTGGTCAAACATAACTCCCACCAGGGTTTAGAGGAAGGATCATTTCTTAAACTGTGCCAGCCTCACAAATAATGTATTGCTATCCAATCTGCAAAAATTGATACTAAACAATTTTGTTAGTATCTTATTTCCATGGTGAAAAATCCTGGAATCTTTTTTTTCTTAAACCTGAAAAAGTTAGAGAAATTGATGGACAAGATACTGGGAAATACTTTTGGCAATTATCATAGTAATTAGCCCAAATTTAGAAAAAAAAAACACTAAAGAAAAAAATTGCACATTTATTGTCTCTGTCTTTATTAGAATTTCAGACACTGAAATGAACACATAATTCTATATTTGTCTGACGAAAACTGACTTTGATTTAAAAGACTTTTTCTCCTCATAGCATGATTGTGCTTGTAAAGCTCCAAAACTGGTAATATCGTATCTGCAATAGAATGCCCAACTCTTTCATTGTGAAACCTTCAGGTATATGGAAATTTAAAGGAAAAGTATCCAAAAGAATAGCACTTTGGTGATGTGTTTGATTTATAACACTGTCTTAGAACAGTGTACAAGTCTGCTTTGTAACATTTTCATAGAGTATAACGTATTCATAGAGTACTGAAAAGGTATGCTTTGAGACCTTTTAATATGTAGGAGATTATATATTTGTATCAACCAGTTGACAGGAACCCAAGCACATTTACAAAGAAAATTTTATAAGGAAAATCCTTCCAAAAGAGCAGTTCCTGTACTCATAGCCCTTAAAAGGTTCTGAACTATTTGCCACAATTACAATCACCTCTCTCTCTCTCTCTCTCTCTCTTTTAAAAAGAGGTCAGTTGTCACAAGGACTTGAAGGAAAAGTACCTGGTTCTGAAATTAGCAGATGGAATCAGCATATTCTAACTAGTTCTTTGCTACCCTTGATAAATTCACTCATCTATGATCTTTTCTGTTTTCCTGTATAATAGCTGGCATTTTCCTTAGACGATGTCTTTTATAAAATCACTAGTCTACAGCATACCTTTGCAGGTAATATAAACAGAAGAAAGTAAGCTACTTTACCTCAGAATTTTCCTGCTATAATGAGCTCATTAAATTATAGTCATTTCAGAAGATTTAGTAAAAAACAACAAAGAAATTCTAGTAATTTATTTCTGATTTGTTACAAAGTTATGTATTTGATTTCATTTAAATTTGGGAAACTGTCAGGTATTTTCCTAAGCTGTAAATTAACACATGGCAAAGAATCTAAAATCAGGCATAAGTGCTTAAAATATGTATTGTCTTCAGAATTAAGGGTCTATCCCTTAATTGGTTGGGAAGATCCCTGGAAAAGGGAATGGCAAGCCACTCCAGTATTTTTGCCTGAGAAATTCCATGGACAGAGGAGCCTGGTGGACCATAGCCCATGGGGTCACAAAGAGTCAGGCACTACTGAAGCAACTAACACTTTCTTTTTTTTTTTTTTTTAATTTTCTTTACTTTATTGTGTTGGTTTTGCCATACATTGACATGAATCCGCCATGGGTATACATTTGTTCCCCTTCCAGAACCCCCCCTCCCTCCTGATTCCCTCCCCCTGGGTCATCCTGGTGCACCAGCCCCGAGCATCAAACCTGGGCTGGCGATTGATTTCACATATGATAATTAACATGTTTCAATGCCATTCTCCCATATCATCCCACCCTTGCCCTCTTCCACTGAGTCCACGAGACTGTTCTGTACATCTGCGTTTCTTTTGCTGTCTCACATGCAGGGTTCTCGTTACCATCTTTCTAAATTCCATATATATGCGTTAGTATACTGTATTTTTGTTTTTCCTTCTGGCTTACTTCACTCTGGATAATAGGCTCCAGTTCCGTCCACCTGAGTAGAACTGATTCAAATGAATTCTTTTGAGTGGCTGAGAAATATTCCATTGTGTATATGTACCACAGCTTTCTTATCCATTCATCAGTTGATGGGCATCTAGGTTGCTTCCATGTCCTGGCTATTGTAAACAATATGGCGATGAACATTGGGGTACACGTGTCTCTGTCAATTCTGGTTTCCTCAGTGTGTATGCCCAGGAGTGGGATTCCTGGGTCATATGGCAGTTCTATTTTCAGTTTTTTAAGGAATCTCCACACTGTTCTCCATAGTGGCTGTACTAGTTTGCATTCCCACCAACAGTGTAAGAGGGTTCCCTTTTCTCCACATCCTCTCCAGCATTTATTGCTTGTAGACTTTTGGATGGCAGCCATTCTACTGGTGTAAAGTGGTATACTTTCACTTTTCAGTATTAGGATCTGATAAGAATTTGTTGTTTGAAAAGCACTAGTGCTGATTCTACACTAATGAAACAAAATAAAGAACCAAAGCATTTACCATATCTAACAAACTCAAGCTTTTAATTATTCTCAGCTAAGATGAAAACAGACTGGACTGGAGGAAGTGTGAATATTTGTGTTAGATTCATTCAGCACTTGCAGGTCTCCAGTGAGGCTCATCCTAGAACGAGGTGGAGGTACATTTAACTGGAAGAAATGGCTTTTGTTCTAAGTCCTTCGATAGGGAGAATAACAGGAGGGAACAGCTCAATGGATGTAAAGACATGGCAAAGAGCTAGTAAAAAAATCCCATGATTCTGAACATTTTATCATCCTGTATGTAGTTTTCATCTATTTAAAATCTATTCATAAATTTCCTTTAATTTTCACCATAGAAGCAGGATGTGAAAAGAATGGGAAGGCAGCTCACATTAATTGAGAACATACTGCATACAATCATTTCAAGTAAACAAATGTACCATGGTGTTGAAGGCAAAGTCTCACCTTCAGAATGAACCAGGAAGCCTGTGTATATCTCAACTGGTATTTGAGGATGAAATATTATCTCTATGTATTGCTCTTCTGAAGTCATTCTTGCCCTACTAAAAGTTTTTGGTTTCATTATCTACATTCATTCATCATCATTTATCAAGTACTATCCTGGGCATTGATTATGCCAAAGCCCTTGACTGTGTAGATCACAACAAACTGTGGAAAATTCTTAAAGAGGTGGAAATACCAGACCACCTGACCTGCCTCCTGAGAAATCTGTATGCAGGTCAAGAAGCAACTGGACATGGATCAATAGACTGGTTCCCATTTGAGAAAGAAGTACATCAGAACTGTACATTGTCACCCTGCATATTTAACTTAGATGCAGAGTACATCATGCAAAATGCCGGACTGGATGTAGAACAAGCTGGAATCAAGATTGCCGGGAGAAATATCAGTAACTTCAGATATGCAGATGACACTCCCTCATGGCAGATGACACTCCCTCATGGCAGAAAGTGAAGAGGAACTGAAGAGCCTCTTGATGAAAGTGAAAGAGGAGAGTGAAAAAGCTGGCCTAAAACTCAGCATTTCAAAAAACTAAGATCATGACATACATTCCCATCACTTCACGGCAAAAAATGGGGAAACAATGGAAATAGTGACAGGCTTTATTTTCTTGGGCTCCAAAATCACTGCAGATGGTGACTACAGCTATGAAATTAAAAGACGCTTGCTCCTTGGACAAAGAACAACTATGACCAACCTAGACAGCATATTAAAAAGCAGAGACCTTACTTTGCCAACAAAAGTCCAGAGAGTCAAAGCTATGGTTTTTTCAGTAGTCATATATGGATATGAGAGTTGGACTATAAAGAAAGCTGACTGCTGAAGAATGGATGCTTTTGAACTGTGATGTTGGAGAAGACTCCCTAGAGTCCCTTGGACTGCAAAGAGATCCAACCAGTCCATCCTAAAGGAAATCAATCTTGAATGTTCATTGGGAGGACTGATGCTGAAGCTGAAACTCCAATACTTTGGTCACCTGATGTGAAGAACTGACTCTTTGGAAAAGACCCTGATCCTGGGAAAAATTGAAGGCAGGAGGAGAAGGGGATGACAGAAGGTCAGATGGTTGGATGGCATCACCAACTTGATGGACATGAGTTTGAGCAAGCTCCAGGAGTTGGTGATGGACAGGGAGGCCTGGCGTGCTGTAGTCCATGGGGTCGCAAAGAGTCAGACACAGCTGAGCTACTGAACTGAACTGATCCTGGGCATTAGGGATACAAAGATAAATTCACCCCTTGCCCTTGAATTGTTTAGTCATAATCAAAGCTTCTTTTTAAATTATACACATATGGAAAAGAAAACAGGGTTCCTTATTATCAGTTGCTGATTGATAATTTTTGAGACTTCCTAATTACATACATCATTGGTATAACAAGGGAAAAAACTTGGTGTTAAGATCAGAGTTCAGGCTCCTACACACAATACTTGTAGCCTTTCCTAACAAATTAACATTTTCTTTATGGAACAACATCTTGGAATAAATGCTGTTTTTCAGATTTCCTATTCCTCTCCCTTCTTTTGTGCAAGATGGCATCTGAGCATGTAAGGGGCTTATGTGATCTTGTGATTCTGGGGTACAGTGAGGCCCTCTGGCTTAATGTGGCCCCAGGATGCAGGCTGTTTGGGTTCCATGAAATGGGTCTTGGCCCTGTCATTACATTACGAGGTTGTACCTGACAGAGGCCTGTGGCTGTGTTGTTATCTCTTGGCTTGGTTCAGGAGGTATTTCCTGCTGACTAAGCTTCGTCTCAGCCTTCACTGGCCCAGCCAGCTCTCTGAGGTCTGGCTTCAGAGGCCCCCCATGGCTCTCCTTAGAGGTCATTGTGTCTCTGTTGCCATGGAAACACGTCTGTCAAGTTCACCAGCTGAACTCCCAGAAACCTCATGGGAGGATGAGAGAACAGTCTCATCATGGGGGAAGAGAACAGAGTAGCAAAGGGAGTCCTGACCACAACTCTCTGCAACATCCCCACCTCAGGTTATTGTGAGGGCATTGTTTAAGGCAATCTCCCAGACTTTGTAGCAGGAAAAGCATCCTGATGCTTTTGGCTTTCCCTTTAGGTCTTAAACCAAGAGAGAGGGGGACACACATCTGAGCACCTGCTCCTCTTGCTTTTATTTCATTCTTATTCTCCAAGTCCACTGAGATGGCAGGGGGGAGCCTTTTCATTCTTTTATCTTTTGCTTTTAATATTCTCCTGGATATTCTCACCTATATGAATATTAGGATTATACTCTCCTAATTTGGGGGATGGCATGCCGCCTTTCCCTTGTCTTTGTGGTCAAAATGTGAGAGGGCAGAAAGACAGAGAAAGAGTAAACATAATTCAGGAGATATTTCTAAGTGATTGTGCCCACCGTGTGAGCAAATGCTTATTAGTCATTCCTTATCAATCACTCACAGGATGAATTAAAAAAAGCCTAATGTTTTTTTATTGGTTCCTGTTGCAAAAGCGTGATCTAGGACCAGCAGGGTTGCCAGTTGCCAACACTTACTTCAAACAGAGTCTCAGACCCAACCCTAAAAGTACTGAGTCAGTATCTGCATTTCAACAAGATTCTCAGCTATGCCATATGCACAGTAAAATTTGAAAGCACAACTCTAGACCTCCTTAGCCTAACTGAAGGTTTTGGCTACATTGATTATATCCATCATAGACATCCACTAGACAGCATATTAAAAAGCAGAGACATTACTTTGTCAACAAAGGTCCATCTACTCAAGGCTATGGTTTTTCCAGTAGTCATATATAGATGTGAGAGTTGGACTATAAAGAAAACTGAGTGCAGAAGAATTGATGGTTTTGAACTGTGGTGTTGGATAGGACTCTTGAGAGTTCCTTGGACTGCAAGGAGATCCAACCAGTCCATCCTATAGGAGATTAGTCCTGAGTGTTCATTGGAAGGACTGATGTTGAACCTGAAACTCCAATACTTTGGCCACCTGATGCAAAGAGCTGACTCATTTGAAAAGGCCCTGATGCTGGATAAGATGAGGGCAAGAGGAGAAGGGGACGACAGAGGATGAGATGGTTTGATGGCAAAACCGACTCAATGGACATGGGTTTGTGTGAACTCTGGGAGTTGGTGATAGACAGGGAGGCCTGGCGTGTTGTGGTTCATGGGGTCACAAAGAGTTGGACATGACTGAGCGACTGAACTGAACTGAACTGACATTCACTAAACATTTATTAATTCATTCTACATGTTAGCCAATGATAAGCCTTGGCCTGGATGCTTATGGTTCTAATCAAAAAGCTTTATAATTATGGAAAAGTAATTAAAATAGATGATTCTAGGTCTAGGCTCCTTCATCACCAGATACACCTTAATGTTTTTAACAGATCTATTAAGATTAAATTGTAAGTTATGCAAAGCAGTTGTTCACTTTTTTGGAAAGCAGTCATTTCATGTATAGAGACAGGGACAAGGAGGTAATAAGATGCCCACTTGATAAGTTCAGATTCATACCTGAGACTGCTGCTTCATTAGTACTGATAGGGTTTTGCTTAGAGTTTGACAAGACTCAAAGATTTCTTTTAGTGGGATAATTTTGGGGAGGAGGACAAAGTCATAGTTTTTTTTTCTTCATTCTGTACTTTCATTTTCTGATCACAGTGTTTTAGAAGAATCTGAGCTTTACTTATTCACCAGGCTTTCAATAGAGAATCACATTAATCCTTTTAAGCTCCTTATTCTAATGATTTATTTTGTTGAAAACCATAGTGATCCTCCTTTGAATTTTAATGATTCCTGGCTATTCAGAGATTCATTGTTTTGACTTCCTGTCCTTACCTTTGTTTCCTACATGTCTGCGGGGAACACCTGTCTAATACTGGATCTGCCCTTGGTTCTCACTGGCTTACTGGAGTCACTCAAGCCTATCTCTGAGTGTTAAACTGAAAATGCTGGCTACTCATCCATGACAATACATGTAGGATATACGTTTGCAGAGATAGGCAGATAGACAGCAGAGGGACAGATAAATGAGTCATTTCCCAGTGAAAATAATATTTTGGATATGATAGTATATAGTGATCATATAGAGAAATTAGCTGAATTAGTATTCTTAATCATGAATATATGAGGATGCGTGCAGTATCCATGGAAAATCTAGTCAAAGAGAAAGAGGTTTGAATGTTGAGAGTGCTATTTGTACCCCAGATTCTGGACTGGGTAACCTTCCCAAGGCACTAACCCTCCATGTCTCAGTCTGTTAAATATGGCAGTGCTCTTTTTCAAGGGCATAGTAGTAATCATTTTGTTCAAATGCTGCAAATCCTTAGAAAGGGTGAGTGAATGGAAATAGCCATGATACGTCTCAGGTATGAGCATCAGAATTACATGTTATGTTTTCAGAATCTAAGAAAATGGGTGTGTCACAAGCTTGAGTTCCTATCTGGCCCACTGTGTAACCACACCGAGAATTTTTCCTTCTCTTTTTACAGGTATCACTCAGGAACATCATAGGTTTTCAAGAATATATTATTCTAATATGAGATTTTTAACAACTACACTGTATTTATGCATAATACATTTTGTGCCTTATCTTCAGGCTTCTGGACTTTGATTCAGAATATCAGGAGCTCTGGGATTGGCTGATTGACATGGAGTCCCTTGTGATGGACAGCCACGACCTGATGATGTCAGAGGAACAGCAGCAGCATCTTTACAAGGTTAGAGCTACCCTTCTTGCCTTTACCTTGCTGGGGAAGATCTGATTAGCCTGACAAGTCTTTCTCTCTCTCAGGATATCTTTTGCGTTCATTGTATGTATCATGGTGTCTATTAGAATTCCCTTCCATGTCCCCAAACTCATTTCCATCCCCTGTGTGCTGACAGACTGCACCGACATCATAATTGCAAGAAAGTTCCCTTTATCACATTCTATTTGGTGTAATTCTATAGAAGGACAAAGATTTATATTCAGGATGAATAGCAATAAATGAAACTGCATTAATAAATAGACTGAAACAAAATGAAGGATAAATGGACTGGTAACATTTAACAAAATGTATTGTGATTGGAGCACTCAGGTGGATTCTGTCCACCCCTCAGATTTTTCAGGAGATTTTTTTTTAAAAAAGCCTTCCGGTTGGCTTGCTGCTTCCAGGGTACAGGGCTTGTCCAATTTAATGTTTATTAGTGTTACGTAGCATAGACGTTGTCATATTAAGTCAATACATTTGTGTGTGATTTAAGAAAACTGGCTTGGAATTCACATATTGATTGCAGGCAATCCATCTAATAACTATTTATATTGTTTTCCATGTCTCTTAATTCACCCTTAGCCTACTGTGTTTCACTGATTCTACTTAAATTGTCTTAGAAGTTCTTGCAAAACAGTCATGTGATTTTGACTTGAAAAAATGGTTGCAATATTCACAGTGTCTAAAAAAGCAGTTGGGGAGGGTAGAGGGACTTTCCACTGAAATATCAGAGTGCAGTAAATCTTCCTCATTTAGGCAATTTTTATTGGAGTAATTCTGACAGTTGTCATCCTTGAATTGCTTTGAGCATATGGCATATTTCAAAGAGCAGATTGTGAATCATAAAAAATAAAATTAATAACTAACCACAGAATCAGCAACAGTATAATGACAAGAAACAACTACCCTCTAGCTTTTTAAAATTTCTTATAGAATAAGAAGAACGTTCAAGGTCAAACAGAAGTTGTCTTCTTTCTTCTCCAATTTTTTATCATTTTAACTTACCTTTCTTTAATATATTATTTTAATATATTAAAACAATTTTACCTCCTCTAAAGAGACATACTTATTTTCAAGGGTGTGGCAGACTTTAATTTGTGTAAGGGAAGATATAAGCTCCCTAGGGACTCAGCAAACGGTGAAATTTTACTCCCTAAAGAATTCTGCCCAAATTAATCAAGTTTGGTGACTGCTCGCTGTTTCCTGTATGGATAGCTGTCCTCATTAGCCACAAAGCTACCATCGTCTGGCAGCACATACTGTTAGAGTAACAGTTTCAACCTAATGTAACCAAAGTGAGATGATTTTGTATTTCATGCCAGAATCAAGACTTATGTATGAAAAATGCCTGTAAATCTATATTAATTGTTTGTTAATATTTGCTTTATTCTGAAGACTTAAGCATTAAAAGTCTAAGTAAAAAATAAAAAATAACAATATGAAAGTTACCTAATCATAAGCCATTATCTCAGATTTCACCGCATCCATAATGCTAAAGAACGTTTTTCTTGATGCATTTTGTATTTTGCACATAAACCACTATTTTTTTAGAAACGGTGCTCTTTTTTGTCAAAATCGCATTCATATAATTTCCATCACAATTAATAGGAAATCACTGAACAAAAAGTGCAGTCTTCTTTTGCTTGTGATTTCCTTGTTAAGTGCTCTGCCTTCGAATTTCCATTCTGGCATATTGAAGGCCATTATTCCTCCCACTCAGTGCTTCTGGAGTATAGTATAGTACTTTCCGAACATTTTTGTGCTGGGGTTCTTCAGCTGTGACTCGTGTCAGTATATCTAAGTTCACTAGACTTGCACTAATTTTGCATTTGTCTTATAAACAAATTACAGATTAGCTTAGAAACCAAAGGCAATGCTACAGGTTTGTGGAGTGTCTCTCTTTATATAAGCTCCCAAATTATTCCAGAGGTTTAGAAATCTCTAAAACAGTCTTGAGGATATTGATGAAGGACTCATTTAGAACTTGGGGTGGCTGCTGAGTTAGAAAAACTGATGGCAGAAAATTAATTTCAGGCCTTTGCCAAGAATCCCCAAGGATTCTCAGGTTAGGTCAACATTTCCAGTGTCCCATTTCTCTTTCTAATCTGCTTTTCTAGGAATCAATTCAACTAATGCCTTAGGAAAGTGAGATTTGGAGCCAGTTGATCACAGAGACCCCTAAAAGACTAAAGCTTTTCAGTTGGTCCCCAGACCTTTCTAGGCTTCCGATACCATTTGAGTCTACCTTAATCATCTTTAATCTTAAAGTTTGTTGGCCCTGAAAATTACCAACGTGTCACCAGCCTTTTTCACAAGGGGCACCATCGGCATTTGGGACAAAAAAATTCATTTGTAGGTCTGTTCCTTCCACTACAGGGTATTTGTGATTCGTGTTCCTCTGGTCATTGTGACAACTCAGTAGGACACCCAACTCTTTTCACAGAATTTTCATCTATCTCAGCTTGTCTATGTTATGTTCATTTGATAAAATGCTTGTGTAACAGTGAGAAAAATGCTCTCCACTGGTATTCTTTAAATTATGTAGCAAAGCATCTTACATAGTTGATATTGAACTAATAATTATTGAGTTATAACAATTAAGGATGAGATTGAAGTTCACTATCCCTGCTATTATTGAAAAGAATGAGAGTGAACAGCTTTTAAGAGAGACTTCAACTGAGTTATGGTAAATTCCCAAGAACTGTAGACCAGGACAGTTATTCCTATTATCATAGAATTTGAAGCTTTTGTCCTCCTCTCCCTGGTGAGGAGTAGGGCTCTCTCTATTTCATCATTCAGCTGATTTCCTGGCGTGGAGAGGCATGTCCACACCCCAGTTCTGTATTGCTCAGTCCCAGGTTGATCCCTGAAGTTCACCTTTGTAAATGTTCCATCAGAGGAATATAGTAAGATGGCAGTCAGAGAATATGAAGTTGTTTCTGTTTTTTTATTAGCATTTTCAGCGTTAGGTACTACCTTCCTGACTTTATTTTATATTCTTGTCTGTGCTAGAAAATCATGTGACTCCTAGATATGGAACTTCAGATAAAGACCAGACAGTTCATTCAGCAGACCTCCTGTGTGGAGCGCCTGTTGTAATATCTTGGTTATCCCAAACCACCAGAATGCTCAAGGAACTTTGAAGGGGAAAGAATTAGTTTTGAAAGAAAAAGAATACATTGATGCAACCTCACATAATTTAGATCCTTAATATTACAATGGGCTATAAAATGGATTATCTGTTTAAAATTTTTTAGAAATTTAAAATCGTTCTCTTTCTGATTAGTTTTAAATTGCTGGACCCTAAGAATGACCCGATTCTTATTAAAAAGTAACCACTCCCTTAAATATATCTTCTTCTTTAGAGACAGTGAGACATGTTGCCAATGTCTGTCTTTCCTTCCCCCTTCTTGGTCTGGCTCAGCATCAGCATGGGGATCTTCTGAAGCTATTTTCTAATAAACATTGGCAGTATCATCAGCTTGGAAAACACAAAAGTAGTCTTTTCTTGTTTCTTTCTTCCTCAATCTGAGAATCACCTCCAAGGAGAATTTGCTCCCACTCTCTCTCTTTCTCTTCATTCCTCCTACCTTCCTAAGTAGGACAATTTAATTTGTCAAAAGTAACACTGTGATTTTGAAAGTTCAGCTCCTGTTTGGACTAGCATTACGAAGCCAGAATTCATAATCACGGGAAGCTGCATTAACTATTAATGGAGAAATATTTAAAACCCACTTGCCAAGGAAAAGCTTTATTTTCTGTTCCTACAGATCAAAGGTGGCATTATCCTTGGGCTCAGAGAAGCTCAGCACAGCTCTTCCCCTGTCCTATACATTTTATAGACTGAGTGACCTGGAAGCATCTCCATGATGGGAGAGTTGGAGCCAGCTGTGCCTGTTTCTGCTGTCCGTAGCAGAGGCAGCCAGTCTTGGAGGGCCGTGAGGCTGTGCCCTGCCAGAGGCTTCATTCTAGGCCCCAGAGCACTGCCGTCTCTGCCACCTACAGAGCACAGGTGACAGAGCACCTAATCATGCTGGATGTTTCAGAGATGAAGGGTTTTAGAGATGAAGGGCTAATTCCAAGAGCCAAATTCAGGAATTAAGGGCTGGTGTTGTTATTGTTGAATAAGAGCTGTTTTCAGATAATAAGAATGTGAAAGTATTAGTTGCTTAGTCGTGTCCAACTCTCTGCAACCCCATGGACTGTAGCCCACCAGGCCCCTTTGTCCATGGAATTCTCCCAGCAGGAATATTGGAGTGGGTTGTCATTCCCTTCTCCAGAGGATTTTCCCAACTCAGGAATTGAACTTGAGTCTCCTACACTGCAGAGAAGGCAATGGCACCCCACTCCAGTACTCTTGCCTGGAAAACCCCATGGATGGAGGAGCCTGGTGGGCTACAGTCCATGGGGTCGTTGAGAGTCAGGCATGACTGAGAGACTTCACTTTCACTTTTCACTTTCATGCATTGGAGAAGGAAATGGCACCCCACTCCAGTGTTCTCGCCTGGAGAATCCCAGGGATGGAGGAGCCTGGTGGGCTGCCGTCTGTGGGGTCGCACAGAGTCGGAGATGACTAAAGCGACTTAGCAGCAGCAGCAGCAGCTCCCGCACTGCAGACAGATTCTTTACCATCTGAGCCACCAGGTAAGCCCTCAGATAGTATGAAGCTCACTAAAATACCACATTTGGAGATCTGTGCCTTGAGTGAATGCCTTAGGTATTCCACATCAACAAAAGATTAGATTATATTACTTCTAAGGGGCTAAAAATAACTCTTCTAGCTTAAAAATAATAATATACTTACACTTCAACCAGGATGTGTATGCTTTCAGGGAATTTACACTGAAGTATCTTTCTCCATTGGTGTAAGTATACGTCCTGCGTGAAAAAGGAAAATTCATTCATTCTATATAATACAGTGCTCACTAAACATATTAATTTTTATTTTGTTGTTGGTTTGAGGTTGTTTATAAGACTTCACGGGCTTCCCATGTGGTTCAGTGGTGAAGAATCCACCTGCAGTGTAGGAGCCGCAGGAGACATGGCTTCAATCCCTGGGTCAGGAAGATTCCCTTGAAGGAGGGCATGGCAGTCCACTCCAGTGTTCTTGCTTAGACATCCCACTGAAAGAGGAACCTGATGGGCTATAGTCCATAGCATTACAAAGAGTCGGACACAACTGAAGTGACTTAGCATAGCATACGACTTCACAGGAAAATAATAAAAATGTGTGTAATATATAAGTACAAATCAGAACTGGGAAAATATATGTAGGCTGGATTCTGTTTCTGTGAGAAGAGTTAATATGTAGTCACATAGCCTATGAAGTCCTACACAACTACTAAAGATGATCCTAAAAGTTTATTCTGGGTTTCTTGATAGTGAAAGCAAAGAGGGAAATATGCTCAGATGATAAATTTACATTTTCCATGAAAAAAAAAACATTATATTTCCTTGGAGAAATTGAGTTTATTTTGATACTTAGAAATGAAAATCTCTTCTGTTAGGATTTTTTTTTAATATAAGGGATTAAAATGGTACAATAGAGAAATGTCTAATCACAATTATTTCTTACAGGTAGACATAAGACTTCTGACAAGTGAGTTAGTTATGTTTACTCTGACTCTGTTGCCAAGGTAATGCTTAGAGACTTTGAGCAAAGCTGTCATCCATAAGTGGCTTTTTTCAATGATAGTCTGGCCAGATGGAATTAATGAAAGGACATCAATATTATATACTGGAAAAGAAGAGGTTATTTGTAAAATGAGAAAGAAATGTAAACTTTGAAGAGATGGGAAAACAGTTGAAATTAGTTAATACAAAGTTAACCAAAGGGGAAAAAAGAATAAAGGAGTAAATTACAATCATGGGTAGACAAATGAATAGGTAAGAAAATGCTAAAAAATCAAATACAAACAGGTTTTTAAAACCAAAACACTGAAAAAAAAGAATTGTTTCGGGGGAGGGGGGGAAGCCAGACAAGAGAAAGGGGTAAATTTTAAAAGGAGAAAATGTTACTTTAGAGAATTTAGATGTGTATTATAAGACAACCAATGTGATTTTTAAAATAAACATGGGTATGGAATGGGATAAGAAATTCTAGGGAATAAGAAATGTAGTGTAAAAGAAGAAAAATGGGACATAGTTGACTTATTTTTTTTATAACTATTGATGCCAAAATGATGTTGTCATAACTATGATCCAATCATAGAAAACAGATTAATCATGCTAGTCCTATGTTTTGTAAATTCATCTCTCTACAATAGTTCTCTTTCATTTTGTTCTGGATTTTATTGGTTTGTATAATTTTAAATGTGGCTTGAGACTTTTATGCCTGAACTTGAGCTCTTAAAAATGTAATAGTAGGCTGGTTCATGGCCCAGGTCACAGTAATAGGCTTAAAATAGAAGAAAGTCCATTAACTTTTTTTTTAGCTTACGTGTTGGTGTACAGAATAGAAGTACATGTCAAAAAATTAAATTCTGTTAATTAGGCTTTATATGGGGATTTCAATATCCAAATTTTCTACCTTGATTGTTCAAAGCAAGCAAATTACTAGTTAGTGAAGCAGTCAAGGTAAAAATGTACCATGTATATCAGGCACAAGAAGCTAATGATAATTTTTTACCTCTTTCCCAGTAATTGTAGAGCTTAATTGTATGTTAGATTAAAACTCTATTAAGATAAGAAGGATATGCTTAAAATCATTATAATATTGCAAAAAACATTATCTAATCATTTTTAAAGCAATCAGAATGGAAAAACCTAGTCTGTCTCCATTGCTGTCTAGAAGTGAATTTGTTGTTCCATTTTTTAATGTTCAAAAACTCCTTAGATTTGCTGTCATATTAATTTGGGCTTTGATGAATCAGTGTTTGCTTTGAATACTTGAATGAATATATATATATATATATATTTTTTTCTTCTTTTCTTTTTTGGGAGTGGGCAAAACTTATCCTGGAAACGTTAGGAGAAGCAAAAGTAGATGGATTTGGTTTCTGAACAATATATGAAACACTGTTTATGCTAGAGCTTATAATACCTATTTGCATTGCTTTTCTAAAAAGGGGGAAAAAAAAGAAGGATGTTAAAAGAATAGTATGCCAAGAAATAGCTGGCTCTGCGTGCAGAGGGCCAAGGGAGGGAAGCCCCGCCGGCAGTTTTCGTCTCTGGCGGGTGAGCTACTGTCCGGAAGGTGCGTTGGCTCTCTGGGCAGCCTCAGCTGTATTGTACTGCTCCCTCTCTCCCTGGCCTGGCCTGCTCTGGCCTAGAGTGGATCAAACAAGCCGTGGGGAAAGTTCCCCTCATTTGCATCACTTCTAGACAGCCCTGTCGTACTCTTTGCTGACAGGAAATCACTGTCTTTGTCACCTTTTCTCAGGGCCCTCCTTTTGGCAGAGATGGGCCATGTGACCACGCTTAATCACAACAACAGGGCTGGCTCAGGACTCAATGACATGTTTTCCTCAGCACTTCAATAAATGGGGTAGAGGAGTCAGTAGGAAATGACTACATTAATTTCAGAGTGAAAAGATAATTAACGCTTGAAGGACTCATGCTACAATTTATGAATTATTATTCAAATTGAAGTTAATTTATCAAAAACTTGTGAAAACTATCTTTCTTAACGTTACTGTTTTAAAAAAACATACCTTGAATAGTAAGATTTGGGCATGTTGGAGGGAGAGTGGGAAGAAGAGGGGAGAGGGGGCTTTGGGTGGAGGGTATAGAGAGTAGGGGGGAGGAAGAGAGAGGGCAATCATAGCCAGCATTAGCTATGTTTGAAAAAGCAACTTAAATGGGCTAAAACTTCAACATTTGGGACTGAAGACTGGAGCATGTAAAACGCTTACTTAGATGATATGAATAGGACACTGGCAAACAAAAGCAGCAGTGTGCTCCTAGAAAACTGTGCTTAAAGGAGTTTCCTTGGCAACAGAAATGCAGTTCCAAAAGTAGACAGAACTTTCCTCAGAAAACATACTATTAATAACAACCTTCCGGAACAACTTGGAACAATTTGACGACTTGGCAATAATAATGCCAAGTGTTCTTCAAATTAATCTAACATAACAGTTATGTTTCCCTTGCCCATAATTTTGCTGGACCCTACCTAGAACTCACTGCTTCTCAGTGGCACAATGTGAAAATTATTTTTAAATGTTGTCATGGAAAAAGAAAACAAAAAGAAATGCTAGTGACCAGCAGTGGCTAGTAATTGTGTTCAGCTTTTTGGAAACTACCAGAGAACTTGGTTTAATGAGATGAGTTTATTCCAATTAAAACTATTACTTTTAATATCTCATTCCAACAAAATTCTTGAACAAACAAATCTTGGTAAAGGGTTAACAGCCTGAGACTAGCTGTGATGTGAAGCACATCTTGACGCCATTGGTTATATAAATGTAACACTTTACCCAATACATGCTGGGTGTTATTTTTAAAAGCATCATCATTTCTTGTCAGCCTAGGGAATAAACTAATCTTGGATCTACTTGGCCAGTGGGAATCATTTGAATTCTCCTGAAGGCTATACATTGCCAGCCAAGAGAGGAAGAATGTTCCCTTACTCTAACCTTTCCTGAATCCTTGGCTCTAAAGGTTAAAAGTAATCAATATCTCATTGTGCTTCTTGGTTTCAGGGTAATAAGTAATAACCATCATGTTAAAATACAAATGATTACAGATAGCACTTAAATGAGTTGACCTGTTTGGGAGCTTTTTATTAATTGCAATCAGGATAATCATTAAAGTTTGCTAATAAAATTTGGATTAAATTGCAAAAATTTCAGCCTTTAACTTTTGAAAAATGACTTTTACTTAATTAGACATGAATTCCCACCCCTGTTAAGCTGAGAGATTTAGCTTTAACTCTACATGTTTGTAGATTTCTTCCTAGTTTTATACAAATGAGTAAGAGGAACATTTACATTCCTTATAAGAAAAGGTGTTTGGTTTACTGTTGTCTTTGGCTCCTGAACTGCTCAATACTATATAAATATATGTTTCAAGTCAATGAGTTAAGGGAAATGTCCCTCACCTACTTTTTAGCATTTCCTATTTCTAAATTGCTTATCTTTAGCGTTTCTATTCATATTTAGGCTAACCTGGCTTGACGCTAGGAAAAAAGTTGTATGTAGTGTGATTAAGCTTTACAGACAACCATGGTAAGAACTGGGGGTTATTTATTTTGCCCCTCCAAAACTGCTGAAATTAAAAGGTTAAAAACCAAATATTGTTTTTAATATTTTATTGACATTGATGTCTTTTATTGGCATTGACAAAAGGGCCTTAATATAAAAAGGATAAATGTTAGGTTAATGTTCCATGTAATTACATCAAGAAACCGTTGGTTATGGTAACCATAACTACAAGGAAGTATATGAAATATATGCTATTAAAGCCAAATATTTCACCTTTATTATCATTCTGAGTTTTACAGTTTGTTAAGATTTCATGCTTATATTCTTAAAGCTGGAAGAGGAGGCTTCTTGTTGCTGTTGTTTAGTTGCTAAGTCATGTCTGACTTTTTACTACCCCATGGACTATACCCTGCCATGCTCCTCTGTCCATGGGATCTCTCAGGGAAGAATACTGGATGGGTAGCCATTAGCTTCTGCAGGGGATCTTCCCGACCCAGGGATCAAACCTGCATCTCTTGCATGTAGATAGATTCTTTACCACTGAGCTATGCTGGAAGGGTAGCTAAATAATGTTTTGGTTATTTCAAAAGAAGTCCTGGTAGCTGTCACAATAGACTGGTGATTGCCAGCTGTGGAAGGGGCAGGGGGGCAGGCAAAGCTCAGCCATAGTGCTTTCACAAATAAACTCATTAATTTCCTCTTTTTTTAAAAACCTCCTTCCTTCTTGTCCTTGTTTTACTACCATGTCTAACTTTAAAAAGAAGTAGATGTGTGGTTGTCCAAGGGACATAATTTTTTAGACTATTAGGTATTCCCCATCCTAACTATCTTATCTCCATTACTAAGTATCCATACTGCCTTAAATCCCATCCTTGGGATTCATTTCTTTATGGTAAAGGCTTCCCAGGTGATACTAGTGGTAAAGAACCTGCTTGCCAGTGCAGGAGATGGAAGAGACACAGGACTGACCCCTGGGTGGGGAAGATCCCCTGGAGGAGGGCATGGCAACCCACTCCAGTGTTCTAAAAGGGCTTCCCAGGTGGCTCAGGTGATAAAAGAAATCTGCCTTTAATGCAGGAGACCTAGGATCAACCCCTGGGTCGAGAAGATCCCCTGACAAAGGGCATGGCAACCCACTCCAGTATTCTTGCCTGAATCCTATGGACAGAGGAGCCTGGTGGGCTATAGTCCATGGGGTTGCAAAAAGTTATGACTGAGTGAAGACTTGACTCACAAAGACATGACTGAGTGACTAACACTTTCACTTTCATAATTTTTAGACTATTAAGTGTTCCCCATCCAAACTATCTTATCTCCATTACTAAATATCCACACTGCCTTAAAGCCCATCATTAAGACTCATTTATTTATGATAAAAAAGAATGTACTCTATTGGATACAGATAGTGTATGGGCAGGAGGAGAATAGTATCAAATTCAGTGCCAATTTTGTGATTTAGTTTAAATGGAAACACACTGAGAAGGGAAAATAGAGTGGAGAGTGGGTAGAGAGAAAAAATCTGGAAAAGGAACCAAGGACAGATGCTATCTACTTCACCATTTGATAAAAAGGGAAGTATGTGTGTGTGTGTGTGTGTGTGTGTGTGTGTGTGTGTGTGTAAGATAGGAGGTAGGAGTAGGATAGGGGGACCAAAAAAAAAAGAACATTGGTCAAATCTTACTATTAGACTGTCTGTGCCCTATGCACATTATTGTATTTAATACTAATGATGATCTTGGATTATTGTCCCCACTTCATGTACTCTGAGCTTGAAATACAGAAAGGTTAACTGGTTAGTCTAAAAGATGACAGAACTAGTTTCTTAGGATAGGCTAGGGTTTGCTGAGATAACAAACGGGCCCCAAATCTCAAAGGTTTAAACCTGCAAAGATTAATTTCTCATTATGTGTTATATGCCCATCACAAGTGAGTTATGGGCTATTCTTGATATTGTTACTAACTCCGGGACCAGTCACCCTCTTAAATATTCCCTCAATGGGGCAAAGAGGAAAGAGACTTCTGGAAGGTCTCATTCTGGGTATCAATCTTCTCCTTGAAAAAAACACATGTCACTTCCTCTCAAAATCATTGGCTTGAACTAATTGCATGGCTACACCTTATTCCAAACTGGATGGGGAAATTCACCCCGACTATATGCTGGAAGGAAGAAAACTGGAAATATTTGTTGAACTGCACAGTAACTACCACAAGAAGTAAGTAAATAAGTCAGGGTTTGATCCCAGTTTGGGTAGTTCTAATGCCCATAGTCTTTCTTTCATATACTGCTTGCCTGCCCATTGTTGCCCTATATCTTCTTCTCTACAACAGGTAAAATTCTTGCAAGAACATTATTTCCTCCCTCTATATAAGCTTTTTGTGCTAAGATAGAAAGAAGAAAGTCCTCAATATTTAGATGGTATATCTGCAGAGAAAATGGGCTGATTCTTTAGCCACTCATCAACCTTTCTTAATTAAACACCTCAGCATCCTAGGGAGGGGTGCCATGTTGAGCCTCATAGGAGCCTTCTATATTTTGTCAGTTTCAGGAAAGCTAAGGCTGAAAATAAATCATTGTGGGAGAGAGATTAACGGTATCATAACCCTAGAAAGATTCAACTTCATGGATTGTATTATTGGAAAGGGAGTCACTGAAGAAATGTCCCCTTGGAGAGATGCTCTAGAGGCATATCATTTGCAGAAAAACTACCTTCCTGTCCTGTCAAGGTAGCAAATTCAGTTCTCAGAAGCAAGGGCATTCCTAAGCATATTTTTAATAATGTGGGCATTTGTGAAGCTCATACATTCTTAAAATAGGCACTTCTGTGACACTCTGTCCCTAATGAGGCACACTGGACTAAGCCAAGAAGGAAGAATGGTCTTCCTGCTGAACCTTGATTCATTTACATAAGACACAACACACATACACATATTTTCTTATCCTAAAGCTAGGGAAGAGTCTTCCAGACTAAAATCTTTACTGCTTTTGGAGTTGATTTAAATTTTCCTAACGAAATTTCTCAGGCCACAGAGCTTCACCTTTCTCCAGAAGGATATCTATACACCCCTGAAACTCATCTGAACTTACTATTACGGCTGCTTCCTAAGTGGTTGATTCCACATGCTCATAGATATTTGCATAAAAAAGATTTGTAATATTCTGCTTGTCATCTCAACTTAGCCATTGAAAACTAGGAAATCTGTGCAAGAGATATACAACACACCTAGTTATGCATGCACATTTATGTGTGTTTATGCTTATGCACACAGATACCAAGTATTAACTTGTTGAATTAAAATAATCTTTCATCAGGATCGAATCTAGATAAAGTCAGATTCCTTTGACAAGACATACTGGCTATCCCAAGACATTATAATTGTGCATATATAAATAACTATACAAATCCTTTCATATATGCCAAGTTTCAGTCTGGAGCTCATTTCTGTGTTATGAATCTTGGCATACTGAATTTTGCTACCTTCATTACAATGGAATTATTCCTTTCAATATTCACAGGTTCCTCCCTGTGAGAGGCCTCCTTGAGATTAATTTAACCATGAGTACTTTTTATTAATTAAATAACATTTTAAATAATATGGTAGATTTAGACTTTGTGGACCAAATTTGAGAATTAATGATTATATTTTTTATTAGATTTCACACTCCAAGGGCAAGATTCATGTCTGTGTTGTTTATTGATGTATGTCCAGTGCCTATCACAGTATCTCGCACAGAATAGAAACTCAATAAATATATGGTGAGAAACATCTTAACAATAAGGCATTTAATAATCTATTAATTAGATTCTATTGATCAGAGCTATGCTATCAACTCATTAATTTTTCAAGAAGACAATCCTATTTTCATGTTGTTCTAGTTGAGTCTAAAACTTTATGGCCTCTTTTTATATTATTGGAGAAGGAAATGGCCACCCACTTCAGTATTCTTGCCTGGAGAATCCCATGGACAGAGGAGCCAGGTGGGCTGCTGTCCGTGGGGTCACAAAGAGTCAGGCACAACTGAGTGACTAACACTTTATGTTATATATTGAGGTGATCAAAAATTCCTGTAATGAGTTTTTTGGGCAATCCAATAGAAAAATAAAATTTTCTCTCCTTGAAAAACCAGTGTGCCTTAAGAACAATTCTTAATACTCAGAGTACTCAGATTTGTCCAGGCTGATATCAGGGAGAAAAAGAGGGAGAGAAGGAAAGAAGGACAGTGACATCCATGTCTGAGACAAATGGTACAAAAATGTATAGTTAATCACCCAAATTCTATGGCTGGTTTCCAGCCCCTTGAACCATAGTATTCACTGATGTATTCTTTATCATGTAGACAATCTCAGTATAATTGTTCATATGTATGAGGATAACATGAGCCATGCAAACGTGAAGTCCAAAAATAGAGCAGTAGGGTAGGTGAACATAAACAGTCACGTGACATGTGAAGTATATAAGCACAGTTTGTTCTTGTACTGTCGTTAGCAGGAGAGTTTACTGACACTTTCGTTGTATAAAATCTACTTTGACTTCAGACAAGTTTGTCTAAAAATGGAATCATGAAGGGGTGAGAAAAATAATAAGAGATTTGGACTTGGGCTGGCTCTTTAATCCAAGTCCATCATAATGAGGGTGAAGAAAGGAGAAAGACTAAAAGACTGATTGATCTTTCCAAAGCTATAGCAAGCTAATTCAGAATAGGAAAATTTAAAAACTACATTTCACTGCTATAATATTGAGAGAAAGCTGAAATGTAATTTTGAAACTTTCTCCCACTCTTGTATTTAAAAAAAATTATACTCTTCATTATTTTAAAGAATAATTCTCATATACTGCCATTTATACTTTTTATTTAGGTATTAATTATAAGCCTTATGATTTTAAACAATAAAGCCAAGATTGAAAGATGTGCCATTTAAAATTAGATTTTGATAAAGATCTGTGATGAATTCACTTCCTGCCCCCATTTGTATCTATCTTGGTATCCTTCTGGGTTTAGGATCTTCCCATTGAACTTTGTCCTTCCTCCTTAGCTTTCCTCACCTGGGACATGGTAAGATTTGAAAATATGCATGAAGAACACTTCTCTCTGTATGATTGTTCTCACCTCACCTCTTCACTCTCTTCAGCCTGGTGATGCTAAAGACCAATCTGTGAATCTCTAGTTTTCTTATAAGCCACAAAAATCTTCATGTTCATGAAAACTTAAATATAAATGAATTGCTAGAGTTGAGCTAATTGAATTCTTTCTCTGCAACAAGGGAGTATAGCACAAGACCTCAAATTTGGCCAGCATTTTATAACCAGTGTTTCAATGATAGTTTAAGAGGCTCCATCCGTCCAAGTTTGGGTTTGAAAAGGAAATAAAGTATGGAAACACTGTCAGAGCCTTTTCTGTTTACAAAAAGATCCAAGGATACCATGAATAATGCCAGAAATTTCATGTGACAGCCAGCTCTTGCAGGATTTTTGAGCTCACCAAATTCAGGAAATACAGTTAGAGAAAGCTGGTTGAAGTTCAAAGATTTGTTTAAAAAATTAACTGAAGTGAATAATTGTGTTCCCTGTCCACACTGCTGCTCAGGCCTGTGCCCTTCTGGGGTGGACGTCTACCTAAAGCTAGGTAATATTTGACACTGGATAAATATTTTCTGAATTGAATCACCTGCTTAACAAGCATTTTCTCCTGAATCTTCCAAAGTGAATCTTTTAGAGGTTTTGTACAGTTCTTTACCCATGGGAAGGGAGAATTTTACCTGGAGTTTCAGGACTGCAAGTGACCTCAAAACGACCTTCATTCGTTCCCTCTCTTTCAGAGATTGTTTTTTTATCCATTCCAGATAGGAAGAATTTGTCCTCCATTACAGATCTTTCCAGAGGGAATTCACAACCTTACATTAAAATGTTTAACAACTCTCCCTGCCCTGAAAGTCTTCTTGTATCTAGTGTAAATCCCTTCTGTGAGGATTTATTGTCCAATCAGCTGGAATCCCTGCTCTGTAATTAAATCTCTTCTGTTTTCTAATATAGTCACATATCTTTTCTCATCTTCTGCAGTTTTTAAGTTAAAAAATCTTTTATTTCAGTTTGTCTATACTCCATCTAATTGTAACCACCTCCATCCTCTTTTGTAGGAGAAATTATGCTAATATGGAGAGATTGCTGGTAAATCTATGTTTTTGAGGAAGTTTAATGATATCTGTGGATTTCTACATTGGGTTTTTCAACTCTCTCCTATTAATAGTTAATAAAATAGTTCATGGATGGTTTGGAAGTGGAATGTGGTCTGTCTGAGATGGTATGTCTTATAGTGTATACCTGGGGAAAAAAGAATTTAAAAAGAAAAAGAAAATAACATAAAAATAGACCAAAAAAAGTTCTCCTCCTATTTAGGGACAGAGCTGCTGCTTCTCCCAGTGGATGTGTAATGTATTATTTATGTAAGAGTGAGCATCTTGTTTTTGGCTCACTTTCCCTTTGGAACATATATGGTATGACAGTTTCCTTGGCTTATTGTTGTGTATGTGGCTATCTATTTTTAACACATTGCTTTGTCTTTTTTTATGCTTGCTTGCATCTGTTGTTATGAAAACTGACATAAAGCTTTTAAACATAACAAAAGTGATGGAGAAAGAGATGGAAGAGACAAACAACATTTCAAGGAAACATGAGGTAGAGAAACAGGAGCGAAGTCACCATAGAGTGAAACCAGAAGCAGCCTCTAATGAATGGGAGAGAGGGTCAGAACAGGTATCAGCAATCATGGAGAAAAGGAGGCTATATAAAGGAGAACACTACATAAAGCATTTCTAAGTTAGAGGAAGCAGAGTACATTTTACACCAAATTATTTAAACTTTTTAAGCTGCAGTTTTTAAACCTCTGAAATGGGGAGAATACCCACCTTGAAAGGTTGTTAAAATTCAATGATGTATGTAAGGGGTTCAGCCTTGTGCTTATTTAATAAATAGTATGGGCTCAATACATTGGAAAAGGAAATGGCAACCCACTCCAGTGTTCTTGCCTGGAGAATCCCAGGGACAGCGGAGCCTGGTGGGCTGCCGTCTGTGGGGTCGCACAGAGTCGGACACGACTGAAGCGACTTAGCAGCAGCAGCAGCAGCATGGGCTCAGTACATAGTACAGAATCAAGGGCTGACAGACTACAGCCTGAAAGTCAAATCCAGACCATAGCCTGTTTTTTTAAAATAAAGTTTTATTGGAACACAGGCACATTCATTTATGAATTGTTTGTGGCTGTATTTATACAAAGACAGCAAGTTGAGTAGTTTCAGCAGTGACCAAATGACACATATGCCTTACTTAACTATTTACAGCTTACCCTTGAATGACATGGGTTTGAACTGCCTGGATTCACTAAGGCATGGATTTTTTTCAATAAATAAGAACTACAATAAGTCCATGATCTGCAGTTGATTGAGTTGCTGACCGAGAGGGTCCACTGTAGTTATACTCAGAGTTTTGACTGTGTAGGTGTCATTGCCCGTAACTCTCAGTTCGTTTGAGTCAGCAGTACTCTCTGGCTCTTCACAGGCAAAGTTTGCCAGTCCCTGGTATAATAACTATTACAGCAACATTTTTAGGAATACACGTTATTCTACAGACTTGAATGATTTTCCAATTCAGTTTTCTCTCTGTTGTTTGCAGTAATACACGTTGACTATCATTATTTTGCCCAAGGTTCTAGTTTTTCTTGTATAACAATCCAAAGTCTGCCTATTTTGCTTGCTTTTCAGTGTAGCATTAAATGGTTAATTGGTTTATTTCACCACCAGGTGGCCTCCTATACTCTACTGAGCTTGTGGGACCCAAAGGAAGCTGAAAGTATATCTAACACACTTCTTTCAACTTTGGCTGTTATTCAGCTTTTATTTGTATTTCTCTGGTGGCTTGACTGCTCTCAAATCATTCTATGAACCCTGTGTTTTGTATTTGGTCCTGAAAGAGAAATTTACATTGACCTTTTAAGAAAATTAATTATCAAGCAGAGTTAGAAAAAATTAAAACAGTAAAAACAAAATAAAAATATTTAAATGCACATTCACACATACGCACATACAGTAAAGTGGAATTTAAAAAAAAACAAGTTTGGCCACTACTCTAAGAGCTTTACCATGACTCAGCCCTACTCTCCTGTGCATGCTCTCAGGATCTACTGATCCTGAAGCTTCCTCAGAAAAAGGAGAAGACCACTGTCACTCAGATTTCCATATAGTAAATTCTTTTTTTTTTTCTTTTTTTTATTGTGTTGGTTTTGCCATACATTGACATGAACCTGCCATGGGTATCCATATAGTAAATTCTTGAGCATGGGTGGACTTCATCTCAGTGCCTCAGTTTCTTTGTTATTTTCATTCCCTAGATCCTCTTTTGAGTTTTCTTTGATCTTATTTTTAAGCTTCATATAAGACCAGTATAAGGAAGAAAAGATTTGAAAGCCCTGTGATAAAGCACAAGGAGGCTGGATTCTCCTTAGGTGATGACACTGTTGCTTTCAGGTTTTGTTTTCCTCATCTTAAAGTGAGAGAGCTGGACTGGGTAGCTCCAAGGTTCATTCCAACTTCAATATTCTCTCTTTGGTGGAAAAACCAAGATTTTTCTAATTAGTAATTGATTTTGCCTACAAGCAGTCTGGCAAAAATCAAGATTTTAGAAATAGTTTCCAAGCTAAGGAAGCAATATATATTTGAATGAATATAATTTTTTTGCAAACTATCATAACAGTGGGAATTTCTAAATGCCACATTATTTTTGGTTCATTTCAGGTAGTAGTCATA
The DNA here is from genome assembly GCA_007570785.1 of Antilocapra americana. Classification (NCBI taxonomy): domain Eukaryota; kingdom Metazoa; phylum Chordata; class Mammalia; order Artiodactyla; family Antilocapridae; genus Antilocapra; species Antilocapra americana. The sequence goes on from ML661902.1 coordinate 4,634,125, forward strand.
AATACATATTTTATGAACCTTCTTGGACTCTTTCCTTTCCATTTTACTTTTATTCAGTAGTAGATAACTTCTTGTTTATGCAGATTAGTATAAAATTTTATTTATTTATTTTTAAACTAATTTTATTAAAGTATAATTGCTTTACAGTGCTGTGTTAGTTTCTGCTGTAAGCAAAGGGAATCAGTTATACATGTACATATGACCACTCTTTTTTAGATAACCATTCATTCAGGTTCTTGTCAATGTCCTTTGGTAAACTGTCATGGAAGTTCAGCTTTCTGTTTGACATCTTATTTTCCAGATATTTTAATATTCCTACCATTTTCTTTCAGCAGAATTATCAAATACTCCTTAGACTTCTCGACAGCATCAAATAGATAATATTTGTTTGTATTTCCACTGAAAATGGGTCACTTCACATCATATGAATGACCTGTTCTTACCTTCTGCTTGTAGTATGGTATGCACACGCCTGGTCTGTATTTTGTTTGTCACATTGGATGTCGTTGCAAATATGGCTAAAGGCATTTAGCTGTCTATGAAGAAAGGACCGGAATGGTCTCCAAGGTATTTGGGAAAGCACAGGCTCACGCTTGAATCCAGAGTCAACCATGGGAGGCCTCGTGACAGACGATCACTCTTAATTCCAAATTTGCTACTGGGGCTTCTCTGCAGCACTCTCTGGTTAAAGGCAGATTTGTATTTACTTTGGGGAAAAATTGATTTCAAGTTTTATCTACTTTACAAAGTGCCCGAATTAGTATCAAGCCCTACTACAAATTTATGAAATTTGCATCATTCTCTGTGTGCCTACACACAATGATATTTCACGTTAATTCTCTTTTTTCACATATATTTTTAAAATTACATATGTTCATATGATATATATATATATATGTGTATATATATATATGAAATTAATGGTTGAATAATTTTACCTTTAGTTTAAAAAGTGAGGAAGAATAAGGAATGATGCTGTCTGGTATTAGTGACTATGAAGATAAGACAATAAGCTTTTTTTAAGTATTACTGTATCTTGTGGAGAACAATAAAAAAGGAAGGTTGCCCTTTTGCATAGTAATTTAAAACCCATAAAATTATAACAAAGATAGGTACAAAAAAAAGTGCTCGTCTTCTAAGAGGACGTTCTTAGAAAATCTTTGTAAAAGAAATGCGATTTAAACTGAACCTTGCTCTGTGTGTGTTAGTCATTTAGTTGTGTCCTACTCTTTGCAACCGCATAGACTGTAGCCTGCCAGGCTCCTCTGTCTCTGGGATTTTCCAGTCAAGAATACTGGAGTAGGTGTCTATTTCTTTCTGCAGGGGCTCTTCCCAACCCAGGGATTGAACCCAGGTCTCCCACACTGCAGGCAGACTCTTTACGGTCTGAGCCACCAGGGACCTGGCTAGATTGAATTTTTATAAGTCGGATGGAGATAGGAGCATTGCAGAAGAATGCAGTATGAGAAGACCCCTCAGATACAGGAATTAGTTTCACATGCTCCTAGGCCTTTACCACAATCAGGAAGACACATTGGGGAAGAATAACAAATCAATGGCAGATCACAATAGCTTTCATCCATATGTTCAGTGGAAGTCAATAAAAAGCAAGGTGTTTTTTTCCTATTGAATACTGATTTCTAGGTTCAATGTTTTATTTAGTGAAGGGAAATTATATATAAATATAAAAACTAGGGTCATAAAAGAGATTAGAAAAGTTTATGCCAAAGGTCATATTTTCTTAGCATGCAACATTTGGATCAGGTTGCAACAAACACTTGACTATTAGTGTTTAATATGTAACAGTAATTGTCTAGGATCTTTGCATATATTAGCACATTCAATCCTCAGAGAACCTTATGAAAAAAGTATTAACATTATCCCCCAATGAGTAACTAAGGCATAGAGAATTGAACAACTAGTAAGCAATGCAAACAAAGTTTAAATATGGGCAATCTGATTCCAGGCATGTATTTCTCTTCTTTTTTTTTTTTGAATTGTGGCCTAACTCTTTGAAACTCATTGGTTCACAAATTAAAATGTTTGGTATGGGTCCTTTTCAGTTTCCATGTTTATAGAACTCAGTAATAAAATGGTTACAAGTGTGTAGATTTTGAGAAGTAGTGTTACTGGGTAGTATTAATGATATTCCCTCTCCTTTCATTAAGGGTAGAGAAAAATAGTAACACTTTGTTGATATATTTTCTAAAAGATGGGAACTATCTTTATACATATATACATATATATATAAAGAGAGTGTACCTTTTCAATGACTACCCTCTGGTGTGACTTGTTTTACTCTCTAATATTGACAGTAGTTACAATACCTTATTTCTAAGACAATAAAAATGAATGAGGAATTTGCATTCTTACTTACAAATGGGAAACAGACCAAAAAAACCTCATTACAAAAGTTGCATATATTAAAAGTAGAGACTTCTTTAAAAAAAAAAAGGATGTGTTTTCCACAGAGATTTGAAATTTTGTAGAAACATGACCCACTTACTTAAAATATATTTTTGGTGGATAAGTGGTGAGTATATTATTGTCCCTGTTTTTAAACAGCAGAGATTTTACATGGAAATATGTAATGGCATCTCTTGGGCCAGGTAACAAGCCACGAGTGTATCAAAGAGAGAAGTAACAATCTCAGGGAACATGGTGCCCAGTGAAGGGGCTCCCTTTCGATGGTGCTTAGGGAGAATCTTCAAAACCACAAATTTTAGTAACTACCATTTATTCTTGAAAAGTTAAATCCTTTTTTGTGGCTGTAAGCTGTACTAAATGGCCACATCCTGGTACTCTTGCCTCTTTTTATTCTTTTCTTCTTTTAGTGAATTTCAGCAGCCCTTACACAATTTTTTAAGCCATCATTATCATATTTTTTCATCTGATTATTTCCAGGAAGTCATTCACTGAAGATCTTTTCTCTAGCAGTGATTTCCTTCCTTTTCTGCAGTACTTTTATTTTACATAGTTTTTACGGTTTATTCTCTGTGGGCTAGTTATTGTTTCCCCCATCTGTTTAAACCTTTGTAATTTTCCCTACTTACTCATTACATTCTTTCCATTCATCTATACATTACCTTCATTTTGGTTTCTAGATCTTCTCTCCATCCTCCTCCTTACTTTTATCACTTATGTGATTGAACACATACACACACTCACACAGTGTGTTTCTCTTTGATGCAGCTATTCTAGTGAACTTATTTGAAGGCTCATGGTAGATTCCCTTACATAACTGGAAAAAATGCTTAAAAGCAGTTGTCACAACCAAGGTTTGCTCTTTGTAGTCTTGTCCTAAGATATTGCTTAGGACGTTAGTCTTGTCCTAATATTGCTAAGTCGTGTCCAACTCTTATGACCCCATGGACTGTAGCCTGCCAGGCTCCTCTGTCCATGGGATGCTCCAGCAAGAATACTAGAGTGGGTTGCCATTTCCTTCTCCAGGGGATCTTCCCAACCCAGGAATTGAACCTTGGTCTCCTGCATTGCAGGCAGAATTCTTTACCGACTGAGCTATGAGGGAAACCTATAGTCTTAGTTTACACTAATGAATTTTTACCTGTGCCTGAGAACTTCTGGTTCACAGCTATGACTAATGGTGAAAACTCTCTGCACTTTTAGCCTCAACATCATGCTCTTAAAAGTACATGAAGATTCGGAAGATGGGCCTATACCAAAATGAATCTGGCTGTGGAAGCCATAAAAGTGGGGTTCTTAACTGTGTTTTGACTACTATAAACTCACTTTGAATGGCATTCTTGACTTTATTTACACTATACTGTAATGTAATACCCAGGGCCCACCAATTTCCTCAGACTTCTGCACTGATATGTAAAGATGCATTTTCAAGGATAATAGAATGGCCTAGCAAACTAAGATGAAAATTTTCTTTCTGAAAATTCTGTTTCTGGGTTTTAGCACGATCTTACTGACCTTGGACATGTCACTTAACTTCTACGTATCAATTTTTAATCCATAAGACAGAAGTAATGTGACTAACTTTCCCCTTGGGCTTGCCATAGGAGAACGAAAAAAGAGAACAATCCATTGAAATGACAGTCAAGTTTTTTGAGGCTGAAGCAAGACACGGCACTTAAAGCTTAAAGCCTAAAGCTTTAAAGTTTATTTTCTTAAAAACTCTCTCTGGTAAATATGAACATGTATCCCAAAGAAACAAAAAAGAGGTTAGAACAGGAAGGTTTTTAATTCTGTTGCACACTAGTGTTGGAACTAGAAACTGGACCCAGCCTCTCACATTCTGATCAAATATTATTGCTGTGAGAAAACACTGAACTCATAAAAGGTGTCCTTAAATATTTAAAGAGCTGCTGTCACCTTCCTCTTTTCTTTGATACATTTTATAGAAGCTTTTCTTACATTAACTGTTCCTGGCCGTGGGAAACAGTTAACTTCATTCTCTCTAAAATTTGAGAATATTTCTGTATAGGAGGCTTTAATCAAAGAAGTTTGTTTGTTTGTTCTTTATTGAGCATAAAGTTCAAAGAGAAATAAGACAGTCACATGCTCTTCATATTTGTGCACTGTGTACTTATATCTGGCATATATCTCAACAGCTTGATACAGGCTCACCTGGTCATGTAGGAGAAGCTCAAATAAATAAATATTTTCCAATTATCTTCTATATCTAAGCCATAATGATAAGAGTTATAGTAGATAAAGGGTTAACAAAACATGGTCCCTGACTTTATGTGTTCCATTGCAGGAGCTTTTATTCTAATTCTGAAACAACATTCATCTTCATCTGATGTGAAGACACTTAGAGTACTCTCAAAAACTGGCCTAAGAGGTCAAATGTTTTATTATACACACATTCAGGCAGTCACCAAGAAAAAGCCATGGCATTAAGGGGCCACTACAATTATAGATGTTGAAACCCTTTGAAAGATTAAAAACACTCTACCAAAGAAAAGTCATGACGTGAATACATAAAGTTAGGATGGCACTTCCGTTGTGTTTTTGGCACAGGCAACCCTGGAAATGCTTTGATTGGCTCTGTCTTAACACCTGCATGGTGAGTTCTGTACATGCTTCTTAGTGCTGTCCTAGGGAATGGCTGTTTGCACTAGACTTGGAAAGATTGCTTTTGATGATGACAACATGGGGGACAGTGTTTTCAGCCTTCATTTAGGCCATTGATATTTCCAAAGTCACCATATTTGGCAGTAATATCTTTTTGATACATACACTATGATGGCTACAGTGTTCCACTTCTTATTTTTCTTATCATCCTCAAAGAGAAAGCAAGATATTCTCTTTGGAGAAACATTATCTGCAGAGTTAACATAAGAAATATCTAGTATCTTCCTTATGAAATTAATTTGGCATTATTTTTGAGGTGAGCAACATCTTGGCAACTGCTTGGGTTTAAGACTCTATGTGATTTGGGAAAAGCACGTTTCAGAATGTTTAATTCAGCGATACAAAAGGCACTAATGAAATATGCATGTATGAATTTTATATCATATTAGTTCCCTCTTTCTTGAAATCTGAATAAAAGCCAAACATCTGGATTACGTTTGAAAAGCCTGAATTTCCAATTTTCAGAGAGATTCAATCTATTTTGACATTGCACACTTAGCCTTAACATTTACAGTGTGCTATTAACATTACTTGCAATTGTAAAAAAAAAAAGGTCCATATTTAAACAAACTTGGTCGCTCCTAATGCTAAAAATATATCTATATTTGAAATGACTGCTGCTGCACAACCGTACACATCCATGGTTTAGGCTTCGTCAGCATTTCTATTATGAATGCATTGAACAGGCCTGTAATTCAGCTATAAAGATATGGTGTAGCTTTGATATATAAATTCTCCCATGATTGTATATTAAAACAACAAAAAGCAGTTCATGTATCACTTAGTTTGAAAAACTTCTCATTGACTCAGGGCTTTCTGAAGGCCTCATATATTCAAGGGACTCCATGGTTGACCAAAAAAAAGGCATACCCTTATGCTTTGAGAGTTTATTCTTCAAATTTATAAGACAAATGACAAGATTTCTATTTTTGTAGATATTTGGGTGTATTTTGGCTACTACAGGCAAGTGAATATATGGTCATAATTTAGAGAGGTGGATATGGATGTTAATATTTTATCTCATGTCATTATCATAGTTTGTTTTTTAAGACAGAGTTGATTAGTTGATGTTTAGGAGGTAAGGCAAGAAATTCTATGTCCACACAAGAGATGAAGAGAAATAGAAGAAAGTGACATTGAAGTTTGCATAATAGTAAGCCTCAGTGCCTAAATTTTTACTGGACTTCTTGTCTCATATATTAGGTGAATCATACTCTTTTGTGACATACAGAGAACAGCTTGAAGTCAAGGACTTCCCTCTTCTTATTTTGCTTTATTAAAAAATAAGTCCATTAAACTATATAGCAGTATCCAATTAAACAAAAACAGATGTATTTGAAGGCGTTTGTTTAGGTTGGGAGATGAGAAACAAAGGAAGTACTTTTAAATTGGAAACTTTTTTAAAGGAGAAAACTGAGTTTCATTACATTAATTGCTGCTCTTCGTGTCTTTTTTTTTTCTATTTTACACTGCATACTCTAACAGATATTACATAATTACATAACTGTTCTTACTATGTGCTGACATGACATTACGACAGCCCTGATAGGGTATATCATAATGAAACCGTAATTAGAACAGTCATGATGTATTATGGCAATGATCCACATCGTCACTGAAGTGCATTGGAATGCACAGAAAACCCATTGAGATGTGCAGATTTTCGACATAATACGGCACAGCCATGAAGTTTCATAGCACGGAGGGGAAGCTGCTGTTATACCCATGCCGCTGGCAGCATGGGTTGTATGTAACACATTTCTGAGATATCTGTTAGAGAAAGTTCTGGTATATATATATCAATGGAAGGAAATTTTCGAGGGTGGCATCTATGAAATTTGTTTTCTTAAAAAAAAATCTACAGGAAGGACTTGAAATACGGACCTAACTGCATAAATTGGATAGTACAAGTTTCCTATACACTCAATATTCTTATAAAATATTAAAAAAAGGGGGGGACCCAAAAGGTTTCCTTAAATTGAGGAATTCACCAAATATGCCTCCAAAGTAGGAAGATGATGTGAGGATTTTTCAGCCAACTTTGCCTTTTCTTTGTGTTCTCTATATTTGACCTTAGGTTATATAGCTTATGTTTTATGTAGTTGCATCTTAGCTCCACTGTTCTCCTGGGTTTCTCTGCATGAGGATCTTATATCTGAGTCTCTTTCCAGCAGGTGACAGCTTGCTGCTTAACTTGGTGTTTTTCAGTCTTGGCACTCCTTCTACACATAATAATGTGATTGTTATGGCTGATCTGGTGAATGTGGGCCCCAAAAGCTCAACTTTCTAAAATAAAATAGAGAGGAATTCTAGACTATATTCTAGACCAATCCTCAACCAATGCTTCATTATCCAATAAAATATCCCAACCAGGTAGACTTCTGGTCTCTGCTTGAATAACTCTGTTGATTGAGAACTCACTATCACCCAAGCTTCATTTCTTCTTACTAGCGCTCAGCCATGGGGAGTAAGGACAGGCTTTGGGAAGGATGTCATGGATCCCTCTGAAAAATCTGATCATAGCTATGGTACTGTCCTCACAGGAAGCGCATAGGTATATGCAACTTTTGGCTTACAATTTCCAGTGCTTGAGAACACCACTAAAACTCATCCATTTGATTCCAGGCCTGACCTCTGAGGTCAGATGAAACTAATGTTTTCTGTTTAGTACTCTTACTATTCCACACTTGCTAGCATGTCCTTCCCTTTCTTCTGTCATATTCAACTCTTATTTATCTCTCGGCTGAATATCTCCAGCTTCTTCAACAGCTTGCTCCCTGGAGGAGTGTTGCTTCTTTTCCAGAACTTCCTTAAGTGCTCTTCTTTAGATATTTAATACATTGCTTAGGACCCTCTTGGAACATGGAACCCAAGGACTGCAGTTTTGGGCCTAGTAAAACCACAGTTATCTATTAAAACCACAGTGATCTATCTGCTACCTTTTTTTTTTTCTTTTGACCCTGTGTTTGTCTCAATCCAGCCTCAAATCATATTTCATTCTTTTTACATTCCTTCCACTGTCTGTTGACTCCTTGAACCTAAAGACAATTGAAGCCCAGTCACCTCCATTCTTTGTGCAGTTTCTATATTTTTATTTTTTTGATGGGAAGAAGAGATGGTTATTAACTAATTCTTTCTGGCTTAATACTTGTCCTATCTCCTTAGATTTCATCTACGATGTCAGCGTGTTATGTTCCCTTTGGGTCTAATATCTCATCTAAAAGAGACATTTAGAAGTACTTGCTTGCAAATTCAGATCCAACTAGAGACATAGATTGGCCTGGACAGTGTTAAAAAGTTTAATTCAACATATAAAAATGATAACTTTTGTATTAAACTATATATTCTGTCTTCTCTTCAGATGAGTACCTGACCATACAAAAGCCATACTGAAGCCATATCTCACATAGGAACAGTTGTCAGAGCTGAGTAGAGAAATGTGTGCTCTCCTATCCTCCATAAAATCCATGCCACTTCCTCTTGTTTCTCCTTGACTGGAACTGAATGTTAGTTATTATCACATTTATGCATTTTCTTTTAGTAGAGAAAATAGTTCTTCTTTTCTGTGACTCTTGCAATAGTTAGAGTCTGAAAGATAGGAGATGACTTATCTATACTCACATCCTTTACATTAGAGCCAGACAGTGGGGTGCTGGATCTGGTTAGTTCTGACTTGTGAGAGCTGATTGTTAAATATTAAGAAATCTTGCCAGCAGTAGCTACCATTGGTAGCTTGGAATCTACCATGCTGGGAGTATTTACACCAGGGAAATCATTCCACCAGGAAGCCAGTTTACTACTACCTACAGGTGCTTGAGCTTATGATATCAGAGCTAAAATATTTATTTTTTATTGATCAATGAGATTAGTGTAATCTGGCAATCTAATCAACATGCCATATACAAGTGTTATTATATATGTTCACTAATAAAAATATTGAATAAGACTAACCAAAAAATGACCCCATGGCATGACATATCCATTAAGCTGTGATCTTTACAAATAAACGTTCAATAGGTTCTTAGCAAAATTCCTTGTACTTCTGTACTTCTAAATTATTGCATCCTCCTGCTCACTTGATGCTTATAAAAATCTAATAGAAGCGTATATACTTGATCCAGGAATTTATATCCTTGCTGTAGGGGTTTAAGTCATTAGATTTGGGGTGTATGTTCTTAGCAATTTAATTATGTTTAAAATCTGGTTAGTAGTGTAGTAAATAACTGGTATTGCTACAAAATTACATTGAGAAGGTAATAGGATTGAATCTCTACACAAGTTGACACTCAATTAAAATTTCCATATATCCAATGAGTTAGCCGGTTCTTAGCTGAGGAGCTAGGAAAAATGCCTTCCTTCTTAAGCCAAACATTTCAAAACAGGCAAAATTTATAATAAAGTCAAATCAAGACTCAGTGCATCAACTAATATTTGAGTTTGGCTTATCAAATACAGATCAAAAGCAAGGAAGAGACTGGAGAGCACTTATGATATTTCTTCCTTAAATTCTATTTTTTATTGACACTGGGGGAAAAAATAACACATTAAAACCTCCTTACTGAATTACTGTCCTAAACCAATAGATCCATGGGGCTTGTTCAGCTAAAAGCCACAACAGACTTTGTAATGCAATGATGTAATCTTGGCTTTGTGTCATTTATATTCAACCTAAAAAAAAACAATTTTCCTGAATAGACAGGCTGACAACAATATTGTTCAGTGTGGGTTTTTATTTGGATTCTTTCCAAATGGTTCACATGCCTTCACCGTAGCACATCATGCCTGCTTACATCTTTTTTTTTTTGCCCGAATTCCAAAGTTTTCCCCTTTTACTAGCTCTCTATTTTTCTTTTAAAGTCTCAGTTATGTTTGTAAAACTAACCAGCTCCACCACAAAATTAGGATGTATCTTGCAGAGTGCATTCATTTTACTTTTTGCATATTTTTCCCGAGGTCATGTCAAGGTTAGTTTGAATTCCATCCTACATTAAGACTTCTTTCACAGCTATTTAGCTCGGCAGCCTACTCCCCGCTGGGGTCTGCCCCTTGGGCACGTCAAAGCTTCAGACCTGACAAATCACACACAGATGAAGCTGTACAGTTTTTTAAACAGTTTCATCAGTAACTTTTCTCCTTTTTCACTATCCTCCTTCATGTTGAGATTTTTTTTTCCCCCTGAATTACCGTTTCAGGAATGTTGATTTCTATTTGAGACAGTTTGTTTTTACATCAGACTTACAAACTAGCAATATCATTTATTTTATAGTAAATCAGACCAGAAGTCTTCTACTCACCAAGACTGAAAGACCTATAGACCATTCTTGACTAGTATAACTATAATTTCATTATTAAGATCTATTTGCAGCAGGAAGCTTAGTGTTGTGAAATGTGGCTGACATTTCACAGGGTCTACCAGAATTAGAAAAAAACTGTCAACCATAAAAATGCATCCAGTTTATAACATATTATGGGTTGAGCCTGGAAAGATTTCTCAAATGGTTAGCAATAGCCTCTTATCAGTATTTTAGCAAATTGTGACTAATGGTGCAACTCCATTTCCTATTTAATTGATGAATTGAAAATGCTTGGTTGCTAATGCGTGTATTAGCAAACAATGTCCCCTTCACATGCTTAAATAGATCAGGATTTCTTAAAAGCAGCCTACTGTCCTTATTTTCATATTAAGAAAAATATTGAATGCCACAAAATTGCTAGATCAACTGAGGAAATGGTGTAATTATTGCTGTATCATCATTTTGGCAATGTCCAACAACCAGATTATAGTTCTCTGGTTCTCACACTAGAAAATAGTTATTTTCTTTTGCAAACCATGGGCTTTTCATTACATTTTTATTCAGGACAAACAACACCTGAAGATCTTAACTGTAGACCAAGCAGAAAACTTATAAGTGAGAGGGGAAAAATATGTATTTGAATAATTCTCCTCTCCTAAGTCCTGTTTTAAACTGCACTCAATATGAAAGTACCCATCGACGGGTTCTGGTTTAACCATAAAAGGTTGCTGGTTGAAGCTAATTAAAGACAGGTCTAAATAGAAAAAGAAAAGAAAGGGGATCAAAGGAATTACCTTAGGTGTCAGGATGTTGTTTAGGGACGTTTTATTAATATTTAGAATTTTATAGTTATAATCAGGGAAAAAGCTAAATTCTAAAAATGTCCATTTTGTGCCATAATTTCATATTTACATTATTTTTGCAATAAGATACATGTCAGCAGGCAAACATCTTGAAGAAATCATTTTGGCATTGGCGCATTAACACATTCTGGTGAAAAGAGGGGCTTGTGCTTTCCCCGCGGTGCATTTCAGCCTTCAGCTAATGTGAAAGCACTACAATGCCTCTGCAACTCCTCTTGCCTAGTGGTGCACCATTTATCATTGCAGTTTTACATTGACCTTGACACCCACTTCATTAGAATAAAGATTGTCTACCATTTAGGTTACATTGTTCCTCTGCACAGAGACCCCATGCAAATTTCTGTTCAGATAGAAGAGCTGCGAGGCTGTCAGAGGTCATCTGCATTAAATGATTGCAGCTATTTTCCAACTGCTTCTTTTCATTCTACTCAATTCAGGCTAGGAGGATCAATCAAGTCCTCTGCCTGAAACAGTGGGACTGCTGGGAATATAACTGTTTTTGGTAGTAGTGGATATGCCCTAAACAGTATTAAATATTTAGTATAAACTAATTAAAGGCCATGCAAAGGCTTCAGAAAGATATCAAATTTATAGAAAGAGCTAAGGGGCTAGAAAACCTTTTAAGAAATAAATAGAAGAATAATAAATTTTATAATTTCAGAGAGTATGATTACAATAGTTGTTAAACTTAGTAAATCTTTTTTGTAGGAGACTTTTTTCTCTCATCCTTAGGGAAGGGACAAGAGAGACAGACTTGGTATTCTTATGCAGTATTTTACTTAAAATCAGTACTGAAAAGTTTTCAGTTATGGTGGTTTTATTTTTGTTCTATAACAGGGAATTTTGCTCTGAGTATTTATTGGAAAAAGCTTAGGTATTTGTTATGTAAAAGGAATGATTGGAGAAATAAGTTGCCAGGTTTCCTACTTAAGTTTTCTGAGTGATATAATTGGAATTAAATTATTAATGGGAGATACTTTAAAAAAGATTGTTTTATGATCTTCTATTAGGGAATTTGCAATTCATTTTAATATTTGTAGTTTGATTTATATTAAAGATAATGCAATCTATGTCCAATTAACAATACATGGCCAATGTAATGTGATTTCCAGATCATGCAAATGGAATAAGCTAGAAGAGGGGGGAAAACTCAATTCTTAACCTCAGATGTAATTTGCTGTGCGAGTTCTGGCAATTTTAAATGACATTGCACTTTTTAATTTTTCCAAAGGCTCAGCAGCAGATTTTTCCCAATCAAGAAAGCCTATTATTAATTTACAAGGACAATTGTAGGAGTCTTTATAATTTCTCTGTGCAATTATTCGCCATAAATTGCTAATGGTAAAATACAAGGAGTTTGCAAGACATAAAGACCATTATTTGTCTTGGGCTTGAACCCTCTTCTTCAGTTTTGAACATCTTCGCTAAGTGCTGGCGATGGTGGCTCCATGTGAACGTCACATGCATCCTGAGATGCTGGATGCTGGTGCGCTGAAAAAGGGGGCAGTGCGGGCACTGCTGCAGAGGGGACACTGGCCTTTAGCAGATTCCTGCACTCGAGGCGTGTACAGCTGAGCTGTGGGCCCTGGGCTTTCATATAAAAAGACTCTTTGTTCACCGCTGAATGGCATTAGGCATGGACTTGCTGAGGGGCCACCATGAAGCCTCGCATGAGGATGGCAAACACTAGCCCGAAAACACAATATGGGAGTCATAGATGGACACATCCCTGCACTTTTGTGCAAAAATGCATATTTTCACATAATTTGGCCAGTGGTTTGGTGTTTTGGTATGTTCCTAGCATAAACTTTCTTGTTGATAGACTATAGCATATTTTCTTTTATCAGTGTATTTTCTTTGTCTGTCATGTGTTTATGGAAAAGGCATATATGCTGGATATACAGGTATTTATGGTATTACTTTGCACTGGGAAAGATAATCATACTGTTATTCTAATAACTAGATTATTTTATCCTTGCTTTTACTCTTCCTCATATAAAATCACATGAAGCCTAGTTAAAACACGGTATAAAATGTAAATATGCAAACTCTGGAGACACAGAATCTGACAGCCCTTTTCTAATAATCAAGAAAATTCTTTGGTTTAATTCTTGTGTTTCTCATAGCCAAAACTTCACTCTTCACTCAGCAATGTCTGGTCTCTTTTCAGCATAACCAACAGAAGCACCATACAAAAGTCTTACAATGGATGTCTTAATCTCTCTGTGTGCTTTTAGAGCATTATTTTGAATTCCATCATGCTGCCTTTTTTCTTTCCTCTTCTGAAGTTTTATTACAACAGCAGAATTCCCAGGGAGCTTTGAGGGCAAGGTTCACATAATATAGCCCTGAAGTTTTGCTTAGGTGGAATCCATCCCCCAGTCCTGGCCATCTTTTGATGATCTTTCTATTTCAAAAAGATTCACTGGGTAGAGTCTTGTAGCATTAGCTGTATGTAGTTTATTTTTTATTTTTTTATTTACTAGACAGTGAGCATCGACATCCCTTTCATGATGCTTTCTTTCTCTGACCTCACAGTGACAAGGCATCTTGTTCTTTAACATTGAGGGAGGCAGAAAAATGCTTGAGTTGCTCAATGTGTGCCTTCTATACCAGTTTCAAAATGGCTTATTCTTCTGGTTTCCATGGTGACAATTAACACTGTTTCAAGGCATTGTTCCAGTCTCCATTTGGGCAGAATTTTCGGTGTGATTTTTAACAAAAAAAAAAAGGGGGGAAAAAAAGGTTTTAGAAGGGGAAAAAAGCCTTTAGCATAACTGTCAAAAAAGTTGTCTCAATCAAGTCTTCATGCATTTCTAATTATATTTACTTCAGAAATCCTGTTTTTGCTGACTTCATTTTATAATTCAATTTTAGTATTTGTGCTTTTTAAAAGTAAGCACTGAATAAGAATTTTCTAAAATCTTTAATTTTTAGTTTTTAAAATAAGCTAGTGTTTGTGGTTATATTTAACTGTTTTAAAGTTTTCTTTATATATCTCTATACACACACACGAGTGGCATTTAGAATAGGAGTGGCCTGTGTCTTTAATTTAGGTCATTCACAGATCTATTAGGAGGCTTCATTAGTCAAAATTGAATTGGCCAAGCAAATACACTTAATAATGTAAATATGCCCTTTCAATAGAGTATATTTTATTTTTGACTAGACAGAGAGGCCCACAGCAGGTGCTGTGGGGAAATTAAATACTGGATGCTTATTTACCTTAGCACTCAAGAAAAGCCATCTGACTTTAACTTTGTTAATCTCATTTTTGACTATTGGAAGGGTAGTCTGTATCATAACGTCCCTAGACTACAGGACACAATGGGGCAGCCTCTGCTCACTTACTGCTGTGGCGAAATGAATATGAAGATTAAATTATTTTCTCACCACAGACTAAAGTAGCCATACTTGATAGAATGACCAAGAACTAGACAGAGCTGGCCGTTGATTGTCCCTGTCTAATGCTTCTGAGAATTTTGGAGAGAGAAAAGCAACAACATACTGATATCAACAAAAATATAGCCCTCTGGCATGATGACATATATAGCTTGAGGCCTTACACTGTATCAGATTCAACCTTCAGAGTGCTTCAAAAATTAAAATAAACATTTTCACCTTAAATTATGTGACATTCTGTTACCTCTCATGCACATACCAATACTTACCTAACAATTAGCTGGGTTCTCTAAGCATTTATAGTTTGAAGGCATTGTCCATCAATCCTCTCTCTCATCAATCTGTTTATACAGTAGGTTACGTGGACAAAGAGAGCGTACATGAAGACAAGTTTTTTTTTTTAAACGTAGTAACTTTTTATAATAGCTGTTGCAGTGACTACCAGTGCGAGATTTCACAGAAAAGATTTATTATATCTAAAAGTACATTAATTGCTTTTTATATATTTCTTATTGTAAGACTGTGTTTTTTGTGGGACACGTCTAAGCTGTTGCCTTTCATGACTGATCTGCTGTATAGTTGCTGTTCAAAGTTGGGGTAAAGAGAGAGGGTGAGCGTGTTACAAGTGAAAGTGATAACTGGTCGAGGCTGCTCCCGGGTGGCACAGGTGGAGAACGCCTTCTGTCAATTAATGCACGTGGCATAAATGAGAGATTGGAATGGGATTCTTCTGCTTGCTTGAAATTCTCGTTCCTCCAGTATGATGTCAAAGAATTCTTACCAAATTAATTATGTAAACCTTTGTCAGCAATATCACCTTTGGTTGGGAATCCAATTGCATAAAGCAGATTGCCCTTTCCTCCAGTCATTGCTCTGATAAATAAACAGGTTTCCAGAACACCTGTTGAGTGTTGAGTCCAGAGGACTTGAGCGGACAGTGTGTTTTATAACTATAGGAGTAATGTGGTCCTGGTAATTGCCTGCCATTAGAAAATGAATTTAGAATTCCCATGTTTCACAGGACAAATTCTGAAAGAAATCTAAAGCCACTCTTGATTCTTTTCATTATGCATATTGATATAATTTTGGAATTTCTGACTCCCTGATCAACATTCATTAATACTATGAAATGCTTTAAATTAATTCTTTTAAAACATTTTGTTCTGTGATCCACAAATGACTAACATTTGGAGAAGTTTACATAATACAAATGATGTGCATGTTTAGTGTAAATGAAAGATTAAAATAGGAAGCTAAAAGTATGCAAACATATGCAGGAAAATGCTGAGGGCCAGTTAACTGATTTATACCTTCTTTTCCTTTAAGCTGCTTCTAATTGTATTTTAGTTGGGAATCTTATGAAATATCATATTCTCAGGTGAATAAAATCACCCAAGTGCTTGGGGACGTTTTGAACCTACTGATTTTCTACCTTGCCCAGACAAAAGCTTTTCTTATTAGATCTGATAAGGTGCTCATTTTAGCTCAGTTAGGACAATGGACCTTGGTAACCTAACTTTTGTGCCTTGAAGAAAGAAGTTTAGGGATTGTCAGTATATATTTGGAAATGTGGTAAAGTGGTAAAATAGGTTTAATACTTTAACCAGAATCTAGTTTTTTTCTGTTCAGCAATGTTTTTATGCGCACATTTAAAAAATACATCCACAGTCATTTATAGTTGTCCATAATATAGGACTTTCTAACTATGAAGATAGAGTTATTTGAAGAGGATCACCATAGTAACCACATTAAATAGCACTTACATTATCGCTTGCAAAACATCTTTTAGGAGACACTCACTTGGCAGTTTGTTAGAAAACCATGTACATCAGGGGATGAGAGTTCTGTAATTGATTGTGATGTTTGGGGACATTTTATAGTAATCAATAAGGAAGCATAGATTTGTAACCATTTTCAAAGAGGTGTCTTTTCCCTCTCTCTATATATATTTACCTCTTCTCCAAGCCCACACAAGCATTTTTAAGTAAAAAAGAAATGAAAAGAATATTAACTAAGAATTCAGAGGACTTATAAGATAAGGAAGAAATTACACAACTTTTAGAGATCAATTTATTTGTACCACTCTGAGACTGGTTCTTTAGAGGGCAGAAATGAGTGATGGGCAATACTCCAGAGCAAATATTGACCAAGACTAATTGTAATATTAAATGCCCCTAGACCAGGTATTTTCATTTGGAATATTTCTAGATAAAGATCAAATATGTGTACAAACTTTAGAAAGACATAAAGCTTATTCAACTAAATAGAATACCTTGGATGTTTGTGTGTGTGAAATTTATAGATATGTGTGTATATATATATGTATGTATATATATGTGTGTATATAAGTATTTATGCATGTACATATATATATATAAAATCATTTTCAGCAATTTTTCTCAACTACTCAAGGTTCTTAGTTTAGCCTCACCATAAATTTTATTGGAAACAAAAACTTTTAACACCGTGCGCCTCACTAACTCTGTGCTCAAAGATTTTCTAAGAACACCTCTTTCTCTAATGAAATCTTTTTTCTCTTCCCGTTTTAGCGATACAGTGTGGAAATGTCCATCAGGGACCTGAAAAAGACGGAGCTGCTTAGTAAGGTTGAAGCTTTGAAGAAAGGTGGCGTTTTACTACCAAATGATCTCCTTGAAAAAGTGGATTCAATTAATGAAAAATGGGAACTGCTTGGGGTATTTGCATTTTTATTACTGTTTGTAGGTTATGTGTACATTTTTTTGTGTAGTAAAGTACTCTATCTGTCTGATTTCTAATTTGAGGCACAAATATCTCTCTCTTTCAATTCACTACCTACATTTCAAACAAGCTATTCATGCTATTATGGGGGAAAAACACTGCTTTTCCTCTTCTGTTGATTTTTTCTTTTTACTCTGAGCTTGTCTTCTTTCAGATTTTTAATAATTTTGGTTCTTTAATACATAAAAAAGTAAGTAAAATATGCCATGTATTATGGGTAGGCACCAAGTCAACTATAATACAGTATATCTGATATACACTGACTGTCATGCTTGAATGAATGTTAATAGAATTTATTCCAAAGGTACATGTTAGAGACGTCCACTGTTTAACTATTTACTGTACCCTTCAGATGAAAAGTGGAGTTGTCACTACAGCTTTCAAGTCACACTAAAGCCCCCAAAACAAAGATGCAAATTTGACCCAAATCTGAATTGCAGAATTAAACTGGCCTGTTTTGTGCCTCAATTTCCAGCTCAGTTTTAACAAAGGCCAAAAAAAAAAAGTTTCATGTAATTCATTTCACGCCATGATGGGCTGGGTCTCAGCCAAACACTGAGATGCAAGAATCTGGCAAAAAGGCAATATAGAGATTCTGTTACCCAGAGACCAGGATGGTACTGTGCAGGGGACGGTTCTGTCCTTTTGTTGGAAGACAGCTGAGAGAGAGAGGTTAGACTCAATTTTTCCATCAACTTCTCTCTTAAATTGCCTTCACTTCAAATCAAGGGTAAGCTAAATTTGTCAATTACTTAAATGATTAATTCTAATAGCTAAGTATGGGTGGTGTCAGTTATGGAGCATGATTCTGCATGCCTTCCCTTTCCTGACTTTTTTTTTTTTAATTTTTAAAGGAATAATACTCCAAAAATATTTTGAATAAAAAGCTCTCCATGTACCTTGATGACTTGGAGGAATGCCATGTTCAGTTTATACCATGCTTAATCTAGGTGATTAAAAAACTGCAAGTACAAATCCTTGCTTTCTCATCTAAATTCACCACACTCTGCAGTTGTACAAAGTAACTTAAAACATTAAAAGTTTTTATTCTGACCTATTGTTACATTACTTTTCAGTGATTATTAATGGCTTTCATTTTATTATATGGTGATTTAGATCCAAACCTACTAAATTCTATAGAATTCATTGATCCCATTCAGGAGAAATGTGGTTAGTGTCTGACATTTTAAAGACTGTTTACTAAATAGATGAGAGCAGCAACTTTTTTTGCTCAGTAGATAAAGTGATGGTTTGTCTGTGCTATATTTTCACATATCTGTTTCTAACTTGATAAATAATTAATAATAATATTTTTGGAAAATTGTTTGAAGTATGTCATATATATAGCTCCATAAACAAAAACTTTAAATCAAGATAATATTAAGAAAAAGAACCGGAATGTTTTGCTATCCTTTATGAACCAGATACCTTTAAAATGGTTGCCATTTTGACAAAAATATCATTCGAATGCAATATGCTGAGTGTTGTTATGATTTCTGAGGAGAGGAGGGTAGAAGGAAGATTTTAACAAAACCTGTGCCACACTACCACCACCAGGCATACTGCTTTAATTGGCATGATTACATTTTAATTGGCATGAAAAAAATTTAAAGACAAGGATTTTAACTTCTAACAATGGTAAAAGAGAGGGATATGGTTTTTAATATTACTTTCATCTAAGGTGAACAGTGTGGAATGGAAATACATTAGAATGAAATGTCAGTGGTGCGTACAGTTTAATCTGTGAAATTTTGTCCCCTGTGCTGCATATTACTCTGTCTCAATTGCATATTAAACAACCCTATCAAGGCAGGCATTGGCATCTGCTGTGCTGACACAAATTGTGAATTAAATGAAATTGATGTCCTCTGTCGTATATTTATGAAGACGGACCATTCTCTGAAGTATTCTGTTTATGAAGAATTTATGATTGCAAACTGTTCCAGAACAAAAAAGTGGCAATAAATTCTTTTTTGTGACCCTACCCTCCAAGGGCATTGATTTCACCTCCTGCTGCTACTTTTGTTACAGCATAAAAACAATAGCTAAATCTGGATTCCACTGAGGGTCTTCAAATTATCAATATTTGCACCATGAAAATACAAGGGTGTTGCCAGGAAAGGCTATTTTTCTGTTACGATCTCCTAAAGATACTATTTACAGAACACTACACAGCAGATGAATGTTGGTTGACTTTATTTTATTTGTGTTTTAAATCTGATATTTGTAGGTTTAATTCATCCTTATAGATTAACGCCTTCTGATGCTCCAAACAGAGTGTTTTTCACCAAAAAGAAGAAAAAATGCCTTCTCTGACTATACTCCATGCCATAGTGGTTCATCTAAGCAAAGTTCTAGCATAGTGGATTGGGACTCATTTTAACACTTACTTTAGAAATTCTAGCATCCACAAATGCGAAGTGGGAATAATTGAAAGGTTGAGTGATTTCCAGGGCAGGTAAAATTGACAACAGCACCAAAGAGGTTACCTCTTCTTAACAGCCCTGAATCATAAGGTTTGGGGAATTGTACTTCACAAAACAACAAAAAAATAAATTTCATTCTCTTTCGTGCAATCTTCTCTTGGCCTCTTTAACATATTGATTAAACTCAAACTTCTATCTCCTGAAAATTTTAGGCAGAGAATTTTTACTGTAAACTCCTGTCATGAGAATTCAAATGAATTTTTATCAGTGACCATGTGAACTTTTGGGTCAGAGCTCCTTTCTGTTAGAGGAAATAATCAGTGAATGAGGTGTTCTCAAGCCTCTAGTGGTATTCAGAACAACACCCATGGCTTGAGAACCAAGTTCTTAATGGAACAGTGAGCTCATCTGAACTGAATGTCAGTCGTGACATGGCAGGTGCAGCAGACCCCTTCCAGGTGGGCTCTGGTCACCAGCCAAACTGTACCTATGCTAATCAATTTTTTTTTTTTTTTTTTGCTGTTGGTGTTTTTGTTTTTAATCTGCTGCATTAGAAAACCCTAGGAGAGAAGATCCAGGACACAATGGCAGGCCACAGTGGGTCGAGTACACGTGACCTGCTCTCTCCTGAAAGCGGAAGCCTGGTAAGGCAGCTGGAGGTCAGGATCAAAGAACTGAAAGGGTGGCTGAGAGATACAGAGCTTTTCATCTTCAATTCCTGTCTGAGACAAGAAAAGGAAGGAACAATGAATGCTGAGAAACAACTGCAATACTTTAAGGTAATAAAAAAACAATCAAAGTTGATAAAAAGCTTTCTTTATGGTAGGGATGAAATATTTATCAAGTACATAAAGTATTATACCCATGTATCTATGTATCACTGTGCACTTAAATGTTTCCTTGAATTTATAGACACCCTCCACATTTCTTATATGCCAGCGTCTGTGTGTTTATAAAGATGAACATTAAGCATATCAAATACACATTGTGAAGGGGAAATCTCTGCTGTTTGTGGGTTTTGTACAGTGCCTATTGCAGGAGGGCTTTGATAAATTAAAAGCAGACCAGCAGACACTCAAGACTACCAAGGACTTTGAAAGGCAGACCTACGTGTTCTATAAATAATGTGGCTAAAAATACTTCTATAAATTGATATGATAAAAGCATGTGATTTAATTGAAGAGTATTAATGCTAACAAAAGGAAATATAATTTTTACATATGAAAGAATTAGTTACTTATGGAAGGAAGAAATAAAGTAAAAGAGGTTCCTACATTAGAGGCGTTTTCCTCCATAGAAAAACGTCAACCTTAGCAACACAGCCGTGTGCCTATTTGTTGTATATACATGAAGAAGTGTTCCCTTTGTTTGTTCCCATGGTTTACACAGTATCTATTCAAAAGTAGCTTAAAATTCAAATGCTGGCTCTTACCGGCCACACTAGCCTGTACTACTTGAGCCCTCCCATAAATTCAGTGGTTATTTGGGCTCTGGCCCGTGTCAGCCTAAGGCTTTTGGGTTGCAAGCCTGAATTTGCTGGCTTGAGAGGTTTGAAAGAGGAGAAAGGGGGAAATCAAGAAGGAAAGAACTTCTTGAGACCAAGCAAGTGGTTTTTCTCAAAGCCTTCTATGACCAGGTTTTCTTAGTCTCATACCTTCTGCCCTGCCCTCTTCAAGCAGTCTACATATCAAAGAATGTAGGCACATGTAGCTCACCTTCCCTTGCCAGACAGGTAGGCTCCCCTTGCTCACCTGCGTAACCGAAGAGGAGGCGCGCCCTCTAGGGTAAGGGCACAGTATTTCTCAGTAAACCATCTGCACACACCTACGCTTTGCTTTTTAGTTGAACTCCTTGTCTGCCATTGCTGCTGCTGCTGCTGCTGCTTCAGTTGTGTCCAACTCTGTGCAACCCCATAGACGGCAGCCCAGCAAGCTGCCCTGTCCCTGGGATTCTCCAGGCAAGAACACTGGAGTGGCTTGCCATTTCCTTCTCCAATGCGTGAAAGTGAAGTTGTTCAGTTGTGTCTGACTCTTAGCGACCCCACGGACCACAGCCTACCAGGTTCCTCTGTCCATGGGATTTTCCAGTCAAGAGTACTGGAGTGGGTTGCCATTGCCTTCTCCGTGTCTGCCATTGAGTTGAAGTTAAAAGTCTCTTAACAAGGCAGATGGGTTTCACTCTCTAACATCTAATATCCAAAAGATTTGTATTTGACCTCCACTTGTTTAACTCTAAACCCCCATTTCAGGGAGATGGAGTTTTCACATATTTCCCTCTGTGTTATATGAACTTTACAGGTACCTTGCAAAGCATCCGGGTCATCAGTAGGCCAGATGTCGTGTAACATATTTTCTTTCTATTATGCCTATATTGTAGCTTTAGTGAACTGGTTAGTGGCCCCAGTTAGTTTTATGACCTTGGTCATATTTCTTGTATGATCCCTGGTGCCTCAGTTTCTTTATATATGAAATGGTATGCTGGTAATATGTGTATCACACAGTTATGAGCTCATATGTGTAAATCATTCTTTCTACTTTTTGTAATGATACATTCACAAAGGATAGAGATTTATTAATATTATAAGACCAAAGGTGGTAATAATAATTGGAAACAGTAACAGGAAGTCTGTTATTACAGTTATTTATATACCTGCCTACCTAGCCACTTGGCTCATGCATAGGTAACTGAAAGCCAGTTTTTTTCACATCCACTGTTATCATAAATGGAAGCATAAGCAGTTCTGCATTGATTTCACTGATGCTGCCAAATGACATTAGCTTTATGCTTTAGGTTTATATAGTGTCATCAATGTCGTTTTCAGCTAGGTCCTAGTAACAAATTTAAAAGAGATTAAGAGAGACAGAGATATGTCTCTCGGCTTCCAAATCATTAAACGGTTTCTAGGAGTTCCAGTCATTTGCTAACTAATACTTTCTGGCCACTAGGGCATATTCACTACACCTAATTCATTATTTACCATGTGTACCTTAATCCCTGAAAATCGTCGTAGAAGTTTTCTTTTAGAAGTACTAGAGATACTTTTTGCTGTTTTATTTTTTTCTTCAAAGATGATTTTTCTTTAGAGCATTTTTATGTTTTAAGTATCACTATTCATTAAACTACTTTTATGCCCCACTCTCACTTATTTAGCTATTTTTTAAAAAATATAGTTATTATTACATTACAGTTAATAATATAGTTATTAATAATAACTAATAAGTGATAATAACAACTGATAAATAATAACTGATATAGTTATTATTATTTTAAAATAATAAATAATATTTCCTCCTCTAAACAACGGATAGGGTCTTGATGGTAACATATAGCTCATCTTGTGTTTCTCCCAGCCCTTTTCCATCCCCTGCTACCCTTACCTAAGATATCATGATCCTGAATCCCATGTTCTTTATTTACTTGCTTTCCTCTGGTAGGAAAGAATATTTTTAATTTTAGTTACTTTTAATTTTATTAAAAGGTAATCATGCTGTATGCTATCTTGTAGGATTTCTTTTTCGCTTAACATTATAATGCCAAGATTCGTGCATCTCATGGAGTGTGGCTGTAATTCACTTACTTTGACATTGTGTGATACTCCATTGTATGTACATGTATCTCACTTAATGCTACCAGCAACATATGAGGTTGGTATTAGGATCCCGACTTTGCAAATGTGGAAACAGGCACATGGAGGTTAAGTTTTGTGTGTCTAATGCCACACTTGGTAGAATTTGGTTTTCAACCCAGAACTGTCTGACTCTTCTAAAGCCCATTCTTTGAATTGCTATGCAAAATTGATATTTATTGGTATTTACTAAATGCCTTCCCATGCCAGATAACTCAAAGGGAAGAGGAGGACAGAACTAAATGTGATTGTTTCTTGGTGGTAGTTTTATTTGTCACAGTCTTCAGCAATTTGGCCAGAATAGCAAATGGTTGTAGCTATTAATGATCTAGAGAGGTGAAAATATTTGTGATTTTGTTTTACATATTTGTACAGTATCAGTGTCAATTTCTTTGCCACATATCACTTTTAAAATGGAAGCTTTTAAAACTTTTTGAGATTATGGAGTTCTGATGATTTTCTTTTATGACCTGGAACTCTAGTCTCTTCTAAAGTTTTGACCTTGAGGAATTTGGTCAGATAAGCTAAGTGCATCTAACATTACAGTACTTTTTTTTTTTAAAGAAAGCTTTATGCGTATTTGTTGTAATAAATGTCTTTCCTAGCCAGAATTGTAAATATTTCTGAGCTGTTTGCTCTTTAGTGCTTAGTGTATAATTAGTTAAGTGTTCTGTATATTACCACATTCATTGGAAGAATGAAACCAAATGTTCGTAATATAATAATATTGTAATATAATGTTTATAACCTGTCAAAGTTATAATTGATAATAGGCATATGCAGAATATGAACTTTTTACTTACCCCAAATCCAAAAAAAGCTGATAACCTCTGCCTTCCTAAGTGATAAAACCACTTAGATAAGAGAATTATTAAAGAACCTTTGTGTGTCAGAAACTCTTTGCCACGTTCCGCCTCTTCTTGTGGGTTCCCAAATGTCTTCTGCTGTCATTGGTCACACAGAAGACAGGCTTTATCCACAGGGTTTAGCTTTATGATTCTCCATTCTCTAAAGTCCCAGGCTTTTAACAGAATGAATTTCTTTATGTGACACCCAGAGTAATGATAGATAGGCCACAGTGCACTGCCCAGGAGAACAAGGAAGGAGGGTGCTGCATATAAAAAGGGAAATCCGTTGCTTTGTAGACACAACGGTTTCCTTCTCAGAGCTTGGTCTGGGATGAGAGAAAGGATCAGGGTCTTACGGTTTCAGAAAAAGAAAAAAAGCAATTGTGGAATTTATCCTTTTCCTTTAAGGCAGTAATGTGATAAATGTGGGATTAGACATGAGGCAAAATTCTACCTAAGAAGGAGTCAGAGCCCTGGATAGAGACAGGAAGGTGTGAGCCTAGGGACGGAAAGGCAAAAACGGTTCAGGAGTGAACACACTGTGACAACAAAATGCAGAGAGCACATCAGAGATTTAATGAGGCCAGCTGGCAAAGGGCCCTTTAGAGCTGTGTGTGTGGCTTCAGTGCCGTTGGCTGAAAAGCATTGCTTTTTAACGGTAACCCTTCAGAGAGAGAGAGAGAGAGAGAGAGAAATTCCATAATCATATGTTCCTTGTACCCTGTAACGAAATTCATTATTCTAAAGACTCAAATTGGGAGAAATTATCCATTACCAGTTAAAGGAGGCTGCAGCACTGGACTGGGTCCAGAACCAGCCTAGGAAGGATAAGTTTAGACCAGCCAAGAGGCTCTGTCGCTGAGAAGAATGAGTGGAATAGATATGGTAACCGTCTCAATGACTGATGTCCCAAATTTGCTTACTAATTCAAATGACCAAGCACTTTTATGCATATTATTATATTTAAACCTTACCCTAACAATATAAGGGTAACTGTGAAAATTGTGATCACCTTCTTATGTGTGCTTTTATTTATTTTTATGAGTGAAGAACTTAAGATACAGAAAGTTAATGTGAATTCAGATAGCAGCCAGCAGTGAAGACAGAGCAAAAGCCATGGGCTTTAGGTTCAAATTTTAGTATCCTCCCATTCTGTCATTTGCTGACCCTTAAATACACTGAAACTTTGTTTTACATTAAATCAAGGGTTAGCAAACATTATCTGTAAAAAAGCAGATAATACAATCTCTGTTGCAGTTGTTCAACTCTCCTGTGCTGTGCTAGGTCAGTTCAGTGTGTCATATTCTCTGTGACCCTATGGACCACAGCCCACTAGGGTCCTCTTCCATAGGATTCTCTAGTCAAGAATACTGGAATGGGTTGCTGTGCCCTCCTCCAGGGGGTCTTCCCGACCCAAGGATCAAACCTGAGTGTGTTAGGCAGGCGGGTTCTTTACCACTTGTGCCACCAGGGAAGCCCATTCAACTCTGCTATTACAGTGTAAAAGCAGCCCCGGACAATATGTAAATGAATATATATGGTGTGTTCAATAAAACTAATTTACGAAACTGTTTACAAGAGCAGGTGGGGGGCCAGATTTGACCAGCAGACTTTAGTTTCCTGAGCCTGCTCTAGATTACAAAACTTACCAGAAACATGGTGGTGGGCACCATCTGCATGCTAGGACCGCAAGAGGAGGAGCAGAGCGTTCGTTTAGGGACTGTGACAGCGACAGCCAGTACTTACTGAATGCTCAGAGGAGGCGAGACACAGTTCCTAGTTTTTTCCATTCACTTATTTAACACTCATCACAGTCTTGAGACAGTTGGTTTATTATCCCCTATTTATGGATGAGAAAACTGAGGCAGGGAAAACTGATGTTAGTCAGGGATAGAGCCAATAAGCCAATAGTCAGACCTAGAAAGGTTGTTCCTGAATCTGCTACTACTTTGTAGACTCGTTAGTCCTTGGGTCAAAGAACTATTTCCACAAGAGAAAAACACATTAATCTGTAGCTTACTCTGTCGTTCCTTCCATTTCTGATTACTTGGATAGCCATCTATAGGATTTTGGGTTGTAACCCTGTCAAGGGTTATAACCCCTGGCTATAACCTGAAAACAACTCCCATAAAGCGGAGGGCAGGAAAAGACAAAAGAAAGAAGCTGACCACTCCAGATTGGTAGTTGGCAATTTTAATAAGAAAGGAAGCTTAGGAGGCTTGTCATGCGCAGCCATGAGACAAGTAGATTTCCATACCTGCCAGAATCTTAAAGGTTTATACAGAGGCTTGACCTGAGTTCAGTCATATATGGAGTCCATTTAGTCTTATCACCACACTCATCTCAAGGCCTTGTCCTTGGGACAGCTTCTAAGAGGGACAGGTGTGCAGATGAGGAGTCCGGTTGCCTAGGTTCAGCTTGAAGGTCAAATTGATAGTCACACGAGTCAGTGTTTTAAATTTTGGAAATTCAAATGTTTAGAGTAGGGTTTTTAACAGAATTTCAGATTAACTATGAAGCTTGCAGCATTACTAAGTATTTAGCTGAAAAGGGATATCACTGATGTAGTTTTACAAAGAAGATAAATAGAAGAGCTAAACAAGGTTCATATGGTTTAAGAAGTATTTTCCCAAATCTCACTCTGTAATTTCCAGAAATAAAAATAGAACCAATCTAGCCAAGAGGTTTAGAGGGAATTTCCCATGTCCACTACAATCAATCTAAAATGGCACCACAAATAATCACACTTCCTGTGTCCTTCAAAACTCTCAATATTAAGGAGGTAAGGTTGAGGGACAGAAGAGAATATGCTGGAATTTTGAGATGTAAGAAAGGAGGCCATGCTCCCTATAGGATCATCTCTGCTGCTGTGTGCTAGGGCCATTCATTACAAACTTGGTAATGATGCTGTTGGCAAAGCTGCAAACAAAGAATTACAGTAATTGAATCTGGCTGTAACAAAAGCTTGTAAAATGCCTTCAAAATCAACAGACCTCAGACAGGATTTAATCCTTTCTATGTGTCTTAAATACTTTTTTTTTAAAAGCTATTATATTAACCATATATGTTCATAAAAAAAATACTGAAATCAGCTTTTATCAGATGTTTTTCCCCACTGTATATATAAAAAAATCCATCATCTAACACTTCTTTGGAAGTAATTTTAAGTAATTGGATACAATCCAGAATTGCCTTGTAAAGAGAAAAACATTGGCTAGATTAAGGTTGAAGTTCAAAGATAGATTAAATAAATGTTATTCACACTAACCATTGGGGTAGTGGGAAGACCCACAGGAAATTTTTATAGGCAATCCCAGTGTAAGCCTTCTAAAGTAAAGAAAATGGAGTAACTAAGGCCTAATTCATTCTGAGTATACTTTTTCTAGAAGACACTGAATGGTTCCTGAGGTGGGGCATTTTGCCTCTGATGCAGAGAGGTAGTTATGTACTCATTTCATATGTGTCATTTGTATTATTGCTTTCAGATATGACTCAGACGGTAAAGAGTCTGTCTGCAGTGTGGGACACCTGGATTCTATCCCTGGGTTGGGAAGATTCCCTGGAGAAGGGAATGGCAACCCACTCCAGTATTCTTGACTGGGAAATCCCATGGACAGAGGAGCCTGGCGTCCATAAGGTTGCAAAGAGTCGGACATGACTGAGTGACTAACACACACAAAGGCTGAGATGGTAATCTAGAAAGATGACAGATATGTCACCTGTCCTTACTTTATTGCTGCCTAGAAAACCACAAATATCTGTCTTTAAGCTCTGAAACCACAGTGGTGAATATTTCTGTTCTTACTTGATTTCTTCAGTTCAGTTCAGTTGCTAAGTCATGTCCGACTCTTTGCGACCCTACGAACCACAGCATGCCAGGCCTCCCTATCCATTACCAACTCCCAGAGTTTACCCAAACCCATATCCATCGAGTTGGTGATGCCATCCAACCATCTCATCCTCTGTCTTCCCCTTCTCCTCCTGCCCTCAATCTTTCCCAGCATCAGGGTCTTTTCCAATGAGTCAGCTCTTCACATCAGGTGGCCAAAGTATTGGAGTTTCAGCTTCAACATCAGTCCTTCCAATGAATACCCAGGACTGATCTCCTTTAGGGTGGACTGGTTGGATCTTCTTGCAGTCCAAGGGACTCTCAAGAGTCTTTTCCAACACCACAATTCAAAAGCATCACTTCTTCAGTGCTCAGCTTTCTTTATAGTCCAACTCACATCCGAAACGACCACTGAAAAAACCATAGCCTTGACTAGACAGACCTTTGTTGGCAAAGTAATGTCTCTGCTTTTTTTTTTTTTTATTTTATTTTTTTTAATTATTGTTTTAGCCATACATTGTTATGATATCACCATGGGTTTACATATGCTTCCCCTCCGGGTCCCCCCTCCCTCCTCCCTCCCCCCCGGGAAATCTCGCTGCACCAGTCCCGAGCATCAATCCTGGGCTGGCGATTGATTAGACACATGACAATTAACATGCTTCAATGCCCTTCTCCCAACTCATCCCACCCTTACCCTCATCCACAAAGTCCACAAGTCTATTCTATACATCTGCGTTCCTTTTGTTGTCTCCCATGTTGGGTTCTCATTACTGTCTTTCTAAATTCCATATATATGTGTTAATATACTGTATTGTTGTTTTTTGATACACTGTCTAGGCTGGCCATAACTTTCCTTCCAAGGAGTAAGCGTCTTTTAATTTCATGGCTACAGTCACCATCTGCAGTGATTTTGGAGCCTCCCAGAATAAAGTCAGCCCCTGTTTCCACTGTTTCTCCATCTATTTGCCATGAAGTGATGGGAGTGGATGCCATGATCTTAGTTTTGTGAATGTTGAGCTTTACGCCAACTTTTTCACTCTCCTCTTTCACTTTCATTGAGAGGCTCTTTAGTGCTTCTTCACTTTCTGCCATAACAGTGGTGTTATCTGCATATCTGAGGTTATTGATATTTCTCCCGGCAATCTTGATTCCAGCCTGTGCTTCGTCCAGCCCAGCATTTCTCATGATGTACTCTGCATCTAAGTTTAATAAGCGCAGTGACAATATACAGCCTTGACGTTACTTAAATATTATTTTAATTGTTAATAAATTCAAATTAGGAAGAAACTGGGCATACACAATTGTAGAATTGCCCTTCATGTAGATAAGGTTGAAGCAGTGAATTTGATCCACTGCAGTGTAGAAGCCTAAATGTATGGGTTCAAGATGCTTGAGTTTATCTTGTTTCTACCTATTTCTAATCCATGATTTTTCTTAAAGCCTCAGGTTTCTTATCTTTAAAATAGGCATAGTAATAACACCAAACCTCATAGAGTGGCTATGGGTATTAAATGATATATACGGAAGTTCTTTAAAATAGAGGCTGCCTGATGGGAACTCAATACATATTAGCTATCAATATTATAATTACTATAGCATAAACTTGTCCTTCTTAAAAGGCATTTATTTTAAAACAGTATATATATATATATATATATATATATATATATATATATATATACAGTAGATAGCATAAATGGTAAATAGTAAATGGAGACATTTCCATGGGTTTCAGTTACTTCAGAATTAGTTGTATGATCTTTAGGAACTGAATTATCTATTAGTTGCATTGTTTACCTATTACTGTGTAGGTAAGAAAGGTCACAAGAAAGTTGTTTTCCTCTCAAGACTAGGGAAAAATAAAGGAGATAGTCTGCAGACCTCCTAAGTTTGTGCTCTGACCTCCACCTTGGGCTACTTTACAGATTTTGTGCAAGGTAATGATTCTTGGAGGGCATTTTCTTCTCTACTTTATGTCTCCCTGACTTTCTTTTGTAAATACCCCTTTATAGCTTCATCATATTTCTCACAGATTATTGGTCTACATATACATACATACCCCCACATACACAATTAGACTTTCATTTAAGGAAACAAACAAAACTTTTTTTTTCCAGTGTTCATGTTGAATTGTCAATTATCCTTCTGTAATTTTTCCATATCATTCTTTTATAATTTAACTAATCAACGGTATTTATTGAATATCCTCACTAGGTACTGTTAGTTGGCAGTATTGCGATCTAGGATTTTCAACTGTGTAATCTCAGCAACTAATTTCTCTTCTCTTTGCCTAATATTCTTTATTTGTAAATTTGGGCTCTTGAATGAAAAAAATTCTCTTCAACTGTGTAGCATTCTGTGATTCTGCCCTAGCCATCTTTTTTCTGTCATTAAATGTATTCAATTGCATGTGCCATTTAATTCCTCTAAACAATACTTTGGCTTTGACACAAAATTACTGGTATATAATTAAGTTTATATACCAGGATTCTTGTTTGTATCATTGAAAATGCTACCTCAGAAGGGCAAAAGCGTCTTTTGAACCCAAGTTGCAGTGTTGTTACCTTTGGCACCATGGTTGTTTTCTCTTCATACCCATTTCCTTTCTAATATCATAGTGTCTTTATAATTTGAATAGAGATACTGAATAAAATGTACAGGTAAACATCTTCCTAGTTATGAATTTCAGTCAGGATGCTGGCATAGGTAACATGTTTTGTTTCATAAGAACTTGGTTGATTTAAAAGTAGAAAGAAATATGTCAGTGAAGTACTGGTACAGCTAGTATTATTAATATAATTATATTTGTTCTCAATAATTTTCTTTTGGCATTTGCATTTATTTTATAAGAATATGAAAAATATTTCGGAATTAATTCTCTACACAATTTTTTTTTTGCTCAACCTCAATTTTTTTATCCCATAGTTTTTTATTGAAAAAAATTATTCTTAGTACTGACTATTGGATTGTCTTCTAATAATTTTTATAGAAAAAGTACATTCTTGGTATATTCCCCAAACCATTGCATGTCTGAAAATGTATTTTTCTTGACCTCACATACAAACAATAGCTTGGCTGAATTAAAAATTTTGTTATGAGTTGTGTAATCTTTTGCTAATCAAAACTGCTAATGATTGTTTTGGCATTTGTGGTGGTAAAGATGACGTCTAATTTTCATGGCCACATAGTAACTTTGTTTTTCACTTGTGTGTGATAGAGTGTTACTCTCTTCATTTCTTCTTCTGAGAGCTTGGTGAGTCCTACTTGATTTTGAAAAGTTAAATTCTACTTTAGATCAGGAAAGTTTTCCTACTATTTGATTATCATTGTTTCTTATATATTTGGTGGTTTCCCTTGTAGCTCAGCTGGTAAAGAATGCGCCTCCAATGTGGGAGACCTGGGTTTGATCTCTGGATTGGGAAGATCCCTGGAGAAGGGAAAGGCTTATCCACTCCAGTATTCTGGCCTGGAGAATTCCATGAACTGTGTAGTCCACGGGACCGTAAAGAGTTGGACACTCACTTTCACTTTCACTTTGGTGGTTTAGTCGCTTTGTCATGTCCAGCTCTTGGTGACTCCATAGACCATAGCCCATCAGGCTCCTCTGTCCATGGGATATACCAGGCAAGAATACTGGAATGGGTTGCCATTTCCTTCTCCAGGGGATCTTCCTGACCCAGGGATTGAACCCAGGTTTCCTGCGTCATGGGCAGATTCTTAACCAACTGAGCCACCAGGGAAGCTTTATATGTTTAGTTCCCTCCTCTTCATCACAGGATGGTATTGAAGGTCATTTGGCTAGCTCAACCTCCTTTTTCCAAAGAGGAGAAAACCAAGTCTCTGATAAATTAAATCATTCACCCAAGACCACACAACCAGAGCCAGATGGCAGCCCATATCCCCTAAATCCTAATCCAGGCCATAGTCGAATAATACCAAATGGATGATTTTATGAGTCATCACTGATGCCTTTGTAATTTTCACATCTTAATTTTTCCTCTATAAAATTAACAGAGTAAACCTATCTCATTCAATGAATAGAAATTAAAAATGATCATCACAACGAACATTGTGATTGGCAGGAAATGTAGAAACACTAAAACATGAAGTACTGTTTTAAACAGTATTACAAATAAGTATGACAACAAACCAAGGCTATTCTGGGGTTGGAACTCAGAGACTAACCATCTTGACCTGCAACATCTTCTCATTTCCAAAGGCTTTACTCTCAGGAGTTCAACTCAGTATAGAGTTTGCTATCATTTTTTCCCTTATGTTTGTGTTTTACCTCCATATGAGGAGCTTAAGGAGCGTTACACACATTAACTCATTAATCCTCCCCAAACCTAAGATAGAGTGGAAGCATAAATCATTATTCCTAGCTGGCAAAAAGATTGCCTAACATCTCTTTTAATTTTGCTGATACTCCAAATTGTTGATTAAATCCTGACTTATACCCTATACATTTAAAATATAATATTTTCTTCCCCAAGGATACTTTTCTGTCTTTTTCAGTTTAATGTCATCAAGGTAAGTAAAACCAGGTAGATAGGTTTCCTCCTATTATCCTATGCTGGCTCCTCCTTGTTCTATGCTCTCCTCATTTTCTAAAAAATGTCCCTCTTTATTGCTGCTCAGTCATGACAGGAGAAATGTCCTTTAGAGCCTAGAGAGATGTTTGAAAACCAGTTCACCTCTTTATCTGTCAGCCAAGACTACCAGCAAGAGAACCAATAGATCCATTCAACTATGTCATCCTAACTGTCTATAATATAAACTCTGGTATAATAGACTTAACAGTTTTACAAAAGCAACACTGAAAGTTAAATTTACAGTCTTGTGTACTTTGCTTAGGCGTGTGGTTCTCACTATGAAGATATTTGGTGTTAAGACTTTGAAGATGTTAGAACATGACCAAGACATGAGAAGAACCTTAAGACCAAGTAAGGATGATCTGTGCAAATGCAACAACCCATTTGTCCCGTTAAAGTCACTGCCCACAGCGCAGACCAGTGGAGAGGCAAATGAGTAAGAACGATACAGACAAAGTGAAACTAATACTCTGTCATCCCAGAAGTTCATCAGCAAAGATGAGAGTCCTCTTGTAACTGAATTGAGATATTCAATGTTTTATTATTTTTTAAAGGACCACCATAGGAAATTTTTCCTGTCTCAGAACAAAGTTATATAATAATCAGATATTAGAAGATGGTAAACAGTAAAGGATCATTGCATTTTAGAGATGGGGTATTGAGGGCACATAAAAGTTCTATCATTTACTCGAGATCACATAACTAGTTATTGTATGAGAAGACTGTAAGTTGTTTCTTTCCCCCCTCAGTCCAAGTTGCCTCTCAGATGTTCCACTAAAACACATTTATGCTTAGATCACTTGTGTTCTACACAGCTGACAGATGAAGGAGATTCATGAGAAAACTATCCCCCAGTGTATTTAATCTTGTTTGCGGGAGCAAGCTGGAGAAGGATGTGGTGGCTTTTCTCAGAAAAAGAAAACATATTCTTCTAAAAGGAAAATTAGCTTTGTTCAAGAAACTGCTCTCAAAAATTTCTCCTGGACCCCTGCTTTGTTTGAGCTATGGGAGTGTTTAAAGAATGAAGTTCTTATTACATTTCCTTCCCATAAGGTTGTGGAATATTGCTTTGAGCTAAGTAATCATTATAGCAATTTACCAGTTGGCTAATATTTAGTCAGCATCTCTCTACTACTTCATATAACAGTTGAAGAGTGTTTTGCCATTATATATTAGTTAAACTTCTAAACGACCCTGAGAGTGTGGTTAGTATTACTGCACATCTGGGAATACTGAAAGCCGGTGAAAAAAAAGTTGAGTTGCCCTGGGCTTCCTCCACAAACGCAAAGGAAAGAGCTAAGAAGCAAATTCCCAATGGTCCAAACCCATAGGAAAGCATCATATTTATTTTAGGTGCTATGAAAATAAAATCAGAAATATGAAGTTTATAGAGCTGGCTATACCTCAGCCTCTTCCAGGTCAGGAAAGTATAAATGAAAAAAACAGAAAGGTCTTTCTAATGTTGACTTTTGTCCCTAGTATCATTTTCCTCTTTTTTTGTGGTGTTATTCCCCATAGCCTAACTTTCTTCCTGCAGTCTTGTTGGGTCCCTAGAGTTCTCGAATTCATTTACTTCCCATCTATAGGATTCTTGAATAGCAGTAATACTTCCCTAAGATATCAGTTCCTAGCTGTTATACTTCAAGTGAGCTTTGTGATGAGTTCCAGGAGTGGCTTCATAGGAAATACAAGTAAGTTAGCTAGAGATAAGTCTGAAAAAATAGTATTTGGTGGAGAAGACAGGTGAGGAATAGTCAACTGTGTATGGATAAGAGCATTAGAAAAATATCACACAGCAGAGTTGACTGATTTGTGAAATTAATTAGTCCAATGATCTGTCTTCTCTATGTTCCACATTATCCCTGGGAATTCCGTATGTGTCATCATTGCTCCTATGTTCTCTGGCTTTCCTTCTGAATGGTACTTTATTCTCCAGGTGTGGTTTTTATGATGATTCTTCTTTCACCTGAACTCACAGATGAGTTCAGATAGTTGGGATCCACAAATAACCCAGAGAAGAAAATCACTTTCATCTGTTCTTCAGAATTACTTTAAAATACTTCCCATGGAATCAGTAATAGATAAAAAGCACAGTGGGCATTGTAAAAAGATTTCAAAATTTAATAATGTAAAAATAAATGGCAATTAATGCCTTATCTACTTATGAAAAGAGTGACTGTAGGATTTTCAGAAAAGGTATTTATAGTATAATGGCCAAGTTGCATTTATATCCAGCACCCCTTCCCTTTTATTGCTTAAAGTTACCTTTCTATAATTGCAAACTAGTTTAGCATCTTAACAATAATGGACATGTTTTTAGCAGATTATTGCCAAAAGTGCATTCTTTATTCCAGAGAGACTCTGTAATAGATACCAGCATTTTAGTAATGACACAAGCAATCCGTAAGCTATTATAGTTTTCTTTAGAGTAACTTAATCTTCACAATGTGCTGTATGTCTGGAATTTTAATAGTATTTTTAATTTAGAAAAGGAAGTATACAACATATTACTAATTACATGTGAATATGAACTAAGCACATGACCACTGAGCTTGATTCTTAAAAGCAAACATATTTAAAAGTACTTAACACAGTGTAGGGTAAGTCACAAAGAAATTAAAGAATGCCACACAGGGCTAGCAACAGCTTTCATGGAATAATACAGAGTCTTTTTATTTAGAATGCTTATTAAGTTTGGTCCACCATTAAAAAGTAGCTAAGAGGAATAGAAATACTCCTTTCCAAATAGAATTAATATTTTTCAAACAGATGAAGGTATAAAACATTAAAACATAAATATGAGTGTGTTGAAAGAGTGGTTTTTCCTTTGATGACACCATTCATCAAAGAGTGTCTAAGAATTTTTAGTAGTAATAGTCATGATGGTCCTTAATGATTCATGTTGATTGGTGAGGATTCTAGATTACAAGAACAAGATCTTTTTCTAGGTCAAAGGTTAGGCTAATTAGGCCGTGGCTGTAAAGATAGCATTTCACTTATCTGCAGCCTAGATGAACAGAGGGGAGATGATTTTTCTTACAAATGAAAGTGTTCACTGAAAATACTTTGATTTTAAATGGCTAAAAGAAATCATTTAGCGTTAGAATCTAGACTTATACTGTCATGTAGGATTTTAAAACTATTTTGGCACACATCCCAGACCCTCTTCAAGAAGCCGATAGAGAGGTGCTTGGTGAATCCATTCAGGGGGCTTTAATGCTATTTTTAAAATCTAGCTTTTACATTAAATAAACCAGTTTGTTATTTTGCAAGAAGTTATAATCTACTTAAAACTGTCATTCTCTGTTTCTGACTTGCAATTAGGTGGTATTTCCAAAATGTCAGACTTAGATTCTGCTTCTACCGTCATCATAATAAAATGTGACAGCCAAGATATTATATCAATACCTTTTCCATAATTAGCAATAAGGACCCTGCCAAGGGTTAACTAGAAAAGTTTCACAAATGTTTTGCTGTAAATGGTCCTGAAGGCAGTATTATGCTTTTAAAATCTGCTAATGTAGCAAAGACGCATGACAACCAGGAGACAAATCTATGAGTAAAACTGTTTGGAGAGAATAGTTTTGTAGTGTATGATGTATGGTATGTAAATGAGCTTATTAGGACTCTCATCTATTTTATTATTGGTGACCAATTTAATAGAGGCATTTAAAAAACAATATTTCTGCCTGACTCCTAGAAATGAAGAAGATACATTGATATAATTGAGAGCAAATAATTGCATGTCGTGCCATTTAATCATGTCATTTTTCAATTGCTATTTTTTGCACTTCACTGCATGCTTATAGAATATTTAGCTTCAATATAGATCAAGTCCCAGAGTTTGCAACTGAGCTGAGTTCCTGTATTGGCTGATGTCTTTTAAGTTTGAAATCAGTTAAAATATGCAGATGTCTTTTGTCCATGTTTTCTTTAAAATATTCAAGTCATCATTCATACCTCACTTGGGGTGTTTTAATTTTTTTTCTGTTTTGAAGAATTACTCTTTTTCAATTCTAGGTTGGAAATTCTTATTTGCAGCATACATTATACAGTAGGTATAGTTAAGCACATAATTGTCTCAAGAATGGAGCTGTCAGGACCAAAATATCTCCTGACCCCTTGCTGGAAACTTTGCTAATCATTTGCCTAATGAATGTTTCTCACTTTTGTTAAATCTCTTCTTTATTATTTGTATAATTTACATCTTTCTCAGAAAAGAGATTAGTTCCCACTGTCTGCTAAAATATGAGGTTCTTGAGGGCAGAATGTTTTGACTGTTTTGTTCACTGATGTATCTCAACCACTGAGAACAGTGCCCATTATAACATGTGTTTATTAAATACTTGTTCAGTGAATTAATTAGTATTTTTCCACCTCAGCTATCTTAACTTCCCGCGGCTTAAGAATTACATAGTTTACTAATTCTTTCTGTATTTGCAGGGTTGGTAATAGGTATAAGATAAATTATATGAATCAAGTTGTTGGCCCTCTCATCAACAGTAAGTTTGTGGCTACGACCACTTCTGATTAGGACTCAGGGGCGGAGATGGTCTGAAAATGTCAAAATTCTGCAAGCTTCTTCAGCTGTTTTATGAAAGGCAATGTGGCATAGTTTCATGGATTGGCTCTTGATTCAGGTTGCATGGGTTAAAATCCTTTGCTACTTATTAACCGTGTCATCACTGGCCAGATACTTAACCTCTTCATGTCTCCATCATCTCATTTGTAAAATAGGTAGATGACAGTAATGTATGTCTCAGACCCTCTTCAAGAAGCCGATATCATTCATGTGACCTCAGAGTGCTATTTTGAGAATTAAATGAGTTGATACATATGAAATACTTAAGAAAATGCATAGCATACAAAAATAAAAAAGATTTGTCATTAGTACTGGAGATTAGTGAAAAATAACTAAGAAAATACTAAGAGGAGAACTCTAGCAATTATCTACTTTAGCTGGTAATGATCTTTCTCATCTTCAAAGTCAGGGCCCATAATTTAGTATGTATATCAACTCCATGTTACTTTTGGGTCACAGCCTCACTATTCACAAGGTACATTTACCTCATTTACCTCATTTAAAAACCTGCAATAACTTGATGGGTTAGGTCTTATCAAAAACCTTGTGTTGCATTGGTATCTCTTATTGTGAGTAGCCAAGAGTCTTCTTTTTACAACCAGTTTACAAGCCCTTAAGATCAGGTACCACGTCATACTACTGGCCTCTGATCCACCAGTACCAATCCTGTAATGAAAAGTATGGTGTTTGGCACATGACACCCAATAAATGTTTATTGCTACAAGAAGTATCATTCATGTGATCTTTCTCAACCTTGCCTCCAAATGATGATTCCAAAGCAACAAGCCAAAAGTGTCTTGGAGAATTATAGAGGTACCATCATAGCCTCTCATTTTCCCCATCTACTATACATTCTTCTCACACGTTGGCTATAGGCATTAACGTTATGGGATGCCTTGTACCTGCCAAATAGTCATCAAGGTTGTGATTACTATGTAAACTCTCTCAGAACAAAGCTTCTATTTAATTTAGCACAATGCCAAACATGTTCGTCATTAGTTGGTAAATTACTTACTTGACAAAATAACCAAAAGGTATAAAATCCCCAAATAGAGTATTCAAACAATCAGCATTCTTAATTATATTAAAATTCTGGAGATCATCAAACAAATATGAATAATATAAAATTATCACTGGCTGAAAAGATATATTCATTGATTGATTCATTAATTTTTTTAACCATTCAATAACAATTTTAAAAAATTGATTTATTATTTTAATTAATAAAACTAAACCAACATCACATTTGGCTCCATAATATGAGTAGTTTCAGCTATCAGCTAAACTCATAGAGCAGGTCAGGAGAGGAGAAAACCCCCAGATAAACCAAATCACCCCATTGTATCACCATTAGTGGATTGAAAATCATATTGCTAGTTTGTAAGTGTAAAACAAATATCTACAGTGACAGCTCTCTTGTAACATGTCCAAGAAGATATGTTTAAAGGGTTGGTAAATTGTAAAGGAAAAAACAACTTAGGAATTTTGATTTTTGCTTTTATGTACTTCTCAACTTTTATAGCAAATCGACTTTTAAAGTAACATGAAGAAACTGAGTAGAAATGTAAAATAAGCAAATAAAGTAGGTCATTAAAGACTTAAAAGTAGCACACCAAACTATGTTCCAACAGATTCTGAAGTGATACTAAGACAATGACCTCCATACTAACAAAGGTAGCTTTTTAGGAAAAAAATGACTAAAGATTACCAAATAATAATGATAACTAAATACAAAAGTGTTTGAAATCTTTTTCTCTTAGTGAAAAAATATTTCACTGATCTATAAGTGAAATAGACAAATATATGTATTTGTTTTTCTCTTTCTGACTTATTTCACTT
The DNA here is from genome assembly GCA_007570785.1 of Antilocapra americana. Classification (NCBI taxonomy): domain Eukaryota; kingdom Metazoa; phylum Chordata; class Mammalia; order Artiodactyla; family Antilocapridae; genus Antilocapra; species Antilocapra americana. Next base: position 4,673,294 of record ML661902.1, read on the forward strand.
AGTATGATAATCTCTGGTTGCATCCATGTTACTGCAAATGGCATTATTTCATTCTTTTTTATGACTTAATAATATTCCACTATAGATATATACCACATCATTTTGTCCATTCATTTGTCAATGGACATTTAGATTGTTTCCATGTCTTGGCTATTGTGAGTAGAACCTAGGGCTTCTCTGGTGGCTCATTGATAAAGAATCCACTTACAATGCAGGAGAACAGGAGATGTGAGTTCAATCCCAGGGTCAGGAAGATCCCCTAGGGACGGGAATGGCAACCCACTCCCATATTCTTGCCTAGAGAATCCCATCGACAAGAGACTGGCGAGCTATATAGTCCATAGGATCGCGAAGAGTTGGACACGACTGAAGTGACTTAGTATGCATGCATGCATGAACCTAGGGATGCATGTATCCTTTTAGATTAGAGTTTGTCTGCATATATGCCCAGGAGTGGTATTTTTGGATCATATGTTAATTCTATTTTTAGTTTTTTGGTGAACCTCCACACTATTTCCCACAGTTCCTGCACCAGGTTACATTCCCACCAATGATGTAGGAGGGTTCCCTTTTCTCCATATCTTCTCCAGAATTTATTTTTTAACTTTTTATATTGGAGTATAGTTGATTAACAGTGTTATGCTAGTTTCAGGTGTACAGCAAAAAGACTTACAGACTTAGAGAACAAACTTATGGTTACTAGGAAAGAAGGATGGGAGGAAGGGATAATTAAGGAGTTTGGGACTGACATGTACACACTGCAATATTTAGAGTGGATAACCAACATGGGCTTACTATATAACACAGGGAACTTGGCTCAATATTATCTAACAACCTAAATGGGAGAAAGTTTGAAAAAGAATAGAGATATGTTTATGTATAACAAAACCTTCCAGGTTTTTCTGTTCTTTACTTCCTTTTCCAGGGGCTTCATTCTCTCTTTTCTCCAACACTCCTGGTACTCTTAGTGTCCCAGACTACTTGCTATTGGACCTTCTGTCCTTGTAACCTCAACCACCCAACTGCGACAGTCTGGCTCACATCGTTTCCCTGATTTCACGGCTCCTCTGATAGCAGCCTGCACAAACTTCTGTTAGCACTTACCTCTCTGTATCATTCTTGGTAACACACTTGCTTGTTTAGTCCATTTCCAGCGGACTTTCGGCTCTTGAGAGTGGGAGCAGTAACTTGCTCTTTTTCGAAACCCCCATGCCTGAAATAGTGCCTAGCAGACGCAAGGTACAATACACACTTGAGGAGGTCTGGAGGCAGGGATGAGTTCGTCTTGTTTCTGAGACTTACTTAGATTACTTAGCTTGGGTTTCTGTTTAAAAGTGCTTTTCTCTAAAAATATAAACCAAAAATAGCTATAATAATCATTTTGTTCCTATGTGGTTATATTTAACATTTCTCTATGCATAGTTTATCATAGAAATAATGTGAGTTCTACTGATTCTAAGAAACATTGCCAGCAAATGCATTGATTTTATTTAGTATGTGTTTGTGATTATAGATAAATATGTATATTTTAATGATTGTCATGGAAACACATTTGTGTAAAAGAATGTTATTTTATCAATTATATCTCTTAGATATAAAAAAGTACTGAAAAATATGTTTCCATGTAAAATTCTCAGTGTTCCTCTCCTCTTTAAAGTAGTGTTATTCCTGAAGTGTGCATACAGGTTAAATTATTAATCTAGAATATACACTGAGTTCTTTGGATATTGAAATTTTTTAAATTTGCAGAATTATGGAGACATAAAAATCTGATATTGAGTGTCAATAATTTTTAAAAACACCTAACACATGGTTAAAAACCCATCAACTGACTGGGGTTCAGATGTGGAATGAGAATCATCTGGATACTTAAATACTGAATGCATTCTAGATTCATATTAAAAGTTATGGCTAATCTTTATGAAAATTTCCCCTAACCATCTCACATGTCCTGTTTCAGAACTTTGAAAACACCTGTGAGATGAATAAAGCCCGTTTGGGCTGCTTTGTAAATATCATCTGATGTGGCTGTGCTGACTAACACCACATATACCTTTATTGCCATCCCTGGCAAATTCTCATTCAGCTAAGAAACATCAGGACTCTTTGTTGGCTGGAGAAATACAGTTATTATTTTAGGTAACTTAAAAGAGAGTTTTGCAAGATCCAGTTTGGCAGCATGGAACATCTCTTTTGATTTTCTAGCCGCGCCCCCCACCTTTTAACAAGTTAATGACAAACACAAACAAAAAGCAAAATCTTCTGTATATATATGTATTCATAGAACTCTTTTGAAGCAATCTCAGTTGGCTATATTATTATGTCATCTTGAAGTGTTGAACTTTGGGCAAAAAACTGACAAATATTAAGTGGATTTAATAGTTTGACTTGCTCAACAGTTGTTCTAGAGCAAGAGAGCAAATTGAAGGGTATGTGTGTGTGTGAGAGAGAGAGAGAGTGAAATAGAGAGAAAGAGAGAAAGAGAAAGCATGTAGAAGAGAAAGTCAACAGAATTGGAGGAGGAGATGGAAACAATGCCTGTTGCTTTGGTAGACTCTTTAAGTTTTATCTTCGATTGTGTAGGAGTTTCTCTCCATTCAGCATTGAACTAATGAATAGTGTCACTAAAGAAATTTGTCAGACCTGGTGGTTCTATCAGGAGTTATATAAGGAAAATAGTAATGAACCCTAGGAAAATAAATAAGGCTAAGTTCAAGAAACATAACTGAAAATGCTGTACTGGTATAAATTGAATAATAAAATTCCTAGTCATATTTTGCTATAATAGAGGTGTGGGAATTTTTCATTCTCCTTATTTAAAATTCAGAAATATTAAAGGTACAGGGTTCTCTCATTACAGAAATAATAGAATTCCAGCTATTACTGAGTTAGGGTCGTTTAAATGGCTATAGCATGTACTATATCAATAAATGGAACATCTGTATGAAACGTCCACCTGCTGATCTACTACCACTCTGTGCACATTTCAGTGAACCGCACTTAATCATTTTAAGACTTCTTCTAATGAAGCCTTATCTAGATTAACATTTTAAGCAGAAATACTTTCCGGCATTAAAACTCTAGCACTAAATTAAATTGCATTGTCTTGTTTACCCTTGTTGATTAATAAGCAATCTGTTAACTGTTAGAACAGTCCAATTGTAGCAGTAGAGAGAGATTAGTAATTCAGTGATGTTTGTGGATATAATCATCATTTCTCCTGAAGGCTTTGAATTAGAATATCACTTACACACTATCCGTAGGCAAAGAAAAGATACAATATTTTAAGACATGTGTGCCCACTATTTTGCTTGAATCATTCAGCTTAGGGTCACTGCAGCAATATAAATGTTTCTGGGGGCAAAATGTTATTTTGATGCATGCATATCCTTCTTAAATAGTGTGAATGTCTATTAAGAGAAACACAGCAACTAACAAATAATACAGTAATCATCCTGTATCCTAATTTCTGTTTTCAAAACATTATTGCTTTGTTAATCAAGTTTCGGAAGAGAAATGTTGCTTACCATATTTTTTCAAATAGCTGTTATATATCAATTTTTTTGCAATCTTATTTAACTTATTTCCAATCAGTAGAAAAGTAAACTTTTGGCTGCAGAGAATCTAGGAGAAAATTTGGAAATCTCCTATTTTCTTTTGGAGGACTTTTCTGTCCTTTGTGTTTTCTATGACCTTGAAGCAAAGCATGGCAATCTGTTTGGCATTCATATGACCTAAATGATTTATTTCATTAAGTTAATCACCTAGATATCAAAGAGGGACCCAACATTTTAGATGTAGAAAGAAGTTTAAAAAAGGTAGGGAGAGGAGGAGAAGAATGAGATGAAGCAAAAATCGCTTAGGTAGAAGATATGCAGTCCAAAAGTATTTCCAGAGGCCTTCTTGTCCCATTTATTCATGATTGAGCATATCCCTACAATTTAAAATTATGGTGGAAGAGGATGTTGTATGTTTAAGGGAACTCTGTCCTGTAAATGCTCATGGATTGGTCCCTCTTTGCATTACAGTCCCTCTGTCGTGAAATCAAGCAGCGACGTCGCGGAGTGGCCTCCATCCTGCGTTTATGCCAACATCTTCTGGATGACCGGGAGACCTGCAACCTGAACGCAGACCACCAGCCCATGCAGCTGATCATTGTAAATCTTGAAAGAAGGTGGGAAGCCATTGTTATGCAAGCCGTCCAGTGGCAAACACGGCTGCAAAAGAAGATGGGAAAGGAATCTGTGAGTGATAGTTTCTTTTTTAAATCATGATGCTCTCTCATTTTTCTCAGAAAAACATTCTTTCAGGACTTGGAAAATGTGTTCCCTTAACAATGATTTTGCTAACTAAAGAAATAGTTATCTCCAACCTCTAAAAGAAACTCCATTTATCATAACACAAAGATTCATTTGCCTACTAGTAAGATGAATTTTAGTCTCGTTGTCTTTTAGAGAAATGAAGACTTCACTTAACTTTACCAAACTAAACCATTAATTCTTTCTATCATTCCTTTACCAACAACATCGCTAATCATACAATACACCATGAAGGTTTTGCTAGGAGACGGCTTACCACTCTCAGAGCTTGTAGAGCTGTTTGTATGCTCTACAGACAAGGCAAAGAAGTAAAGTATGCCACTTGCCCTTTCTTTCCATGATAGGAATTCACACTGTCCGTGTGTAAAACAGTCTCCATTGTTCCTGCTTAGAGCTCCTTCAAGTAAAGATACACTGCTGAGAACTAGCAAGTTTCCTCTGAGAGTTTTAATGCAGTGCTCAAGGTAGAGATATGGACTGCTTTTAAGAATTTTCCAAATGGACTGTAAACTCAGGCTGTTGCTAGATGAAGGAAAAATATATAACTAGAGTTGTTTTATTATATAGAATGCACACTTAACAAGAAAACCTTCATATCCTTAAGGGAAAGGATTTATAGATGAAAAGATTGCATTCTCTAAAGGACCTTGAAGTTAGTGTCTGTTACTTCAAGGCCTAATTCTCATGTTTGACTTACATAAGTGAAATACACAGGTATATACATATATAGATACAATGAAAATTTTTTTCTTGTGTATTTTTATCATCAGTTCTATGTTTTCAGAGAGTCCAAGATTCAAAATTGAAAAATCAAATATAATGTTGCCACTGAAAAACAGTGTTCTCCTAAGAATTCTAATTTTAACAAAGCCTTAATATTTGCTATCTGATGTGTTTGGCCTTGGGAACTGGGAACAGGAGGGACAGTGAATCAGTAAGCCTTCTTACTCTTTTCGCAACTGTAGTTACATTGAGTCTAGGGGATAATTTTATCCTCAATAGTCCACTTCAATTGTTTTGCGCTGAAGTTACTAAATTTCTTAAGACGTCCAAGTTATTACCAGCAATCAGATATATTATATTTATATTATATTTTATGTAATTGGATGTCTTTTCTTAAAATGACCTGTTTGTTGTGAAGCTATTTAGCTAGAGTCCTTTCTTTTCTTTCTTCCTTTTTTTTCCTCCTAGTGTTTGAAAGTGTAGAAGAGGTGTTTTTTATCTATAGTTTGAAACATCTAAGCATAGTAGTTGACCATAATAAAGTTTACATAAAAACCAATTGCACCTGGAGAAGCGCTAACATTTTAGAAGCATTCAGGCTGCTTTGGAGGAGACAGAACTGTGTTTCTTTGGAGAGTTACTTGAAATCATATGATCAGGAATGCAGGACTGGACCTCTGCAGACTAGCTGTGGGCGTTTTTATCCTACTTCTGTAGTAAAGGTAAGCTTTAGCTTTGAAATATTGGCTGCTTCTTAGAGACTCAAGCTACTACAGAGAGGTAGATAAACATTACAGGTGGACCAAATCTCCCCTTTTCTGTAGATTGGATGCTGGACGTGTAGGTTTTCTGGAATGCTGAGGTAGCAAATAAAGTCCTCTGTGCTAAACAAGTTGACAGTCCCTTGAGAAAGGGAGAGAAGAGGAGCAAGTGGCACTAATGTCAACAATGCAGTGAATACCATGTACCTCAAAATGTCGGAACTATTTCTGACTTCTGATCTCTGTTGAGTAAAGAGTCCAGGTCGCTTTGTTGAGCAGACAAGTATTGCATCCATGTGGAGGCTGCCTTTGAAGAGATTCAGAAGCCTCTAAGTGGTCTGTTTGCTTTTCATTCTGTGTCCCTGCCCCTATGCCATCCTCTTCTGTGCACAGGAACATCAGTGCTGTATTTCCAGGGTCTGGGACATACTCACATATAGTAGATTTTAATAGACATTTGCTAAATGAATGAACACACTTTTTTATTTCAAAATTTTGTTTCATTCTGGCATTTGGTCTAGAGTAACTATATTAATTCTCAGTGTTCATATTCTCAAAAAAATGGCTTTGAGTATTATCTTCCTATTTGAGTATTTCACTTTCATGAGATCACCAAGCAGATGACTTTTAGCCTTTCTTCTTGAAGGTAGGGTCAGTTTTTCTAGATTCTAAGATATGATGTGAAGTCCCCAATGGTATACTCTCTTTTCTTTAAGTTATTTCTGAAGGAAATTCTCTATGAGATATTGAATGAAGTCATTCTGAAAGTGCAGGCTAGGTTCTGGCACTTAGAGGTTCTAACTCTGTCTCTGTATTGTAGAATTTTTCTTAATCAGTCACTTTGGAAATACCTTGTATAAGAGATGTCACCTAATCGTCTGTCCAGCACTCATTTTTCATGTCACTTTTATTTGTGTGATGATTTAATTACTGTTGATCTTCTCCACTAGTCTGAAGAAAACAGCCACATTTCAGTTTCTCCTCACCTTTACATTCCTAAAAACCCTACATAGCATGTAGGACTTAACAGGTAGTCTATAGTATTTGTTAAACAAATGAATTTTCTGTAAGTGACACTCTATAATAATCAGTGTTAGAGATTCAAAGGTAAGCAGGACATCTTCCTTCACCACCAAATGTGTAGTTAATGCAAATACACAAAGAACAATAAAGCTAGGTCTCTTGAGGTAATCACTGGCTTCAAGTTTAGAGTTAATATTGACAAAATATGGAAAATCTTTCCTTAATATTCAGAAAAATTCAGGTAAAAGTAAAAATGTCAACTAAGGAAGCTTCTCTAATTCTCCTAACTAGGTAAATAATGAATCTCTCTTTTAAACTAGAAGAAAGTTAGAGATCTTTTCTTAAATTCTGGGAGTTAAAACAGACAAAACTCAAAAGCATCTTTCTCACTTATCATCGAGATTTCAAATTACATAATTATTTAACCAACTCCACTTTGTTCTTTCTACATTCAAGCTCTTTTCCCAAACTTACTTTGGTTTATTTTGTGTTACCTATAAAATATAATCTCTGTGTAGACATTTTATACTGTAATACTAAATTGCATTTGAATCATATGTTTTTATTTATCATCTCCTCCTTTTGTTCTTTAAGAGCCAAAGAAGCTCGAATTTTGTTCCTTTGACTTCTTTATATGATTAAGGCTTTACATTTTGGCCAAGAGTACCATCTGCCTGTATTAACTGAGAGTATCCCATTTCCCAAACTATTGTTCTGAATTTGTGATGTATTTATTATAGAGGACTAATATTTTTATTACTCCAAATACAAATTTGAACATCTCAATTTCACTTTCTACAACAGATACAAATTAAAATATATGAGACAATCCATGAAAACATTATGAATCCATATCAGTATAAATCCACTCAGAATAATCTATAATAATTTACAAATCCACTCAGAATACTCTTTAGCAAAGAGAAGATAACTCCTTCAGTTCAGTCAGTCAGTCGTGTCCAACTCTTTGCAACCCCATGGACTACAGCATGCCAGGTATCCCTATTTATCATCAGCTCCCGGAGCTTACTCTAACTCAGGTCCATTGAGTTGGTGATGCCATCCAAACATCTCATTCCATCTCCTCTGCCTTCAATCTTTTCCAGCATCAGGATCTTTTCCAGTGGGTCAGTTCTTTGCATCAGGTGGCCAGAGTATTGGAGTTTCAGCTTCAGCATCAGTCCTTCCAATGAATATTCAGGACTGATTTCATTTAGGATGGACTGGTTAGATCTCTGTGCAACCCAAGGGACTCTCAAGAGTCTTCTCCAACACCACAGTTCAAAAGCAGCCATTCTTGGTGCTCACCTTTCTTTATAGTCCAACTCTCATATCCATACATGACTACTGGAAAAACCATAGCCTTGGCTAGAGGGACCTTTGTTGGCAAAGTAATGTCTCTGTATTTTAGTATACTATCTAGGTTAGTCATAGCTTTTTTTCCAAGGAGCAACCTTCTTTTAATTTCATGGCTCCAATCACCATCTGCAGTGATTTTGGAGCCTCCCAAAAGAAAGTCTGTCACTGTTTCCATTGTTTTCCCATCTATTTGGCATGAAGTGATGCTATAAAAGCAATATGGCATAGGAACCTGGAATGTTAGGTCTATGAATCAAGGCAAATTGGAAGTAGTCAAACAGGAGATGACAAGAGTAAACATTAACAGTTTAGGAATCAGCAAACTAAAATGGACTGGAATGGGTGAATTTAACTCAGATGAGCATTATATCTACTACTGTGGGCAAGAATCCCTTAGAAGAAATGGAGTAGCCATCATAATCAACAAAAGAGTCCAAAATGCAGTGCTTGGATGCAATCTCAAAAATGACAGAATTATCTCTGTTCATTTCCAAGGCAAATCATTCAATATGACAGTAATCCAAGTCTATGCCCTGACCAGTCATGCTGAAGAAGCTGACATTGAATGGTTTTATGAAGACTACAAAACCTTCTAGAACGAACACCCAAAGAAGATGTTCTTTTCATTATAAGGGACTGGAATGCCAAAGTAGGAAGACAAGAAACACCTGAAGTAACAGGCAAATTTAGCCTTGGAGTACAGAATGAAGCAGGGCAAAGGCTAATAGAGTTTTGCCAAGAGAACACACTGGTCATAGCAAACACCCTCTTCCAATAACACAAGAGAACACTCTACACATGGACATCACCAGATGGTTAAAACTGAAATCAGATTGATTATATTCTTTGCAGCCAAAGATGGAGAAGCTCTATACAGTCAGCAAAAACAAGACTGGGAGCTGACTGTGGCTCAGAACTTGAGCTTATTACTAAATTCAGACTTAAACTGAAGAAAATAGAGAAACCACTAGACCATTCAGATATGACCTAAATCAAATCCCTTATGGTTTTTTTCCCCTTTTTAAAATTTTTTATTTTTTAACTTATTTATTTTAATTGAAGGCTAATTACTTTACAGTATTGTAGTGGTTTTTGCCACTCCAGTAAGGTAGAATTTGCAGTATCTGCCATCCAGTTAAAAGCTACCAGCATACATGTTTATTCCTATGGCTATTTCATGTTGATGTATGGCAGAAAGCAATCCAATATTGTAAAGCAATTATCCTTCAATTAAAAACAAATAAATTCTTTTTAAAAAGCTACCAGCATACAAAGAAGAAGTAAAATATATTTGATAATGAGGAGAAAAATTTAATCAATAGAAGCAGATCCAGAAATGACGAATTATAGAATTAATAACAGAGAAGGCAATGGCACCCCACTCCAGTACTCTTGCCTGGAGAATCCCAGGAACAGAGGAGCCTGGTGGGCTGCTGTTTATGTGGTTACACAGAATTGGACACAACTGACATGACTTAGCAGCAGAATTAATAAAGAACAGTAAAAGTTGTTTTACTCTCATTCCATGTGTTCAAGGAGCTAGAAAATATATTGAGCTTATTAAGTAGAGATATTCATTGAAAATATCTGTCTAAAATCAAACTTCTACAGATGAAAACCAACACAATAATGTAAAGAAAAAAGTCTTTCCTGAATTTGTTACAATTAGAAAAATTAAAAAAAAGAAAAAAGAAAACTATAATAACTGTGATGAAAAATACACTGGATAGTATTAGCAATCAATTAAACATTGTAAAAGCAACAATTTATAAATCTGTCAGAAATGAAACAGATAGAAAAAAACAAAAGGATAGCATAAGTGAGCTGTGAGATAACTTCAGGCAGGTTAGTGTATATCTAATTGGAATCATTAAATTCAAAAAAATTGAAATCATTTCAAGCATCTTTTCTGATCACAATGTGGTAAGATTAAATGTCAACTATAGGAAAAAAAATATTAAAAATACAAACATATGGAGGCTAAACAACATGCTTCTGAATAACCAACAAATCATGGAAGAAATCAAAGGAAATCAAAATATAAATAGAAACAAATGAAAACGAAAATACGACAACTCAAAACCTATGGGATTCAGTAAAAGCAGTGCTAAGCGCAAGGTTCATAGCAATACAAGCTTACCTCAAGAAACAAGAGAAAAATCAAATAAATAACCTAACTTTGCACCTAAAGCAACTAGAAAAAGAAGAAATGAAGAACCCCAGGGTGAGTAGAAGGGGAAAAAAAATCATAAAAATTAGGTCAGAAATGAAAAAGAAGCACAGGAGACTATAGCAAAAATCAACAAAACTAAAAGCTGATTCTTTGAGAAGATGAATAAAATAGACAAACTATTAGCCAAATTCATCAAGAAAAAATGGGAGAATAATCAAATCAACAAAATTAGAAATGAAAATGGAGAAATCACAACAGACAACACAGAAATACAAAGGCTCATAAGAGACTACTATCAGCAACTATATGCCAATGAAATAGACAACTTGGAAAAAATGGATGGATTCTTAGAAAAGCATAACCTTCCAAAACTGAACCAGGATGAAATAGAAAATCTTAACAGACTCATCACAAGCATGGAAATAGAAACTGTAATAAAAAAAAAAATCTTCCAGCAAACAAAAGCCCAGGATCAGATGGCTTCACAGGCGAATTCTACCAAAAATTTAGAGATGAGCTAACACCTATCCTACTCAAACTCTTCCAGAAAACTTGAGAAGAAGGTAAACTACCAAACTCATTCTATGAGGCCACCATCACCCTAATACCAAAACCAGAAAAAGATGCCACCAAAAAAGAAAACAGACCGATGTCACTGATGAACATAGATGTAAAAATCCTCAAAAAAATTCTAGCAAACAGAATCTAACAGCATGCTAAAAAGACCATACAACATGACCAAGTGGGCTTTATCCCAGGGATGCAAGGATTCTTCAATATTCACAAATCAATGTGATACACCACATTAACAAATTGAAAGATAAAAACCATATGATTATCTCAATAGATGTGGAGAAAGCCTTTGACAAAATTCAACACCTATTTATGATTAAAAAAAAAAACGCTCCAGAAAACAGGCATAAAAGAAACATACCTCAACATAATAAAAGCCATATATGTTAAACCCACAGCAAACATTATCCTCAATGGTGAAAAACTGAAAACATTTCCCCTAAAGTCAGGAACAAGACAAGGGTGCCCACTCTCAGCATCACTATTCAACATAGTTTTGGAAATTTTAGCCACAGCAGTCAGGGAAGAAAAAGAAATAAAAGGAATCCAGATTGGAAAGGAAGAAGTAAAACTCTCACTGTTTGCAGATGACGTGATCTTCTACATAGAAAACCCTAAAGACACCACCAGAAAATTACTAGAGCTAATCAATGAATGTAGTAAAGTTGCAGCATATAAAATTAATACACAGAAATCCCTTGCATTCATATACACTAACAATGAGAAAACAAAAAGAGAAATTAAGGACACAATCCCACTCGCCATTGTGACGAAAAGAATAAGATACTTTGGAATAAATCTACCTAAAGAAACAAAAGACCTATATACAGAAAACTATAAAACACTGATGAAAGAAATCAAAGATGATACAAATAGATGGAGAGATATACCATGTTCATGGATTGGATGAATCAATATAGTAAAAATGAGTATACTACCCAAAGCAACTTATAGATTCAATGCAATCCCTATCAAGCTGCCAATGGTATTTTTCACAGAACTAGAACAAATAATTTCACAATTTGTATGGAATTATGAAAAACTTTGAATAGCCAAAGTAGTCTTGAGAAAGAAGAAAGGAACTCGAGGAATCTACCTGCCTGACTTCACAGTCATCAAGACAGTATGGTCCTGGCACAAAGACAGAAATAGAGATCAATGGAACAAAATCGAAGGCCTAGAGATAAATCCACGCACCTATGGACACCTTATCTTTGACAAAGGAGGCAAGAATATACAATGGAGAAAAGGCAATCTCTTTAACAAGTGGTGCTGGGAAAACTGGTCAACCACTTGTAGAAGAATGGAATTAGAATACTTTCTAAAACCATACACAAAAATAAACTCAAACTGGATTAAAGATCTAAGCATAAGACCAGAAACTATAAAACTCCTAGAGGAAAACATAGGCAAAACACTCTCTAACATAAATCAGAGCAGGAACCTCTATGACCCACCTCCCAGAGTAATGGAAATAAAAGAAAAAATAAACAAATGGGACCTAATTAAACTTATAAGCTTTTGCACAAAGAAAGAAACTATAAGCAAGGTGAAAAGACAGCCTTCAGAATGAGAGAAAATAATAGCAAATGAAGCAACTGACAAAGAATTAATCTCAAAAGTATACAAGCAACTTGTGAAGCTCAATTCCAGAAAAATAAATGACCCAATAAAAAAGTGGGCCAAAGAACAAAACAGAAATTTCTTCAAAGAAGACATACAGATGGCTAACAAACACATGAAAAGATGCTCAACATCACTCATTATCAGAGAAATTCAAGTCAAAACCACAATGAGGCCTTTCCAGCCCTGGCCCTGCAGGATGGCTCCCGCAAAGAAGGGCAGCAAGAAGGGCTGGTCCACTATCAATGAGGTGGTGACAACAGAATACACCATCAACATTCACAAGCGCATCCATGGAGTGGGTTTCAAGAAGTGTGCCCCTAGGGCACTCAAAGAAATCTGGAAATTTGCCATGAAGGAGATGGGAACCCTGGATGTGCGCATCGACACCAGGCTCAACAAAGCCATCTGGGCCAAAGGAATAAGGAATGTTCCATACCAGATACATGTGCGGTTGTCCAGAAAAACGTAATGAAGATGAAGACTCGCCAAACAAGCTCTACACTTTGGTTACCTATGTGCCTGTCATCACCTTCAAAAATCTACAGACAGTCAATGTGGATGAGAACTAATTGCTAGTGGGCCAATAAAGTTATTGAACTGCAAAAACAAAGAACAAAACCACAATGAGATACCATCTCATGCCAGTCAGAATGGCTGCTATCCAAAAGTCTACAAACCATAAATGCTGGAGTGGGTGTGTAGAAAAGGGAACCCTCTTACACTGTTGGTGGGAATGCAAACTAGTACAACCACTATGGAGAACAGTGTGGAGATGCCTTAAAAAACTGGAAATAGAACTGCCGTACGACCCAGCAATCCCACTGCTGGGCATATACACTGAGGAAAGCAGAATTGAAAGAGACATGTGTACCCCAATGTTCTTCACAGCACTGTTTACAATATCTAGGACATGGAAGTAACCTAGATGTCCATCGGCAGATGAATAGATAAGAAAGTTGTGGTACATATACACAATAGAATATTACTCAGGTATTAGAAAGAACCCACTTGAATCAGTTCTAATGAGGTGGATGAAACTGGAGCATATTATACAGAGTGAAGTAAATCAGAAAGAAAGATACCAATGTAGTATATTAACGCATGTAAATGGAATTTAGAAAGATGGTAACAATGACCCTATATGCAAGACAGTAAAAGAGACACAGATATAAAGAACAGACTTTTGGACTCTGGGGGAGAAAGCGAGGGTGGGATGATTTGAGAGGATAACATTGAAACATGTATATTACCATATGTGAAGTAGATGATCAGTCCAAGTTCTATGCATGAAACAGGGCGCTCAAAGCTGGTGCACTTGGACAACCCAGAGGGATGGGATAGGGAGGGAGGTGGGAGGGGATTCGGGATCAGGGACATATACACCCGGCTGATTCATGTCAATGTATGGCGAAAACCACCACAGTATTGTATAGTAATTAGCCTCCAATTAAAATTAATAAATTTTTTTTATTATTAGTTTTGCCATACAATGACATGATATCACCATGGGTTTACATATGCTCCCCCTCCAGAACCCCCCTCCCTCCTCCCTCCCTCCTCCCTCCCCCCAGGAAATCTCGATGCACCAGCCCCGAGCATCAATCCTGGGCTGGCGATTGATTAGACATATGATAATTACATGTTTCAGTGCCATTCTCCCATATCATCCCACCCTTACCCTCATCCACAGAGTCCATGAGACTATTCTATACATCTGCGTTCCTTTTGCTGTCTCGCATGTTGGATTCTCGTTACCGTCTTTCTAAATTCCATATATATGCGTTAATATACTGTATTGTTGTTTTTGCTTCTGGCTTACTTCACTCTGGATAATGGGCTCCAGTTTCGTCCATCTGAGTAGAACTGATTCAAATGAATTTTTTTTTTAATGCTGAGTAATATTCCATTGTGTATATGTACCACAGCTTTCTTATCCATTCGTCAGTTGATGGGCATCTAGGTTGCTTCCATGTCCTGGCTATTGTAAACAATGCAGCGATAAACATTGGGGTACACGTGGCTCTTTCAATTCTGGTTTCCTCGGTGTATATGCCCAGCAGTGGGATTGCTGGGTCATATGGCAGGTCTATTTGCAGTTTTTTAAGGAACCTCCACACTGTTTTCCATAGTGGCTGTACTAGTTTGCAATCCCACCAACAGTGTAAGAGAGTTCCCTTTTCTCCACATCCTCTCCAGCATTTATTGCTTGTAGATTTTTGGATTACAGCCATTCTGACTGGTGTAAAGTGATACCTCATTGTGGTTTTGATTTGCATTTCTCTGATAATGAGTGATGTTGAGCATCTTTTCATGTGTTAGCCATTTTTATGTTTTCTTTGGAGAAATGTCTGTTAAGTTCTTTGGCCCACTCTTTGATTGGGTTGTTTATTTTCCTAGAATGGAGCTGCAGGAGTTGCTAAATTATTTTTTTTTAAAAAAAGGACAGAGGGGCAAACAATTTTTTGGAGAAATAGTGACCAAAATTTTCCAAATTTGATGAAAACTATAAACCCACAGATCCAAAATGTCAACAAACTTTAAGCCCAGAAAACATGAAAAAGACTACACCAGTGATAAAAAAAAATATCTTCAAAGTATCCGGCTGGGGGGGGTAGGGAATACATTATATACAGAAGCATAAGAAGAAAGAGTTATTGCATACATTTTTCAGAAATAATAAAAGTCAGAAGACAGTGGAACAATATTTTTAAAGTATTGGAAGAAAATAACCCAGAATTTCACACAGAAAATGCCCTTCTAAAAGTAAGACAAAAATAAATAGTTTTCAGCTATCAAAATTAAAAAAAAAAATCACCAGCAAAAACAACCAGCAGAACTGCCAGAAATATTAAAGGAAATCCTTTCACAAAAAAAAAAAAAAAATGGTATCAGTGGAAGCCTGATTCTGCAAATAGAAATGAAAAGCACTGGAAACATTTACTGTGTGGGTTAATATGAAATTTTTTTCATCTTATTTAAATTTCTTTAAATGATAATAGTTGTTGAAAGCAAGATAATAACAATGTATTAATGGATTTATTAATATAAGACATGTATAAGTAAAACATGTAACAAAAATATCACAAAGTCCAGGAAATGGAATTATACTTTTGTATGTATGGTTCTTATATCAAGTGTAGTGGTATAGAATCACTTAAAGATAGATAAAATATATACTCTGACTCTTTAAAAACAGAAGGGGCTATAACAAATAGGTTAACAAAGGAAAGGAAATCATTTTTAAAAATCTCACACAATGCAGAGAAAGAGGAAAACTAGGAGTGAAGAATAGATACAATTGATGGAAAATTGAACCAACTGCATCAATAATTCTGTTAAATATAAATGGAGTAAAGACCTCAATTAAGAGGCAACAATTTCTAGTCTGCATAAAAAATCAAGACTGTGAACTATATAATTCCATTTTAAGTATAAAGAAAAATTAAGTTAAAAGTAAAATAGTGGAAAAAATATATATTAAGCTAATACAATTAAAAGAGAGTTAGAGTGTCTACATTAATATTAAACCAATTAGAGTTCAGAGCAAATGATATTACAAGGTATAAAGAAGGATATTTCTTAATGATAAATATGCTAATTAATCAAGAGAACATGCCAGTCATTACTAACTATTTGTGCTCTAGCAACAAAACTTACAAATTCATAAATCAAAACTGACACAGTTACAAGAAGATAAGAATATACAAGTTGGGGCAGAGAGCTCAATACTTTTCTCAGTAATTGTTAGTACAACTAGACGGAAAATCAGTAAGAACAGAAAAAACTTGAATCATACCATAAATCAATTAGACCCAATTGGCATTTAAAGCACTCCATCCAATAACAGGAGAATATACATTCCTTTCAGGTGTACATAGGATATCTACCAAAATTGACTCTCTTCTAAGCTGTGGACAAGTCTCAGATTTAAAAAAATTCCTCATTATATCCTGTTCTTGGATTATAATGGAGTTAGTTTAGAAATAAATATTAGAACGCAGATGTATAGAATAGACTCGTGGACTTTGTGGATGAGGGTAAGGGTGGGATGATATGGGAGAAGGGCATTGAAGCATGTTAATTGTCATGTGTCTAATCAATCGCCAGCCCAGGATTGATGCTCGGGACTGGTGCAGCGAGATTTCCTGGGGGGGAGGGAGGAGGGAGGGGGGTTCCGGAGGGGAAGCATATGTAAACCCATGGTGATATCATGACACTGTATGGCAAAAACAAGTAAAAAAAAAATAAATAAATAAAAGTGTTGCAGACAAAAAAAAAAAAAAGAAAAGAAATAAATATTAGAAATATATTGGAGAAATCCTGATATATTTGGAAACTAAGTGCAAACTTATATATAATTCCTGGAACAAAGAAAAATGAAAAAGCAAAATTAGAGATTATTTTGAACTGAATAAAAATAGAAAAAATTAAAATGTGTACCAACCAAAATTTGCCACCAAAATAATAACCTTAATTTTCATCTTATGCATCTAGAGAAAAGCAGATTAAACATAAAAAGAAGAATGGAAATAGTAAAGTTTAAAGGAGAAATCACTAAAATTAAAAACAGGGAAAAAATAGAAAAAAGTTAATGAGAAAAAAAATTTTTTTTTGATCAGTGACACTAATAAAGATCTAGAAGACTGAACAGGGACAGAGGAGAAAAATATTATCATTATCAGAAATAAGAGAAATCACTACAGATTCTACTAATGTTAAATGAATATAAAGGAAATGCTATGAATAATTTTCTAACATTAAATTCAATTATTTAGATAAAATATACAAATTCCTTAAAAGTTACAGACTGTTGACATTTACTCAAAAAGATATACACAACCTGAATAGTTTCATATCTGCTACATGATCATTAGTTTAAAATCTCCTTATAGAGAATTCCAGGCTTTGATACCTTTATGGGTAAATTCTCCCAAAGAGAGAAATAAGAAATTGTACTAATTTTATGCAAAATCTTCCAGAAAATTGAAAAGGAAGAAATACTTCCCAATTCAGCATTAGTCAAAGATATTACAAGAAAACTGCTGACCAATATCTCTCATGAATATAGAAAAGGTATTAAAATTTTATAAAGTAATCAACAATATATAAAGTAGATAACGCATTATGACCATGTGAGTTATAGAAATGCACAAGTAGCTTAACATACGAAAAAGATCAATGTAATTCACCATAATCAAATAGAAAGAAAACTATATCCCAATGGGTGCAGAAAAAAGCATTTGCCAAAATCCAACATTCTTCCTGATATAAGCTCAGAATCCTAAGACTAAAGTAGGAGCTTCGTTAGCTTAATAAAGGACATATACAGTAATTTGCGGAGAAGGCAATGGCACCCCACTCCAGTACTCTTGCCTGGAAAATCCCATGGACAGAGGATCCTGGTAGGCTGCATGCAGTTTGTGGGGTCACTAAGAGTTGGACACGACTGAGCGACTTCACTTTCCTGCACTGGAGAAGGAAATGGCAACCCACTCCAGTGTTCTTGCCTGGAGAATTCCAGGGATGGCAGAGCCTGGTGGGCTGCTGTCTGTGGGGTCGCACAGAGTCGGACACAACTGAGGTGACTTAGCAGCAGCAGCAGCACAGTAATTTACAACTGACATCATACTTAATGGTAAAACACTGAATGCTTTTCTTCTAACATGGTAAGGATGTCCATTTTCACCCACTTCTGTTCACCATTGCACTGGAAATTTTAGCAAGTGTAGTAAAGCAAGAAAAAGGAATTAAAGACATGCTGCTTGGAAATTAAGGAGCAAATTTATTCAAGAATTCTATGGTCATCCATGTAGAAAATGCTATAGAATCCCCCAAAATATCTAGAACTTACAAAGAATATAAGAAGGCTGTAGGATACAAGATCAATATACTAATATAAGTTGTGTTTTTTGTACTATTAATTAACAATCAAATTGAAATTGAAATCAATATCGTTTACAATAGCAGCAAAAATACGAAAGGCTTAGGCTTATATCTAACAAAAATATGGAAGACTGATACTCTGAAAACAAAATATTAAATGAATGATTAAAATTATCCTGTATTCTATATGCTATACTGTATGCATGGATCAGAAGGGCACAGTATTATTTCTTAATCTTTTAAAAAATTTTATTGGAGTATAGCTGATTTACAGTGTGTATTAGTTAGATTCTTTTCCCCTGTAGGTTATCACAGACTATTTAGTAGAGATCCATGTGCTATATATAGTAGGTCCTTTTTGGTTATCTGACTTTTATATAGCAGTTTGTATATATTCATCCCAAGTTCCTAATTTATCCCTCTCCCAGCATGTTTCCTCTCTGGTAAGCACAAGTTTGTTTTTAATATCTGCAATTCTGATTCTGTCTTATAAATAACTTCATTTGTATCATTTTTAATATTAAATTCCACATATGAGGCCATCATGATATTTGTCTTTGTCTTAGTTCCCTTAGTATGATGCTTTCTAGGGCCTTCCGTATTGCTGCAAATTGCTAGGCATTGTTTCATTCTTTTTATGAGTGAGTAAAATTCCATTGTGTGTGTATGTGTGTGTGTGTGTGTGTGTGTGTATACCACTTCTTCTTTATCCATTAATCTGTTGTTGGACATTTAGGTTGCTTCCATCTTGACTATGGTAAATAATGCTGCTCTGAACGTTGGAGTGCATGTATCTTTTTGAATTACAGTTTTTTCGGGATATAATTTCTTGCCATTTTTTACTCCATGACTATTTTGGTTGGTTATCATATCCTGTATTATTGATTTATAGTCTTATTTTTTCTTGTCATTAGAATCTGCCTATTGTTCTTTTTTATTGAATATAAGAAGAATCATATAAACAAATGACAGCACATAGTCTTTATTAATGTACTATTTTCTATTAGTTGATCAGTCTTAAGAATTTTTTGCATACTGTATTAAAGGTCTAAAGACTCAAGCTTGGATTTAGGTAGAGAATTATATTTGGAAGAAAATCCAGTGCTTTTTTCCACTCTTATACATTGGCTCTTATATTAAAAAAAAAAATGAGGTGTGTTTTCATTGGAAGAAATAGAATTAAGTATTGGGATTATTTGGAAAAAATAAACCAAACAATGAGAAAACACTGAGTTAAAAAAGAGAGAGAGAGACTTGAGAAGGTAAAATATGTTTTGAAATTTTTGAATAATAAAGTTCCAATTTTTGGCATATATTATGAATGAAATGCTTTGGATAAAGTCATCATATATCATCACTCAACATTTTTTACTCTAAAAGTACGTCTAAAAGTAACAGAATGAGTTTTATGCAAAATTCTTTTGAGTTTGCTGTTGAATCCAAAGAGAATGAAGGGGAAAATGACCTGACACTTAATTTATGCATGAGGCTTAAATGGAAATTTTCAAAGTGTTGCAAACATAAGGCTCTTCGGGTTTTAATTTGGAGATAAAGCTTGGGATTCTGTCATAAATATACCTGTCCTGCCAGTTTTTAAAATATCTTGGTATAGTCCCAGTACTCCCTTTCCCAAGTCAGTTTCTTCTATCATCTGCAGCATATGGATACATACTGTACCTATTTCAAAATACTCAAAATAAATCATACATAAACTAATAACTAAAAGGACAGAAGATATTCCTTGGTTCTCAGAAATCTGAGAATGTGATTTTTTTTTTTAAAAGAAAAGCTGGTGAAGATGCAAGTATCATTCTCAGTAAATTAAACTGGTTTGACAAAGTGTCAAATTGTATATATTGATGATGTTCCCAAATAATGTTCTAATTCACGCCTAGATTTTTGTGGAGAAATGTCCGGGAATCAATCATAATAACCGAGGACACCACTGGCATTGAATGGGTAGATGTGTGGTGACAACAGCAAAGCATAGAACAGTCTATGGCTTGCCTCCCACAAGCACAGTGGTGTCCTAAGAAGAAATACTATATGCTAAAACCATTTCAGGTGCTCTTACCATCGCATTCACACTAGAGACAGATCTCTGTAAAGTACTATTGATATTATGTTTATATTTATGTCTGTAACGTATTCAGTATAGCTCTGCTTTCTGTTGTTGTTTAGTCGCTAAGTTGTTTCTGACTCTTTTGTGACCCCATCGACTTCACTGTCCATGGGATTTCCCAGGCAAGAATGAATACTGGAGTGGGTTGCCATTTCCTTCTCCATGGGCTCTTCCCAACCCAAAGATGGAAGCTGCATCTCCTGTATTGCAGGAAGATTCTTTACCACTGAGCCACTGGGGAAGTCCTATAGTTCTGCTTAGCCCTTTTCAAAGTGAAGTGAACCCAAACTTATATCTAAAGAGGAAGAAAACTTTTGTTTTTCTATCTCAGTTTCCTCCCCTGTCTATCTCATCCTATAAGGTCTCTGAATGGTCCCATCACTATATTCTTAACTAGAAGAAGTAGTCATCAATAGCAAATAAATCATCCTTGCTTTCCAGATATATAATCTGGATTCTTTTGAAATACCTTCATTTTAGCAAGGTTACCTTTCAGTCCTAGGTGAATTTAGAGTTTTAAGTTTTTGCTCTTCACAAAAATATATTTTTCCTTTTGCCCTGTTGCTCCAGAGCTCTAGCATTGAAAAAAACAGAACCTGGTGTTCAGAGAACCCTGCATATTTATTGGCCTTGAAAGTATGCAACACATCTAGCCACATAATTGAAAATAATAAGGCCACGATAAATGGGATGGCCCCAGGGTAAAACACCCAAGGGATTCAATTGATGTCACTTTGCATCAATGTCCATGCATCATGGTAATTGAGGTAACATAACCAATTACCACATTTTAATTAGAGTTCTAAGAACTTGAGAAAATTTGCAATGATGAGACAGCTCACTTTAAAAAAGAGAAAAAGCAAAGAAAGATAGGAAGAATGAAAGAAAATGGGGGCAAACCCCACATATTTTGTTACCGAAGCTTGTTTCTTATAAGTAGAGGTTACATAAAATGAAATTTTGAGAGTCTTCTTTATATCTGAAGCTTTTTCTCTCTCTCAGTCTTAGTATTTGATGATGCATTTTGAGATACCAAGTATTTTAAAATGCTGTCTTGTGACTAAAGTAACAGCATTCTCACCCCATTATAACTGATGATTTTAGGAATTTATGCCCAAAGAAATTCTCTAGAATATGCCTTGGCTTATAATTTCATTTCCCACTTAATTGTTTCTCACCATCATAACTTAGGGATTCACTCTAAGTTTTAAGCCAGTGTCTGAACACAGTGACACATTATTAAGTTATATATTTCTCTGGCTCTGGTTGCTAAACAAAAATAGGCATAGATTCCACTCCCCCACCTGTACCCCCACTCAAAAAATTAAAAGCAGAAAGAATTGCTGCATTTAGAAAATAATTTTGACTTGTGGCAATTATTTTTATGAGGGTAGAGTTTAAATGAAAAACCTCCTGTAAAATTTTAGTGCTGCTACATAATCAAGTAATTATGTAATTACTTATACTTAATTACTTACAAGAGGGATGGGTGTTAAAAAATCTTATACATGTCAAAAACAGCTTTCTTCTTTTAGAGTGTTTCTAGCCAAGCTTCAAATACCAAAAGTTCTTTTAAAAATCACTTCCAATAGATTTATTTTTCTTTGATAAATCCTCACCGTTATTCTTCAGTGTATGAAAGTGCATTATACACAGCTCGACATGCCCTCCCTCCTGTTTCCATTCATAATAGCCAAAGAAAGGAAGGAAGGGAAGAGGGATGAGGGAGGGTGGAAAGGACAGGAAGAAAGGAAGAAAGAAGGAAAGAAATGATTTTAAATTGCAGTTGATGGTCTTGACATTAAATGTAAGATGCATGTCCTTAATGTGAGGATGTCCAGTAGACAGAGCAAATTTTCAAGAAAAGTTGAGGAATTTTTGTTTCCTTGAGTATTATAAAGGTTAAGAGCTTGGGCAGACTTTGCCGTTTAGTAGCTATGTGATTGTGGCAAATTATTTACTTTTCTAATGCCTCACCTTCTTCATACATGAGTTGGAGATAACAGTAATATTTACCTTGGGTTAGATGAGTTTAAATGAATTAAGAGGTGAAAGTTCTTTGAACAACTGCTTCCACAGGGTCAGTAAACGTTAGCTGCTATAATTGCTTATGTTATTGTAGGAATCAAATCTTATCTTCATAGTTGTCTAGAAATTAATACATTGCCTAGCACTGTTATTGTTCAGCAGCTAAGTCACGACCAACTCTTTGCGACCCCATGCACTGCCACACACCAGGCTTCCCTGTCCTTCACTGTCTCCCAGTTTGTTCAATCTCATGTCCTTTGAGCCAGTGATGCCATCCAACCATCTCATCCTCTATCGCCCCCTTCTCCTCCTGTCCTTAATCTTTCCCAGCATCAGGGTCATTTCCAATGTGTCGGCTCTGCATCAGGCATACTAGGATGTTAATACATTTTTGCTTAATAAATACATGAACAAATGACAAAGAACTGAGTAGTTGAGGAAATCCTGAAAAAGTGATAGATTCCATGGTTGGCATAACTACCTATCCTTATCTTCCTCCTTTCCATTCAGAATTGGCCAAAACTAAGCCAGTTATATTAAAATCCACACCCCCCTCAGCACTAGTTGATTTAGTTGATCTTCTCTATTATTCTATTTTCAATTTCACTGATTTCTGTTCTCATTCTTATTATTTATTTTCTCCATCTTGTTTTAGGTTTAAATTGCTCTTTTTTTCCTGTTTCCTAAAGTAGGAACATAGGTTACTAATTTTATATCTTTCTTCTTTTCTAATATAGGCAAATAAGACTACAAATTTCCCTCTAAGCACTTCTTTTGCTGCATCTTAGAAATCTTGATAAATTGTATTTTCATTTCAAGTTAATTTAAAATATTTTAAAATTTTTCTTGCTACTTCTTTTTTTTTTCAACAACTGGACTATTTTTATTGCTCCCTTTTAGTATCAGCAAGTGCAGTGACATAAAAATTACCATGAAATCAATTAATTTTAGTCTTTTTACAAGTTATTTTAATTCTCCTCCCATAACATGTCTATATAAAATAATTGCTTTGTAATTACCGACATGATTAAATGTTTTTTTTTTTATTAGTTTTGCCATACAATGACATGATATCACCATGGGTTTACATATGCTCCCCCTCCAGAACCCCCCTCCCTCCTCCCTCCCTCCTCCCTCCCCCCAGGAAATCTCGATGCACCAGCCCCTGAGCATCAATCCTGGGCTGGCAATTGATTACACATAAGATAATTAACATGTTTCAATGCCATTCTCCCATATCATCCCACCCTTGCCCTCATCCACAGAGTCCATGAGTCTTTTCTATACATCTGCGTTCCTTTTGCTGTCTCGCATGCTGGGTTCTCATTACCATCTTTCTAAATTCCATATATATACGTTAGTATACTGTATTGTTGTTTTTCCTTCTGGCTTACTTCACTCTGGATAATGGGCTTCCGTCCACCTGAGTAGAACTGATTCAAATGAAATTTTTTTTAATGCTGAGTAATATTCCATTGTGTATATGTACCACAGCTTTCTTATCCATTCGTCAGTTGATGGGCATCTAGGTTGCTTCCATGTCCTGGCTATTAACCTATATGTTATTTAGAAGTTTGTTGTTTAATCTCCAAATATTTGGGAATTTTTCAGCTTTTTATTATTGATTTCTAGTTTAATTCCATTGTGGTCTGAGAACATACATTGTGATTTCTATTCTTTTAAATTTGCTAAGGTGTATTTTGTAGTTCAGAATGTGGTCTTTCTTGGTGAATGTTCCATCTGAGTTTGAGAAGAATTTATATTTTGGTATTGTTGAATAAAATATCCTATAAATGCCAGTTAAGATACAGTTGATTGCTAGTGTTAAAGTCAGCTACTTCCTTACTAGTTTTCTACCTGATTGATATATCAGTTACTGAAAGAATGTTGATTAATCTACTAATTACTGAAAGAATTTAAATCAGACAACTTCAGCTCTGGTTGAAATCTAGCCATAATATCTGATTTTCTGTTTTCCCTTGCAGTTCTATCAGTTTTTGCCGCAAGTATTTTGATATCCTCTTGTTAGGTGAATACAGTTTAGGATTATTGTCATCTTGAAGAATTGATGCCTATATTATTAGGTAATAACTCTTTTTATCCTTGATAATTTTCCTTGTTTTTTGAGTATGCTCTGTCTGAAATTTATCTAGTTACTCCAGCTTTCTTTTTGTTGTTGTTATTTGGAAGTCATTTCACTTAAAAATTTTTTATTTATAATTTTTTACTCAACTTTCCTTTTGATTAATGTTATCATGGTATACCTTTATCCATTCTTTTAATCTTTATGAGTCTGCATTTAAAGTTCTGTAGACAACTTATAGCTGGATCTCACTCTTTTATCTATCCTGAAAATCGCTAGCTTTTAATTGTGTGATTTAGATCATCTACATTTAAAGTGATTATTAAAATAGTTGGATTAATATCTATCATGTTTGTAATTATTCCCTATTCATCACATTTGTTGTTTCTTTTCCCCCCTTTTTTTGCTTTCTTTTATTTTGATGGAGCATTTCATATGATTCCATTTTGTCTTCTCTTTTAGCATATCAATTATACTTCTTCCAAAAAAAATTTTAGTCACTGTCCTAGAGCTTACAGTGTAAGCCTATCTTATTGTATTGTTTCACATATATAGTGCAGAAACTTACAACAGAATATTTTTAATTCTTCCTTCCCATCTCTATGATATTACTGTGAATCATTTAGATCTATTAAGAATAACAATAAGTAAAGTTTTATTTTACCTTCATTTATTCCTTCTCCAGTGCTTTTTCCTTTATACAGATCAAAATTTCTTACCAATATAATTTTCCTTATTCCCAAAGAGTTCCTTTTAATGTTTCTTGCAAGGCAGGTCTGCTGAAAATGAGTCCTTCAGTTTTTGTCTAAGAAAATCTTTACTTCTCCTTCACTTCTGAAGGTGAAAGTTTGGCTATAGAATTATATATTACTGATTTTTTTCTCTTGATAATTTGTATATTTTGTTACAATTTCTTCCTGCTTGCATGGTTTCTGATAAGTCTGCTGTAATTCTTGTCATTCTTCCTCTACTGGTGAAGTTTTCTTCCTGCTCTGACTTCTTTCAAGATTTTCTTTGTCTTTTGTTTTCTGGAATCTGAATATGATACGCCTAGAGGTGTGTGTGTGTGTGTGTGTGTGTGTGTGTGTGTGTGTGTGTGTGTGTGTATACATATATGTATATATATATATGTTATATCGATATTGTATCCTGCTGCTTCCTGGCTCATTATTTTGGTGTCTCATTAATTTTGGAATATTCTCATGCATGCGTGCACAGTCACTTCAGTCATGTCTGACTCTTTGTGATACTATGGACTGTGGCCCAGCAGGCTCCCCTGTCCATGGGATTTTCCAGGCAAAAATACTGGAGTGGGTTGCCATTTCCTTCTCCAGGTAATTTTCCAACCCAGGGATGGAACTGAGTCTCTTAAGTCTCCTGCATTGGCAAGTGGGTTCTTTACCACTAGTGCCACCTGGAAAGCCCCAGAATATTCTCAGTTCAGTTCAATTCAGCCTCTCAGTCATGTCTGACTCTTTGCAATCCCATGGACTGCAGCATGCCAGGCCTCCCTGTCCATCACCAACTCCCGGAGTTTACTCAAACTCATGTCCGTTGAGTTGGTGATACCATCTAACCATCTCATCCTCAGTCTCCCCTTCTCCTTCAACCTTCAGTCTTTCCCAGCATCAGGGTCTTTTCCAGTGAGTCACCTCTTCGCATCAGGTGGCCAAAGTGTTGGACTTTCAGCTTCAATATCAGTCCTTCCAATGAATATTCAGGACTGATTTCCTTTTGGATGAACTGGTTGGATCTCCTTGCAGTCCAAGGGACTCTCAAGAGTTTTCTCCAACACCACAGTTCAAAAGCATAATTCTTCAGCGCTTATCTTTCTTTATAGTCCAACTCTCACATTCATACATGACTACTGGAAAAACCATAGCTTTGACTAGAAGGACCTTTGTTGGCAAAGGAATGTCTCTGCTTTTTAATATACTGTCTAGGTTGATCATAACTTTTCTTCCAAGGAGTAAGCGTCTTATAATTTCATGGCTGCAGTCACCGTCTGCAGTCATTTTGGGACCCCCCCCAAAATAAAGTCTGTCGCTGTTTCCACTGTTTCCCCATCTATTTTCCATGAAGTGCTTTAGTATGCTTATTTTTTTCCCTTCCTACATCAGTCTGCCATTAATTCAGTCTTCATTGACCTGTCTCTCTATCTCCCCATGTATTTATGTTTTTCTCAACTAAAGAAACCTCTAATTATATTCATCTCATGTATAGCTCGGAGAAGGCAATGGCACCCCACTCCTGTACTCTTGCCTGGGAAGTTCCGTGGACAGAGGAGCCTGGTAGGCTGCAGTCCTTGGGGTCTCTAAGAGTTGGACACAACTGAGCAATTTCACTTTCACTTTTCACTTTCCTGCGTTGGAGAAGGAAATGGCAACTCACTCCAATGTTCTTGCCTGGAGAATGCCAGGGACGGGGGAGCCTGGTGGGCTGCCGTCTCTGGGATCGCACAGAGTCGGACACGACTGAAGCGACTTAGCAGCTTAGCAGCATGTATAGCTGCCCTCCCAAGTACCCTGGATCAGTGAGAGATGTGTTAAAATATTGAAACCTTTTCCTTCCTGATGTGGAAAGGAGGCAGGGTGGGGCCTGGAAGGAATCCTTGCCATTTATTTGCCTTTCACAGTGAGCAGTGTCTTGTTCCTTCTCAGTATGTAAGTTTATATCAGCATTTTCTATATGTTGTATCTTGAAATATATTGGGAAGCACTGGTCTAGAAATAATAGGTATTAAGCCTTAATACCAACATGTTGATCATGAAGCAGTAGTCACATTTAAATTTTGGTTGAAGAGAAAACATTTGAGTGGAAATGCCACTAGCATCAAAAAATTTTCTTACCCCACTATAGAAAGATCAGATTTACTCTAGTTTTCTTTTCTATATATGGCTAATATTTTAGGTCCATTATTTCACTTGAATTATGCTTATGACTTTTTAACTTATAAAGGACTAAGTTTGCTGACTATCAAAGAAAAGATTTTATGTTTAGTCATTCAAGGGGTTACAACTGAAATACCAATATGGAAAAGGCTACTTTTTGTATAGAGGAGTATAGCAGTGCAAAATGATGCAGGCAGGCCCACAGGCCTGAAGGCAGAATAACTCGAGTTGTTTTTATATAGGTTAAATATTTTCTTATAACCATAATACTATTAGTGTATCACTGCTGATTGTGCAAGTTTTGGATTCTGAATATTTAACCTATTTTCCAAGATGGTTTGTTTTTTATTCCATTGGATCATGGTATTGGAAAGAGCTGGTCCTATAGGCAGGTAATCACCAAGTGCTCCTTGAGTATCTGCTCTATGCTCAGTACTGTTCTGAGATTTGTCTACACAGAAGATCACGGTGGAGAGGTCTGACAGAAGGTGGTCCACTGGAGAAGGAATGGCAAACTACTTCAGTATTCTTGCCTTGAGAACCCCATGAACAGTATGAAAAGGCAAAAAGATAGGACACTGAAAGATGAACTCCCCAGGTCAGTAAGGTGCCTAATATGCTACTGGAGATCAGTGGAGAAATAACTACAGAAAGAACGAAGGGATGGAGCCAAAGCAAAAACAACACCCAGTTGTGAATGGGACTGGTGATAGAAGCAAGATTCAATGCTGTAAAGAGCAATATTGCATAGGAACCTGGAATGATAGGTCCATGAATCAAGGCAAATTGGAAGTGGTCAAACAGGAGATGACAGAAGTGAACATCGACATTCTAGGAATCATGGAACTAAGATGGACTGGAATGGGTGAATTTAACTCAAATAACCATTATATCTACCACTGTGGGCAAGAATCCCTTAGAAGAAATGGAGTAGCCATCATAGTAAACAAAAGATTCTGAAATGCAGTACTTGGATACAATCTAAAAAACGACAATCATCTCTATTCGTGTCCAAGGCAAACCCTTCAATATGACAGTAATCCCAGTCTATGCCCTGGCTAGTAATGCCGAAGAAGCTAAAGTTGAACAGTTCTATGAAAACCTACAAGACCTTCTAGAACTAACACAGACGTTCATGACACTGTACAGGAGACAGGAATCAAGATCATCCCCAACAAAAAGAAATGAAAAAAAGCAAAATGGCTGTCTGAGGAAGCCTTACAAATAGCTGTGAAAAGAAGAGAAGCCAGAAGCAAAGGAGAAAAGGAGGGACAGACCCATTTGAATGCAGAGTTCCAAAAAATAGCAAGGAGAGATAAGAAAGCCTTCCTCAGTGATCAGTGCAAAGAAATAGAGGAAAGCACTGGAATGGGAAAGACTAGAGATATCTTCAAGAAAATTAGAGATACCAAGGGAACATTTCCTGCAAAGATGGGCTCAATAAAGGACAGAAATGTGAGAGACCTAACAGAAGCAGAAGATATTAAGAAGAGGTGGCAAGAAAACACAGAAGAAGTGTACAAAAAAGATCTTCATGACCCAGATAATCATGATGGTGATTATCTAGATCACTCACCTAGAGCCAGACATCTTGGAGCCAGACATCCTGGAATGTGAAGTCAAGTGGGCCTTAGGAAGCATCACTATGAACAAAGCTAGTAGAGGTGATGGAATTCCAGTTGAGTTCTTTCAAATCCTAAAAGATGATGCTGTGAAAGTGCTGCACTCAATATGCCAGCGAATTTGGAAAACTCAGCAAAGGCCACAGGACTGGAAAAGGTCAGTTTTCATTCCAATCCCTAACAAAGGCAATGCCAAAGAATGCTCAAACTACCGCACAGTTGCACTCATCTCACATGCTAGCAAAGTAATACTCAAACTTCTCCAAGCCAGGCTTCACCAGTATGTGAACTGTGGTCTTCCAGATGTTCAAGCTGGTTTTAGAAAATCCAGAGGAACCAGAGATCAAATTGCCAACATCCAGTGAATGATTGAAAAAGCAAGAGAGTTCCAGAAAAACCTCTATGTCTGCTTTATTGACTATGCCAAAGCCTTTGACTGTGTGGCTCACCATAAACTCTGGGAAATTCTGCAAGAGATAGGAATAACAAACCACCTGACCTGCCTCTTGAGAAATCTGTATGCAGGTCAGGAAGCAACAGTAGAACTGGACATGGAACAACAGACGGATTCCAGATAGGAAAAGGAGGATGTCAAGGCTGTATACTGTCACCCTGCTTTAACTTATATGCAGAGTACATCATGAGAAACACTGGGCTGGAAGAAGCACAAGTGGAATCAAGATTGCCAGGAGAAATATCAATAACCTCAGATATGCAGATGACACCACCCTTATGGCAGAAAGTGAAAAGAACTAAAGAGCCTCTTGATAAAAGTGAAAGAGGAGAGTGAAAAAGTTGGCTTAAAATTCAACATTCAGATAACTAAGATCATGGCATCTGGTCCCATCACTTCATGGCAAATAGATGGTGAAACAGTGGAAACAGTGGCTGACTTTATTTTTTGGGGCTCCAAAATCACTGCAGATGGTGATTGCAGCCATGAAATTAAAAGATGCTTACTCCTTGGAAGGAAAGTTATGACCAACCTAGACAGCATATTAGAAAGCAGAGACGTTACTTTGTCAACAAAGGTCCATCTAGTCAAGGCTATGGTTTTTCCAGTGGTCATGTATGGATGTGAGAATTGAGCTGTAAAGAAACCTGAGTGCAGAAGAATTGATGGTTTTGAACTGTGGTGTTGGAAAAGACTCTTCAGAGTCCCTTGGACCGCAAGGAGATCCAACTAGTCCATCCTAGAGGTGATCAGTCAGGGGTGTTCATTGGAATGTCTGATGTTGAAGCTGAAACTCCAATACTTTGGCCACCTGATGCGAAGAGCTGACTCATTGGAAAAGACCCTGATCTGGGCAAGATTGAGGGCAGGAGGAGAAGGGGATGACAGAAGATGAGATGGCTGGATGGCACCACCGATTCGATGGACATGGGTTTTGGTGGATTCTGGGAGTTGGAGATCGAGAGGGAGGCCTGGTGTGCTGCCATTCATTGGGTTGCAAAGAGTCGGACACGACTGAGCAACTGAACTGAACTGAACTGAAGTAGTTCAGGTTATGGTCTTCAGTCTCAAGGAACTGGGAAGCTAAATGAAGTGATATAGTAAGATAATATTGATATAGATGAGGCAATAATTATTTTGAGCTGTATTTGGGCTGAAAATGACGGTACCTATTAGAAAACTAAATACAAAGCTACAAGTTACTTGAGAGGTGAGTCTGTGCTCAGTTCACCTTTATTATCTGCTCAGTGATTGGGAAATATATGTAGTAAGTATTTAATGAACATTTGTTAAATAAGCAAATATTAACACTAAATTGTGTGGTTCTATCACTAGAATAAGAATTAAATGAAAAAAGAAAGAATTGAGAGGGAAATCACTGAGGGCTGAATATTCAGAGAAATCTTATAGTGGAGTTTAAAACTGAATTTTGAGATACTTGGTAAGGGTAGTAGAAACTGCATTCATTCATTCAAAAGAAAATTTATTGAATGCCTACTATGAACATAGACATGGTGACATTAAGTGAGCAGCAAATATTCATGAGACATAAGGAAGATCACCTTTGGGGGAACATTAAATTTCAGTTATTTTTATATGACCAAATTATGGAATGCCTTAAAAATCAGTCAAAATAATATGAAGAGACAATAACCACTGAAAGTTGTTTGTTTATTTGTTTTGTTTTAGTGAGAGGAATAATGCAATGAAAGGATTTATTTTAGGAAGCGTGGTTTGAAAGTGGTGTGTAGGATTATCCTAAACATATTGTTGTTTCTTCTGTTTTTAGAAAAGCCTAGGGATAGATTTTTTAAGAGACTTTCATGGCAGTCCATGAGAATGTTTAATTGCCCTTTTAATAACAAATCCTTCTGGTATATCTTACCTACTTTTTCTTGTTACAATGTAATTCTGTTTTTGAGTTTGGAGTTGTGAAAATAGAGAACTTTTTCCTTGTTTTAGTCTTTGTAACTTCCAAAATGCAATAGAAGATAAGCTCCAATATAGCCTTTTCCTCACCTGGTAAAATAACTCCAACTCTCCTGACTGTTTTCAAATGATTTGTTTCTTTAATTTTGAAGAACTTTCCTTGACTATTAAATTCTAATGATATCTAATTAGATTTTATCACAGGGCCCTGATTTCTCCTTTTGCTTTTACACTTAGCCCAGAGTAGTAGTTGTTGTTGTTCAGTTGCTCAGTCTTATCTTTCTCTTTGTGATCCCATGGACTGCAGCACACCACGCTTCCCTGTCCCCCACGATCTCCTGGAATTTGCTGGCACACATGTCTGCTGAGTCTCTGATGCTATCTAACCACCTCATCCTCGGTCACCTCCTTCTCCACTGCCCTCAATCTTTCCCAGCATCAGAGTCATTTCCAATGAATTGGCTCTTAGAATCAGGTGGAATAAGGGTTGATTTCCTTTAGGACTGATTGGTTTGATCTCCTTGCCATCCAAGTGACTCTCAAGAGTCTTCTCCAGCACCATAGTTCAAAGCATTAATTCTTCAGTGCTCAGCTTTCTTTATAGTCCAACTCTCACATCCCTACATGACTACTGGAAAAACCATAGTTTTGACTAGATGGACATTTGTTGGCAAAGTAATGTTTCTGCTTTTTAATATGCTATCCAGGTTGGTCATAACTTTTCTTCCAAGGGTTAGCGTCTTTTTATTTCATGGCAGCAGTCACAATTTGCAGTGATTTTGGAGCCTCCAAAAATAAAGTCAGCCACTGTTTCTCCATCTATTTGCCATGAAGTAATGGGACCAGATGCCATGATCTTAGTTTCTGACTGTTGAGCTTTAAGCCAACTTTTACATTCTCCTCTTTCACTTTCATCAAGAGGCTCTTTAGTTTTTCACTTTCTGCCGTCTTCTTCATATATCTGCAGTGTTGTGTCATCTGCATTTCTGAAGTTACTGATATTTCTCCCAGCAATCTTGATTCCAGCTTGTGCTTCATCCAGTCCAGTGTTTCTCATAATGTACTCTGCATATAAGTTAAATAAGCAGGGTGACAATATACAGCCTTGACATCCTCCTTTTCCTATCTGGAATCCGTCTGTTGTTCCATGTCCAGTTCTACTGTTGCTTCCTGACCTGCATACAGATTTCTCAAGAGGCAGGTCAGGTGGTTTGTTATTCCTATCTCTTGCAGAATTTCCCAGAGTTTATGGTGAGCCACACAGTCAAAGGCTTTGGCATAGTCAATAAAGCAGACATAGAGGTTTTTCTGGAACTCTCTTGCTTTTTCAATCATTCACTGGATGTTGGCAATTTGATCTCTGGTTCCTCTGGATTTTCTAAAACCAGCTTGAACATCTGGAAGACCACAGTTCACATACTGGTGAAGCCTGGCTTGGAGAAGTTTGAGTATTACTTTGCTAGCATGTGAGATGAGTGCAACTGTGCGGTAGTTTGAGCATTCTTTGGCATTGCCTTTGTTAGGGATTGGAATGAAAACTGACCTTTTCCAGTCCTGTGGCCTTTGCTGAGTTTTCCAAATTCGCTGGCATATTGAGTGCAGCACTTTCACAGCATCATCTTTTAGGATTTGAAAGAGCTCAACTGGAATTCCATCACCTCTACTAGCTTTGTTCATAGTGATGCTTCCTAAGGCCCACTTGACTTCACATTCCAGGATGTCTGGCTTTAGGTGAGTGATCACACCATCGTGATTATCTGGGTTGTGAAAATATTTTTTGTACAGTTCTTCTGTGTGTTCTTGCCACCTCTTAATATCTTTTGCTTCTCTTAGGTCCATACCATTTCTGTCCTTTATCGTGCCCATCTTTGCAGGAAATGTTCCGTTGGTATCTCTAATTTTCCTGAAGTGATCTCTAGTCTTTCCCATTCCAGTGCTTTCCTCTATTTCTTTGCACTGATCACTGAGGAAGGCTTTCTTATCTCTCCTTGCTATTCTTTGGAACTATGCATTCAAATAGGTCTGTCTTTCCTTTTCTCCTTTGCTTCTGGCTTCTCTTCTTTTCACAGCTATTTGTAAGGCTTCCTCAGACAGCCATTTTGCTTTTTTGCATTTCTTTTTGTTGGGGATGGTCTTGATCCAGTCTCCTGTACAGTGTCATGAAAGCTCCTAAAATAATCCCATTTTAAAGCACTTTTTGCCTGTAAGGTCAACCCTGTCCAATGCAGGATAAAAAATTTTAATTTGGTGTTAGCTCAAATATTTTACATTTTCTTTATTCCTCACCCTGTCACCAGCATCATTTGTCAAGTGTTACTTTCTTAGGTCTTTATATAGCTTTTGTCATTTCCAAGGACTAGAAAAAGACTTACAGTAATAAATATCCAGAGACATGTCCCTTCTTTCTTGTACTCCTATACGTCTAGATATGGATGTGAAAGATCAACTAACATGCAGGGATAAGGAAAAGTTAGCTCAGAACTTTAGGCAAGTTGTATCAACTGGATGGTGTTTCTTGATGGAGCTTTAATGGGCCCAAATGGCCTTCTGAATCTCTCTACGCAAGGATTCCATTCTGGAACTTAAACTGTCAAAGGGCACAGTGTTCAACTTAAGTTGTCAAGGGCAGAAAAATGTCTAAATAGGAATTCAGATGTCTTTGTATATTAAAGGTTGTTCTTGTTAGATCACTACTTCTTCTCATCCAAGCTGATACACATTAAAATTGGCTTAACTCTCAAGACAAAAAGACAGAATATTAGAGGATCCAAAATAACCCACACCTTTCAGCTCTTCTCTTGCTTTACAGTCTGAACGAACCCTCTTCAAAAAAGGAAAGGAGTCCAATTTTCAAAAAGCGATTCCTCCATTTTTTTTTCCTTTCTAAGTGGCACTCATACAGTAGCAGCAGTCAAATAAACAACGATGTGTTGGATTTTGTTTCTCTTTATCTATATGACATTTGTGTCATCACCGTGGCTCTAATCCATATTCAGGTCTTCAGGTTTGGTGTGCAGTAATATGTAAATTATCTCGCCAGCTGCATGGAGCTGTGTTTGTTTATTCTGTTTCTTTTGGCAGTGCACAGAACTGAACTTCTGCCAAAATGGGGCTGCTTCAGGGAGCACTAATGCTCTAGGAGGAAGTTTTGAAAGGAAACGCACATCATAAGTCTTCACTCTGTGAAGCAGCAAAATCAAAACAAACTTTCCATTTACTAAAATATCAGTATTATGAATGTAAAATAATGTGTTTGTTAAAACTATAATGAGCATGCTGCCCATCTCCGGGATGTTTAGTATACGTGGGTTTTAGAAATGAGGACACAGTGCTGAGAAAGCTAGTGCATTTTTATTCTTGGTATAAGAAGTAGGTGAAATGAAATAGAGAGAGACAACATCTAGGATTTTAAGGAGAAAAGAAATATTTTAACATGCATATTAATCTCTGGAAACACATGGCATTTACATGCATTTAAATGTGGACAGCTGTGGTGTTTAAGTGTTAAAAAATTTCATTAATGATGCATAGAGCTATGTACTTCTGTTGGCAGGCCTTTCAGTCTTCAATCTGACACTTCCTTTTTTATTCAGCAAGCTAATTTCCCCTCTTTTGTGAGGAGTAACTGTTTTCACACTACTGCTTACCCAGCAAGCCTCCTTATTGTTTCATGGTTAATTATCTTCTCCAGCTTCACCTTCCCAGCAAAGGAGGCAGGGCCCTGCCTCCTGAACACTAATGAAAGTTGGGTTTTATGGGTGTACTGTGTAAATAAACGCAAGCGCAGATCAGACAACATAATAAATGAGTTCCTAAAGTTTATGGAGTCGCAGCTCATCTAGTGGTTTTACTGAATAATGAGGGAAAATGATTAATTTCGTGGGAAGAAGGACTTTAATTTTGGAAAAAAAATAAAATAAAACCTTTGTTTCTATAATATAGAACCTACCAGTGGGTAAACATAAGGGATCTCTGTGTATCTAAGTGTTCCTCACTCTTCCTAATAACAGCGGTGACATCTGCCAGGAGACAGTCTTGCATAGACTAGGCCTTTGAAAAATATTTTTGAGGTGGCACTAGTAGTAAAGAACCTACCTGCCAATGCAGGAGGCTGAGGAAAAGCAGGTTCGATCCCCTGGGTCAGGAAGAACCCCTGGAGGAGGGCATGGCAACCCACTCCAGTATGTTTGCCTGGAGAATCCCATGCACAGAGGAGCCTGGTGGGCTATAGTCTATGGGGTCACACAGAATCGGACATGAAGAAGCAACTTAGCACACAAGCATGGAGGTCACCTGGCTTTATAATTCCCTGATTATTTGTCATTTATTAAGAAAAAAAGAAAGAAAAAAAAGTAGCGAAGCTTTGTGTAATTAAAGTATGCCTCACTCTGCACTGACTATAAACAAAGCAGAGATAAGTCGCAAATGCTACTATTGTCGCCTGCTTGGAGTAGTAAATTAGACAGGTTTGGCCCAGGTAATTAGCTCCACTGGCCATAAAGCCTTGCCTCTCTGGATTATAAGCTTAACATATTCTCTTAGTTGCCACCTAGGGGCCCATATTTGAAGAGTTTAGGATTTGAAATTATTTTTAGTTATTTTTTACATTGAAAAGGATTTTAAGAGATTAAGGTGACCCTAAGCCTCTAATATTCTTTTTTTTTTTTTAATTTACAAAATGAATTCACATTTTGAGATCATTTTCCTCTAGAATGAAATTTACATTTCTTTGATTTGGGAACCTTTGATTTGGGTTACAGTTTGAATTAAGGTCCTGACATTTAAAACCCTCAAGAGCCTCCTTCATGAGAGCCCAGGACAAGACCTTCTGTTCCAATCGACTGAATTTTTATATCTAATCAGATCTCAGAATCCTTAGTATTTTTCCCTTGAGATCACAAAAAAGAAAATAACCCAGGGATTCTACATTTTTAACATGTCTAAGTACTCTAGGAATCAGAAGTATAAAATCTCTTGGAAACTTACTTCAAAGACATTTACTACCTTCTAGGACAATTCATCTTGAAATTTCAAGCAACTTTTCAAGCATCAAGCATAACTTCTATACTCTCCAGTCCTGTTTCTGTAGAACAGTGTAATTCAAGGGAGATATTCTGGCAATTCTGAGATTTCTCAGTTTTCCTTAAGTCTAAAAGAAGCTGTCTTTAGAGGAGACTATTAAAACAGAACTGTAAATCTAATCTGTGTGGATCACAATAAACTGTGAAAAATTCTGAAAGAGATGGGAATACCAGACTACCTGACCTGCCTTTTGAGAAACTTGTATGCAGGTCAGGAAGCAACAGTTAGAACTAGACATGGAACAACAGACTGGTTCCAAATAGGAAAAGGAGGATGTCAAGGCTGTAATATTGTCACCCTGCTCATTTAACTTGTATGCAGAGTACATCATGAGAAATGCTGGGCTGGAGGAAGCACAAGTTGGAATCAAGATTGCTGGGAAAAATATCAATAACCTCAGATATGCAGATGTCACCACCCTTATGACAGAAAGTGAAGAGGAACTAAAGAGCCTCTTGATGAAAGTGAAAGAGGAGACTAGAAAAGTTGGCTTAAGGCTCAACATTCAGAAACTAAGATCATGGCATCCGGTTCTATCACTTCATGGTAAATAGATGGGGAAACAGTGGAAATAGTGGCTGACTTTATTTTTCTGGGCTCCCAAATCACTGCAGATGGTGATTGCAGCCATGAAATTAAAAGATGCTTACTCCTTGGAAGGAAAGTTATGACCAACCTAGACAGCATATTAAAAAGCTGTCTCTACATAGTCCATGTAGAGTCCATGGATCCCTATAGTCCATGGGGTCGCAAAGTGTCAGACATGACTGAGTGACTAAACAACAGCAACAAAGCAGTAAATAAAATACAGAGAGACATTACTTTGTCAACTAAGGTCCGTTTAGTCAAGGCTGTGGTTTTTCCAGTAGTCATGTATGAATGTGAGAGTTGGTCTGTAAAGAAAGCTGAGTGCAGGAGAATTGATGCCTTTGAACTGTGGTGCTGGAGAAGATTGTTGTGAGTCCCTTTGAGGGATCCCTCCTGCAAGGAGATCCAACCAGTCCATCCTAAAGGAGATCAGTCCTGGGTATTTATTGGAAGGATTGATGTTGAAGTTGAAAGTCCAATTGTTTGGCCACCTGATGCGAAGAGGTGACTCACTGGAAAAGACCCTGATGCTGGGAAAGATTGAGGGCAGGAGGAGAAGGGGACAACAGAGGATGAGATGGTTGGATGGCATCACCAACTCAATGGACATGAGTTTGGATAAATTCTGGGAGTTGGTGATGAACAGGGAGGCCTGGCCTGCTGTGGTTCATGGGGTCACAAAGAGTCAGACACGACTGAGAGACTGAACTGAACTGAAATCAAATCAGATTTAGAAAGAAAAATTAAGTCATTTAAGAAAACAAATCATAACTGACCTTCCAGTTAATCTTGTTGAACTTCGGGCCAATCAGGTGATAAACTGAGAAAAGCAAGAGATAAGTTTGGTTGATTTAAGATGGAAAAGAGATGAAATGATATATACCATTTTTGGTCATTTCAACATTTTTTTTTTTTAGTTTTTTTTCTCTGAATGGTGAGTTGTAATCACAGGATTAGAATTCAGCAGAAACAAACAAAACAAGACAAGCAAACCACTAAAAATAGAGATAACACAATGTTTGTTCTTAGTGTGAATCTTTTGAGAGTGAAAAGACACACATTCCCTCAGCTAATATGTACTTCATCAGGGACGCAGATCCTGGATGTGAGTGAGCTCCGTTAGCTGATATTTCACTTTTCAGGCAGGCTTCAGCATGTTGGCAAAGCTCACTTTGTACATGAAGCTATCTCATGTTGTGTTCTTAGAATGCAGTCTGAAAGTTGGAAACTCATATGCTATGTCAGTAAACTTAATTTGTTTACAGAACTGTTCACCCTTGCTTTACCACAAATATGCTTTGTAAGTTTTTAAAAATTGTAGGTTTTATTAATGGGAGATCCTTATCAAAAAGGAAGGAACTAGAGTGTGCTTTTCACTAAGGTAAAGGTGAAGCAAAAATTACATCTCAAGGCACAAAACTCAAATGTTATGTCAACTCTTGACAGTCAAAAGGCAAACACCAAACAGAACAATGACAGAAGAATGGGGCCGGATGTTATCATTAGGGGGAAATTATGAACCTTTGCATGTGGGTTTGTTGTTGTCATCCAAATAGGTTTACCACATGGTAGTCGTAGATAGGGGGTTCCCTGGTGGCTCAATGCAGGAGACATGGGTTTGATCCCTGGGTCAGGAAGATCCCTTGGAGATGAAAATGACAACACACTCTAGTATTCTTTCCTGAGAAATCCCATGGACAGAGGAGCCTGGCAGGGTATAGTCCATGGGGTCACAAAGAGCCAGACATGACTGAGTGACTAAACAGCAACAAAGCGGTAAATAAAATGTAGAAAATGCCACCATCTTATTGTGATTGGGTTTTTAAAACTTTATATTGAACTTTTTTTTTTTACTTCATTTTATTGGTTTCAGTTCT
The DNA here is from genome assembly GCA_007570785.1 of Antilocapra americana. Taxonomy (NCBI): domain Eukaryota; kingdom Metazoa; phylum Chordata; class Mammalia; order Artiodactyla; family Antilocapridae; genus Antilocapra; species Antilocapra americana. The sequence goes on from ML661902.1 coordinate 4,712,410, forward strand.
ACACAGTACTGAGAGGTCAGATAAAGAAATTCCTTTTATTTAAAAATCCCTTCCCAAGTTGTTTTTTAAATTCATTTTTAAGCAATCCTAATTGTAGACACATTCTTGAAACTCTGGGGAAAAATTTCTGGAAAACAGAATAGTGACTAGAAAGAGTAAAATAAACTAGTTTTCCTATTCATTTTATTCTGAATATAATAAAAATTTCAATGTTTGTATATAAAGCAATATTTAAGATAAAACAATTAATTTTCCAGTAGAAGCAAGTTATTTTTCTGTTTTTCTACTTCTAATGAAACTTTCAGAGTTTTGTGGGAAAGTAACTTTTTCCTGCAGTAGATGCTTAATGAATACTGATTTATATAGTAATTAATTTGTTCTAAAAAATAGCTTGATGTAAGGCATTCGTTGGTTGCTACCTAGCTTTAAAACACCAATGCTGAGGCTACTACACCTAAGAGTTATGTCAACATTTTGACAGTATCTATACATTTCTTTAATTTACTGGCACAAGTGTGTTGCCTCTTAGTCAAAATAGCACTGTAAGACTGAAATTATAGAAAGAAGTGCTTCTAGTTTGTGTATCCTTCTTTCTTCTATGGAATTGTTTCTTACAACCTCACAATCATTCATTTATAGAACCTTAAAATTCTTGGCAACCTGTTCTTTACACACAAAATCTTATTTAAAAATATTAAAGAGGATTTTCGTTCATTTGTTTTAAATAGGCACAAAGTCAGAATGGGCTACTAGAATTGAGGGAAGAGGTGTTAGAACAATTGAAGAGTTTCCTGTATGTTCTGTGGCTTCCATGGTTTCTCCATTTGTGCTCCCTTTCTAAGACTGGTGCTGAAAGACAAGAAAGGTGGTGGATAGCATCTGGTAGGACCAGGTGCCCAATCTCAATAGCAGTTTTACTGTGGAACCCAGATTTCTTCAGGTTACTATCAAGCGTATCCTGTGCTCCTTTTCTCTCCTACCAGCCTCCAGGATATTCTCTCTCAAAGGGCAAATGACTTTCTTCTTGCTAATTCACTGGCTTTGCCTCTCTTCTTGTCCTCTCTGCTTCTATAATACTCATAGCCACCCACTGCTTTCAAAGTCTGTACTCTCAATTCCCAGAGTTTTATACCACTCCTACCTGGATTTTCCTGCTGTGTTCTTTTTTCAGATTGCTCATCCTTCCTTCGAAGGTACCCACAAAGCTCGGTTCCCTTTGTCTGTGCCTCTTACTGTTCCCTCATCCTGTAGTGTCTCCCTCTCCCACTCTACCTCTTTCTCTGAATGCCTTTCTCCCCGGTGTAGCCTATAAACCTTCAGAATCATAGACAGTCAGGCCTCATGTGGCTAAACCTGAGGCAGGGGAGTCTGTAGGGTCAAAAGAAGCAAGACAGAACTGTGGGACACACTGTCATTTAACAGTTGGCTTGCATAAATTTTATGAGGAGGCTTAGCATCAAGGTAATCAAAGGAGGAGAAAATTTCAAGAAAAATGGAGTCAAATGCTGCAGAAGAATGAAGTAACATAAGAGCAAAGGAGGATCAGTTGGACTGGATTGTCAGAGGTCACTGGTGATCCTGTGGTGGACTCAGCAGATAAGGGCTCTTTTGATCACACTCTCTCTTCTCACGAGACTTTTGCATCGAAATGAGTGAAGTTGAACTAAGAGAAGTGCTATGCGTGTGCTGAGTTACTTCAGTCATGTCAGACTTTTTGCAGGGCCCTCCAGGCTCCTCTGTCCATGGGATTCTCCAGGCAAGAATACTGCAGTGGGTGGCCATGCCCTCCTCCAGGGGATCTTCCTGACCACAGATTGAACCTGCATCTCTTATGTCTCCTTCATTGGTGGGCAGGTTCTTTACAAGCAGGTTCTTTATCACTAATGCCACTCAGGAAGCCCGAAGTACTATCCACAGGATGCTTTTCTCTTCAACATTCCTAGGAGTGATGAGCATGCATTCAAACCAAAGAAACCTGGAATAAAAAATTATCTTTATTGGTAATATATGTGCTGTGATGTACATGAGTTCAGAAATATCTGTTGTAATATTTTTGTAAGCAAAGTCCTCAACAGAGTCATGACATCCTGTTACGTTTGATGATGTTACAGGTTCAGAAAACTCAGTAGGACTGAGGACTGCTGTTTGCTTGTTTTGTTTTTAAACTGAGGTGAAGTTAACATAACATAAAATTAATCATTTAAGCTGAGCAATTCAGTGGCATTTCACTATTACATAACCATCACCTCTGTTTCCAAAACATTTTTCTCACCCCAAAAGGAGAGCCTGCACCCAATAAGTAATTGCTCCTCCTTCTCCCCTCGCACAAGTCCCTGGCAATCACCAATTTTGATCCTGTCTCTATGGGTTTACCTAGTCGGGGTATTTTATGCAAATAAAATTATACAATATATGACTTTTTCTGTCTGGCTTCTTTCACCAAGCAAAATGTTTTTGAGGCCGCTAGCTCATAACTGAGAAGTTCAGTTCAGTTCAGTCACTCAGTTGTGTCCGATTCTTTGCAACCCCATGAGCTGCAGCACACCAGGCCTCCCTGTCCATCACCAACTCCCGGAGTTTAACCAAACTCATGTCCATTGAGTTGGTGATGCCATCCAACCATCTCATCCTCTGTCGTCTTGTTCTCCTCCTGCCCTCAATCTTGCCCAACATCAGGGTCTTTTCCAATGAGTCAGCTCTTCGCATCAGGTGGCCAAAGGATTGGAGTTTCAGCTTCAACATCAGACCTTCCAGTGAACACCCAGGACTAATCTCCTTTAGGATAGACTGGTTGGATCTCCTTGCAGTCCAAGGGACGCTCAAGAGTCTTCTCCAACGCCACAGTTCAAAAGCATCAATTCTTTGGTGCTCAGCTTTCTTTATAGTCCAGCTCTCACATCCATACATGACTACTGGAAAAACCATAGCCTTGACTAGACAGACCTTTGTCAGCAAAGTAATGCCTCTGCTTTTTAATATGCTGTCCAGGTTGGTCATAACCTTCTTTCCAAGGAGTAAGTGTCTTTTAATTTCATTGCTGCAGTCACCATCTACAGTGATTTTGGAGCCCAAAAAAATAAAGTCAGCCACTGTTTCCACTCTTTCCCCATCTGTTTCCCATGAAGTGATGGGACCAGATGCCATGATCTTAGTTTTCTTCATGTTGAGCCTTAAGCCAACTTTTTCACTCTCCTCTTTCACTTTCAGCAAGAAGCTTTTTAGTTCCTCTTCACTTTCTGCCATAAGGGTGGTGTCGTCTGCATATCTGAGGTTATTGATTATTGATATTTTTCCCCAGCAATCTTGATTCCAGCTTGTGCTTCTTCCAAACCAGCATTTCTCTAGATGTACTCTGCATATAAGTTAAATAAGCAGGGTTAGAAAGTCAAACATTTCTCCACATGGTTTTGTTATGGCAAAAAGTCTTAAGGACCTTTCCCAGAGTTTTTTAGCATTTCACGAGACCACAGACATGTCTTTTGCTTGCTCATTAAATAATTTTTTTGAGAACCTGCTTCTTACCAGGCACAGTTTTAGGTGCTGGGGCACTAAAGGAGGCAGCACAGAGGCTGCCCTCATGGAGGGCTAGGAGGAAAACCCCTGATTCACAATGTCAAACTCTTTTTTGTTCCTGGTTCCTGTTGGAAAGTAAGGCAATTTTTACTATCGTAAAATTTACTTTAAAACAACATCTCATGGATTTTTCATTTTCATCTAATTCAGAATATCTGTGTAGCCAAGACTGGGAAATATGTCCATGTCAGTACTCATTTTACTGAGGTTTGTGAGCTGACTTTGGGTTTTACCTGTCTGTTTTGAGTTTCTGATCAGCTTTGTTATTGAAAAAGAGCATTCACTAGAACAGTTTTTGATCATTAGTGTGAGATAGACTTTCAAAGCATTTTCTGAGCTGAGACAAGTTACTTTAACATTATTGTCAATCTGATAGATAGTGAGCAGGATTTGATTGCTCTAATGTGTCAGTTGTGATAGAATTTCACAGACAATGGACCTGCCTTTTGAAAAACAGATTATTTTCTGGAAATAGAAAATCCTTGAGCTATAGGGCCTGCCGAGGGCTGGGCAGGCATCTTTTCTCATCTGGCTATTCCTGAGGAACATATTCATTGAGGACATGGAAAGACAAACCCACCCCCCCCCATTTCCAGTGCAATGCGAGCAAGTCAGGGACCTAAATGATGTTGATTTCATTGGATTCCATGCATGTGGTTGCACTAAAGAATTTAGTCAACCAAACACCAGTCTTAATGCAAACCTTGATAAGGTTATTAGCAGTCAACTACTGTGTCCTCCTCTATTTTCACAGGCAGTATTTGCTATAGCTGCTATTCTTGTAGCCCTACTATGAACCAGGCCCTCTCCCAAGACTTCACAGACTTCTTTTCATTTAGAGCTCCCAGCAGTCTCTAAGATAGACACAATGTGCTCTGATTATCTTGAACAGATAAATGGTGTAACTGAGGCACACGTTAAATAACTTATCCAGTATTATACTACTAACCTGTAAAGGGGGGCACCCAGGATTCATACGCAGATCTGTTTGCTCCAAATCCCACAATGGTTGATAAACAGCGAACATTTTTGCTTCTTATCCTATTTTATTTTTCATCTATTTCTTCTTGCTAACTCTGAATCTGTTCTCTGCCCATCAAAAGGCAGAATACTACAAACTCTGAACTCTCATAAAAGCTGTCTGTTTGTTAAGGACTAGCTCTTTCTTGGAGAAGGCAATGGCAACCCACTCCAGTACTCTTGCCTGGGAAATCCCATGGACAGAGGAGCCTGGTGGGCTATAGTCCGTGGGGTCACGAAGAGTCAGACACGACTGAGGGACTTCACTTTCTCTTTCACTTTCATGCACTGGAGAAGGAAATGGCAACCCACTCCAGGCTTCTTGCCTGGAGAATTCCAGGGATGGCGGAGCCTGGTGGGCTGCTGTCTATGGGGTCACACAGAGTCGGACACGACTGAAGCGACTTAGCAGCAGCAGCAGTTTTTCAAAAGTTGTATCTCTTTAAAGGAAATTAAAGGAATCCAAATGTAATTATATCAGATCTCTGTTGGATTATTGTTTTATAGAATGTCAGATTCTTTCATCTCCACTCTTTTGCTGATAATGTGTTTCTCATCGCTTATAAAAATCTACCATTTAACTTAAAATTTTAAGAAAATCCTAGAGATGAAGTCCTGGCATACCTGACTCAAAGTCATGCAAGTGCAGAAGGAAGTTAATTTGGGTAGGTATTATTTGCTGCAGTTGGAATCTTGGTTCTTTCATCATCGTTGTTATCATCATCATAATTATTTTCCAGTCACTTTTAGTTTCTCTATCTATATTACACTAACATAAATAACCTGCCTCTAAGAATAAAAACAAAACAAAGTAACAACAATTAATTCCACTTGGTCTTGAGCAGATCTGCAAAGATGTGTGTGAGTGTGTGTGTGTGTGTGTGTGTGTGTGTATGCACACCTGTGTGTAATTATATACAGCGAGTCCTTGGTTTTGGCCAGAATTCTGCACCAGTGAAACAGGTTTATGAATGAAAAGCCTTTGCACAAATAGATTTTAATTCAGAATTATCTCTGAAAAGGTGGACTCTGTATTGGAACTTCATGTACTACTCACCATCCTTTTGGTTTCACAAATAGTCTTAGGCTTTTTTTCTAAATCCATGTTTGATTTATCACTTTATCAAAGATAGGAAACATCTGAGACATTTTATAAAGCACCTTATGGCAGAAAGTGAAGAAGAACTAAAGAGCTTCTTGATGAAAGTGAAAGAGCAGAGTGAAAAAGGTGACTTCAAGCTCAACATCCAGAAAACTAAGATCATGGCATCTGGTCCCATCACTTCATGGCAGATAGATGGAAAACAGTGGAAACAGTGGCTGACTTTATTTTTCTGGGCTCCCAAATCACTGCAGATGGTGATTGCAGCCATGAAATTAAAAGATGCTTACTCCTTGGAAGGAAAGTTATGACCAACCTAGACAGCATATTGAAAAGCAGAGACATTACTTTGTCAACAAAGATCCATCTAGTCAAGGCTATGGTTTTTCCAGTGGTCATGTATGGATGTGAGAGTTGGACTATAAAGAAAGCTGAGCACCAAAGAATTGATGGTTTTAAATTGTGGTTTTGGAGAAGACTCTTGAGAGTCCCTTGGACAGCAAGGAGATCCAACCAGTCCATCATAAGGGAAATCAGTCCTGGGTGGTCACTGGGTTGTCTGATGTTGAAGCTGAAACTCCAATCCTTTGGCCACCTTATGCGAAGAGCTGACTCATTTGAAAAAACCCTGATGCTGGGAAAGACTGAAGGCAGGAGGAGAAGGGGATGACAGAGGATGAGATGGTTGGATGGCATCACCAACTCAATGGACTTGAGTTTGGTTAAACTCTGGGAGTTGGTGATGGACAGGGAGGCCTGGCATGTTGCTGTTCGTGGAGTCACAAAGAGTCGGACATGACTGATCGACTGAACTGAACTGAATTCCTCTAGAAAAACAAAACAACAAAAAATGCTTAACTTGCTTGAGAATTATTTGCTATATTGGGCTATCCTCAAAGAGAACCTTTGACCACATTAATTTTCCAGCCAGTTATGTCACTCTGTACATTTGTCTTTTTTTGAAGACAACTTTTTAGTTATATAAATGTTGTAAATGTCCTTCCCCTTGGAAACTTTCCCTGGGTTTTTACCCTCAGGGTATATTTTATGTTTGAGGTTGAATCTTGAAGAAATGGAGATTTTATTGAAAATATTGACAGAATTTAATTCATAACAGAAAAGAGTGAATGAGGGCAGAGTGATCAGCTCTTCTTTAATATGTAAAATGTAAAGTCTAAAGTGAATGATTTTCTAATGGGTCTTGTCAGATATTCCCCAGAGTTGACATAAAAACTTTTTTGAAATTACAATCAAGTTAAGAGATTTATAGGAAGAAAGAGTTAGGAAAGGAAAAGGACAATATTACAGACAAAAGTTTAATCTTCTCCTATGGAAATCTTTCACTCCAACTACTTTATTGAGTGAAAGATTTGTTCTTGTAGATACTGCCTTGCGAGTTTTATACTTTTTGTGGGCTTGCATTTGTAAAGCCACAAAGGCAGCCTTCGGCCAGAAATCAACTGTGTCATAAGAAGGCAAGTCCAAGTTACAGGCGTCCCTTGGGCTCAGCTCCTGGTGCACATCCAGGTGGCATGGTTCCTGCAGCCAGAGTGAGCCCCCAGGTTTGGGACCGTCATGGAAAATCTATACTTCTAAATGTTAAAGTCAACCTGAGAGTTACAGAGAGAGCTCTTTTGAAAGACAAATTCAGTTATTTATTAGCATTCTCAGAGTCCAGTGTCGCCAAGATAATATTTGAAATTAATGTACTATTTGATTAGACTGATTGATTGTTTCTACAGCTGAAGATTTTAACATTCACTAGTCATACTAACTGGTCATTAGTACTTCCTTTATCAGCAAGCAAAGAATAAACAGAAATTCTAATAAAAATTCATCATGGTGAACATAGCCCATACCTAAGCGAGCATGATGATAGCCAGTGAACTAGATTAAGTGCTGAAACATTGGTAGGAAAGATTCTGTTAGAAAATTTAAGAACATCCTTTAATTAATGTTTACTTTGTATCTGTACTCTTTTAAACTTAAGTAGGCTGTACAGATAATCTCTTACATATCCAGTATAATAAAGTGCTAATGGGTATTTTATGCTTAATGTGTTTGTGTGGTATCCTTCCACTAATAGTTTCAGGAAGGACTGAGAGCTTCTTAGGAGAGCACTGTGAATGTGCTGCTGGGGAAGCCTTTTCTTCCACTCCTGAGGAAGAAAAGCATCATGGCTTGTTTTTCAATCAGATTGTCAAAATAATTCTGAATTATAATGCAGATATGCTGACCTGTTAATACAGTGAGACACCTCTCTCTACCCACCACATCATGAATCCCTTGTGATTTTGAGAGCAAATTGAAAGGAAAGTTGAGGAGAGAATGAGGTAGGCTGGGAAAATCCTTTATGAATTAACTAAAGGCCACTCTTGAGCAATTCTCCACGCACTGACTGTTCCAGCTGCTTTATGCTGACTGCCCTTCACAAGCATTAGCTCACTTAATCTTCAGAATTCTCTCTGGAGATGGACAGACCCCCTTGAAAAAGTGGTGTGAGGTGATGACTGCCCAGAATGGTTAAGCAACTTGCCCAAGACCATGCTGAACCCACTCAGCATCTGTGTCCCAGAATGTGCCACACTCCACCCAAGAGGGTAAAAGTCAAGAAATCCAAGAAAAGAACAAGATCCCAACTGTGCAGGCAGAAAGCAGCCTAAGGGAATCTGGGCTGCTTCATTCATGGAGTCAGGAAGTCCTCAGATAGTTGTTATTCTAGGGCTGGAGTTGGGCTGGAGGGGGAGGGTTCTGCCTGGACTTTGTAAAGGTACAGTAGTGAGAGAGGTTAACAAGGATCAAAGTGGAATCTCTGTGATAGAGACCGGGAAAGAGAGACACTGAGAACAGGGACTAACAACTAAGAAGCTACCCTGCAGTACTGGGGCCCGAGACTCAAGTCCAGGAAGACATGGATAAAGAAACCAGTCAGATGGTGCTCAGCTTGGGTCTGATTGGGAACAGGGTCACATTCTGAAGAGGAGGAACCCTGAAAGGGAAGGCAGTGGAAAAGACAGACCTACGAAAGCTTCTGGCCAGTGAATGGTTTTACAGATACCTACAACTCTCTTCTCTTTTCCCAGAAGCTGCATCAAGTAGAGAACTCAGGAACCAGAAGCAAGAGGGAATTTCACCATATGTGGGTGCAGATAGTACTCCATTATGAACTCCAGAACTGTGATAATATAAAAGTGAATGTACCCTAAAAGATGTCACAGGCTAACCTCTTTTTACCTTTATTTACCTGAAAGTTGTATCTTCACCCAACCCAAGGTTAAAAGTGTAGAGGAAATCAATAGGAAATAGTTAATTCGATAAATTACATATTTGACTGTAATAATCTTACATTTTAATCTATGTTATTGCCCCCAGTGACAAATTACTATTGATAGAAAAGCCTCTTTCAATAATTTTGGATGTTATTCCAGAGAGGAATAGAGCTGATAATTATGCTATCTTTCGAATTCATGCTTGGGGCAAATTCCTTTCCTGACTCTTCCAAGAGATTTTGAATGGATAAAATTTTCATGCTTGTGTTCCCTAATTCTGCTTTTTTTCCCCTTCTCCTACACAGGAGACTTTGAATGTGATTGATCCTGGCTTGATGGACCTAAATGGGATGAGTGAGGATGCCCTGGAATGGGATGAAACTGACATAAGTAATAAGTTAATCAGTTTGAACGAAGAATCGAATGACCTTGATCAAGAATCCCAACCTGCCATGCCTTCCTTAAACCTTGAAGACACAGGTAGTGCGAACCCAAGTTATGAAGAAGAGGCAGGTGACCACGGGGCATCTCAGTATGCATCAAGTATCACTGCCCCATCCAGTCCACACATTTACCAAGTCTACAGCCTCCACAATGTTGAACTCTATGAAGACAGCCACATCCCATTCCTGAAAAACAATCCAAAGTTCACTAGCATGACACAGCCTAGTGTTTTAACTAAGAGTCTCAGCAAAGACTCTTCCTTTTCATCTACCAAATCTTTGCCGGATCTTCTAGGGGGTTCTAATTTGGTGAAGCCCTGCCCATGCCATGGAGGAGACATGAGCCAAAATTCAGGCAGTGAGAGTGGAATTGTCAGTGAAGGGGACACTGAAACCACCACCAACTCTGAAATGTGCTTGCTCAGTGCAGTGGATGGGTCCCCAAGTAACCCTGACACTGAACATCTGGACCCACAAATGGGAGATGCAGTTAACGTGTTAAAGCAAAAGATTAAAGACGAGGAGGAACGAATTAAGCTCCCAAATAGCTCTCAGTTACCCATTTCACCAGTGGGTTGTGTAAATGGAAAAGTTGGAGATTCAAACAGTGTTACCAAACATACCCCTGATTGTTTGGGAGAAGAATTACAAGGAAAACATGATGTGTTTACATTTTATGATTACTCGTACCTCCAAGGCTCAAAACTCAAATTACCGATGATAATGAAACAGTCACAAAGTGAAAAAGCACATGTGGAGGATCCCCTGCTTCATGGTTTTTATTTTGATAAAAAACCCTGCAAATCTAAACATCAGGCTACAGAGTTACAACCAGATGCACCTCCCCATGAAAGGATTCTGGCAAGTGTGCCCCATGAAATGGATCACAGCTCATACAAAAGTGGTGATGTAGAGAAGACATCCACTGGCATGCAGAATGCCAGACAGCTCTCTCTTTTATCTCATAGTTCGTCTATTGAGTCTCTTTCTCCAGGGGGTGATTTATTTGCATTGGGCATCTTTAAAAATGGCAGTGACAGCCTCCAGCGAAGCACTTCTTTAGAAAGTTGGTTGACATCTTATAAAAGCAACGAAGATCTTTTTAGCTGTCACAGCTCCGGGGACCTAAGTGTGAGTAGTGGCTCAGTTGGTGAACTGAGTAAAAGAACATTAGATCTCCTGAATCGTTTGGAGAATATCCAGAGCCCTTCAGAGCAGAAGATAAAGCGAAGTGTTTCCGATATCACTCTTCAAAGCTGTTCCCAAAAGATGTCTTTCCCTGGCCAACTGTCACTGGACATAGCATCTTCCATCAATGAAGACTCGCCAGCATCTCTTACAGAACTAAGCAGCAGTGATGAGCTTTCTCTTTGCTCAGAGGATATTGTGTTACACAAGAACAAGATCCCAGAATCGAATGCGTCATTCAGGAAGCGCCTTCCTCGTTCAGTGGCCGATGAAAGTGATGTCAATGTCAGCATGATCGTGAATGTCTCTTGCACCTCTGCCTGCACTGATGATGAAGATGACAGTGACCTCCTCTCCAGCTCAACACTCACCTTAACAGAAGAAGAGCTGTGCATCAAAGATGAGGATGATGACTCCAGTATTGCGACAGATGATGAAATTTATGAAGACTGCAATGTGATGTCCGGGCTGGACTACATAAAGAATGAGCTGCAGACCTGGATTAGACCCAAGCTTTCCTTAACAAGAGATAAGAGAAGGTGTAATCTCAGTGATGAAATCAAGGGCAGTAAGGATGTAAGTAGTAGTGAGATAACCAATTCCTCGGACACCCTCAACATTGAGGCCCTTCTCAATGGCTCAATAAAACATCTCTCTGAAAATAATGGAAATAGTAAGAATTTACCCCACACCCGTGAGTTAGGGACAAAAGGTGAAAATAAGAAAAATATTTTCAAAGTTAATAAAGATCCATATGTGGCAGACATGGAAAATGGCAATATTGAAAGCACTCCAGAAAGTCAGAAGGACAAACCGAATGAGATTTCAAAGGAATCAGAAAGTCTTGCTTCAGCTGGGAAAAGGATTTCAGAGAGTGAGCATTGTAAGTGCAAACCAGTTATGGATGGCTCAGATGAATCAAATATTGCTTGGAAGGAGTCTGTTCCCCAAATGGTTAGACATGTCCCAAAGAAATGTCAAAACCACCACCATTTTGAAAATCAGAGTGCTACTTCTATTCCCACTGAGAAATCTTGTCCAGAACTGCCTTCAGAAACCAGTGTTATCAATGGACAGGACTCTGATGTACTGAAATCTTCATCTAATGATGCACCGAGTATGACTGGAAAACCTGCTGGTTGCTGCCTAGCACGTGAACAAAATGAAACAGAGGAAAATGTTGTCGCCAGTGACGTTTCCTGTTTTGACTGTGAACCAGACATATTTCATCAGAAAGATGCCGAAGATTGCTCAGTACATGACTTTGTTAAGGAAATCATTGACATGGCTTCCACAGCCCTGAAGTGTAAATCTCAACCTGAAAACGAGGTCACTGCTCCGACTTCATTAACTCAAATCAAGGAGAAGGTGTTAGAGCATTCTCATCGGCCCATCCAGCTAAGAAAAGGGGACTTTTATTCCTACTTATCTCTCTCCTCTCATGACAGTGATTGTGGGGAGGTCAGCAATTACATCGATGAGAAGAGCAGCACCCCCTTGCCACCAGACATGACTGACTCTGGCTCAGAAGACAAGGAGGACACCGAATACTTCTTCGAGGCCAGTGTTGAGGAGAACCCTGCTGAAGACAAGCCCTGTTTCTCTGATGCTCCTCCAAATGAACCTGCAGATCCCACTGAGGCCGCAGTGCCCCCGCCAGCAGCAGCAGGCTCTGCCAGGGTCAGCGATACTTCCCTCCTCACCAATAATGCAGACACGGTGGCCCCTTCAAGTCCCCTGAAAGGAGATGATGTAGGAAAGGAAGTGGATGGTTTACCCCAAGCTTCTAATGTCCATGGAGAAAGTGCAGAGATAACTACTCCTTCAAGGCTGGGCAGTGAAAAGGAGCATTCAGAAAACCCAGGTGAGTCTTCAAGGCCAGAAGAACACAAAGCTTCTTCAGCCCCATCTGGAGTTCCTGGACTCTCCTTGAAGGCAAAGCAGCCAAAGGACAAGGACAAGGCCGCATGGCATCCCAGCCCCACAGCTTTAACCTGTGAAGAGAATCTGCTAAACCTTCATGAAGAACGACATAGAAATATGCATAGGTAGAAGGTAACCCTCTCCAAGCATGAAAGTCATCTCATTGAAAGGTACATATAGTCCTCATGATTTAATGTATATTTAATATATTGTCACATATATATTTAATATAGACATACTTAAGATATGAGTTTTAGTCAACCAAGCTATGATAGGAGAAAGGACTAGTCAGGATGGCTGATCATGGCAATATTTATCTGAATAAGGCATTTAGATGGAAGAAATACTTCCAACCATGCAAGTAACTGTGAAGCAAAACGGGGAGAAAACAGTCACCATTGACATTTTTAGTAACATTATCTTTATCACATCATTATGCCAAGAAGAATAAAAAATTTGAGGAAGTAGTCGAATACAGTAGAACCTCAAATTCTTCCATTAAGGGAGGAAAAGAGGTTCTCCTCCAGATTGCAATTATACCCTCTGATCAGAATGCACGCACTGTGCTCCCCGCTTCAGCTTCTGTGCACGGCCTGCTCCCTTCAGTGCCTAGAGATGAACAATGATTAAGTTAAACCTGCATCTCTGGATCTGGGCCTTCCTTTTACGCTTCTGTCTAATGTAACTATCATCACATTTACTTCCCTGGCGGAAGGCTGTGCTGTCACAGCTCCTAATCACGACCAAGTCTGAGGATTCAAACAGGAGGGGAAAGTTGATGTTAAAGAAGAGGCTTTTATTTATCCACACAGAGACTGAGAACAGGCTCCAAAAGCAAATGCAGAGAGAATACATGACAAGTTAATGGCGTTTTGATAAAAACAGAATTTTTGAATTTTGCCTGAAGGTGACAGGCTGATTTCCATCCATTTTTTTTTTTTAAGAAAGTCATCCTGCTTTTCGTGTTTAATAAGACAGCTACTGATTGATAATTCTGATAGGACAATACAGCTCTAAAAGTGACACCGAAACTCTGTTATTTCCCATTTCTAAGCCTCAGTGATGAATATACTTTCTCAATCAAGTTTAAAAAAGAAAATGTGAGTTTTTGAATGTGAGAGTTGTATTTTTCCAAAGTATGAGGTACTGACTGCCATCTCCACCCCCCACTCCAGAAGCTTAATGCAGTAACCTAAACTCGTGCTATAGGAAATGAATTACAGAAGCAATCTACCCTAATTTGTTAACTTATTCAAATAACAGTTATTATACTTAACTATGCTAAAGATTATCTTTTTTGTGGCAGATTGTTTATTTTTTGATGAGCCTAATTACTGATTTTCTAAAAGTAATTTACATTTATTACAAATACATCTTTTAAAATGTGACAGATAATGTTGTTCCCATAATGTATTATGAAAAAAGTTACTATTTAAAAACACATTATTTAATTTGAAAGATGAATGGCAAACATCATTATTTTTTTTCCTGCAACACCTGTGCCCTCAGCTCATTAAAATGTGTGATTCTGTGTAGAGCTGCTAGAAATGGGGAGTGAGGGGGGAATCTATACCATATATATACCCTAAAAATAAACTCAGTATGCAAAATTGTAGGAAAGCAGCCCTACTTACTAATATAGCACAACTAATTTTCTGTGTTTCAGACTCTATTTACAATTGGCTGCAAGGGAGAACAAAAGTAGAAGAGAGAGAAATGTATTTTCTGTGAAACATGTCCACCCTATAATCACATTCTCCATCAGTATGCAGTAAAACTGACCATTAAGGGAGAATAACTGCCGTTCCATAAGCTGCTTCAAAACAAGTTCTATTAGAACCAATTGTACTGCCAGCTCTGCCAACCTCCACAGAAGGGCCAGTAGAGCCTGGCTGATTTTTGTTTTCTGAAAGGGGATCAAGGCTTGAAAGCAGCACCACTCTGGGCACAGACTTATGTGTCGGTGACCCTCAAATCACCAGTCATGCCAAGATCTGGTCTCGAGAAGCTCTGGCACTGGGGAAACTCTAGGGTGCGTGCCTTCCTTTGTGATGCCCTGGGGATTTCTCCTCTCCCCTACACAGATATAGAATTGAAATGAAATGTAATGACTTGCTCCATCTAAAGCTCCATCTTTAGACTTGGGGAAGGGAATATGCTGACGGATCTGTGTAATCCTCACAATTTTACAGGCATGGACAGTGTAAAATTATCTGCCAGCCCGCCTGCCAGTTAGCAGCATTTTGTGGAGCCCTTGCGGTTCAATGCCTGGCCAATCACAGGCAATGGGAGAAGCAGCCAGATTTTATTTCTGCAGAACTCACATCGCCCCCAAGTGACTTGTTATCAGCCTAAGGCCATTGAGGTAGCCATATTTACTGGGCCTATTCTATGTTCTCAGTCTCCTGTAGACAGAACATCTGGATACCTAAACTTTTCACTTGTTATTAATGCTGGGTACATGGGTGTAGACATTTACATATTGTTAAAATACTACCAAGCAGGACAAGTTATTTAATCTCAAAATGTTGACACACCTTCTGCATTGAATGTCAGGAATGCAGAGTAAAATTATATGTAAATATGAGGTTTCTTGTCTATGAAAGCTTAATTGTTGCCATTGTTCTCCCTTTAAGGTTCAGAGAGGCAAAAAGGAAAACTCCACTTTTTTAAGCCATTTGAAAACTATCACTTGGGATGCCCTTATAATCAGGACAGTAAAGTTCATCAAATTTATTTTTTTTCCACCAGAAATAAGTTCTCAGAGGATAAAATGATTATAATGTTTTCTAGAAGAGCTGCAACTTAGAATAGCAGTTATAGTCCTCAAGAGAAACAAACATGTCTTTTTTGCAAAATTTTTGGAACAAGTATTTCATTTACTGTGTTCTAATTAAAAGCCCACTGAATCTGTTTGAGAAATTTTAACTTGCTCTAACACAGTATGCATTTGCACTGATTTCTGGGTACACTGCTGTGCCTTTCACTATTTTCATTTATGTATCATGTTTCTAGGCAATGGCACCCCACTCCAGTACTCTTGCCTGGAGAATCCCATGGATGGAGGAGCCTGGTAGGCTGCAGTCCATGGGGTCGCTAGGAGTCAGACACGACTGAGCGACTTCAATTTCCCTTTTCACTTTCATGCATTGGAGAAGGAAATGGCAACCCACTCCAGTGTTGTTGCCTGGAGAATCCCAGAAACAGGGGAGCCTGGTGGGCTGCTGTCTATGGGGTCGCACAGAGTCGGACACGACTGAAGCGGCTTAGCAGCAGCAGCAGCAGCAGAAGGGTCAGTTATAGCAAATCACATCAAAGAAAGGTAACTGGATAGATCCAGATATTTCTGCCTAATTTGAAGGAAGCATGTATGTCTGGAGAGCCTCCTAGGACCTGCCTAAGAAATGTACTTTGCACTAATCTTTTTGCAGATTCTGACAGTTATTTCTTCATAATCCTCATCATAAGCCTCTGACTTTTGGTGAATGATTTAGCCCTAAACTTCAGGCTGGATAAATCCTGTGATACAAAAACTGAACTCATCACATGCAGCCATTGTATACTATTTTTTTCTTTTTGGTTTGCTTTGATTTTCTGGGGTTTTTTTAGTGTGGGAGGGTGCTGTATTTACTTAACATGTGTATATTTCTTTTATAATTTTTTTTAGCTTTATTGCCTTTCCTACTTTATCAGTCTGCAAAGAGTTAGAGGGCCATAGATTTTAGATTTTAGGCAAGTACTTATATTTGTGCATGCTCAGGTATACACATATACAGTAAACAGTGCTGCTTCTCAGTTTCTATAAACTGGGAAAGCTCTAAAAGCAATGTTTCTCATGTACACAACAAATTGTTATTCTGTTAATTGGAATGACATTAAGTGTTTAATATGACCCAGACTTGACCAAGCAGTTTAAGAAACTACTCTTGGCAGTAGAGTATTAATTTTCCCTAAACAACATAGATGTGGTCTTATATTTACCTTTAAAGCACTTTAATAAATCAAAGTTCTGCTGGATGTGAAGTAGTTTTTTTAAATTTCCTAGCACTTCAGAACAACTAGCCCTGCCATGCGAAATATCAAAGATTTTATTGAGCATCACCCATCTCACATGCACTCCCACGCGCACACATGCACACACACACACATATAAACACAGCCCAGATCTTTGTCTCAACCAGTTTATCCTGACCCTTTCCATATGGGCCAAATTGAAAGTTTTGATTATCCAGAGGAATTTAAGTACTGTCATTTAGTAAGCCCGTATTTGCCTCACCTAAGGATTCCCTACCCAGTGGCCAGATTTCAAATGAGTCATGTCCTCAGGATTTGAACAATGCATCATGCCTTTCTTGAGTTACTGTGTTATTTTACTGTAACAAATTTCATCCCATCTGTTCCTGTCTTTCTCTCCCTGCTCTTGATAACTTGCCGTTTCTCCCCAACATCATGTGACTCCAGCCAAACCACATTTGCTCAAGCTTTTCTGGCTCTTGAACAGGTTGCAAGATTATAGAGGAACAGAGCAAGACAGAAAGAATGAAAGTAGTTCTAGAAGGACCACACAGCAACCTGACAGTCAGACTTGAGAACTCAGTTTAAACCCCTACAAGCAAAAGCCTGCTATCTTCGAGGGCTAGTCAGAGCACCTACCACAGTTGCATCCTGCATTGCCTAATTTTAATTGTTCCTCACACTCAACAGGTTGATTTTAGCCACTTAGAAATATGAAGAACCAATTGAGTTTGTAACAAATTTGTATCTGAGCCATTAGATGTACAGAAATAATTGAATCATTCTCATTTGCACAATGCTGTCAGTACTTTAAATGAAATTCATTCATATTTGAGTTAGAAGCCCCAGTTGTATCCTTTCATAGGCAAGGCGCTGAAGGATTTGGGATTATCACATTTATGAATATTTCAGCATTGTAAAATAATGAAATTGTTCAATCCCACTGTCGCATGTACAGTGATTGAAGGGTTAAACCTGAGAGTCCAGACTCCCACTCTGTGAATCAAGTCAAACTTGACAATTATTTTTCTTTAAAACTATGTCTTCTTAAAAAACAAAGCAGTCTATTTTGCACAATGCTTCTGAAACATCTGAGCTGTTACAAGCAGTCTATTTCATGTATCCTTTCATTTCAGAACATTAGCAAGCATTTCTAAAATGGTAGCCTTCATCAGTTCCTCAAAGGGTCTCAGTTGATACTATGCTGTATCACTTGGCATAGGCAGCTTCACATTTTCATACTGATTTGAAGCTATCTTGAGTATTCAAAACTGAGTTCACAAGCAAAGGGCTTTCCTGATAGCTCAGTTGGTAAAGAATCTGCCTGCAATGCAGGAGACCCCTGTTCAATTCCTGGGTCAGGAAGATCTCCTGGAGAAGGGCTAGGCGACCCACTCTAGTGCTCTTGGGCTTCTCTTGTGGCTCAGCTGGTAAAGAATCCACCTGCAATGAGGGAGGCATGGGTTCAATCCCTTGGAAGATTCCCTGGAGAAGGGAAAGGCTATCCACTCCAGTATACTGGCCTGGAGAATTCCATGGACTATGTAGTCCATGGGATTGCAAAGAGTCAGACACAACTGAGCAACTTTGACTCACAAGCAAAAGAGTAGATGAGACCCAGAGAAAAAGTCAAACTTAGTAATTATTTTTCTTTAAAACTGTGTCTTTAAAAAAAAAAAACAAAGCAATCTATTTTGCACATTGATTCTGAAACATTTGAGCTATTACAGCCACTTTATTTTATGTATCTTTTTATTTCAGAGCATTAGCAAACATTTCTAAAATTGTGGCCTTCATCAGTTTTGCAAATGAAACAGACTTCTGAAACCTTTTCTTCTCAATTCTTTGTTTCTTGTAGATAAGCCTGGCTGCAACTCAAGGGTGGCCTCATTCTCCCTCCCTGGGCTGGTCTCTGGCTCCATCGTGTCACTGCCGTTTGTTACATTGACCTCTCCCCAGATGAATCTTTCTTCTGAATGCGGTTGTCCACATGAGCCTTGTGATCTGGATGTGCACTGGTTCTCTTTAGGTGATTGTCTTTGAAGTTCAGCAAAGCTGCTTGTTCTCCCATGGATTCCTGTCCCAAGCTACCTCTACCGACCCCACCTCTCCAGCAAGACTGTTCAGTTTGCCTTCTCCCCTCCCCATCTACTCTTTAAAATTCTGCAGTTCACCAAATTGATGGTTCATTAAATTCACCTATCTGGAATGAACCCCCCCTGACTCCCTGCCCTGCTGGTGGTACTTGACCAATCTCATGTTTCAATCTTGATTCTTTTTAATGGTATGATGCCTATGTTTATGGAAAGAGATTTACCTGAAAGGCCAATATTTGATTTTATGGCAGCAAAGGGAAGAAATACTGGTCCTTCTTTCAAAGTTAAGCAACTTTTAAAAGCGCCATTTTATTTATTTCCTTTTAAAAAGAATAATCTATGCAGCACTTCAGGAAACAACTATACGGTGTTGTATATTATAAACTGGTGACATTCTACTATTAAATTATGTACAACATTTTCTTTTTTTATGCTTCTTGAGGTGGTAATGAGAAAAAAGTTTTTTAAAAAAGTGTGCCTTGCTGTATTTCTTATACCATTTATTAAAAAGCTGCTTTCATGGTAAAATTGTGTTGGTTTGAAAGGAGGAAATAGCAAGGTTAAGATGTGTGAATAATTTCTGTATATATGTATAACCAAGTACAAACATTGATGTATAATGACAGTACAAAATGCTTTCATGTTTGTGATGTCTAGTGATGTGGAAAATATAAGCCTTAAATCCATTAGATTGCATGGCAATTAAAATTGGCGTAATAAACATAGTTTATTGGGGGAAAAGGAAAATTAGTGATCTCTTTTACCTGTGTTCTTTACCAAATTATTGCACCTGGTTCTGGAAAAATGTGACATGTAGCAGCTTCCAAAATATTCATATTGCATAAGATATGAAGCTTTCACAATTTTAAAAATCTTTCTGATCGCTATAAAGATCTTGGAACACAAATGATTAAATGCCAGTTCCCCTAAACCAATAAAAATATATCTTAGATTTCTTAATTTATATTTATCTTGATGGTAATAGTTTTGGGTTTTGGGATACCTAGTATATCTTATATTTATGTTATATGATTCTTTTGAATGGGTTTGATAGAAAAAATTGTAGAAAAGTATAAAAAAAGTTGATTATTTTTTAATTTAAACTATAGATTTCAAGTGTATTTATTTTGTGTAAAAGAAGTTAGCTAAGAAATACTCCATTTGGTCTTTACTTGCTCTTGTTAAATGTAGTTATGAATTTATATCCTAATGCCTACTAAAGTGCCTGACACATGGTAGGTACTCAATAAAAATCTACTGAGTTGAAGTATTGAATTAGGTAATACGGATGACATCTATCCATTTTGAGAAAGCTACATTAAAACACATCAACAATTAGAAAAAAGATGTAATGCAATATAAAACCACACATAATATGTAATCAATTTATATCAAAATTTAAAAAATAGTGTAGATTCATATAGTCACAGTAATGACAATCATTCATTCACCTGATAATTCATTAATATCTTTTATCTGCAAGGCACTAGTCTAGACGTCGGGATGCAATGATACCAAAAGCCCTGCTCTTAGGAGGCTTAGAGACAGGATGGACGAGATGAACACAGAGAGACTGAGTAGTTGTCCCGCAGCTGAGGAAGAGAGCAGAGTGGTGAAAGAGGCACAAAGCAGCAGCAACAAGGGACAAGAAGGAAGAAAAAGGTTAGAAGAGAGCAGGAAGTTAGTAGGAGATAGTGAAACCTGACTGCAGGGATAGGAGGAGAAGAGGTAAACTGAGAGACTTAATGAAGAGTCTCTTCAAAAGTTAAGTTGGAGTTTTTGAATGTAATATGCTAAGTAGTAAGGAAACTTTATAGAATCTTTGTTTGCACCTGTTTTTAATTAGTAGAACCTTATTAGTGCCACACCAAGAACGTTTTTTAAATACTAGTCTATAATTCTGCCACTTAATAACTTTTCATTTTGTTGTGCCCCATCTTTTCCATACATATTTCTAAATCAATGAATCCTTGCTCTGTAATGGGTAGTAATTTGTTCAAAAGGGGTTTTGAGCAGACATCTAGCTGCAGGATGCACCATGATTATAGGTGGGAGAGATTAGAGATAAATGCCTCATTGAGAGCCAGCTGTAGACTATAATAATCTAGGCTCCCAAGGATCATAGAGTTCACAGGGAGAGTGGCCAGGCTGTAGAGAAGAAACAGATCCTGAAGCACTCTGAATCTCCGTGGAGGTATGGTATTATTTTATATACTGAGACAACCTAAATTTTCCTTGAGTGATAATTAATGCCAAGTCTAAGTCTATTGTAAAATATTTGAAGAACAAACTGGTTGAGCTGTTCTGTTTACCAGTTATGTGCTCATTGAAGACTCTGAGGTATTGAAAATGTGTGTTTTTTAAGTATCTGCTTAGTATTAACACTGAATTTGTAGCATGACTTTCAGGTTTATTGAAAATGCTTTTTCAAGTTGGAAGGAATGAAATATAGCCTCAGTCTTTTGCTCTGTGTAGACACAACCCTCCCAGGCACTCTCGAAAATGGTCACACCAACTCTGCCTATACGTTTTCGATGTGACCATTTCAGTGTGTTCATTCTCTGTCAAGGCAAGTTGTCCCACCATTAGACATGTCTCTCTGTAAAAAAGTTATTTCTTAGGTTGCTAAAATCTGCATAGTTCCGGCTTCCCCTTGCCTTTAATTTGGTCACCGATCTCTGTCCTGAGCAACTGCTCAGAGTATTTCTGCCCCTTTCTCCTGGCAACCCTGAAGATAAAACTGAGACCAGTTACTCATCCTCTCCCAGCTGCTCTGATTTCTGTTATTCACTTCCCTTCACCACCCTTCATATGTCATGATTTTCAGATCCATTTCAACCTGAATGAATGTTAAGAGGCAGTATCCTTGAAACTGAGGAACTGTCTCCATCATCATACATGTAGAAAAATATCTGAACATTTAAGTGGTAAGTTTTCTCTCAGAATATATCCAAGATATATGTTTATTCTATTATTGTAAATTTCAATAAAGAAATAAATAAGTGAATAAATAAGAATTCATTACTTCCTTCAGTGCCCCAGTCCAGTGCTGGAGTCATCTTGAATCTTTCCCTTACGTCAAATCCAAACCTAACCTGTTTTCATATAGCAGAATCCTCCCACCTTCATTTACTCATTCAGTCATTCAACAAACATTCATGGAATGGTTACTTGCAGCAGTGTGTTTGGCGTTTGAGATGCAAAGGCAACCAAAGTGTGGTTTCTGCCTACAGAGTGTTTACAATTGTTTTGTGAAAGTGCCTTTCATGTCCTTGAATAGGGTAATTTTTCTGGATTAAAAGATGACTCATTTATTTTGTTTCCTATCTTGCTTCCCTACATTTCCAAAATCCTGTGAGCAAAGTAATGTGAAGAATTGTCTGGATTTGACTACTAGAAGTGGGGTTTTTTATTTGTAAGTTTTAATAACAGAAAAAAGTTCATTTCGGATCTCTGGTCACTCAATAAGCATACATCTTATGCAACAACAACAATAACTTGTTGTGTTTGATTAGTCCAAATTTAGATTTTACCAATGCTGTAATTTTCCTGGGGAAAAATTAGATAAAAATATGAAAGCACACTAAAATGATTCAGCTATTCCTTACAAGTCAAATTATTTTAATATCTAAATGGAATGGTATTATCTTATAATTCTAACAAAACTTTATTTTTCAAGCACTATATAAGTCTTATATTGCAAAATTTTCCAAGTTGAACCCACTAAATTTACAGCTGTCTCTTTTTTCTATGTATTCTTTTATCTCAATTTTTATTTTAAATAATTTCAGGGCTATATAAAAGTTAAATGAGTAGTATAGTAATATTTGTATACTTATCACTCAGATCCATTTATTGTTATTATTTTATCATTTTTGTTTCATCTCTCTCTACACATACACACACACACACACATGCACTTTTGTCTGGTCAAACCATTTAAAATTAAATTGCACGTCTATAAATGCTTTGGCATTTATCACCAAAGATCTGGGCATTGTTCTTCAAGTTCATAATACCATCCTCACACCCAAGTAATGTATTAATAACATTGATGCAATAAAACCTGATAATACATATTCAAATTTCTCCAAATATCCCAAGAGTGTCCTTTTACGGTTGTTTTTGCTTTAATACAGGAATCAAAGATTACACATTGTTTTTAGTTTTTCTATCTTTTGATCTTGAACAGTTTCCCTGCACTTTTATTTTTTTCTTTCCCTGGTCTTTCATAACTGAGATTTCTGAAGGGCCCTGTCCAGTTTTATAGAATGACCCACAGTCTGAATATGTTCGGTTTTCTCTTAATTCAACTCAGGGTAAACATTTTAGTCAAAGATAGTACATAAATGATCAATAGCTACTCTATAAGTGTGAATGGTTCACTGACATTCTTGATGTGTCTTGAAGTTCACTACTTACTCTTACAGCTCATGCTTCATCAGGATAAGGTAGGGGTCAGCAAACTAGTTTGTGAGCTAAATCTAGCTCACTACCTATTTGGCCTATGAGCTAAGAATGGTTTTTACATTTTAAAATGGTTGAAAAAAATGAAAAGAGTGCTTCATGACATGTGAAAATTATATGAAATTCAAATATTAGTGTCCATGAATAAAGTTTTATTGGAACACAGCCCCACACATTTGTTTACATATTGTCTGTGGCTGCTTTTGCACTGTAGTTGCAGAGTTAAGTAGTTGTGGTGGAGACCATATGTCCTACAAAGCCTAAAATATTTACTGTTTGGTCCATTTCAGAGAAAGTTTTCCCATCCCTGATCTATATTATTCTTAATTCTGACACTGTTTTCTTAGAGGCAGGTAGATTTTCATTTGCAAAATCAATGTAAGGTATTAGCACCTGCAATAGTTTTTTGCTTTCTAGGTTTTATCGAGTTCTTAATTTCAGCTTCACGTGTCCTTAGTAAAATGAAGTGTGCTTTGTTTCATAAAGATTGTTCTACATCCACAGTTGGTTTAAGGATTTGAATTTAGTTCACTTATTACGACTGGCTTTGATTGATTTAGAGGATTAGTCAATTATAGACTAAGTCATTAATTCAATCAAAACCATCAGAAAAATTGACACAACCTAACTCACTTCAGTTTACCAATAAACTGGAATCCCTTTTCTAAATGTTTTTCTAAAGTAGTCTAAAGAAATTTTAAAATAATCCATTTCAGAATCAGGGTTTTCAAATTTATTTTTCAACCCTAAAATGGCAAAACTGTGATCAAGGATTATGTAAGATACACTTGCATTTTCTAAGGGCTGGTCATAAATAACCATCTGACTTTATCAAGGAGATCAGTACACACCACAAATCTGCTGTGGTCATAGGTAGACATTTTTTGAAAAGAAGCTGTTCAAAGGTTAGAGATTTGCTACGCTTTTTTCTGAATTCAGTTTTGTCAGCCCTACCACCTGCCATAGGGAGGGGACACACAAAGACAGTGGTCTTTTCGCCATTTTCTCTCTAAAAAGCAAACATTTCTTTCCACATATCAACAGCCTCTTACTTTGAGACTTATGTATTTGCATTTCCAGAGTAAAATAACAAAATGACACATGCAAGGCGAGCCCACAACGTTAAGGTGTTCTGCAGCAAAGCCATTTTGGCCAGTGCTTTAAGACCACTCTGTTCCTTGGCTGATGGGCCCTCACAAAGCAGAAAATATGCAAGAATGGTTTGTATTGGATTTTAAAGTAAGCTAGAAAATGCATAAGACAGCTTTTCTCAGTCTCTTTTCTATTGCAACACACACAACTTGGAAGGTTGCGTGAGACACTTCCAACTTTTGCCAAGAATTTATAAACAATTTCCAGTCAGAAAAGGCTCTGCCCCCTTCTCTCCCACTCACAAAGGGGATCTTAATGTGGCCAAGTGGAATGGCATATCCATAGTCTATGGATAGCTTTTAAGACAATCTAATTCATACTTGAACAAAAAGCAATTTCCTAAACATTGGTACTTTATTATTGGTTACAAATCCCTTGTGATATCTTGTTTAACAACCACTGATATTGAGGCTTGCACTCTTTTGCTTGAAAGGAAGTGCCCCCATACCTGGGAAATGGCTTCCAAAGAACAAGAGACTCAACGAACACCCCTGTTCCACAGCCACAAAGAACTTGAACTTTCTGGTGAGTACATTCTTTAAAACAAGTGAATTTATGGGCAGCTAATGCAAAATGCAAGAAAACTTGGCCTCAGGTTTATATTAGTGAAATGGCCCATTTTGATGATTTAACCCAAACAACTTCACCCCTTATTAACTACAGAGGCATAAGATACAAAACATTCAGATTTTCCAGATGAGCACAAAGTCTTTGGTGCCTCTGCCGTAGAGGTTGCCGTGTTCATCAACCTTATAGACTGCAGCCTTGCTTTTTCTCCTTTCATCTATTTTATGTGGCAAATTTGGACTCTTATTACCAGATGTAAAACTTGGTGTTTTTCCACACCATCAAGACATCTATTAATGGATTTTATTAACTTACTAAAAGTAATAACTAATTTATTAACCAAATGATTTAGTAAAAACTATACTAAAATTATTAAAACATTTATTTGTCCTTACACTTAACCTTCAATTAAAAAAAAAATCCCACCTCCCTATAAAAAATGGGCCGTTACAGGCATGAAACAAAGATTATTCAGCAACATTCGTTCAAGGACTAAAATGATTTAAGGCATTAGGAACATAAAAATGCATAATATCCTCTTTAAATCCCAATATTCCCTAACCACTGGTTTATAAAAAATGCTCCAAGGTTTATAGAATTAGTCTAGTACTATTAGTTGATCAAGTTACTTACACTGTTAGCAATTCAAGACAAATAATTCCCTCTGTGTGTGTATGTTTGCTTGCTTGTAAGCATGTTTCATTTAAAGTGTCTTTTTTTATAGAGAAATCCACACTGCTGAATTTCATCTTGTCATTACAATGGTGTGAAAGTCAAATCAGTCTTCATATAGGTTCTCTCATGCCTGCCAATCTCAAATGACTGACGATGCTTACAGCAAGGTTTTGTAAAATGAAAGCTCCTTAACTTTTCAGGAAATAGTTCTTTTTTTTACATATATACTACTTTTCCATTTTCTAAATGTTTTTTTGGTGTTCTGAGTTTAAGATTATTCTCTTATACTAATGATGGAAATTATATGGAAAAATAATTTTAGACAGTAAAATTGCTAATTGTTTGAAGGCTAAGAGGCATTCTTCAACATGAATGAAATACTTAATTGCTATATTTAAAAAATAAAAGATGATAGATTCTGATTCTGAATAATTGAACACCAGAATGTTCCTCTCAACCTAAGAATCTGATGAAGTCATGTGTGACTTCCTGGCAACTTAAGTTTTTTTTTAAGATTTTATTTTCGGTTGTTTTGGGTCTTCATTCCTGTGTGGGCCCCTAGTTGTGCTGCAAAGCTTCTCAGTGTGGTGGTTTCTCTTCTTGCAGAGCTCGGTCGCTGGAGCGCAGGCTCAATAATTGTGGCACGGAAGCTTCGTTGCTCCGCAGCATGTGGGATCTTCCTGACCCAGGGTCGAACCTGTGTCTCCTACATTGGCAGACAGATTCTTTAATTTACCCCTGAGCAAACAGGGAAGCCCTAAACATTTTTAAAATTTAATCTTTAATGATTCAGCATTACCATAATGATGACCAGTTATTATTTAGTATGACAAATAAGTTATAGGAAATCAGGTTAAGACAATAAACACACCCTGGATATTATTTTTTAAATCAATATAATTAATAACAAAATAATATCTTTTGACCACCCACTATGTGCCAGTCACTATGCTAATTTTACGCCCATTTAAAAAAAACTTATTGGAGTATAGTTGATTGACAGTGTTGTATTGGTTTCAAGTGTACAGCAAAGTGCATCAGTTATACAAATAGCTACTCCCTTTTAAATTATTTTCCCATACAGTTCATTACAGAATATATTGAGTATACAGTAGATCCTTATCAGTTACGTATTCTATATATAGTAGTGTGTTTATGTGAATCCCAATCTCCCAGTTTATCCCTCCCCTCCTTACCCCTGATAACCATAAGTTTGTTTTCTACGTCTATAGCTCTACTTCTGTTTTGTAGATAAGTTCATTTGTACTCATTTTTTTAGATTCCACATATAAGCTAGATCATACGATATTTGTCTTGCTCTGTCTGAATTACTTCACTCAGTATGATAATCTCTAGGTGCATCCATGTTGCTGCAAATGTCATTATTTCATCCTTCTTTATGCTTGCCCATTTTACAATAAGATAATTGAGGACTGGAAAGGTAGATGGGGAACTGTACCTTATAGGCCTGCAAGCCCTGTACTTACCCGGCCTTAAGAGTGAAGAGAGCTCAGAGTCAGTGATAGAGATACCAGTGGTTTAATAGATGGAGGAGGAGGGATCTTCCACTTCTAAAGCAAAATCCTGGAGCAACACCCCACTGTGTGTGGCAGGCGGTGAACAGGACATGGAAGTAGTTTTTCCTACCAGGAGAAGAGGAAGAGTAACAGTTATAGAGAGAATTGACATCAGGTTGGCTCATTGGTTGCCAGGGAAACCAGCAGAGGTGGGTACCCTTCACCACCCCTCTGATAAGCTATCACAGTGGAGATAATTCTGATCTGAAAATCAGAATAATCACTTGCTGGGACCATGGGCAAGTACACAGGCATTTACTGATTATGCTCTCTGATTTAAGAGGGAAAGTCGGTCAGGGGAGTAGCGTGTAGGTGAGACAGGGACTGGTTGAGCAGGGGATATACAGAGAGCAAGAGAACAGCTATCTTGAGTGGCCTGACCATATAGCAGGCTAGTTATTACTTGTTTCCTTTTCAAAAAAGCAGAGTGTGGAGGAAAAAGCTGTTTCAGAAACTCGTTTCCATCTATATAAACAAGAATTTATTTTACAGAGTTCACTTAACATCTATACATATGTTACTAAATTTCCTGTCTGTTACTCATTGAACATATAATTCATACCAAAGCTGGAGAAAGGACTTTCATTTTTAAAAGTACTTCTTATAAAAATTCTATATGAAGAAATGATAGCTAAATTAGCACTTGAAAAAGGCCAAAGAAAATTATATACTGTATATAATTATGCCTCATTATGACCTCTGCACATTTTCCAGAAAAGTTAGACATTAAAAACACACACAACAGGAACACCTTAAAGGTCAGAGCCTGATGAAAGAAAAATGCAATAGTTAATTATGAAGGATGAGATTAATGTTCTAGTAGGAACATACATTTTTGCTTGAGAATACTTAAAATATGCAATTTCCCTTTCATGTATTTTGTTTCATATCTGAAAGAGGTGATGGAGAGGGAAAATTCAAAGTGCAAGTATAAATTAAATTTTAATTTAATGGGATGAAAATGTGCACTTTTTATGTGACTTTTCTTCACTTAGGTCTTTTTTGCCCTAAAGGTAATGTAGTTTTAAGAGTAAATACTGAAGTCTCAGTTTGTAAAAAATTCATCTCAAAATTTCTCATTATCTTCAAAAGATATTTTCTAAGATAGCAGATTTCCTGGATCATATTTGCTGATTTTCACACTGACAACACACCTAACTATACATATTTTAAATAATAACAAGTGACAACTTTTTCAATGTTTTATTAGAAAATAACTTCAGATTTATAAAGTATTACAAAAAATAGTACACTTTAACTAGGTTTATCTATTGTTAATATCTCAGCCCATTTGCTTTGTCATTTTTCTATTTACCCAACCATACGATTTTATTCTAAACTGATTTGAAGATAAATTATATACATCATGGCCTCTTATCCCTAAATACATCATTATACATTTCTTCATAAGGATATAGGTGTGTTCTTTTATAAAACCATAATGCAGTTGTTGATAGATTTATGGATATAAATATAAAATATACAAAATCTATTTATTTGATCTACCTTGCACGTTCCAATTTTATAAATTTCCTTAATAATATCCTTTTCCCTCTTCGTACATAATTTAAGTCTTGAATTTAGTTGTCATGTCTCTTTAATCTCCTTCAACCTGGAAACATTTCCTTGGCTTTTCTTTGCCTTCTTGTGACACTAGCAATTTTGAAGAATAGATTCCCCCTTTGCAAAATAGATTGTTCCTCACTTTGTGTTTGATCTCTCTTTATGATTGGACTGAAATCATGATTTCTTAACAGGAATCAACACAGATGGTTTTCTATCATTCCTGGTCTGTCCTGTCTAGAGACACATGGTGTTCATCTGTTTCCGATTAGTGATGTTAATTTTGGACATTTTATGGAGAAACACTGTAAAACCATGTAAATATCCTGCCCCTCCTCAAAATTTTCCATTTATTTACCATCCATTGATAATATTTGTCTGATCCAATTCTTTCTAAGATGGCTGCAAAATTATGATTTTCCAACTCTGCCACTCTCTTTACACTTAGCAATGGCCCTTGGTATTTCACTATAATAAAATCTCTCCCTTTGCCCCTATTTATATATTTATCATAAGTATGAATTCATGAATTTCTTTTTTCCCAATTATTTTATAGTCCATCACTATACTCAAACTATTTTGGTGCTGAAATTGTCCCAAATTTGACCAGGGGGAGCCTTTTCAATCTTGCTCTTTAGTTCTTATGACATCTCTTAAACAATCACTTCCTTTCTAGTATAACAAGGTGTTTCAGCCTTACCTTGCATTTACCTGCCCCAATCTTTTAATCAGTCATTTCTTTGCAGAGCTTTGGTCCTTAGTAAGAGTTGGCATTGGATACCAAGATCTGAGTGCTAGGTTTGGTTAGGGCTACTGAGGTGTTTTTGCTTTTCTGACCCTTCAGTCAGCAAACCTAGCAAATACACAAATATGTATACACATATATGTACTTGTATATGTGCAAAGGCATATTCATATGTATAGATGCATATATATACAGGGATGTATACGTGTACATGCAAACCGACAGATACACACACAGACTGATCTTAGAAACCAGGAGTTCACATCAGTTCCTCCAGTTACAGCCCATCCCACAGATTGTTTCTTGACTTTTCCCATTTCATATTCCCTTCTTCCATTGTGAGCTCCCTGGATACCAACATCAACACATTTACTCATTTGCTGAGTAACATAATACCATTAAAATGGCTTCAGAATTGCTTCAAACCACTGTAATAAACCTGCAAAAAAAGAGTTCAGAATTCGTTTGCAGTCTCCCCATCCCCACATTCTCTTTCCCACACTCCCAACCCTGCTCACGCCTGAGGGTACATGGTCAAATACTGTGTTCCAAAGTTCCTAAGTTATGTTGTTACTTAGTTATTGGCTCTTTTCTCTTTCCCCCTTTCCTCCCTCACTTCTTTTCCCTTCTTTCTTCATTTCTTCCCTTTTATTATGACTTTCATTTAAAACAAAAGTAAGTTCATTTGTTTCCATTTCCTTTCAGTTTTTGGTTATTTTTTTCTTCCCTCCAGTTCCTATTAACTAGTTTTTATTTTTGGGTAGTAGAATATTAACATGTTCTCCAAACTCAAAACTACCTAAAAAGGTTTATTCAAAACACTGTCATTCCCTCACCTAGCTCATCAACCTCGGTTCCCATCAGCTCATCCAAAATTCCGTTGTCTTCTGGCTTATGTTTCCTCTGCTTCTTTCTATAATAATAAGCAGATATATGAATATATTTTTATTTTCCTTTCTTTCCAGCACAAAAGGAGGCATACCAAGTGTGTCCGTTGCCTTTGATTTTTTTCCTTTAATAATATCCTGGAAATCATCTCATATCAATTCTTGAGATCTGTCTCATTCTTTGTAGTAACTATATGGCACTCACAACTTTTCTGAAGCCCTTTTGTAAATATAAAAGGAGATTTGGAGTCCATTTCATGTCCATAGTATGTGAAAAGATTGATGACGTTTATTCCAAGTAAGGTATTGGTATAAATAGCTGCATCTGCTCTGTTTTCTAAGAGCAGCTATGTCTGTGTTTTCATGCTCCCCTTGATTTATCAATTATCTTTATCCTCCTTTCTCTTAGTTACACTCCATGCTGTCCTTACCCCCACCAACAGATGCTAACTTTTTCTAGGCCTAGAAACATTCTTGAATATGTGCTGTCATCAAAAACTTCAACATAAAACTCCTAGCTGAAGGCGCCAGACAGGATGAAATCGTCCAGTATTCTGCTGGCCAACTCAGGCCAGCACCCGTGGGAGTGTGTCTACCCATTATAAGCATCAAATTTTCCCAATTTTTGAAAAGGCCCCATAGAGTCTAGCAGTAACTTCACCCTCAAACCTTCTTCCTGATCATGTGACCATCCTAGCTCTCCACCCTATACTATCCGAATTCTATTTCCTGTCCCTCCCATTTGTTCCCTCCACTCTACTGAAACGGCTCAAGTACAATTCCTCAGGAAGGTATACTCCTAGCAGACAGCAAAAGAGCATTTAGCGCTCAAACCCTTTGTTGAAAACCATTTCTCTTTTGGTTTCTGAAGCCCACAGTTCTCTTTTCTGCCTCCTACTTTTTGACAGTTCCTCTCGTCTAGATTTCCTTCTTGGCCTTCCTTGCATTTCACTCTAGAGTTCCAGAGTTATTTTCTACTTCTACGATTTCAACTCACCTCTAGGTATAATGTTCCAGCATGTAATCACTGAGCTTGGCTTTTCTCAGGAATTCTAGATCTAGGCCCATTTATCCAACTGTCTTTTCACCTACTAATTTTCTTAGGACCTCATACTTTAAAACCCAAACTTGTATTTTATTTTTAACTTTTATATGATTGTCTATGTCACATAATGACTTTAACATTTTCCCATTTGTTCAACATTCAAATTCTGGACTATCTCTGATCTCTCTCTCACCCCCAAAATGTGACTAGAAAACTCATGTGTTCGCTCTTCCCCATAGTTTGAAATCTTTAAATACTTACCATTCCTACTGCCACCCTGGTTTCAATACTCCCCATGACTCACACATGGTATATAGTAATACTTCTCCAGTTCCTTATTCATTCTTGGTTCAGGCCTAGGGTTTATCACTTTTCCTCACACATTTCATTTAACCAGGCGTTTTGTGAATTTCTAAATTTCTGTCCTACTAGAGCTGCAGACGGGCTTCCCAGGTGACACAGTGGTAAGGATTCCACCTGCAGCGCAGGAGGCACAAGAGATGCAGGTTCGATTCCTGGGTTGGGAGGATCCCCTGAAGGAGGAAATGGCAACTTGCTCTAGTATCCTTGCCTGGATAATCCCATGGACAGAGAAGCCTGGGGGGGACTACAGCCCATGGATTCTCAAAGAGTTAGACACAACTGAGAGAATGAGCACACACACACAGAGCTGTAGACAATGGTTGGGGAAAAAATATAAGATGTGTCCTTCTTTTGAAGGAAGGTTAGTAACTTTGGAGTTCTCAGTTTGTAATCTATAGAGTACGCACTGGAGAAGCTTGTGAAAATGAAAATTCCCAATCCTACCTTTGTTCTGATCCAGTAGACATGAGGTAAATCCTAAGTATCTGTTTAACACATACATCAAGCGATTCTTCTACAGGTATGACATTGACCACACTTGCTTAGTCATTGCTCCAAACAGTGCTAACCAGTCTTTGTTGAAGAGATGATGTTTTTCATATATATTTATATACTGCCTACTTTCTTAAGTGATACGTGATATGAGGTAGCTTACAATAAAAATCACAATTGAGTGGGAATTATTAATATAATAAAAGACATGCTGCTGCTGCTGCTGCAAAGTTGCTTCAGTAGTGTCCGACTCTGTGTGACCCCATAGATGGCAGCCCACCAGGCTCCCCCGTCCTTGGGATTCTCCAGGCAAGAACACTGGAGTGGGTTGCCATTGCCTTCTCCATAAAAGATATGAGCCAAGAGATAAAAATAGTGAGGGAATAATTATTTGAAAATCCAAACAAGGGGAAAGCACTAAACCTAAGCATAAAAATTTACTCCTGACTTTGTCAGCAATTAAAGTAAAGAAGAAAACATGATCAATGAGAGCATTCTCATTTAACAAAAGGAAATAACTTTTCCCCTGCACCTGAGTTTTGGGAGGAATTTGCCCAATGAGTCTTTATTTGGGGACCATTGAATAACAACAGATACTATGATTTAAGTCTGCTTTTTAAAAAGGCTGCATAGAACTACTTCCTTTTATAGTTTTCCAGAAATTTTTCTTTTTTATTTATTTATTTGTAATTGGAGTATAATTGCTTTATGATATGATGTTGGTTTCTGCCATACATCAACTTTAACCAACCCTAGGTATATATATATGTCTCTTCTCTCTTGGACCTCCCTCCGTCCCACCTCCCACCCCATCCCACTCCTCTAGGTTGTCACAGAGCACCAGATTTGAGCTCCCTGCATCATACAGCAAATTTCCACTGGTTATCTAATTTTGCACATGGTAATGTATATGTTTCCATGCTACTCTCTCAATTCATCCCACCCTCTCCTTCCCCCAGTGTCTGCATAGAACTACTTCTTAGGATAAACAAGGACACAACATAGTTGCAGTTTGAAGAATCTTGAAAATGCCTGATCGGTGGTTCCCTTCAGCAATTCCTTCTAAGCATCGATAGTCTCAGCTAGGCTTTTTGACAGGAGATGAGAAATAAAGTAATTCAAATTTTAGATCGCTATCTAGATCTACTCACAGATAGTCCATATTTCTGACTGAAAAAAAGATCAGATGTGTAGGTGACAGAGATGCTGTTTCCCTGTGAAAATAAAAAGACTTGTCTGATATTTTTATCTTAATGGAGAGTCACTTTACCTCTGTAAAATAGTGAGCCAGATGAGCACTTTTTAATAGATCAAGGACAATTTTCACAAAGCAATTCCCTGTTCACATAGATTGATGAAAATGCTGGAATTTTGTATCACAAGGCACAAACGAGATGGCCTGTTCTTAGAAGGTTTTGAAGATAAGTACCAAAGATCTGTCTTGACCACAGAATATACTTAACATGACCCATGTCAAATGTTTAAGACCAACAGGATGCTAAGAGTTAACCAGGTGAATTACAGATTTGACCCTAAGAAATTACATATGGCATCAGTTGAGCAGACTAGTTTAATATTATCCATTAAGATGTCAAAGTATGCCTGCCAAAATGGATCATTTTTGTTTTTAGGAGAATTAATACTTGGCATCTTTTTTTCTGACATAAGTTGGCCAATAGGCTGAATTGCTTGTCAAAGCCACTTTGTAACCATATAGGAAAGTATGTCATCAACACTTGAGAGGTACTTGTCCTGCTGTGGCTGGGTCATCTAAACACAAGCAATTTGTTCAGTTATAAAATTAAAAGGAGGGCACTTGGGATCCAGCCCTGTTTTATGCCATTTAGACTAGACATTTCATCTGTCAAAAAGAAGGCTTATCCTAGCCACATTAATTTGTGCCATACTGTCCAGCAGTAATGGCCCTGAGAGAATTATAAGCCTTGAATCTATGTTGAGATCATACACTTAGGCCTCTTTATGGATTTGATGACCAATGATAAATCAATAAGTTCCATGAAAAGTCTTAAAATGCTTCTAACTGATTGAAAGACTGCATTTTACCTTCAGAATTATATGCTGCATGCTGATTTCTCATCTCCTTTTCCATTGCCCAAAACTATTTTCCCAATTTACCCTCATGATGCTTCTTATACATTCTCTTATATGATAGTTATTTCAGTGTTTGTCTCACGATCCCAATTACCTTTCTGTTTTATTGATCATTCAAAACTTTGAACAGTCATTCTGTAAATTTATAAATATTCTCTCTATGTGTCTGGTAAATAAAAGAATGAATGACTGGTGGTTGAATATTTTCTACTCTGGTTATGATCAAATACAAATTTCCTAAGCATAAAACTGGAGACACAAAAAGTCAAAGAAAATGATGAATGTGATCTGTGTCCTTTAGCTCAAGAGGTTGTCTTGGCTTTCTGTCAAGAAAATTTGGAGCCGTATCACGGTACGGATTTTCAAGGTACAGATTGTTGGAAATGGATGGGCTCCATCAGCACTTGTCATGAAGTGACAGACCTTGTCACATTGGCTAAGTCATTGTAATGTTCCAGTTGAATTCCTCTAATGTTCTTTTCCTATGGAAAATGCAAAGAACACCTAAGCAGTCTGAATAATGAATACTGAAAATTCCTTAATTTTCTCATTTCTGTCCTAGCTCCCATATGTGTATCACAAGGTTATATTCAGTCTCCAAAAGGTTTTCAGTAAATTGACAATATTTGTGTGTAGATGCCACCTCTTTTTCAGACCATTACACAATGAAGTCAGTGATTTCCTATACTTTCACCTCATGGCACACATAAGAAGTGATGATATTCTACTCTGGAGTATATAGAGGAGGCTATTCATGGTAATGGGCCACCGTGGGGCTGAGCGGGCCCAACCTCAGATATGGTGATGTTGGATAGAACTAAGTTTGGAAAGCTCTTACTCTTCAGTATAGGAAATCAAATCTTGGAGTAGTATGTGGTTATCAGGTCTCACTTTTCATCCCTAGGAGTTAGATTTAGTTATTCTAAATATCCAAGATAGTGATAGTGTATCTCATTTTTGAAGATTTGTAGAGGTTTTCAAGAGACTGTCCTGTGGTGGGAATGTCCATCATTCATGGACAGAAGTACTCACATTGTCCACTTTGCTGATGAGTATCTATGGTCAGTTCCCTGATCTTCTCATATATGAAAACAAAACTCTCATAAAAACTGTTCTTCAAAACGTTGACTAAGTAATTTATCAGTCTCTTTTCAGGTAAATAAGGCCAATCCTTTCCATCTTTTGTCCCAGGGTCAGTTTCCTATTTCCTCAATATTTTATTCTTTGTTGTCTAAATTCACTGTGATTTCTCCACATATTTTTAAAAATACAGAAATCAAAACTTCGCACATTACTGTACAAAAATCTGACCATCAGCACATGTATACCTATGAGCTTACTCACCTCTTAATGTGGTCCACTGGCATTCTCAAGCTTTATACCAGTTCAAATGTAGTCAGTTGATACCATTTACACTTATCCTTGACAATAATATGAGAGAATGTGGACAAGGGACTCAAATCATAAAACTATACAGATTAATATAATACATAGCTATTACTGACTAAAGCACTGTGGTTAGTAGTGCTTGACAAAAGTTAACTTATTTGAATCTCACAATGAAACCAGTAGATATATTCATATTTCTGATTTATTGATGAAGAAACTAAGGCTCAGGAACATTAGGTGACTGGTCCAGGATTGGTCTTGGATTCAAGCAGTTTATTTGTCATATCACCACCACTTAGTATCTCTAGGAACAGTTGTTTAAAATAATAATGGTCAAACCAATTTGCCTTAAGTACAGAATTTTGATTCTTTTGTAGTTACCCTGATGCAGAAGCCAATCCAAACTAAAAGGTGACTTCTACCTTCAAATTGTATCAATTGCCTCCATAGGAGGATCAAGCACAAGTTTAAAAGAGTTACTGCTCCACAAAATATGCTTATAAATACTTATTTCCTAATCCATTACTATCATTTTTCTTGAGGTATGCTGATATATAACATTATATTAGTTTTAAGTATGCAAAATAATGATTCAGTATTGTATATACTGTGAAATGATCACTACAAAAAGTCTGGCTCACATCTGTCAGCATGCATACAATACAATTTGTATACAAATTTTTTCTTTATGGAAATTTTTAAGGTCTACCTTCTCAGAAACTTTGACATGTGCCAGACGTTGTTAATTATAGTTACCATGCTGAACATTACATCCCCATGACTTACTTATTTTATAATGCGGAGTCCATACCTTTTGACCCCCTTTATTCAGTTTGCCCACCCCCATCCCTGACCTCTGTCCTGGGCAACCACCAGTCTGTTTTCTGTATCTGTGAGCTTGTTTTTGTTTTGTTTTATAGATTACACATTCACATATAAGTGACATCAAAGAACACTGGTCTTTCTCTGACATTTTGCTTCGTTTCTTTTCTATGGCTGAATATTCCTGTGTGTGTGTATATCAGATTTTATTTATCCATTCATCTATCAATGGACACTTAGGTTGTTTCCACATCATGGCTATTGTAATGAACATGGGACAGATACCTTTCTGACTTAGTGTTTTCAGTTCAGTTCAGTCGCTCAGTCATACCCGACTCTTTGTGACCCCATGTGCTGCAGCACGCCAGGCCTCCCTGTCCAACAGTAACTCCCAAAGCCCACCCAAACTCATGTCTGTTGAATCAGTGATGCCATCCAACCATCAGGGTCTTTTCAAATGAATCAGCTCTTCGCATCAGATGGCCAAAGGATTGGAGTTTCAGCTTCAATATCAGACCTTCCAATGAACACCCAGGACTGATCTCCTTTAGGATGGACTGGTTGGATCTCCTTGCAGTCCAGGGGACTCTCAAGAGTCGTCTCCAACACCACAGTTCAAAAGCACCAGTTCTTTGGCACTCAGCCTTTTTCACTGTCCAACTCTCACATCCATACATGACTACTGGAAAAACCATAGCCTTGACTAGACGGACCTTTGTTGGCAAAGTAATGTCTCTGTTCTTCAATACGCTATCCAGGTTGGCCATAACTTTCCTTCCAAGGAGTAGACGTCTTTTGATTTCATGGCTGCAATCACCATCTACAGTGATTTTGGAGCCCCCAAAAATAAAGTCAGCCACTGTTTCCAGTGTTTCCTCATATATTTCCCATGAAGTGATGGGACCAGATGCCATGATCTTAGTTTTCTGAACATTGAGCCTTAAGCCAACTTTTTCACTCTCCTCTTTCACTTTCAGTAAGAGGCTTTTTAGTTCCTCTTCACTTTGTGCCATAAAGGTGGTGTCGTCTGCATATCTGAGGTTATTGATATTTCTCCCAGAAATCTTGATTCCACTTGTGCTTCTTCCAGCCCAGTGTTTCTCATGATGTACTCTGCATATAAGTTAAATAAGCAGGGTGACAATATACAACCTTGACGTACGTACTCCTTTCCCTATTTGGAACCAGTCTGTTGTTCCATGTCCAGTTCTAACTGTTGCTTCCTGACCTGCATACAGGTTTCTCAAGAAACAGGTCAGATGGTCTGGTATTCCCACACAGGGCTTAGAGCCATGAAAATTATCCTGGATTCCCCTGTCCTCAAGACAAACTCGGAGGGGGGCGGGGGCTTGAAAATATTTCAACCTTGAACCAATATATAAGCATCAAACCTGCCTCTTCTTTTATCATTGGAGAAGATATTATTCAGCTATGACATATCTGTCACTTTTAATGGCAAGTGCATAAATACAATTATTTTGTATTATCACATGTTCGTCATTATATCTCTTATAAAAAGCCTGTCCAGTTTTAAAAAGGAATTTTATCACCTGACGTTCTCTACCTGGTCAATTCTAAATAATATAATTTGGAAAATACTTGGGAGTTCCTTTATATCTAATTTCCCTCTAAGAGCCTTGGGCCATTTTGATCTTTGTTGATCCAGTTTTTAAAAACATTTTGTTTACATTTGTACTATGTCTTTGTTGCTGAGTATGGGCTTTCTCTAGTCGCGGGGAGGGGCCTTCTCATTGCAGTGGCTTCTCTTGTTGTGGAGAAGGGGCTCTTGGCACCAGGGCTTTAGTACTTATGGCCCATGGGCTTAGTTGCTCCACGGCATGTGGAATCTTCCTGGAACAGGGATCGAACCTGTGTCCCCTGAATTAGCAGGTGAATTCTTAACCACTGGACCACCAGGGAAGTCCCAAGAATGTTTCATCTTTCAGTTCTGTTTGATGTAAAGAGTTGTACCTACAACAAGATACTAACAGTCAGATACCAAGTAGAATTTTGAAAGATACTATATATAAATATAGGTATTGCCCTAGCAAGCACTAAAACCTATAGGCAACACTGCTAAAAAAAATTTTTAAAAAAGGAATGTTTGATGTGCTTTAGACACACACCAACCACAGAAGAGGAAGAACTTTGGGCACTGGGGTCTTGGGGTGACAAATCCCAGCTCTGTCACTCAACATCTGTATGTCTTTAGGTAATTTTCTTACCTTTACCTTTTCAGAGTCTCAGATACCTCAGTTGTATAATGAGGATGCAAATAATCTACAAGGTTGTTTTGGATATATAAGAGATAATGTATTAATTAGTCCGATTCCTGGTTCTTTGTGGGTATATATAAATGAGGTTTTTTATTACAAAGATCTCCATTCTTATTTAAAATTTTTATGTAAGATTTTAACAAAGAGAAAAAGGAAATGCTTTTGGCATCATCATAATGACAAAAAGAAGATAGTGTGTAGCCTATCCTTTCTCCAGCAGATCTTTCCAAAACAGGAATTGAACTGGGGTCTCCTGTATTGCAGGCAGATTCTTTACCAACTGAGCTATCAGGGAAGCCCTCTTATTTAAAAATTCGATGTAAGACTTTAACAAGAGAAAAAGCAAATGCTTTTGGCATCATCATAATGGCAAAAAGAAGATTTGTGCTCCCTTTTGGAGCTCAAAAGCTTTATGCTGTGTTGTGAACTACCTATATTGGGTGACCCAACACGTACTAATCCAGTGCTTGCTCTATCACCCGGGTTTATTGTGTAGTGTGTGTGTGTGTTACTTGCTTAACTGTGTCCAACTCTTTGAGACCACATGGACTGTAGCCCACCAGGCTCCTCTGTCCATGGGATTCTCCTGGAAAACTGGAGAGGGTTGCCATGCTCTTCTCCAGGAAATTGTCCTGACCCAAGGATAGAACCCAGGTCTCCAGTATCGAAGGCAGATTCTTTACCTTTGAGCTACCTGGGAAGCCCACAAAAGCACACAACTTCAGTTACTAACTAGGTTTCCATGCTGCAGACAAACTTATTTGAAGGAGGACAATTCTGCAGAGACTTAGATCTATGCAAAATGCTATAGCTGCATGTGTCGTCTACATACACTTTCCCAGATGTAGCAAACTGTGATAAATTATATCTCGACAAAGAAACTACTCTTATTCACAGCAAGTTTGGAAACAATATTTCAGGAGTCTAACCCTTCTTTAATCATATACTTTGATGGAAGAATGTTCTTATGCACATCAGCTCAGCTCAATTCCTTCCAGAAGGACTGACATCTTAAACTGCACTAAACAATGAATCACCTTGTCAAATAAAGTGCAAAAT
Source organism: Antilocapra americana (assembly GCA_007570785.1). Classification (NCBI taxonomy): domain Eukaryota; kingdom Metazoa; phylum Chordata; class Mammalia; order Artiodactyla; family Antilocapridae; genus Antilocapra; species Antilocapra americana. Next base: position 4,752,229 of record ML661902.1, read on the forward strand.
GGAAAACCTGTTACCAAACTCATCTGATATAATGACATTTACAACAACATGTTTGAGGTGATAAACCGACAATAATAATTATATTTCCTTTAGACTTTGATTGTACTTTGAAAGTTCGATGCAATCATACTTTCTTCCTTCAAGAAAATTTTACACCCCGACATTTAATTTCTGAAACTTCAAACCTTCTATGAACATGCAAATCACAGTTGGCATTACAAGAAGCACTCTCGTCTCTCCTTCAAGAGCCTGGAATAATGATGGCGACGATGATGCAAACAATAGCTAAGTATAGGAGACTCTTCCTGTAATTCAAGGTTGATGGAAGCATTTCAGTTCAGTAATGACAAACAGAGCACTTTCCTCTCCCTAACAACCAGATTTTGCTGGTGGACTTTCTTGAGGAGAATAAAAGCAGAATCAAGGTCATGTAAAACACCAAGTTACAGCCGCATACATGGAGATTTGCACACAGTAGTTACTTAATTGCAATTAAATGTAAAATCATTTCTGGAAATTTTTCATATATTCTGAACACTCAGAAGACTGGATCACTCCTCTCAGGGTGAGGTTTTAATTATCCTCACAGAGCAGGCCGCATCTGGGTTCACAGAGCTGACAGACACTCCTGGCTCCCTCCACTGTTCTATGATCCTGTTTGGTGAGCAGGCTCCCCCAAAGGCTCCTGGCCAAATAATTCTCCTCCCTCTGGGTTGGCCAAGCATTGGATCCTCTCCTACATTTCTAAATTCTCAGTGCAGTTGGGTTGGGTTCAAAGCCTCTGGGCTCATGCTCACTAGCAGACTCCATCTACTTTGCAGTTTGTCAGTAGGTCTGGCCAGAAGTTCAGTAGGAAAAGTATGAGAACTTTTGATTGAAGAAAGATATGATATACTGTTTGCAAATACCAATTATCCATGCTCCATCTATCTCAGAAGACCCTAGAGAATCAGGCATGGGCTGTGATCTCTTCTCAGAGTATTTGGGATTAGAAAATCTGAGACCCAACAGTTTAGAGATTAAGAGAAACAAACAAACAAAAATAAAACAATCACATGTAAAAAATGGGATTTTTATTAATATATCTAGACATAACAGTTTTAGGTGCTTTATTGAACATGTAAATTGTATATTTTGTTTGTCTAGAAAGCTATAATCTTACCTAAGCGTTAACATATATATATATATATATATATATATATATATATATAAATATGTTTTATACATATATTCCCTCCATGGTCCTCAGATTTTATATGGCCTCCCATGATAGAGGCAATAAAATCTAAGACTCCAGACCTAAATTATGAATGTATTTATTAAGTTGTTGCTCAGTCATATCTGACTCTTTGCTACCCCATGGACTGCAACAGGCCAGGCTTCCCTGTCTTTCACTGTCTCCCAGAGTTTGCTCAAACTCGTGACCATTGAGTCAGCAATGCCATCCAGCCATCCCATCCTCTGTCGCCCTCTTCTCCTGCCCTCAACCTTCCCCTGTGTCAGGGTCTTTTCCAGTGAGTCAGCTCTTTGCATCAGGTGGCCAAAGTGTTGGAGCTTCAGCTTTAGCATCAGTCCTTCCAGTGAATATTCAGGACTGATTTCCTTTAGCATTGACTGGTTTGGTCTCCTGGTTTCCCAAGGGACTCTCAAGAGTCTTCTTTAGCACCACAGTTCAGAAGCTTCAGTTCTTTGGTGCTCAGCCTTCTTTATGGTCCAACTCTCACATCTGTAAATGACTACTGGGAAAACCATAGCTTTGACTATATGGACACTTGTCAGCCAAGTGATGTCTCTGTTTTTTAATATGCTAAGTTTGTCATAGCTTTTCTTCCAAGGAGCAAATGTCTTTTAATTTCATGGCTGCAGTCAGCATCCACAGTGATTTTGCAGCCCAAGAAAATAACATCTATCACCATTTCCATTTTTTCCCCATCTATTTGCCATGAGATGAAGTTTATTAAGTTACTTGTTTGAAATACTTTGCCTATAGCTGCATCAACTATTAGATCGAAAACTCCTTCTGGTCTGTATCTTATTCTAGTGCTAGCGCCATGCTTTCCAAACTAGGAACACCCAACAAGTTGGTTACTATTGAAATGAATATAGATATTTAAATGAAGGATACCCTGGATTTTTCTTAATACCAAAAGGCAGCCTGACACAGTCTTCTGCAAAGCAGGAATTTCTAGGACAGCTGGACTCATACCAGACCCAACACATAATTTCACAGCTCATATTTGTTAAATGGATAAATGAGGAATGACAGGGAGATGTTTAATATATGGAATATGAGACAGTTTCACCATATAGAACTCAAGGGAAGATGATCCTATTGATAAATGAATGAATCGAGGTGTTCTAAGGATTTAGGCAGCAACAGTGACAGCTATGATCAGTCATGACAGGAACTTCATCTACATCTCAAAGACTTACACTGTCTCTAAGGCCTCGTGTGGTGTTCATTATGAAACCCATTGCACAGATGAACATAAGCAACTTTCCTAGGGTCAAACAGCAATGTTGGGACTGAAACAAGATTTAAAGGCAGGCCTGTCCCTTCTGAGGCCTGTTATTTCCCCAGTCCCCTGTGTTATCTTGTTGTCACCAGAAGTCCACAGAACCACTGAGAGTGGGGGCGGGATGGGTGGGGAAAGAATATCAGGCTTACAGGCTTTCAGACTCATTACCGATGATGGAGATTTGATGGAGTGAGGTCAGTGAAGAGAGGATACAATGATTTTGTTGATTCTAAAAGTGAAACTTTTTCACATAGGCGTGCATATGACTCTAGCCATTTATTTTTAAAATTATTTTGACCCAAAGTGTAGAAGAACACTTGCTCATTCTTTGAAAACAATAAGAGATGATTGGTGGGAACATGCTGAAATGGTTATCTTCCCTCTGCTCGGCACATCATTATTTGTAAAATCATTGAGAGGGGAAAAATGACAGACTCCATATTGTGCAGGATGTGGCCATATTCAAATAGCTTTGTCCCTTTCTTAAGAAATCAGGCAGGAAAAGTGGCTAATTGGAGGGCCAGCAAACCCATGAAGCCATAAAATGAATTCCGGGGCAAGGACACATCAGAGCTCACAATTTAGTAAATGACTATAGCAGCTAAGAAATCAGGAGGTTGTTGTCCCATGTGTGGTGTCCACAGGAGCAAGAGCTTCATGTAGCCTGCCAACATCACCTGTGTAGAGTCTGGGCTAATGTCTGTATTAATTTAACTTTACGCAGGAATTGCTATTCAACTTTTCCCCCTTGAAATGAATAACTGCTTTACAAAATGAAAAAATTATAAAATGTAGCAAAAACTCTATGACAATTAGCGCCATTATGCTCTTTTTTAATCCTCTTTTGGAAGCAGAATTTTTTCATGGTTCAGATACTGTTCCAATAATTAATTTGAAAATTCGCCGTATTTTTTTAAATTAGCGTTCTTCATTTTCCTCTGGGGAAGAAGGTGAGGTATTGCAAAGCTTTATAGCAACCTGGCTGAAACCTCAAGTCAAATGACAGCGATAGTAATCATACTTCCCTGGCTCTCTCCCCCGGCTAGTAAAGTTCACCCTGATGCCTCTCAGTGGCTTCTGCTCGCAGACTTCAGCCACTGGAAAGCAATGGGAATATCAGGTATCAAGAGTGGGCACAGATTTGGGAATATCATGTCCAGAATGCTTGTAGGTGCTTGTCAGTTTCATAACTACTAATCAAATCCATCCAAGTCCAAGCTCGAGTCAATTCATTAAATAACAAACACTAGTAAGGCACCTACTATGTGTTAGGCTGGATATTAAATACCAAAGATACAAAAACGTCTCAGTCCAGAACGCTGGAAATCAACCCTGCTTAATAATATGTCCTAATCTACTACCATTCAATCCTTCAGCTGGGGCTATTGATTCTGTACACACACACACACAAATTATTACTTTCCACATTTCTTTTGCGGTAGTCAAGTCACCATCATCTCTTGCTTATGCTACTGTATATTATCCATCTGCCTATCCACTCAGCAAAGATTCGCTGGACTCCCACTATGTGCCAGGAACTTTTCTGGGCCCAGGGAATGAACCGTTGAACAAGGTAGAATCAGTATTCGCATGGAGCAGCATTCAAAGAAGGAACAGAGAAAAATTTTATAAAGAAGGAAAAACCAGTTAATAATTAATATACGACTCATAATAAAGCAGGGTTCTCTTTTGGAAGGAATTGTGGTAAGCAGCTGCTGCTGCTGCTAAGTCGCTTCAGTCGTGTCCGACTCTGTGCAACCCCATAGAAGGCAGCCCACCAGGCTCCCCCATCCCTGGGATTCTCCAGGCAAGAACACTAGAATGGGTTGCCATTGCCTTCTCCAATGCATGACAGTGAAGTCACTCAGTCGTGTCCAACTCTTCATGACCCCATGGACTGCAGCTTACCAGGCTCCTCCGTCCATGGGATTTTCCAGGCAAGAGTACTGGAGTGGGCTGCCATTGCCTTCTCGGGTGGTAAGCAGGGATGTACTCAATTTTTGTTTGGGTCTTTGTATTCAGACAAAATCTTCAATTTGTCTTTGACCTCAGCCTTTGGAAGGCAAAATACCTGAATACCTATTTCAAGGGCATTTTTGTCAGCTCTAAATGTGACAGTAATTAATGATTAGGTAAACATGTGGGTTTCCAGCCTTACTAATGAAAGTAACATTAGAAATAAAAACAAAATATATCATTAAGATTCATTGTTAATACCTGAGTATTTATTTTTAACTGTAGATAAGCATTATAGACATAATCTGAAATGAAAAATCTATCTTCTGTTTCAGATTCTACAAAGACTCAGTTAAAATAAAAATTTTTGTTTATTATCACTGTAACTGTAGAGTAACTGCTATGCTATGTGATGATCATGCAAGCTGTTTATGTTATTTAGGTAAAAATATAGTTGTGAAGAACTTTTAACTAGTTAAATAAACAAGGAAATAGACTGACAGATGAACAAACAGAGCTTTTGAAGATGTACATTTAACTTTTAGTTATCAGACTCCATTTAGATTATAATTTTGAGAAAATATCCTCCCTGGGAATTCTTTGCATCTTGTTAAGATGAGTTAAAAGCAGAATGCCAAATTTTATACCTCAAAAATTTCCTAGCAAGGTGAAACTTTTTAAAAAGCATATTTTTTTTGTTTGCTTGTTTTTTTGTTTTTTTTTTCAATTTTCTTTACTTTATTTATTTATTTTTTTATTGTTTTTGCCATACATTGTCATGATATCACCATGGGTTTACATATGCTTCCCCTCCGGAACCTCCCTCCCTCCTCCCTCCCCCCCAGGAAATCTCGCTGCACCAGTCCCGAGCATCAATCCTGGGCTGGCGATTGATTAGACATATGAAAATTAACATGCTTCAATGCCCTTCTCCCATATCATCCCACCCTTACCCTCATCCACAAAGTCCACGAGTCTATTCTATACATCTGCGTTCCTTTTGTTGTCTCGCATGTTGGGTTCTCGTTACCGTCTTTCTAAATTCCATATATATGCGTTAATATACTGTATTGTTGTTTTTGCTTCTGGCTTACTTCACTCTGGATAATGGGCTCCAGTTTCGTCCATCTGAGTAGAATTGCTTCAAATGAATTTTTTTTTAATGCTGAGTAATATTCCATTGTGTATATGCACCACAGCTTTCTTATCCATTCGTCAGTTGATGGGCATCTAGGTTGCTTCCATGTCCTGGCTATTGTAAACAATGCAGCGATGAACATTGGGGTACACGTGGCTCTTTCAATTCTGGTTTCCTCGGTGTATATGCCCAGCAGTGGGATTGCTGGGTCATATGGCAGGTCTATTTGCAGCTTTTTAAGGAACCTCCACACTGTTTTCCATAGTGGCTGTAAAAAGCATGTTTTACAACACCTGTGATAAACCTCTGTGTATGTTCATACTGCAAACTACAAAGACCATGAAGACAAGCAGAGGCTGCCAGAGAAAAAGCAGAAAACCCCAAACCATTTGCTCTTCTACTAATGTTAGTCAGTAGTAGCATTACAGTGACTGCAAGAGCTGTTGAATGGTTGACAGTGCTGAGAACATTATCAGCACTTCAGCTTCAAGCTTCCGAAATCAGCTACTAAAGTCTTCCATGACTTACTTGTAAAAACAATTACATTTATTTATTCAAATATTAGTTTTATTCCTTTCATTAGGTACCCTTTTCATAATGAGCTAAATATTGCATTGCAAATTTTGAATCAATTTGCATTGACTCAAAAAAATTCTTAGTTATGCACCCAGCAAGAAGGGAGAAAAGCCTCTTGGAAAAGGTGAATATGTGCTGTGACCCAAAGAATAAGAAATCAGGCAGTCTGTCTGTGACCTGGGTGAAGAGCATTCCAGGTAGAAAAATAAGTGGTGCAAAGGCCCAGCATATCACATGGAGAGGAAGATAGAAGTGGCTGAAGAACTGGAGGCTGCAGAGAGAGAAACACAGCTGAGGACTAAGGGGCAAGCAGAAGCCAGATGCTAGACATCTTCTTCCACTCTTGTCTCCTTCTTTACCACCCCACTTTCCAAGCTCCGTTCATTCCACTCTCAGCTCCTGCAAAATGGTCTTTTGGCCATTTAGATTTCTGCCATGGTTTTCCACAGCACATAGAATGTTGCCCAAACGCCCTGCCAAGTCCCCAACATCTGGCCCCTGGAGGCGTTTCTAGGCAAACCTCAGGACTATCTCCCCTTTGCTCATTAATTTCCAGTCCCTTCTCTCTGCTCATTCACCTACCAAACTATGTTAAAGCAGGCCCGTCGCCCATACTATTCCCTTTACCAGTATGCCCTCTTCCTTAGCCCTTTGCACGGCATCCTTCTCCTTTCTCAGGCCTTCTCCAACAGCAGCCACCAAGATTGGGTCTCCTTATCCCCATCCCATGCTAATATTTGTCATTAGCTACTTTTCTTCTTGAATTTCTTATTTATTGACTCTCTTCCTATGGGACCGAAAGCTACTTAAGGGTGGTGCCATGTTCATTTCCTTTGCCATTGTAGCATCAGCACCCAGCATGATGCCTGGCAATGGTAGGCCTTCAATAAATGCCCACTGAATAGGCAAGAGAAAAATAAAAACAACATTGATCCTTTAAGTTACAACACAGTAGGGAAACTTAAAAAAAAGAAAAAAGCAGGCAAACATAGCAACATGAAATAAATATCTCCTTCTACTAACTGTTCACTATACGCCACACATATAATGTGAGCAAAAATTTTTTTTTCATTTATTGGCCACATCAAATTTATGAGCAGGACATTACTCTTCCTATGTATTTTTTGAAATGAAGAAACTAGAAGCTCAGACAGAAAAAAGTACCTTGCCCAAAGTCATAGCTGGTAAGTTGTGGAACCAAAGACAGGTCATAGAAGGCCTTGAATTCCACTCTCAGAAAGAAGGCTTTATTTCATTGCTGTCTGGGAGGCAGTGAAGATGTTTTGAGCAAAGTAAAATAAATCTTAAAATATTTTATTAGCAGAAGTATTCATTCCCTGAATTATACTAGACCATTGTACTTTTAGCTATGAAGACTAAATGGGATGGATATTCCATTTCCCTACCAGGCTTTGCCTGAGAACTCAATTTTTTATTCCATTCCTTCAGTAAGAGACCTGGGGTAGCTTCTAGAATGTGAGATGCTCCTCTGAGACACAGATACCCACAAGGACAATTAAAAGGATAAAAATCTTAGACCAAATATGAAATAAAGTGAATAATTTTCTAGTGAGTGTTTATATTTTTACACATAAAATCATGTACTGGGCAAAAATTCATGAATGTGAACTTTTAAGAAAGAAAATAGCAGTCACAATAAGTCCTGCCTATTTAAATGCATTACTATTTAAAGTTGATATAACCAACGTTTTATATGAAATATTTTCAGTGTGCCTGGTTTCAGTCAATCCTGTAAAGAAAAAAATAAAAAACACTGCAAAATATATTTTTCACCTGACTAGGTATATTCCCAGATCTTGAAGAAACAGTTTATGTATTTATGTTCTTTCCTCATCACTATGAATAAAAATCAGGAACAAAAAAAGTTATCCTTAGGAAGCACAATGATTTGCATAAAGGCTACACATATAAACAAGCATTTTTCCACAAGTTAAAAAGATAATAAGGGAGCATACAAACACAGAAGAAATTAAATTTCAAGCTGTAATGGCTGATTTGAAAATTCTAAAGAGAGGTCCAATTCATATATAGTTATGTGACTCTCCTTTCACTTAAATATCCATTTTGATTAGTTTCAGATGTCATTAAATAGTATTCACAATTTGTGTAATAAATGTATAATTCTTTAGCATAAAGCTATGTTATTATGTCTTTAACAAAGCTGCTTTTTTGTAACAAAACGTTTTTTCAAGTTTTTTTTTTTTTTTAAGTATTTCAGCTTCAGTAATGTAAAAACAAAATCCTACTGGGATGAAAATCATTTTCAATAGTCAGCTTTATAAAGGTACAATATACCTACAATAAAATAGTCCACTTTAAGCTTAAATGTCAAGGAGTTTTGTAAAATGTATGTATGAAACCATTATTATAATTAAGATATAGACTCTTTCCAAGAGTATGTCCCTTTGTGTTCCCTACTTCCTGGGCCTGGACAGCCCTTGATCTGTCACTACAAACTAGTTGTACCTGTTCTAGAGTTTTATATAAACAGAATCACACAGTAAGTACACTTTTGGATCTGGCTTTTTTCACTCAACATAAGGTTTTTAATATCTATCCAAGTTTCTTGTGTGACAGAAGTTTCTTGCTTTTTATTGCTGAGGAATAGTCTATTGTATGGATCTACCACAATTTGTTTCTACTTCGTCACACTGAGATACTTTGCTTGTTTTACATTTTGGCTATTTTGTAAAAAAAAAAAAAAAAAAACCTGCTATGAGCACTTGTGTTCCAGTTTTCCTGTGAAGTTGCTTCTATTTTTCTTGGGCAAATACCTGGGTGTGGGATTTCTGAGTTACATAATATGTGAATACTTTAAAAGAAATTTTGAAGTTGATTTTCAGTGCAAACTCTTTTTCCAAAGTGGTACTCCACTGAACATTCCCATCAAAGTGTAGCACAATTTCACTTGATTCAAAGCCTTGTCAACACATGATATGGCCAATCTTTTAATAATAGCCATATTAATGTTTATGTAGTAGGATCTCCTTGTGGTTTTAGTTTGAATCTTTCTGCTGACTCATCATCTTGAGCTTTTTCATGTGCTTATCTGCCATCTGTCTATTTTCTTGGGTGAAGTGTCTCTTCTAACCTTTTACCTAATTTTTTTTTGAAGGAATTTAGTCATTATTTATTCATTTGTTACGCAGTCTTAATGAAACATGAAAGCCTGCCTTAGTCTTTAAAAAACCTCATACACTCTTTTTTTTTTTCCTAATTTTTTTTAAATTGTTTTTGCCATACAATGTCATGATATCACCATGGGTTTACATATGCTCCCCCTCCAGAACCCCCCTCCCTCCTCCCTCCCCCCGGAAAATCTCGCTGCACCAGCCCCGAGCATCAATCCTGGGCTAGCGATTGATTAGACATATGATAATTAACTTGTTTCACTGCCATTCTCCCATATCATCCCACCCTTACCCTCATCCACAGAGTCCACGAGTCTGTTCTATACATCTGCGTTCCTTTTGCTGTCTCCCATGTTGGGTTCTTGTTACCGTCTTTCTAAATTCCATATATATGTGTTAATAAGATGTTCAACATCACTCATTATCAGAGAAATGCAAATCAAAACCACAATGAGGTATCACTTTACACCAGTCAGAATGGCTGTAATCCAAAAATCTACAAGCAATAAATGCTGGAGAGGATGTGGAGAAAAGGGAACCCTCTTACACTGTTGGTGGGAATGCAAATTAGTACAGTCACTATGGAAAACAGTGTGGATGTTCCTTAAAAAACTGCAAATAGACCTGCCATATGACCCAGCAATCCCACTGCTGGGCATATACACCGAGGAAACCAGAATTGAAAGAGACACGTGTACCCCAATGTTCATCGCTGCTTTGTTTACAATAGCCAGGACATGGAAACAACCTAGATGCCCATCAACTGACGAATGGATAAGAAAGCTGTGGTACATATACACAATGGAATATTACTCAGCATTAAGGAAAAATTCATTTGAATCAGTTCTACTCAGATGGACGAAACTGGAGCCCATTATCCAGAGTGAAGTAAGCCAGAAGCAAAAACAACAATGCAGTATATTAACCTTTTACCTAATTTTAAATGGATTGTTCCCCATCTTCTCAACTGAGTTTTGAGATTTCTTTATAAATCCTGGATAAAAGCCCTTTTATCAGATATATTTAATGTAAATGTTTTCTTCCAGTTTGTATTCTTGTATTTATTAATAGTGTATTTTGAATATCAAAAGTTTTTTAGTTGCTGAAATTTAATTTATGATTTTTTTATGAAGTCTTGGGAAATTTGCTTACAAACAGTATTTCAATGAACTTTGCTAATTTATTAAATGAAGGTAAATAATATCTTGGTATCTTTCTGAAATTAAAATATACTTAAACTCTATTACTTCATAAGGCAGTTGTGGAGATGAAATGAGATTCATTTAAAGCAATTAGTCTGGTGACTCAGCATACTGTTCATACTTGTTAGTTTTTGTTATGATTATGTTTACCAGAAACTTGTATTTCTTCTCTTATAGATTCTTTTACCCACAAAATTTTAAGACCTTTATCATCAGGGAAAAAACTGTTTTTTTTTCCCATTTTCATTGCCAAATTTTTTCCCCACATAGTAGCTTTTTATCTTTTTAAGTTTTCTCATTATATTTCTTCTTTAATTTTCCTCCCTACTGGTTTTTAGTTTTGAAAAGTCTTCCTCATTCAGAATATGTTCTGGGTATATGAATGTAATATATGATACAACTGGCACCACAGCCTGATGGAGAAAAGAAATCTGTTCATACATGCTACAAAAGGAATGAATCTTAAAATCATTACACTGAGTGAGTGAGTGGGGGAAAAAACAGACAAAAAGAGAGCATGTATTTTTATTATATTTATATAAATTGCAGATGCAAACTAATCTATAGTGATATGTACCTCTCCAAGTACAACCCAGAAATTCAGGGGAGTTTACACCTTGTGGAAAGAATTTTTGCTAACAGGTGATGGAATCACTGGATAAATGCAACTCCTCTTTCCCTTGCATCACTTCACTTGACCTTTACCTCTGCTCCCCAGGACTGTACCTCATTTTATCATTGATGTGTAGTTGATTTATAATATATTAACTTCAGGCATACAACATAGTAATTCAAAATTTTTATAGATTATACTCCATTTAAAGTTATTATAAAATATTAGCTAGATTCCCTGTGCTATGCAACATATCCTTGTATTTTATTTATTTTATACATAGTAGTTTGTATCTTAGTCCTTATTCCTATATAGTCCCTGCATAGTTCTGTCTCCCCACTGGAAACTACTAGTTTATTCTCTGTATCTGTGAGTTTGTTTCAGTTTTGTTTTATCCATTTATTTTTAGTTTCCATGTATGCTTGATAATATACAGTATTTGTCTTTATCTGTCTCTCATTTCACTAAGCTTAATACCCGCCAGGCCCATCCATGTTATTGTAAATGGAAAAATTTCATTCTGTTCTATGACTGAGTAGTATTCCATTGTATATATAACACATCTTTATCCATTCATTTACTGATGGACACTTAGAATGCTTCAATGTCTTAGATGTTGTGTATAATGCTGCTATGAACATTAGAGTGCCTGTATCTTTTTGAATTCATGTTGTTTTCTTTAGATATATACCCAGAAGTAGAATTGCTGGGTCATACTGTAGCTCTAATTTCATATTTCTGAAGAACTTCATAGTGTTTTTCACAATGGCTATACCAATTTACATTCCCACCAACTGTGTATGAGAGTTCCCTTTCTCTACATTCTTGCCAACATTTGTTATTTGTGGTTTTTTGATGATAGCCATTCTGACAAGTGTGAGTTAATATCTCATTATGGTTTTGAGTTGCATTTCTCTGACAAGTAGTGATTGTCAGAGCATCTTTTTCTTGTTCATGTTCATCTTGAGCATCTTTTCTTGCTCATGCCATCTGTATGTCTTCTGTGGAAAGACATATTTTCAGGTCTTCAGTCCATTTTTAATTGAGTTTGGGTATTTTTAAATTGAATTGTGTGAGCTGTTTCTATATTTTGGATACTAATCCCTTATCTGTTACATCATTTGCAAATATTTTCTCCTATTCAGTAAGTTGTCTTTCTTGCTGTTCATGGTTTCCTTTGGGGTGCAAAAGATTTTAAGTTTAATTAGCTCTCATTTGTTTTATTTTTGTTTTTGTTTCCATTGCCTTGGAAGAACTATCCAACACAAAATTTATACAATTTATGTCAAAGAGTGCTCTGCCTATGTTTTCTTCTAGGATTTTTATGCTTTCCAGCCTTACATTTAGGTCTTCAATCTATCTTGAGTTTGTGTTTGTATATAGTGTGAAGGAACATTCTAATATCATTCCTTTTCATGTAGGTGTCCCAGCACGACTTTTTGAAGAGACTGCCTTTCCCTCATTTCTTCCTTTGTTGTAAATTAGTTGACCATAAATGCACGCTTCTGTTTCCAAGCTCTCTCTCTATTCTGTCCTGTTGATCTATGTGTCTGTTTTCTGTGCCAGTACAGTAGCTTTTTTGATTACTCTAGCTTTGTAGTATTGTCTGAAGTCAAAGAGTGTGATACCTCCAGCTCTGTTCTTTCTCAAGATTGTTTTGGCTTTTCAAGATCGTTTGTATTTCCAAACAAACTTTAAAATTATTAGTTCTAGTTTTGTGAAAAATGCCTTTGGTATTTTGATCGGGATTGTATTGAATCTGTACATTGCTTTGGGTAGCATGCTCATTAAAACATGAATTCTGCTGATCCAAGAAGTAGTATATTTTCCATCTGTTGTGTTATCTTCAGTTTCTTTCATCAATGGCTTACGTTGTCTGTGTACAGATTTTACCTTCTTCAATTTATTCCTAGGTATGTTATTCTCTTTGATGCAACTATAAGTGAGATGGTTTCTTAATTTTTGTTTCTAATAGTTTGTTGTTAGTATGTAGAAATGCAACAGGTTTCTGTATATTAATTTTGTATTGTCCATTCTTCTCCTAAATTCCTTGGTCATCTTTGTGGTCATTATCTTGAACTCTTTATCAGGTAGACTGCCTGCCTCCTCTTCACTTCGTTCTTCAGAATTTTATTTTGGTCCTTTGTTTCAAACGTATTCTTCTATCTCCTCATTTTTCCTCATTCACTGATTTTGTTTCTATGTACCTGATAGATTATGTTTCCTGACCTTGGAGTTTTTCTTAGGTAGGAGACATCCCATGCATACTAGCACCACCTCACTCTACTCTGGTCACCAGAGCTATATGCCCCTTATGTGGGCTGCATAATAGGTCCTTTGTTATGGTGGGCCGACTTCAGTGGATGATCTGGTAGGTGTGGCTGGCCTTTGGTCTTGTTGATTACCAGGTCCTGCCCTGTGTGGAGGCTGCTGGATACTGGTTGGTGGGCCAGATCCTATGTTCCGGGCTGATGCCAGCCTGGTGGTGTTGACTGGGTCCTGCCACAGCAGGCTGCAGTGGCCCTGGGGCTAGTGCTTCCCTTTGGTGGTCTCAAGGCTGGAGCTGGTTTGCTGATGGAGAGGGAAGGGACTCAGGGTCTCTTTTGGTCGAACCATGGGATTCCAGGGTCTTGTCCCACACACTGATGTTCGTGGCTAGTTCCAGGGGACCCTGGTGGACAGAGCCATGTCTAGAGGTGACGGTAGACTCAGGGGGTCTAAAGGCAGCCTGCCTGCTGGTGAGCGGGGCCGTGTCCCTGGCCATCTCAGTACTGGAGTACAGGCTAGTGGAATGGGTCAAGATTGGGTTCTGACGCTAGTAAGGTAAAGGGAGGATTCCAAAATGGCAGCCATTTTTGCATCCCCAGGATGAACTCCAGTTGCCTCCTTCTCTGGCTAACTCCCCAAGATCAGCAGGTGGGTCAGACCCAGGCTCCTTCCCTGGGTCCTGGAGCAGGTGAGATTTGTGCTTTCTCTAAGAGCTGTTGTTGTTCAGATGTTCAGTTGTGTCCAACTCTTTGTGACCCCCATGGACTGCAGCATTGCCTGTCCTTCACCATCTTCTGGAGCTTGCTCAAACTTATGTTAATTGACTTGGTGATGCCATCCAACCATCTCGTCCTCTGTCCTCCCCTTCTCCTCCTGTCTTCAATCTTTCCCAACATCAGGGTCTTTTCTAATGAGTTGGCTCTTCGTAACAGATGGCCAAAGTACTGGAGCTTACTCTAAGAGTGGAGTCTCTTACATGGTCCTCAGGCTCTCCAGAAAGTAAGCCCTGCTGGCTTTCAAAACCCAGCATCCTGGGGGCTTGTCTTAGTAAGGCGCTTCTCTGGGCTTGGGAGCTTACTGTGGGGCTCAGACCCCTCCCTCCTTGGAGAGGGCCTCCACAACTGTAATTATTCTCTTGTTTACTGGTCATCAACCTGGGGACATGTATGTTGATTATACCATCACTCTGACCCTCCTACCCAGCTCATTTGGTTCCTTCTTTATCTCTGGAGTTGTAGATCTTTTACAGCTATCTTTTCTCACCGATAGCTGCTCTGTAAACAGTTGTAAATTTGGTGGACCTCTGAGAGGGGGTGACCTCAAGGTCTTCCTTTTCAACCATTTCTCCAAGAATCAGGACTGTACTTTCTAACAAAGGAATTGAACATAGGCTTTCTGCCTGGGGCTGTACTTTCTGGAGTACCTGGTTAAGACACAATTACAAAGAGAATGTTTTCATATGTGATACTATTATTCTCCATACAAAGACATTCTTAAACTTCTCTGTTACTACTTGTAGACCTTAATACATTGCTGACCAGGGGATTTTTGCAGAATCTAACACCCGTGGCTGTTACATATCTCTGGTCATTGATGTGTTAGTAAGCTAGAAGATGACATAATCAACAGTCACTCCTCTCTGACTACTTGGATAACAGTGGGAACTATGTAGAAGGGTGTGTGAGAAAAAATATCGAGGTAAAATCTGATGCTGGCATAACCTTTCCTTAGTTGGCATCGCCTTGCTGGTGTAGCCAACACTGAATATTTTCTTCAATCTTTTCTTCTTATCTCATTTTCACAAAACAAAAAATAAGCTAAAGCTAAAATGCTTTTGTCAAGACATAGTAGCATCTTCCTTAATGTTTTAGGATATCACAAAACCACAGATCCTCAGATCACTATATTTGGCTTCCTCTCTGTTGATGCCTAAAGGACATGGAAAACATTTGAGGATTAAAAATACTCAGCCAGCTACATTTGAGAAATGAGCCCAAATGCCAGGCTAGAAGCTGCAAACGTTATGATGTGATGTCACCAAGGTTATAGACAAAACTTCATCTTCCCTAGAATCAGGCAGACTAAAACTCTGGGGGGAGATTATAGTTCAGTGCCAACACCCGCCAAATGTTGAAAGTTTATGCATGCTGTGATTGGAGTCACTCAAAATCTGTCTGTCACCCAAAATCTGTTTCACTGTCTTGCTGTTTCTTGAAATGCTCTGGGGTTGTTTCTTTAGTTTAATATAGATCTGCCAGCAGACCTTGTTAAATTACAGGATGTATCTGGCACTGCTGAATCCTTAACCCAGGCCCACCTGTTGATCATATTATCATAGATTTGTTTACCAATTTATTAAAGTGCCTCCAAGAAATAGTAAACATGAAAAGAAATTTTTCTGGGAAACAGATTTGATAAATATTCCAGAAAATCTGGAAACTGACTTGGCAATAAGTAGATTAGAATAGGCTGGATTGGTGGAACAAATAGACCCCCCAAAGCTTAGCGGTGTCAGAACAAAAATTGTTCCTTGCTTATGAAGCAGTCCACATTGCTCAGTCCTCCAGGGTCCTGGCCTGATGGTGGCAATGCCATCTTCACCATGGGGTTTCAAAAGTCCCCTTGAAGGTTGCATCCCAATCAGGGGAGGAAAATAGCAGAGGGGATCACACTTGGGAGAGTTCACGAGTCAAGCTTGAAGTTACAACTCTTCCCACCCTTACTAGCTAACACCTAATCACATGGCCCCACCTAACCTCAGAGAGGCTGGACACTATGATCTAGCCAATAACTCAGGATGCTGAGGAAAACAGGTTTTGGTGAACAGTTAGCAACTTACAAGGAAAAGGCCTGAGTGGGGCTTGGTTTCCAAGGTTAGGTGTTTTTGAGGCAACTAAAGTGACCTGGGGAAATCCCATGGAAAGTATAGAAGAGGAAGTTTAATGTTAGCTATCTATTGTTCTGGAAGAAATTACTACAACATGTAAAACCTTAAAACAACAGTCAAATTTGTTTACTGCTTCTATGGATCAGGAATTCTGGTCCCACTTGGTGAGGCAATTCTGGCTCAGGGTTTCCATGAGGTTCATTCAGATATTGATTGAGACCAAGGTCTTCTGCAGGCTAAGCTAGGATTGGAGGATTCACTTGGCATGGTTCCCAAGTTGGTGCTTGCTCTTTGTAGGAGGATGCAGTTCCTTCTCACAGGAGCTTCTGCATAGGACCCCTTGATTGCCTTCATGATATTGTCACAGCCTTCCTCCAGAAAGAATGAGCTAAAAGAACACTGGTGGCCCAGCCTAGGAATTCACCTCTGCCATGCTTATTTAACTTGTATGCAGAGCACATCATGAGAAACACTGGGCTGGAGGAAGCACAAGCTGGAATCAAGATTGCCGGGAGAAATCTGAGAAATAACCTCAGATATGCAGATGACATCACCCTTATGGCAGCAAATGAAGAAGAACTAAAGAGCCCCTTGATGAAGGTGAAAGAGGAGAATGAAAAAGTTGGCTTAAAGCTCAGCATTCAGAAAACTAAGATCATGGCATCTGGTCCCATCACTTCATGGCAAATAAATGGGGAAAGAGTGGCTGACTTTATTTTTCTGGGCTCCAAAATCACTGCGGATGGTGACTGCATCCATGAAATTAAAAGACGCTTACTCCTTAGAAGGAAAATTATGACCAACCTAGACAACATATTAAAAAGCAGAGACATTACTTTGCTGACAAAGGCTATGGTTTTTCCAGTAGTCATGTATGGATGTGAGAGTTGGACTATAAAGAAAGCTGAGCACCGAAGAATGGATGTTTCTGAACTGTGGTGTTGGAGAAGACTCTTGAGAGTCCCCTGGACTGCAAGGAGATCCAACCAGTCCATCCTAAGGGAGATCAGTCCTGAGTATTCATTGGAAGGACTGATGTTGAAGCTGAAACTCCAATCCTTTGGTCACCTGATGTGAAGAGCTGACTCATTTGAAAAGACCCTGATGCTGGGCAAGATTGAGGGCAGGAGGAGAAGGGGACAACAGGGGAGGAGATGGTTGGATGGCATCACCCATTTAATGGACATGAGTTTGGGTGAACTCCAGGAATTGGTGATGAACAGGGAGGCCTGGTGTACTGCGGTTCATGGGGTCGCAAAGAGTCAGACACGACTGAGCGACTGAATTGAACTGATGTTGTATTGGTTGAACAGATCACTCCTGATTCAAAATGGCAGGATATGCATAAAGGCATGAATACTGAGAGGCAAAGATCATAGGGGACGATCTTGGAGGCTGGAAAAATCAGCTTGAAATAATCCACAATCAACTATCCTATCCATTAAGTAGCACCTCATTGATGAACCATAGCATGAGCTGCACACACTGAAAGCAGAGTCAGTCAGTCTGATTCATAGCTTCTATGTATAGCCACCTGCCTTGGGTATCAATCATTTGACACCTGAAACAAATCACCTAACTATCTTTGAAGCAAGCATCAGCAAAGCTTTTGTGCTCTCTGTTTCCAGTTCATGTTGTCACCCTCCAGTGAATTTCTTCCACCATCACAGCTCTCCTATGCCTTCCACCTACCCAGAAACACACTTCTTAGATTTTAATCCAGAAGCCTCATATTTGTAATTCCCCACATTCTTCCTCTTTGTAATCCCCATACCTCATTAAGAACTTAAACTAAGAAATAAAGGAAATAGAGATCAGGCCTCATCTTCCTGTTTTCTCCCTGGAGTTTTTTATTATGAACAACATGGACTTTCTAAGAGGAAAATTGATGTGTGAGAAGCTGATTTACCCTGATTGTGATCAGGTGCTGGATTTCCTAACAAAATGGCTATTGTTGCGTATCGTGTTGGTTTTACCTCTTGCATGTAGAGTGGTTAACTAGAAATAAATAAGATCCAACATTGGCAGGATGCCCAGGGGCAGTAACTCTTAATCTAGTACCATATACGATATATCCAGTCACAAGCAAGCTCAAAAAGAGTTTTCCAAGAACAAAAATAAACTTTATGAATCCCAACCTACTAATTTGTAGCTGATACCCTGACCTTTGTGAATTTTTGGATGCTTTGAATTTTTTTTTAATCTCTGGACCTACATATGGAGAGTGCTTTAAAATCAGTGGTACCTGGATACATTAAACAAGCAGAAATAATTTTATTCTCTTTCCATAAATTGATCCACCTTAACAAGATACTGTCTCCCAGAATTCAATAAATTGAAGCTAAGAAAGCATAACTCCATGCAAACAAAAGAGTAATCCATAGACAAAGCATGGACTGTGGGAGAAATCACTAGGATATCAAACCTGATAGGTTCGGTTGGCAAGCAGGCCCCTTGAAGTCTTGAGAAGACTTCCTTCTTTGCTTCTTCCTGGACATGGATGTGGACACAACCGTCTTTGGGTGTCATCGCCTAAGTCTTTCAGACATTTGGTGGTGTCAACTAAGTATCAGTGTCCTAATACCATTTTTACAATGGGAAACATGCTCAGTGTTATTTATACTGCTTGGGTAGAAAAAGGGATGTTTCTTAAACTGTAGGTAATGGCCATGCAATGTGACGGTGATGAATGTGTCATGCAGGAAGAAATGCTTCTCTCAGAGGACTCTGCAGCCAAACTTCAGAAATGGAGACTGCCTAATGAGAAACTCAGATTGCCATTGTATTGCTGGTAAGAAGAAAAATATTTATCAATTCTGGATCAAAATCAGGTTGTTGCTTTTTCAAAGAAAACACTAAGTCAAAATGCTTAGGTTTCCCTTTCGAATTTCAGATTATTTGCTAAGTATAACATCTCAAGTGGAGTAGGGAAAGACAACCCACTCCAGTACTCTCGCCTGGAGAATCCCATGGACTGAAGAGCCTGGCAGACTACAGTCCATGGGTGACAGAGTCGGACAGGACTGAGTGACTAACACGCACACACACATAATGTCTCAAGTACACTTTCCCTTCAAGTGTAAAAATTATGTTTCCTGAGAGCTGCAGGGACATTTCTTTGGGGTTTACCTCCAGTGTAACTTACTTTTCTGGCCATTTCTAAATGAATAGAACTCACACTTAGATTTTTTTAGAATTTCCTAGCGTTGTTCATATGTAAAGATAAATAAATTTGACTTAAATGCTCTCTACAGTGTATTTAGCAGATGGTAAAGGAAACCAAATTTTAAGATAGTAGTTTCCTTCTGAAACTAAAAATTAAGATTTAAATTTCCTTCACAAACTGGACTATAGCAATGTGTAAGTGTTTTCACTATTACCATTATATACTTTCCGCAACTTCTCTTGGAGTACATTTGGTGGAAAATGGTTGGGTAGACAATAGTAAATGTAAATTTGATACTCTCTTTTGAAAGTTGTTTTTTTTTTTTTTAACTCCAACATTTAGCCACCAATATTCTGTAAATTGGTTTTAAAAAAAAAAGCTTCTTTGAAATAAGGTAAATCCTTATTCCAACATTTTGAAATTTTGTAATAGGGCAACTATAGGATGGCTCACTGGTAAAGAATCTGCCTGCCAAGAAGGAGACTCAGGTTTGATCCCTGGGTTGGGAAGATACCCTGGAGAAGGAAGTGGCTACCCACTTCAGTATCCTTGCCTAAAGAATCCCATGGACAGAGGAGCCTGGCAGATTATCATCTATGGGGTCGCAGAGAGTAGGACATGAGACTTAGTGACTAAGCAACAATTGTGGGATGTATAATTCCTTCTGGTTCTTGACTAGTAGGACAAAATAATGAGAGTAGCTTCCTTAATGTATTAAGGATAAAGTTCCAAAATAGCGTCACCAAATCTGTCAGAAACAATTTGCTCTCTTATCTCTGTGGATGGAAAAAATTGCCTAAGTCAGATTGGTGATGCCTAAATTACCAGTCCTTTTACAAACATGCCACCCCATCTCACAACTTTCTCAATGTTTCCTTTTCACTAGTACCTCTTCCCCTGCCTAGAATACAGAGGCTCTGTTGGTTTCCATGGTGAGGCACTTCTTGTCCTATTCAACTAGATGGTATCTCCCCTAAATGGTCTCTACACCTGCACACCACTTAGCTTATGTCTCCATGACAGTAATTATCTTCTGAGGTTTTGTTTGCATGATCTTCACCACAAGACTGAAAGATCACTGAGGGCAGGAATCTGTAGCTGTGAACTTTGAGTGTCCAAGCTCAACTCAGCACAGCAAGTAGCAGGTGATCAATACAATTTGATGAAGAAATAAATAGAAAAATTTTATATTCTCCAAGTGTGCTTTGTTAGGTTACATCTGTTCAAGATAAAAGACCTTATTTTGGAATTTTGTCAGAGTTTCTTCGTGTATTGCCTTTTTATTTTCCTGTTTTATTGAGATAATACTGGCATACAGCACTCTACAAGTTTAAGGTGTGCCAAATAATAATTTGACTTACGTTCATCCTGAAATAGTTGTCACAATAAATGAGTGACCCTTTGCAACCCTATAGACTGTAGCACAGCAGTCTCCTCTGTCCATGAGTTTTCCCGGACAAGAATACTGGAGTGGGTTACCATTTCCTTCTCCAGGGGATCTTCCTGACCCAGGGACGGAACCTTTGTCTTCTGCATCTCTTGCATTGCAGGCAGACTCTTTACTGCTTGAGCCAGTGGGGAAGCCCCAGTTACCACAGTAAGTTTAGTGAGTATCCATCATCTCATACAGATACAGAATTAAACAGAAAAAAATTTCTTCCATATGATGAGAACTCTTACTAGGATTTAACCTCTTAATAGTTTTCATATATTACATACAAAGTGTTAGTTATACACACCATGTTGTACATTATATTCCTAGTATTTATTTCTCTTAATAACTTTAGACTACTTCATCCAATTCACTCTTCCCCTTCTCCTTGTCTTTGGTAACCACAACTCTGATCTCTTTTCCATGAGTTTGTTTATTGGGTTTTGAAGTAGAATTGAGAGACAACATTTTCTATGCATTTCAAAATGATCACCGCAATAAGTCTAGTTGCCATATGTCAGCATACAAAGATATTATATAATGATATACTAAATTTCCCACACTGAGCATTTCACCTGTGACTCATTCATTTTGTTACTGCAGGTTTATAACTGGAAGTCTCCCTCACCCACTTTTCCCTTCTCTGTCCTTCCCTCAGGCAACACCTTGTTTGTTTTTTCTTCGTACTGATAGCTGTTTTCTGTTATGTTTGTCATTTGTTTCCTAGATTACACATGTAAGAGTATTTGAAGAAGCCATATGGTATTTGTCTTTCTCTTTCTGACTTCTTTCCCTTAGCCTAATACCCTCTAGGTTGATCCATGTTGTTGCAAATGGCGAGATTTCATTCTTTTTATGGCTGGATAGTGTCCCATCATATACATGCACCACCCCTTTATCCATGCATGTGTTGATGCACTTCAGTTGCTTCCACATCTTGGCTACTGTAAATAATGCTGCAGTGAACACAGGGGTACATACATCTCTTCTAATTAACATTTTCATTTTCTTCAGATAAATATTCTGGTGTGGAACCTCTGGATTATATGGCTGTTTTATTTTTGGTGTTGTGAGGAAGCTCTGTAGAGTCTTCCACAGTAGCTGCACCAATTTATATTCCCACCTTTCCCCCACATCTCCAACATTTGTTATTTGTTGTCTTTTTGATGGTAGTCTTTCTGACAGGTGTGAGATAATACCTCATCGTGGTTTTGATTTGCATCTCCCAGACGATTAGCAATGTTGAGCATCTTTTCATGTGCCTGTTGGCCATCTGTATGTCTTGTTTGGAAAAATATCCATTCAAGTTCTCTGCCCATTTTTAATTAGGTTGTTGTTTTTGATGTTGAATCCTAGAGTAAAATGTATATAAAAACGTAGAAGAGCAACATTAGTGACTTTGGCTTATGCGAAGGTTTCTTAAATAAGACAAAAAGAAGCAGAAACTATACTAGAAAACATTGATTAAATGAACAGCAAATTTAAAAACCTTTGTTCTTTGTAAGACAGTTAAGAAAATTAAAGATAAGTCACAGGCTAAGAAAATATTTGCAATACATATCTAATGAAAAACTTGTACTCAGAATATATAAAGAACTCTGATGACTAAGAAATTAAGAAAACCTAATTTTAAGAGGAGAGGATTGTGATGGTGCAAAAGACTTAAATGGATACTTCAAAAGAGAAAGTATACAGATGCAAATAAACACATGCAAAGGTTTATCAGGCATCAGGAAAATACAAATTAAAACTCTAGGGTACCACTTCATACTCACTATAATGACTAAAATTAAAAGATCTGACAATACCAAATACTGGCAAAGGTGCAGAATAACTGGAACTCTCATATTTTGCTGGTGAAAATATATGTTCACAATTTCTTAAACCTACACCCACCTTGTAGCTCAGCATTTCTACCTCTAAGTATTTGGCCAAGATAAATTAAACATTTTCCACAAAATGATTTGTTTATAGCAGCTTTACTCATGATAAACAAAGCTAAAAACAACATAAATGGTCAACAGGAAAATGGAAAAGCACATTGTTCAGTAATACAATAAAATAACTATATTTAAAAAATGATTTCTTTATCTGCTCTGATTGCTGTGGCCAAGACTTCCAAGACTATGTTGAAAAGTAGTGGTGAGAGTGGGCACCCTTGTCTTGTTCCTGATTTCAGGGGGAATGCTTCCAGCTTTTCACCATTGAGGATAATGTTTGCTGTGGGTTTGTCATATATAGCTTTTATTATGTTGAGGTATGTTCCTTCTATTCCTACTTTTTGGAGGGTTTTTATCATAAATGGATGTTGAATTTTGTCAAAGGCTTTCTCTGCATCTATTGAGATAATCATGTGATTTTTATTTTTCAATTTGTTAATGTGGTGTATTACATTGATTGATTTACGAATATTGAAGAAACCTTGCATCCCTGGGATAAAGCCTACTTGATCATGATGTATGATCTTTTTGATGTGTTGTTGGATTCTATTTGCTAGAATTTTGTTGAGGATTTTTGC
>ML661902.1:4776055-4807669 GCA_007570785.1 Antilocapra americana
GACGAAACTGGAGCCCATTATCCAGAGTGAAGTAAGCCAGAAGCAAAAACAACAATACAGTATATTAACACATATATATGGAATTTAGAAAGACGGTAACGAGAACCCAACATGCGAGACAGCAAAAGGAACGCAGATGTATAGAATAGACTCGTGGATTTTGTGGATGAGGGTAAGGGTGGGATGATATGGGAGAAGGGCATTGAAGCATGTTAATTTTCATATGTCTAATCAATCGCCAGCCCAGGATTGATGCTCGGGGCTGGTGCAGCGAGATTTCCTGTGGGGGGAGGGAAGAGGGAGGGGGGTTCCGGAGGGGAAGCATATGTAAACCCATGGTGATATCATGACAATGTATGGCAAAAACAATTGGAAAAAAAAAAAAGAAGACAACTAAGCCAAACCATACACTCACTGGGGCCTACAGAGGGGTTATTGCTTCAGTGATGAAGAGCATGCCCAGATGACATTGTACGTGTTTCTGGAAAGAGCTATAGTAATGTAATAAATGTATTTTAGTAGATTTTAATATTCGTTTGACAAAAAAATTAACTTGACAATTTAAATAGTATGGAAAAATAAATTTGAGTAGTGAATTTAAAAAAAAAATGAACTATTCACACACATAACATGATGATACTGAAAAACATGTTTAGTGAAATGTCAGATATAAAAGAATGCATTTTATGATTCCATTTATGTGACATTCAAGATTAACCAAAAGTGTTTTATGGTAATAAATAACTAAAACAGCCATTGCCTCTGGTGGGTTGAAAACTGAGTAAGAGGGATAGGGGACTTTTTGAAGATGATGAAAGTTTTCTTCTGATGGACATGGAGATATGCTGCCCCTTCAAGAATGACCTTCTTGTCTCGGCGGCTGGGAGTGTTGTCAGTGAAGAGCGGTTAGCCGTCAGCCCTTTCTTAGGTTGTTTCATCTATAGAGACCCACCTCATGCGGGGTCATTCCCTTATGGGATGACCCACAAGCAATGACTCGTCAAGATACGAGTTAAATGGCCCTATGGTCCAACATGAAGCAAGCCCTTTGGGCCGCTCAGCTTCAGAGCTCCCCCTAGGGTGGGCTGACACTGTTCTCCCTGCTTTGCAGCAGCAGAAGTGTGGCATGGTTCCATCATTTGTGGAAAAGACTATTCTTTCCCCATTAAATTGTCCTGATATCTTTGTCAAAAATCAATTGAACATACACTGAACAGCTCATTTCTGTACTCTGAATTCTGTTCCATTGATCTATGTATCTGTCTTTATGGCAGTCATTTTACTGTTTTGATTACAGTAGTTTTGTAGTAAGGTTTGAAACCACTGTGAGACTTCCAGTGTTTTTCTTCTTTTTCAAGACTGTTTTCAGTGATTAGTCTCTTGCCTTTAAGTTTTAATTGCTTTGTCAATTTCTCAGAAAGCAGTGAAGGCAGCTGGGAACTTGATGGAGAGTACAGTGATTCTGTAGATAAATTTTGGGAATAATGCTATCTTAAGGATATTGTCTCAGTTTGTGAACATAGATGTCTTTCTATTTATTTAGGTTTTTAATTTCTTTTAATATTGCATAATTTCCAGTGTATACATCTTGCACTTTTTTGTTAAATTCTCTTCTAAATATTTTACTCTTCCTGATGATATTGTAAACTTAATAATTTTCTCAATTTAATTTTCAATTTTTTATTGCAAACATATAGAAATATTGATCTTTATATATTGATCTCATATTCCACAACCTTGTTGAATTCTTTTATTCTAATAGTTTTGTGTGTGTGTGGATTCCTTAGGATATTATATATGCAAGTTCATGTCATCTCTGAATAGAGATTGTTTTTACTTATTCTTTTGAAATATGAATGATGTTGCTTCCCCCTTTCCTCTCCTTTCTTCCTTCTTTTGTTCCTCACTTCTTTT
Organism: Antilocapra americana; assembly: GCA_007570785.1. Taxonomy (NCBI): domain Eukaryota; kingdom Metazoa; phylum Chordata; class Mammalia; order Artiodactyla; family Antilocapridae; genus Antilocapra; species Antilocapra americana. Next base: position 4,777,970 of record ML661902.1, read on the forward strand.
CTTTCTTTCTTGACTAAGTTTCCTGGCTAGAACATCTAGTAAAATGTTGAATAGAAGTAGCAAGAGAAGTCATTCCTGTCTTGTTTCTTATTTTCTGAAAAAAAAAAAAAATTCTATTTTTCATCATTAAGTATGATGTTACCTGTGGATTTTTAATAGATGGCCTTTGTCAGGCTGGGGAAGTGCCCTCCTATTCTTGGTTTGTTGAATTTATTTTCATAAGAGGGAGTTGGAGTTTGTCAAATGCCTATACTGAGCTTATTGGGATGATCTTATGTTTTTTGCCCATGATTCTGTTATATCATATATTTTATTGATTGATTTTTATATGTTAAAACAACCCTGCATTTCTAGGATAAATCCCACTTGACTACTGTGTATAATCCTTCTATACACTGCCAAATTCAGTTTGCTAGTATTTTGCTGAAAAATTTTGCACTTACATCCATAAAGAATATTGGTCTACAGTTTTCATTTATTATGATTTCTTTGCCTAGTTTTAGTATAAGGGCAATGCTTGTTTCATAGAATGAATTCTATGTGCTCAGTTTTTGGAGGAGTTTGTGAACGGTTGGTCTTTTTTTTCCTGCTTGTTTGGTGGAATATTCAATGATGCTCTCTGAGCCTTCTCTGTGGGAAATTTTTATTATCATTATTATTAATTTAATGTCTGCTTACTAGAGCTCTACTGAAATTTTCTGTTTCTTCTTGTCAGTTTTGATAGTTTGTATTCTTTCTAGGAATTTGTTCATTCATCTAGATTATATCTTTTGTTGACATGTATCATGTTACTACCTATAATTCTTTTTATTTTTATAAGTTTGCTGGTGATATATCCTTTTTCATTCTTACCTTTAGTAATTTGAGTCTTCTCTTTTTATTCTTGAGAAACCAAATATTAATTGAAAAAGCAGAGTGAATGATTTGCAAATACTATACATCAGTGTTAAATTCTAAACCATAAAACTGTAATAAAATTTTTATTAATATTATTTACAGTAAGGTCTTAAAATCTTTGAGATACTGGTTTCCTCTGGGGAAAAATGGGGAGCAGTAGGAGATTCAAATATGTCTGTAGTTTAAATATTTAAAAATATACTTTTAACATTTATTAAATAAAGGTGGTAGGTAAGATAAAATTATCTTGTTCTATATGTCATTATGTAAAATTGGATCATGTTAAGTTCCTTGCTTAAAACTTCTCAGTGGGTATACTGAAATACATGCTGCTTGTGTGCGTGATAGTCACTTAGTCACGTCCGACTGTGACCCCATGGACTGTAGCCCACCAGGCTCCCCTGTCCATGGACTTCTCCAGGCAAGAATACTAGAGTAGGTTGCCATTTCCTTCCCCAACATGCTGCTTGGTACAATTCAAATTTTCTACCTCAGGTCCTCCATGATCAAACTCTTATACCTCTAACACCCTGCCTTATGCTGTTCTCTTTCCTTATTAAAACACAGCCAGCCTGGGCTGACCATAGTTTTTCAGCTCAGGTTTCCTCGGCCTCCATCATTTCTGCTCCTTTAAATTTCAGCTTAAATGTCACTTCATGCAGTCATTTCTGCATGCTCAGCATTCCTGCAAATTTCTTATCTTTTTGTTATATAATCATTTTCATTTCCCGTCTGCCTTCCTCACTGTACTGTAAGCTCTAGCCAGAAGCTAGTTTGCACACTTCTCTGTTCGCAGCCTCTAGCATGATGGCTGTTATATACATGGGCTCACTGGATACAGTCAGAGATTGTGAATCTGCAACCATAACTCTTAGGTATGTCACATATCTCTATATCTCTAAACTCAATCTTAAGCCCAAACCGTGCATGGATGATGGGAAATGCAGCATTAATCAACATTGATGGTTGGATGCGAGGAGGAGGTATGCTCACCAGAGTCTTCAGCTGTGGGACCCCCAAGTCACCACTTGTTACCCCACTACACATTCATGCATGGTCTTCTACATCCCCTGGCACCAAACGATGCTCATCTTCGCAGGTACTGCCATCTCTTCCCTTCTACTCTGCTGCTGCTGCTGCTGCTAAGTCGCTTCAGTCGTGTCTGACTCTGTGCAACCCCATAGACAGCAGCCTACCAGGCTCCTCCGTCCATAGGAATTTCCAGGCAAGGGTACTGGAGTAGGGTGCCATTGCCTTCTCCTCCCTTCTACTCTAGGACACCTAAAATAATTTCTTCAATGATAAGACATTTTTGCAAATGAGCATTCACTTCAAATTCTTTCCTGAATAGGTTACCTAATAAAGGGTTGATGGAGAAATAGAGGGGAAAATATAGATTAATATCAGTGAACTATTTTTCCACAGGGGAAAAGAAATGACTGACAATGAATGAGTGTAACATCATTGCTCAGGCTGTTTCTTATTATTACAGCCACTTGTTTTCTCCACCACCATTTTATTTACATTTCCACTTTTCACACAATCTTTCAAAGGCTTCCTATTACTCTTAGTGTAAAGATCAAAACCTTAGCAAGGCATGCAAGGTACAATGTGATCTAATCCCAAGCTTTTTCTCCAGTTTCACTCCTCTTAACTCTATGGCAGTAGTTTGGAATTTGGGCTATGCATGCATTAGACTCACCAGGGGGACTGTAGAAAACACATATCATGGGCCGCCTTCATCCCAGAATTATTGTATCTAAGTCTGTGGTGGGGTCCAGGCCCTCATATTTTTTAAAGCTCCCCTAGTTAGGGTTGGTAGTAAGAGCTAGGAAGCATTCCTTAATTATCTGGCTACAGGGGGCTTTTTTCTTACTTCAAAGTAAGATGATTCTTCCCAATTTTTCAAACTAGGTTGGCAAACTGGCCTTCACTTCTAGCTTTATCCATCGTGAATGACTGATTAGCGTTCTTCATACGTCGGTCAAGCTATTTTCCTCAGGGAAGTCTTCCTGGAGCCACCAAATGAGGTCAGGTCCCCTGTTCTAGGCTCTCATTGCAGCCAATCATTTGCTTCAGACTGCTTATCACGGTTTGTGGACTTCCCTGGTGTCAGATGGTAATGCATCTGCCTACAATGCAGAAGACCCAGGTTTGATTCCTGGGTTGAGAGGATCCCCTGGAAAATCCCATGGACAGGAGAGACTGGTGGGCTACAGCCCACAGGGTTGCAAAGAGTTGGACATGACTGAACGAGTAACACTTCATACAACTTTATCATGCTTTATAGTTATTCTTTCATGTGACTTTCAAAAAATTAATGTCTGTCTCCCATATTACATTGTAAGCCCTATGAGGGAAGAGAATGCTGTGTAATTGCTGATTATTATATCCAGAGCTTAGGGCATTGTAGGGAAATAAAAATTTGTAGAGTGAGAAAGTGCAAATGAACAAATGAATAATTGAAGGAATATAGAAATCTGTGAACATTATATTTGGTGTAAATGATCAAGGATATAGTATACTCTTTCTTCTTTTATGAAATTTGGAATATCTTGAAAATACTTTCATAGATGATAAATTAACATGCCTGGCTTTAAAATATTTTGTTTGTGATTTTTAACATCTACACCAAACAGCATTCGTGAATAGTTACAGAATTAATGAGAAATATTTGATATTTTAGTCATTTTAATTTTCCAACTTGAATAAAGAAAACTTAATCATGTGAAAAAACAAAATGGGAAAAGAAAGTCTTGGTATGTCACTGAATGAGGTAACAAATAACTTCCAAAGCCTTACAAACTACAATATTTGTACCTAGATGCAAAAGTCAGCTCTACAATACCAAAAACATGTCAAAACAAAATTAGAGTATCCTCTCCAGGAATTTTTTAGGAGATAGAAACAGATTCTGGATTCTATAACACTGTGTTTTGATCATTTATTTACTAAAAAGAAAAAAAAAAATCTCTGTTCAGATGCACTGTGGTTTTTCAGTGAAGTCCTGCTTAGTTTGAAGCATTTCTTTTAGAATATTATAGACTTGTCCCCAAAAATTCCTGATTAAAATAACTATAGAGTTTTAAACCAATAACTTGCACTTCTCTCTTTAAAATGTTTTAGTATAGTTTATCATTTAAACTCTAAGTATGAAAAAAATTTAGTTCTATTTCTCAAAGAACTGCCTAGATGATAAAAAATTATAATTTATAGGCTTGACTCATTATTTACTTCTCAGAATGCTTTCTTATCATTAGCCATCTAATTGCCTTCATATGTGACTTCTCTAATTGAAATGACTATGGTGGTTATATTAGAATATATAAGATACTAATTTGGTTTCTTTTAAAGATTATGTCTGAATATCTCAGCTCTCTATTGCACAGATACAAGTATTAATATATATGTCACTATTTCACATTTAAGGAAAAGTAATATTTACAAAGTCCTTAAGCAGCTGTTTCTAATGTTCTGCTCTGTGAGTTGTGTTGATTAGTGGCACGTGGTATGGTGATTGCACCCAGTTCAGAAGGAAGGCAGTCAGAGGCGCTCACTGAGCTCGAAACACTTTTCTATATTGCGAATGCTCCTGTTAACATTTCATAAACTCTTAGGACAGCTTTTCAGCCTTTAGATGACCACTGAAATGGTCCATCTGCTTCCATTTATAGAGGATGTTTTAAGCACTATTTATGAAGCAAACATCATTGAGCATCTATTGTATGCCGGACACCACATGAAGGCCTGGAAAAGCACAGGTAAATGCATTCAATGCTTTCAGCAAAGAAGAAAAAAAAAAGGTTATTTGCATCACTTAACTGTTGGGATTTTTGTGATCAGAGTTTGTGTTTACCTACATGGCACTTTTTTAGTAGAAGGAAGATAATTACATTTGTTGGCCACCCACCCATTTCATACACATTAGCAAATTCGACTCTATGCCTCAAAACGAGCCTCTGGGATTAGAGTTATTTTAGTTTCATTTTGCAGATGAGAAAACAGTGTCTTGGAAAGCTGGAATCACTTCCCTGTGAGTGAGTGACAGAACTTTACCATGCTAACCACGGCAGAAAAGCCTCTGGAAACTAAGAACTCAGTAGAAATGGGTGAGGTTGGGTCCACATTTCTCTTGCTGAAGGATTGCTCCTTATAGGAGCAAAGCAAAATGTCACTAAGAATACTGGAGGGAGGGAGGTTGGAACAGTGGCACAAAGGGAGAAATAGGGGCTTTTGCAAATGGCAGCAGGCTAAGTTTGAAAATGAGACTACCCTTTCCAGATGCTCCACACAACTAAATTGCATTCTGACCTCCCCATGAGACGATGAGCTTTAACACAAGCAGTTCTTTTGTATTATGAGCATGACACCCATTTTTCTGCTACCTGTACAGAGTCGCTTAACAATGAAGTGACACAAATATTTGTCTCCAGGTGCTAGGCACACTGTATTTCAATCTAAGATCCGAGAATAGTGGCTTACAAGCCACCTCTAATGGTACTGAGCGTCTTTGCCTCAATCTATATTCACATCAGTTCCATTTTCAAATGAGTCAAATGGGAAGCTGAAGTTAGCCAGTCAGAGCTTAACACCTCTGATTTATGGTCAGAAGTATCTTAATAGGATCATTCATTTTCCTTTGCTCGTTCAGAACATCTGATGTTACAAGTTTCTAGAAATGTTCGTGTATCCTCTGGTTCTGCAAAAATATAATCTTTATCTCCAAAAGTGACCTTCAAATGAGCAGGAAATGAAAGCCAGCCGTTTTTTCTCAGTCACCTTGCCTTGCTTTATTGATGTGTCATAATGGAAATCTTGAGAGCCAGAAATCTTAGAATTATTATGATATTTTAATCTTTTTAGGTTAAGTGTAAATGTGAAGGTGTAGGGCAAAAAGCATTAGTTTAGGCCTGGCTCCTGTGAAGTATCTCTTTCTTGTCCTTTTTCTCCTTGTTTAGAGAGGATGTCTCTTCTGCAGATGGCAGCATTTGGGCTTTTGTGAACTTGGTCTTCTACTTTTTATAACTTCATAAGTGACTTGATTTATGAAATTGCTTGCAACAACTCTGAACTTCTGACCCTGACCCCCTTGCCCCACCTTTCCCTGCACCGTCCCTGCCCCTCCTTACTTACCTGAGCTGCTCAGCTCTAGTTCTTTGTTTCCACCACATGTTTTTAAAATACTTGTAAACAAACCTACCCCCAGTCTGGTACTAGTCTCCATTCACACAGAAAACCTATTTGAACACCTATGCTTTGTTTAGTGTGAGACCATGTGTGTCAGGACAAAGCATTCAGCTTTCTAAGTACTACAGGCTTGTCAATGGTCTTGCTCCAAAGCTAAAATCTTGCTGTCGTTCTATTTCTTGAGCATGAGCTCCCCATCCCAAACTGTCAGAGTTTGTACAATACATATCCTTAAAAGTGGTATTCTAGAGTATTCTGTTGGGATGAACTCTTAGCAATGGTACTTACCTAGGGTAATCATTTATTCTCCTGAAGCAGAAATAATCACTGACTACTTGATTCTAAATGCATCTAAAGGACATTTAAAAAATTAGGGTGAATTAGTGAATTTCCAGGGCTGCTCTAGTCAATATAAAATTAACACTTCTGACATCACAATTTCTGTTTTAGCTCTAAGATCATCCCCAAGTAATTGGTTTTAACTGTGTGTTGAACTCGTCTGGGATTACCAGATATTTTTAATGTATCCTCTCACCTCAAACCTACTTTAGAAAAAGAAACTTGTGTTGCTATTATGTTAATTGCTGAATTAATAAATTCTCATTGTAAAAAAAATCAAATGCAGTAATGTACAAAATGAAAAGAAAAAGCTGTTTCTTGGCAATCTCCATAGATAACCATTTTAGAGTTTAATGCGCCTCCTTCCAAGTCTTCCACAGAAAAGTAGATGTAAAGATATGATATTCTAATATATTTAATAAATACATATCAAACATATATTCCTATCCTAATATTTGTAAAATGTCCTCAGTTTTATAGTTTTCAACCTTTTTCTGAAGGCTGTAGAGTGTGGCTATAACACCAGAAGGCCTGTTTTGAAATTGGGGAGCTGACATCCCAGCTATATGATTGGTCCATATGGAATGGACTGCACCTTGGACACATTACATTTTAAGGTCTCAAGGAGATATTTTATGATCAGATTTAACAGACCACATACTCTTTTCTTTAGGGAGGCCATAAAATTCCCAGATTATGGGAGTAGATCTTGTGCTCAAGTATGCAATTTTCTATTTTAAGCTTGATTTTTCTTTTATTAAGATCTGTCAATGGTACTTTGGTTAAGTTCCCTCCTGTGGTGAAATACTCTTCCCTTACATATTTGTTTTTCTAATCATGTGGTTTTTTAAGAAGATGGACTTCCCATCTAAGAGACTATAATAAGCATTCTTTTGTTGCTGAAAAGACCTAGCTGAGTTAATGAGATTGCTAACATAAAAAGATGAGGCCAAAATGTTTGTGATAGCTCAAAAGTAATCATAAAGCCAATGAGAAGTTTCTGCAGAGTAGAAAAAATACATTTTCTAACTGATAATAAACTGAAAGGAAAAGAGTCTGGTTCCATCTTTTACCAACAAACAAAGGAAGAATGTAGGGGAGATGCCTCAATTATGTCTCAGTTACTAAGGCATAAAAATCAGGTCCAAGCAGAAGAGTAAATTCTGGACTTTCTTTTTCATATAAATTTTACCAACTGAAAGACAAGTCATGAATGAAAGTGTCTGAGTTTTATTTTCTCCTGGCAGTGTCCTTACATGTGATGTTTTGTCCCACAAAAGTAGGATTTCAAACTTCTCACTCCTCTTGGTGTATAGTGTCCCATCCAGCTGGCTCTGTCAGTCCCTTTTGCTGGTTAGAAACCTGCAGTGCAAGATAGCCATGTTACAGCTTTTTTACTGTCTCTTTTCCATTTAATTTCTATTGACTATAATCTTACAGCATCGGAATCAGCCGCTTGCCTTCTCATTGTTAATGTCCACTAGAATTGGCCAAGTTTCTCACTTTCCCATAAATAGGGACATAACACGAATCCAGTCTAGTTTGGCTTCCTCTTTTCTTCTCTCTTCAAAATCAGAGTCAATGGTCAGCAGTTTACTCTCACATAAATCTTGTTATTGTTTATACCGGCTCACCCTTTCTAATGCTATTAGAACCATGGTGGACAGAGACCCCAGAGATCTGCTCATCTTAACGCTCCAAAACTGCACCACTTTTATGACAACAGTAAAGCCTTGAGCTGTCACCTTACCCCTATGACTGCTACTCACCATGATTACTGGCATTTCTTTCTTGTTCATTCCCTCCTGCTCCCATCCCCCATTCGGTTGTTTAGAGAAAAGTATTTGGACCAAATAAGGTAAAAGACTAATGATTAGCAATCCCGAGTTGAGCTGTATAAACTGTGGCTTTCTCAACAGAACTTGTATCCTGTTTGCTAATGTACATGTCCCTTCCTGAGAACTCAGCCCATTTTTCTGGGGGGGGTTTAAGGGAGCTCTGAGAACAAGAGGGATAAAGAAAATGCATGGCCTTCTGCACCCTAACAAGGAACCAGCTGTGTTCAGCCATGATCCTGCAGAGGCCAAGCGGCAGTTTGACCCAGCAGACCTGGATTTCAAGGCTGACTTCAACTGCCTCCAGATTGCAAGGTTCAAGCAAGATACTAGGTTCTTTGCTGTTTAGTTTCCTCCCAAGAAACATCACATCTACCTCACAAAGCTGCTCTGAGGATCAAATGAAACGATGTATGTGGATGGGTATTGTAAACTTGTGATCACACCATAAATATTCAAGATATGAACTTGTTGATTAAGAGAAAGAAAGGTTTAGATGTGCAAAAGAACAAAAATTCACCTGCTCAGGTGTTTAAAAGTCACAGTCAAATGGCCCATCAGGTTTTGAATTTAAAGACTGATATTTTAGAGTATACCTCTACAAAATTGAAACTTCAATTTTCTTTTTCTTCCTTTCTTTTTTTTTTTCGGTTTTCACAGTGTTGTAGAATCAGAAGGTATTGTTATCCTCATTTTACAAATGAGGACATCGGTACAGGAAAATTATGTCACTTGCCCCAGGCCCCTTATTACTTGGAATCAAAAGCTTTCTGATTTTGACAGCCTAGATATTTGTCTCACAGCCTCCAGAGAAAGGAGAGGATTTATGTGGGAAGTTCATCCTCGGAAAGGTCACATGTTCTCTAATGTGTGTTCATTTTACATGAACGTTTGTTCCATCCCAGAACTGTCCTAACTGTATATTACAGTTTATTCTGCATTTCCCTATTAAAATAAATCTGTTTAAAAAAAATCTCATTGTAAAAATACATTGAGAAACAGGGTTTGTAAATAGAGAAAATAGGGTAGAGAAACTTCCTAAGTGCCTGCATCAGCCATACATCTTTATGATGAAAGCTCCCTTTTTCCATTTTCTTCTCTACAAGTATAAAATGTGTAAAACAGAGTTTGAGAGGTTTATTTGAACATTGTGGGATAGTGAAGTTGGGGTTAGAATGATCCTTTCTGTTGAGTCCTAGAAGAACAGAGAGTTAAAATCTACTGTCTTGCTTACCCAAAAAGATTTTTTTTAAAAATCTTCACATTTAAAATGGCACTACTTAGAGCAGTGCTTTGGCCCATTCTTTGACAAGTAAGCTTATGTATGAACAAAATAACAATGTACAGAATGAATGAGATGAATACTCTCTAGAGTGGATATGTCTGGGAATTTCTAGGCATTTTGATCTCTGAACCTTTTGAGGAAATTACTTAGCCTAACTTCAGTTTCTCAACCACTATGGCAAACGATCCTCAGAAGAAAAATCCCAGAAGCTCTCAGGTACAAATGGGTTAGAAAATAAGAGTTACTACACAAGTCATTTGTCTGAAATTTGAAATTTGCTTCATTCCTGGCGATATTTCTTTGAAATACAATTTGGTTCCCCAACTAGTCTGGAAAAAATTCACCCAGGTGAATCAGGAGTCCTAGGTCACTGCAGGAACTCCAATCCCTCTAACATCTCATGTATCTCCTTGTTCCAGTGGCATGACAATCAGAGGAAACAGATTCAGAGGGCAGGGACTTCTTCCAGGAGCAGTAGATGGTGATGTTTGAGATCTAGAGACTTCTCTCTTACTATCTTTCTCAGACAAAGAATTCCTGTAAATAAGTTGCTTCCCAGATGTGATGGGGAATGAAGGGGCATTTCCTTAGGAACTATGGGTTTCAGTTGTGCTTCCTCTGAAACTTTTCCTTCATGTAGTTTTCTTTTTTTTTTCCCATTCTTTTTTAAAAAATTTATTGAAGTATGGCTGACTTATAATATTGTGTTTAATTTCTGTTTTGTAGCAAAGTGACTCAACTATACACATATATATATTCTTTTATTTATTTAATTCATTTATTTGGCCACACTGGGTCTTAGTTTTGTCATGAGGGATCTTTTTTAGTTGCAGTACATGTACTATTGAAGGTAGGAGGAGAAGGGGATGAAGGCAGGTTTGAAGGTAGGAGGAGAAGGGGAAGACAGAGGATGAGATGGTTGGATGGCATCACCGACTCAATGGACATGAGTTTGAGAAAACTCCAGGAGTTGGCGATGGACAGGGGTGCCTGGCATGCTGCAGTCCACAGGGTCACAAAGAGTTGGACACGACTGAGTGACTGATCTGAAATGAACTGTGTACTATCATCTGTGACATGTGGGATCTAGTTTCCTGATCAGAGATCGAACCCAGGCCCCCTGCATGGGGAGAACATAGGCTTAGCCGCTGGACCACCAGAGAAGTCCCTATATATTCTTTTCCACTATGATTTATCACAGGATATTGAATATAGTCCCCTGTGCTGTACAGTAGGACCTTGTCGATCCATCCTGTATATACTGATTTGCATCTGCTAATCCCAGATTCCCAAGTCTGCATGCAGATTTCTCAAGTCTAGAATTCATGACTCAAATAATCATTGTTGAGATGCCTAATTCCCTTGCACACAGGGCGTGTGTGTGCAAGTGAATGTGTTGAAAACTCATATGCTCAAAATCTGTCATGATGATTTAGTCCCTCACAAAGTTATTATTTCCAAAATAGAAACAATGTCTTCAGGCTTTAAAATGGCCATTAAAAAGCTGGTTGTACACTGTATAGTCAAAAAAGTATCAAATTTGAATTGGGAACTAAACTTTCATCTTTCATTTTGGATAGAAAAATCATACCATTGAGTATCTTCTACAAATTCTTTGTACTTAGAGAAAGAGAAACATATTCACAAGTTAACTTAGATGTTATGAAGATTTACTTTCAGCAGATGGTTCCTAAGAGAGGACAAATTAAAATTTACTGGTCTCCAAATGGATATGTAAAGTTAAACATTGGTTTCAGGTAACCTTTTAGTAAAAAACTAAAACTTTAAAGATTAGCTCAAATATCTGAGTAAAAAATAAGGCCTTATATTCAACCCCAGCACTGTCTGTTGATCAAAGACCATGGATATGATATCTAAACTAAAAAGAAAATTGATTCCTATGGCAATAATAGAATGAATGATTCCTATTATTAGGTGATTATCCTATGCTTGACTTGTAATATGTGCCATTACATCTGTGTTATCTTTGCTCTTAGCCCACCAGTATGTGCAAGCTGGGTTCTGTTCAGTCTCTGGGATGACTTCAGAGGAGGTGGGGGAGGTAGGGCACATGGCCACATATGAAATGGTCTTATCCCAACATTCGGATCTTTGTGTTTCAGAGTATTAACCAGATTACAGGTCATAATCTGTAAAAGCTCCCCTGCTAGTGCCCTGCTTGACTTCTTTCCAGATGAAATCGCTTCAAACAAATCCTGGATCACAATGATACTCTGTTTTGTGTCTGGAGCCCAAGAAGGAAAAAAAAAATTGCATATAGAAAAGACAAGTATCCGCCAAGGGTAAAGAGCTAGATTGATGATCTTCTGCGTTTATCACCTCTGGAAAAAAAAAATTGTTCCTGTAAAAGAAGCCAATTGCAACATTTAGGATGAAGTAATTCATCTAGCGATTCTTCTTCCATTTGAACTTTTCATTTCCTTGTCCTTTTTTATGGATGCCCAGTTTGAATGTGTCTAGATAAGGACATGACTTATTTATTGGCACTAAGAGCTTTTTATAAATTTAATGTAATTTATGGAGTTTTAATAATCCCTCTAATAATTTCTTTACATGAATTACCACTTTTTTTAAAAGCCAAATTTCATTTGCTTTATGACAGCAAATGAGTGAAAGAGAAAATTGGGGTTTAAATAAAAAGTTATCCCACTTGGCAGTCCAAACTCATCCTTCGACTCTTAAAACACCACCAGTAGGGATACCCTATTACTTTTAAGGGGTTTGTGAAATGGACAGAATTCAGTTGTTCTTGTTCATTCTCTCAGCATGCAGACAGGGTATTTAGGGGAAAGCACTGAAAACAAAACAAAAAACCCCACTTCTCACAGGGAAGGTCTGAGGCTAAAGCAGTTGTAATCAAGCTTGCTTGCTAAATGCTCTCAGTTTTTCAGAAGCAATTTCTCCTATCTTTTACAAAGCCTTTCCTCCCCACAGGATAAATCTCTAATTCAATAGATATTTACTGGTATTCTTTAGTTTTTCACTTGTAAGCTGTTTAGAATGTGTTGCTTGGGCAAATAACCTGGTGACATCTTTACATAGTTCCAGTGGGACTAGCCTACAGCAAAAGGCCACTGGTCTCTAGACAAATATACTCTAGACTAGGAAGTGTCCTTTTCTGTCCCAGTACATCTCTTAGCTGCAGTCCACAGACGCCCACACGAGGATGCTTCTCTGTGTGTTACCGCTCATCCATCACAGCCCTTCCTGGTCGCTACCTCTTTTGTCGGTGTGTTCCTATCTGTGAGATAATTCAGAAGCCCTTGTTCCTCCCAAAGTCACCTTTAGGCAGAACTTTGAGCCTCACCTGGCTCTGATTCCTTGTGGCACTAAAGTCAGCAAGCACCATACACTCAGGTGAGTGAGGAGGCTGCCACTCTAAAATAAGAGATTCCCTCTCCTCCCTCATTGGATCTCCCTAGTCTTTCCCTTGGTGGGACCTGCCTGCATCTCCAGACCATGAACAATTTCCCTGGACTTCAGTCCATGACCTCCTATAACTGTTCTTTGGGTTCTACTTTGTCTTCTCTGAGGAAATATGTTTCATGCAAAGTTCACTTTTTTTAAAATTTTCTTTACTTCGTTGTGTTGGTTTTGCCATACATTGACATGACTCCACCATGGGTATACATATGCTCTCCCTCCAGAACCCCCCTCCCTCCTCCCTCCCGATTCCCTCCCCCTGGGTCATCTCGGTGCACCAGCCCCAAACATCAACCCTGGGCTGGCGATTGATTTCACATATGATAATTAACATGTTTCAATGCCATTCTCCCTTATCATCCCACCCTTGCCCTCTTCCACAGAGTCCACGAGACTGTTCTATACATCTATGTTTCTTTTGCTGTCTCGCATGCAGGGTTCTCATTACCATCTGTCTAAATTCCACATATATGCGTTAGTATACTGTATTTTTGTTTTTCCTTCTGGCTTACTTCACTTAAAGTTCACTTTTTAAAAAATTATTTCAGTATTTGGCTCTACTGGGTCTCAGCTGTGGTACATGGAATCTTCCATCTTCATTTCAGCATGCTGGATCTTTTAGTCACAGCAAGGTGTCTTTAGCTGTGGCATGCAAACTCTTACTTAGTGCATGTGGGTTCTAGTTCCCTGACCAGGGATTGATCTTGGGCCCCCTGCATTGAGAGCATGGAGTCTTGCCGCTGGACCACTAGGGAAGTTATTATTTTTTAATACTAGTTTCTTTGAGGCATAGTTTACATACAGTTCACTCATTTAAGGTGTGCTATGCTGGGCTTAGTCACTTAGTCATGTCCAACTCTTTGCGACCCCATGGATTGTAGCCCACCAGGCTCCTCTGTCCATGGGGATTCTCCAGGCAAGAATATTGGAGTGGGTTGCCATGTCCTCCTCCAGGGGATCTTCCCAACCCAGGGATAAAACCCAAATCTCCCACATTGCAGGTGGATTCTTTACCATCTGAGCCACCAGGGAAGCCCTCTGAACCACCAAGGAACAGCTTGATAAATGTTGATATATGTGCAGTCATGTAATCTCAAGCATCCCAGGGGTGCTAGTGGTAAAGAACCTGCCTGCCAATGCTGGAGATGTAAGAGATACAGGTTCAATCTCTGGGTTGGGAAGATCACCTGGAGGAGGGGACAGCAACCCACTCCAGTATTCTTGCCTGGAGAATCCTATGGACAGAGGGTCCTGGTGGGCTACAGGCCATGGGGTTGCAAAGACTGAAGTGGACATGACTGAAGTGACTCAGCATAGCACATAGCACATGTAATCTCCACTAAGATGCAGAACAACTCCATCACCCCAAGAAGTTCTCTTGTGCCTCTTTGTAGGAGAGACCTACTTATGCCCAGGTCTTGGCAACCACTGGCTACTTTTTCCCTTTGTAGTTTTGTCTTTTCTAGAATTTTGTACAGGAATTATATTGTATGCATGCTATTGTGTTTGAATTGTTTCATTTAGCCTAATGTTTCTTAGATTGATCATTATAGTTAAATGTATTAATATATCTTTCCGTTTTCTCACAAGTATATGCCATAATATATTTATCTATTGACCCATTGAGAGATTCAGTTTGATCTTGTGCCACATTGTCCATCTCTTCTGAAACTGATTTGAAGGTGAATTTCTTGAGTTTCAAGAGTGTGTTAAACTTAACTAATTAAGCATACATGCATTTAAGAGTAATGGAAAAGACCCAAAGAAGCAGAGAGACCCTCATAAATGAAGAAAATTTCATTGTACCAGTAGTCTCTGGAAAATGAAGTAGTCTCTGGGAATCCAGTTTTGGGGGTCAATGCCATATTGGAAAGGTGAAACATTTTCAGCATCTGAAAGAGCAGAAACACTGAATAGTCCTATCTCTGCTGTGGTCGGGCCTGGTTCCTGCACCTCTTCGAGTTTAAGTTACTTATTTCCCCTCCTAACTTGACTCTTTCTTCTAACGGCCACTTAGATTACAGGTAAAATGCCATCAATATGAACCGTCCACAGTCATTTAAATGTGTAAGTCCCATTACAGTTCCCTCACGTGAGCCCTTCAGTATTTATTTTCTATCCACATTAATGATGAAATTTAAAAATCTGGTCAATTATTTGAAAATAATTGCCATTTGACTAAACTTACAAGTCAATTTGATAAAGACTGATTGATCTGAGTTGATATAATCAACAGTTATGACTTCAGTAGTATCTTTCACAATTTAATGTGCATAGCATCACTAGAGGTAACTTGACAAAGATGAGGCTCCTAAGCCTCACCTTTCTGGATTCTGAATTAGAAGCTTGGGGTAAAGGGCTTAAGAATTCGTGGTTTCTAAGCCCTCCAGGTAATAATGAAGCCAGTGGTATGTAGATCTCCTTTGACAAGTGTTAGATGCCAAAGACTGGTATAGAAGGCTGGTCAAACTGGTTATTAGTAAGTAAGGACTCTTTCCGTTGCAAGTGACAGGAACCTAAATCCAACTGGTTTAAACAAAACAGATATATGTCGACTCATATAACTGGAAAGTTTGGGCGCAGTGCTGGTTTCAGCAAAGATCTGTCTGTCTGCTGGCTTTCAAACGATGTCATCAGAATTCGATTTCACTCTTCATCTCCTGGATTTGTTTTCCTCTTGCCGCTTCCTTCAGAAAGACCCTTTGAAAGTTGGTGAGATGGCCACCAGTGGTTCTGTGTGCATATGCCACCTCAGTAACTTCACTGGAGAGGTAAAAGGCCCATGACTGAGTCTTATTGGAGAGTTTTGTCACATCCCCATTCCCATAACATTCAGAATGTTCTAAAAATGGCCAGGCCAAATTCAGGTGCCTCCTCCTCCTCCCATGTGACCATGTGTGTGTCTGTATGTAAGCACATGTGTTTGTGTAAGGAGATGGAAGGCATGGATCAGCTGTAGTTAAACCCCATGAATTAACTGTAGGGTAGGGGTGATTCCCTCCTTCCCCAACAACAACAACCAAAATTATACATTATAGAAAGCAGCTTCAAGTCTGCTATATTACACATTTCATATAAATAGATGCTGATCTCCTCCAGGGGATCTTTCTGACCCAGGAATTGAACCCAGGTCTCCTGCATTGCAGGCAGATGCTTTACCATCTGAGCCACCAGGGAAGCCCATAAATAGATACTAATTAAACACTATATTTTCCTCTGACTAGCTGGACATATGGATGATCTTAGATTTAAGCTCCTAGTGACAAAGTACAAAAACTAACTTGTTTGATATGGGACTTAGTAAGCACATGCCAATACCTGTATAATAGATACATTTTCATGTCTAACATCAGCATCGCTATAACCGATTAGCTTTGGAAGAACTTAGTTATTCAATAAAGGGTGGCGGGTACCCAACAAGACTGTTTCTCTGGATTAGAGTCTCCTCTTGGATGGTTACTAGGATTATATTTTTCAAAATGTGCTTTGAAATCTACCACTTAAACTGCCATTGCTAACTGTGATGATGCGGTGATGAATTATGTTTAAGAAGAAGTCTGCTAAAGCTCTTCATCATTGAGAGGTGAGACGTAAGGTAGGAGGAATTAAAAAACAAGTAGCAGAAATAACTGCAGAACTTGAATAAAGAAGAGAAATTCTAAACACTGTGTATATGAATGAAGCCACGACCGTCAGAGTGAGACGCTTCTCACGGTCAGAAGTGTGGACAGGGAAGAGGAGGGGTATGGTCTGATCAGGTAACCACAGCTTGGCTCTGCCTTAGAAAACTAGACCTAGAACAGCTATGGGCGAGAGACCTGCAAACGGAGAGCAGTTTTATCAGCAAGGTTACGCTGTGAAATAATTTCACAAAGGGTCATCTGTGAAGACATTTAAGGCTAGAGTGAGCAGTACACGAAAGAAAACAAAAGAAAACAGTGACATAAAAGAGCAGCAGGAAATGGGAAGCCCATGACCTGAAAGGTCTCTTTTGATCTCACTTTCCTATTATTCCAAAACAAATATGTCTCCTTTGTGAATTCTTTCTAAGCAACAACAATTCGAAGTTCAGTTGAATGTCAAACATGTCCACCACTCTCCCAGGCCTGCTTGCTATGGGGCTGGTGAGTCCTTATGGCTTATGACTCAGCAGGCTTAGGAAGTAACAACAGATGTCTTTTTTCCATTTGTTATAACTCATGACCGATGCCTCTTATAACCTAAAATTTTAACCCAAAATGTTTAAAAATGACAAACCTCAGCTCAGAATAGACAAAATGTTGTCTGATTTATCGGTTCAAAAGTTCAAGAAGTATGGCAATGTTTAATGGCAATATAGCAAAAAAAAAAATTGCCCAAGAATCTAGCAATCCATCAGAATTGTGTGTAATTTTTAAAAATTACGTAATTATATACACATATATATTTTTTAACTTTCTCTGATGGACACTACATGGTTTTATTGTGTACAGAAATAGTTTGTTTTTGACATTTTCTCTTAGAGGAATTGACCATGTATCCTACTTAAGAGAAAAGCCAGTGCAATGAAGCTGTAGTAAATTAGACACCACGGAAAAGACAAAAGACATGAATGTGAATTGAAGTGACTTAAAGGGCTGGATATAGGATGACATCAGCATGTTGGCAAGAAATAGAGATACACAGCAAGGCTAGACTGTCTGATGTTCTATCCAGGGGGAAACAGATGAAGACGAAGGCAAACACAAAGCTACAGCAATAAATACAGCTGTCTAAAACGTGCCCTTTGAGGTTATTAGTATATTTATTTTCTAGCAGAGAGGAAATTAGCATGTACGATTCATATTTCACCTCCCTCTTTTTTCTTTGCTTGCTTTCGTCTCTATCCACCCTGCTCTAGCTCTGATCATCACCCATTCCAGGACGATCCTTTGGAAATCTGTGTCCTGTAATAAACTCTTCCTGTGTCTTTCAGGAGTCCTTCTGCTTCCCTCAACTGAAGCTTGACTTTTACCTGACATGAAACTTTCCTCATTGCTCATTAATGGCTTCTGCTTACAGATGAGGCTCTTCGGTTAATGCAGGAAAGCAGGTCTGCAACAAGGGCTTTTCTTCAGTGAGTACATTTTAAGAAGCAACCCCAGGAAACAGCATGGGGAACTGGGATGGGTGAACCCAGGAAGGAGGGAAAGTCAGTCCACAGAGGTGTTATCAGATGGGCCACTGCTATGGACAAAAGGGCGACAATCTACCTGGGATGCTCTGAGGAGCCTTCTAGAAGTCACCTCAGAATTATTTGCCCAGTGGATGGAAGAGGGAAGCATGTATCTACCAGCTAAGTGAAAGTGAAATCACTCAGTCATGTCCAATTCTGCGACCCCAGGGACTGTAGCCTGACAGGCGCCTCTGTCCAAGGGATTCTCTAGACAAGAATATTGGAGTGGGTTGTCATTCCCTTCTCCAGGGGATCTTCTCAGCCCAGGGGTTAACCCTGGGTCTCCTGCATTGCAGGCAGATTTTTTTTTTTATCATCTGAGCCACCAGGAACTCTATCAGTGAAGTACTGGACAAGTAATGTCCCACTGGGTGTTAACTGCCTCCATTTTAGCTTGTCATCCAGAAGGTGACAGTTGAGTGTGTTCTAGAGCTGAGATGCAGTCACTTCCCCTGTGTGTGCAGTAAGCAGAGCCCAAAAGGGACGCAAAGAGAGACACATGTTGTTTTCTATACAAGAGACAAGCCACTCCCTAAGGACCGTGCATCTAGTTTACTACCCTCCTAACATTACCCAGTCAGCAGTTCTCTTGCAATCCATGACCTCTCCCCAAACCTCTTTCTCCCTCATCTCGGCTTCTGGAAACCCAGAAGCTGTCCCAGTTTCCTCCGGGATAGGGGCACTGAAGCCTCTACCAACCTCTACAACCCAAGTCTGTCACCATCTTCCTTGGTTGATGACCCAATACCTCCCTGGCCTCACAATCCTTATCTTCCGGCCTCACTCAGCTCCAGTTGGCCCTGGCACAGCTACATCTGTGGCTACACCATCACCCAGGACTTCCACACTGGTACACTGTTAATTGGATACAAGAATTTTAAAAAATGTAAAACCTATTGACTTCCTCAGTCCTTTGGCTCTTCTCTTTGTCCCTGTGCCCTCAAATGCTTCCCTTCTTCCCAGACCATATCCAAGTGATGCTGGTTTTGTTTGCTTTCTTATCCAGGCTGGACTTCTTGAACAATCCTGTCAATAAGACCTGAAAGGCCACCTTGCAATCCTGTGCCACTTTCACTTACTGTCTGCTTTCATGGTTCTACTTCCTTGGTTCTTATCAAAGTTTGCTGGAGGAAATGCTCAGGGCCATGATACCAAACTCAGTTACAAATTCACACAATTTTATCTCTGCTTAAATAGCCACTGTATTCTATTTATATATTTTTGAATCCCTAGACAGGTGCATTGCTTACACGATTTCCCACGTTCCCCATGCTTCCACCCCTAACCTTAGGAACTTATGCTGAGTAGATGCTCTTTCTTCTTACTTCATGTGGGGAAGAAAGAGACCTTATAACATAAGACCCCACAACTTTTTTTATTTCCATCTTCAAATTGTACCCTAGTCTAACCTCTCTCTTTGCTTCTTTCTCTGAGGAAAAGCTAGCACACCTCCCTATGGGGCTAATTCTACCCTGTAAGGCTGTGATATCAAAAGAAATATAATAGACTCTAATCTGAGTTCACTCAACTACTCCCATCAGCACACCAGCAGCCCAGAGTTATCCAAATTTTAAATAACATTTCCCTTTATCATCATCCTACTATACCAACTCATGACCAAGAACAATGCATTCATCTTTTGAAACAAATTGTATTTTCATTTCTGTCACCTCTTAGAAGAGTGCTTTTCACAGCCTACCTGGATCAGAGTGTTAGTCTCCTTGCTGGTCTGGACACTGTTACACTCATCACTTTGTCCCTTTCATGAGTACCTAAAGAAGTGCTTGAGGTTTCAACCTTGGGGAGTGTTCAGGACCTCTGTAATCAAGCTTCTCACATACTCACACATGCCTCAATCATTTCCCTAATGGAGGAGGAGTCTGTTATTTAGAATACTTTCTCCCTTCCTTTGGATCATCTGCATCCTACTAGTTCTTTATAGATTACATCGGTGTGTGTTACCCTTTCCTTCCTCCAGATGCCTATTATATATGTAATCTGTAGTATATTTGGTTATTTGCTGTTTCTATTATTTTATTATTTTAAATTATTCTGTTCCAGACTTGTCTTTAATGAGGGAGTATATGCCTTGGAGCAAGGACTTTATCTGATCCATCTATTGTCCTGACAATGGTGGCTACCCATTAAGGGCTTAATACAAATACCCGTTGACTTAATTTCAATGAGTCAGAGCTTTCACTGGAAAAAGGAACCTACACATGCGCACTTGAATCTCAAATAGTATAAACTAGCTCTTCGACATTCATAATCAGAATGAATTGGCATAATTGGGATCATTTTCTTATTTTTCTCTGAATGTTGGTGATGAATGACCTGGCTTCATGGGAATATTGGACCGTGGGAATCAGCCCTCAGTGTACAGTTCCAACTAAGCACATTGCCAAAGTGCTGATCCAGAACTATGTGGATGATGAAATGTAAATGTAGCTTGTGTCTACACATCATAAACACTTCCATTAAAATATGAAAATAGAAAAATCTGGAAACATAAAGATTTGACTGCATTTTAAATGTTTTTGTGGAGATGTTAACAGTAGTCATTTTAGAATTCAATTGAAATATTTGTTGGGAACTTACACAAATCTGAGCTAAAACATAAGATTTTTAACTCCCAAGTTTTGTGTTTGCGAATGTTGAAGAGTCATTACAATAAAAAATGATTTAAGCAAATGACACTGCAAGGCTCTCTTAAAAAGACATTTGATCAACATTGATCTAGCCTAGCTTCCAATCCCAGGCAAGAATTCTCTGTAATATCCATGTCAGCTTGGCGCTTCACTGACACTGCCTGCCTTGATAGGGAAGCTCAACAGTTTTGTGAAACCCACTACATTTGGGGACAGATCTAATTTTTTCAGAATTTCTTCATCACTTTATAGAAGCCACACAAGTTCAGGTACCTAGAGGCCAGGCGCATGCACAAATGAGCACATCGTGCTGGGTGAGCAATAGGGGGTGGGGGCCTGAGCTGCTGCTGCTGGCTGTTGCCAGGTCCTCTTGTGACTCAAAAGATGCTGGCAGTTCAGATATTTATATGAGATCCTGCGGCTTATCAACACTAGTAACTGATTTAGAATGTTAGATAAAATACTCTGGAGGAGGATGGTAAATTTTAAAAAAAAGAACAATTGTGGGTTTAAATAGGCTTGAAACCCTTCAGTTATTTAACTCCTAAATTCTTAGATTTTCACTTCTGGAAAAAAATATATTAAATTTCTACTTACTTACTTAAAAAAAAAAGTCAGATATTTAAAATTAGCTATTATTCTCTATACTTACCCCAGTCTTTTAAAAATTTCTTGAAGTCTCTTGAACCCAAAACGCATTTAGGTTGAAAATCAATTACATGGGTCTATATTGAGAGAATCATGATTTAGAGGGTCCTTAATGCAAAATACTGATTCCTATTACAATTGTTTTCTTGAGTTTCGGTCCACTGGTAAATTTTTATTTGTAAACCTGGCCTAGGATCCTCTAGGCCTCCAAGCTTCAGGTCATAAACAAATTAGATAAGCAGAACTTCTCTGCCCTCATTTAGAGCATTGAGTAAAACCAAGCTGAACTTTCCTGGCTCAAGATAAATGTCTTGTGATAGGCCACTAGTCCCGCTGTGCTGACCGCCAACCAGCTGGCATGCATCACTCACTGATCTTTAAATCTCTGGGAAAAACAACCACCCTTTCAAGATGGCAAGATGGAGCTTATCAAATGTTCTATTAAAATTTTAAAAATACACTGTGTACATTATTTTCCTTTTTTGCCAATTCAAAGTCTACTTATAAAGGAGCTAGCTCAGTACCATTATGTCACACAACTCAAGGGATTCTGTTCATTTAAAACAAAAAAAAGACACAAATGAGCCTATTTCCAAGACAGAAAGACTCCCAAACATAGAAAACAGATTTGTGATTATCAAAGGGGAAAGGTGCTGGAGGAGGGATAGATTAGGTTGATGTTAACACATACACACTGCTGGATGTAAAAGAGATAATCAATAAGGACCTAACACAACACTGAAAATCAACTATACTCTGACATAAAATAAAAATGTAAAAAAAAGGCAACCTAAGCATAGCTCAGAACACAGTGAGGCTGGTGCCCCCTAGAGTTGTGCATCCACCATAACCCTCAGTGAGGTTAATTTGGTAATGAAAGGTAATAACACCCTTAAGGCCTCTATGGATATATGCTAGCTTCTGGTGGTCATATTCATGGACCAGGCTGTAAAAAATAACAAAACAAGGATTACAAAAAACCTGATTAACATTTGCTGGTGTCAGACATCAGACATCCTTTGGTAGACTTTCCTTTGATAAATATTTTGGTAACATTTGAACTTATACAAGAAATGATAATTTGGTTATATAATCAATTTTTAATCTTAGTAAATGCTATATAATCCCAGAGAAAATCTAAATATCTCTGTCATTCCATATGTATTATTCACTTATATTTATAAAACATATCTATTGTGGTCAAGATTATATTGGAGCAGGGATTGATTAATAATTTTGTAAAGAGCCAGATAAATATTTTAGGCAGTGCAGGACACATATAGTCTCTGTCACATATTCTTTCTTTGTTTTCCCCCAGCAGTTACAAATGTTTTAATAGCTGGTAATTTAATAAACAATAATTATGGCCTCACTGGTTTAGCTTGATTTTTTCTCCTTTATTTTTGGTGCTATCTGCATACATGAGCTTCCCGGGTGGCACCGTGGTAAAGAATCCACCTGTTAATGCAGGAGACTCAACAGACGGGGGTCTGAACTGTGGGTCAGGAAGATCCCCGGAGTAAGAAATAGCAACCCGCTCCAGTATTCTTGCCTGGGAAATCCTATGGACAGAGGAGCCTGGCGGGCTACAGTCCATGGTGTCACAAAGATTCAATCATGACCAAGCATACACCCATGCACACGTACACACCAACACATACATACACGGCCCTAAGAAGTTTTAGCTATTTATTAGTGATTTCTTTTTTATTTGGCTACATTGCATCATGCAGGATCTTCCAATAAGTCATACAGACCCTCTCCAATTGTGGCCTGTGGGATCAGCAGTTGCGGCACACAGGCTTAGCTGTTCCTTTGCATACAGGATCTTAGTTCCCCCAACAGGGATTGTAAGGTGGATTCTTTACCACTGGGCCACCAGGGAAGTCCCTATTTGGTAGTTTTTCAATGCTCTCCATAACTTGGGTAAATGGGCTCCACTGTTGTCTCTGTGGTTTAGGTTGGGAAACCAAAGCATAGCAGAGCCTAAGTAACTTGCTCAAGTTTTCAAGATGATTTTGCTCTTACAAAGAATTTCTTAAAATTGTATCTCACATACATTAGTGGGTAGAAATAAGCACAAAATAGATACAGGGAATTGTGATTTATTTCTATATAAGGTAAAGTGGCCTCAGCCTTTTCCATTTTTTTTCTTTATACCACAGAACACAACTGCAGATGTGTGTGTTTCCACTATACTTTGGAATGATAAACTGATATGAAAATATTTTAAATAGCATGCCAAAAATGTCTTCCCTGTGCACAAAGTGGACAAAGTCCAACTGTTAGTTTAAATTTCGTATTATCTACCAATCTTCCCAGAAGAATCTGAAAGATGTTATTGTTTAAGTCACGTAGTTCTTCTGAATAATCTTTCCTTTGTAAACAGTTGGCAATCCAAACTCTGGATTTTTCCATTTAATGTTCAAAGGAAGCTCACTTTTAAGGTCGTTTTTAATCAGCGGATCTGTCACCTTCCTTTTTAACCTTTATTTTGCATTACTTTCTGGTGCTGGTGGTTAGTGGACTTGCAGCTTACCCTGCTAGTCAGCTTTTTCTTGCACACTGCAGTTTGTGGCTCACTAAGACCCTCATTCCCTCCATGTTTTTTCTAAAGCTGAAAATCAGTGGTCTTTTTTTCTAAAAGCTATAATTTTTTACATTAATCTTATTTCTTCTTTTAATTGGTGTTTCTCTTTTAACTGGACAATGGTAGGGAGCTGGTGATGGGTGTTATTTAATGTGAGAATCCTGCTTCAGTGAAGCTGTTAGGAAGTAAAGGCTTGAAATACTCCTTAAGGCCTCTGACTGGGGTGAGCAAAAAGAAAGGAGAGGAGAAGAAGGAGAGGGAGAGGAAGAGGCAGGGGAGGGAGTGGGGAGGGCATTGTAATGTCCTCATCAAATCAGAAATTAGAAGCCTGTCAGATGCAGGTGACACAAGGGTTTCTTCCATTTTAACCACAAAGCCACAGCCAGGGCCATACAGATCCAAGCAGCTAAAAGTTCCTTTCCCCCTCCCCTGCCAGCCCAGCTAAATAGCAGAGTGTTTCTTTCAACACGTATATAGTACATGTTTAAAAGAAAAGCCCATGGCTAAGATGAAGTGATCATATCGAAACCTCCTTCAGGCAAACAAGTCTTCACATCTCTTTCTCTGGTTTAACCTCTCAGTGGGCTACTAGCAGCTACCTCTGCTGGCGTTAATTGTCCACTCTTCTTTTTTTTTAATACTGTAATTTTAAACATTGAAGTACAGTTGATTTCCAGTGTTTCAAGTGTACAGCAAAGTGATTCAACTACATATATATATATGTATATATATATATTCTTTTTAAGATTATTTTATAAGTTATTAAAATATATTGAAAATAGTTCCCTGTGCTATACAGGAGATTCTTATTATCTATTTTATGTATAGTAGTTTATATCTGCTAATTCCAAACTCCTAATTTAATCCTCCCTCCCTTTCCCCTTTGGTAATGGTACATTTGTTTTCTGTCCGTGAGTCTGTTTCTGTTTTGCCAGTAAGTTTATTTGTATATTTTATATTCCACACATAAGTGATATCATGTGATATTTCTGTTTCTCTGTCTGACTTCACTTAGTATGACAATGTCTAGGTCCACCCATGTTGCTGAAAATGGCATTATTTCATTATTTTTGATGACCAAGTAATATTCCATTCTGTATATGTCACATCTTCTTTATCCTTCCATCTGTTGATGGCTGTTCAGACTGCTTCCATGGTTTGGCTATTGCAAATAGTGCTGCTGTGAACACTTGGGTGCATGTATCTTTTCAAATCAGATTTTGTCTCTTCTGGATATATGCCCAGGGATAGGATTGCTGGATGATCTTGAATGCAGTATTTACATTTCTTCTGCAAGAAACTTAAAACAATGCTTTGAAAGAAGGTCCCCTCACCTTGAGATGGTTTATAAATATAAGCAGTATAAAGAAAGAAATCATAGGAGATTTAAAACCTAAATTCGTTTAACTTTTAGCTTGAACAAGAAAATGGGCTAGAAAATTAGAAGATTTAGGTGCTGTTATATTCAATCCACATAGTTTAATTTACTTAATATATTTTAAGCATTCTTTCAAGCTTGACAAACAATAGTTCCAATCTTAGTTCTCTAATTTTACACAAACCACAGTTGAAAAAAAATACTAAGTATCTCAAAAACTTTGAATTAAAAAGTGTAATTTTTTGTGTGTCATCACAAATATCCAGTTCTTGAAACTGTCACAAATTTCTCAACCTGTTTCCTTGGATTTAAACCTGTGACACTGTTAAATTTTTTAATTATCTACCTTTTAATATTGGTTTTCCTGCCATAATGTTTTAATTAATTAAACTGTGTGTTATTTTGTGCATGGTTATCTAATCAATAGGACATACTTTTACCAGGTTATAATAATTAGCATCATTTAGAGAGAATCAACATTAATGTTCTCTGGTGTACATCATGATGAAAATAGAATACAGCATAAAGGGGATCAGACCATGCTATATTTTTATATAATGTTTTCAAATAAGCTCATCTATGAAAATTATTTACTTGCTAATTCATTCAAGAACCTAGTTGACTATGGTTTTTATAATTTTTGGTTCAGGGACAAATATTTCATGTCCCCTTAGCTGGTATTTATTCAGCATGTTTCATATTCAGGGCCCTGAGTAGAGAATTTTCAAATAGTTCACTGGAAATACTGTATGGAGTTGGGCTCTTGTGCACTGTGAAACACTGCCAGTCACCAGCCATTGGGGAAAAACCCAGATGCTCTTCCACATCACAAGCCAACTACAGGTGACCTAGTCAGAAAGACACGCTGCTATAGAGAGGTAGATGGATATTTAGAAGGTAAATACATAGATACAGCAAGAAATATTTACATATAGAGGATGCTGATAGTTGTTAGGTACTGAGAAGAGCTGTGAAACTTTTACTAAAGTAGAGTGTACATAAAAAATTGTAGGCATAGAACTCCTTCAAGTTTTGACAAACTATGCTTGTATAATCGGCACCCAGATCAAGGGACTGAATATTATCAGCATGCCTAAAACTATTCATCTTCTACCTTGAGGGTAACCCCTTCCTATTTTCTAATAGCATGGAGTCATTTTGCTTGCTTTGGAACTTAATATAAACAGAAACAGTGTGTGCTATTTTGTGTCTGACTTCTCTGGATTAGTCTTTGGTGAGATGTAGTCACTCTGTATGTAGTTGTAGTTCTTTCATTCTCATTCTGTCTTTGTATATGCCTTGGTTTATTTATCCATTATGTTGTTGACAGGGTTTTGGGGAAATTTCTAGTTTAGGGTTCTATTTTGGAAAAAACTACAGTTCTCCTCTGTGCTTCTTTTTTTTTCTTTCACTTCTGACATGTCTGGTCACCAGATGTGTGGAATTTTTCCCCACATCAAGCAACTTCCTATGACACCAGCTGGATGCCCTACAACTAAATTCACTTCTGATACAACTACTTGGAGATAGTGTGACATCGCACAGGTTAAGGACTCTGTCCCTTAATGCTGTCCCTCACTTCAGATGCCAATCACAAGTACTAGGTCCCCAGGTTACCCATAGCTTTTGTCCAAGTTGTTTACAAACTGGAGGTTCTCATCGCTTCTTGCCTCTGTGATTTGATTATTTGCTAGAATAGCTCAAAGAACTCAGGAAAATACTTTTTAGTTTATTAAAAGATATGGTAAAAGATATAGCTAAACAACCAAATGAAGAGGTGTATAAGCAAGATCTAGTACATTTTCAAGTACAGGGGCTTCTGTCCCCAGGAAGTTGGGGTATGTCTCTCCCCCTGTTGGTGGATGTGTTCACCCACCTAAAAGCTCTCCAAAACCCATACTATCTGAATTTTTATGGAGGATTCATCACACAATCATGATCAATTGTTAACTCCATTTTAGAGCCCTCTGACCTCTATAGAGAAGTGAAAGACAGGGCTGAAAAGTTCAAGTTTCTAATCATGGCTTGGTCTTTTGGTGGCCAGGGCTTCCCAGGTGGCTCAGAGGTGAAGAATCTGCCTGCCAAACAGGAGACATTGCAGGTTTGATCCCTAGGGTTGGGAAGATCTCATGAAGATGGAAATGTCAACTCATCCAGTATTCTTGCCTGGAAAATCCCATGGACAGAGGAGACTGGCGGGCTACAGTCCATGGGGTTGCAAAAGAATCAGACATGACTCAGCAACTAAACAATGACAGCTTTCTGGTAAACAGCCCCCATCCAGAAGCCATCAAGGAGCCACCCACAAGGGCCTCATTAAAACACAAGATGCCCTACTGCTCTTATCACTTGGGAAATTCCAAGGGCTTTAGGAGCTCTGTGCCAGGAATCAGGATCACAGACCAATAAGTATACATTCTGTTATCTCACAGGTTCATGTGAATAGTGCTGTATGAACATGCTTCTGCATGACTTTTGGTCAACAGACGTGTTCCTTGTGGAGGAGAGGCTTGGTCACAGGATAAGCGTGTTGTTTGGACAGTTTCAGTCTTCTCACACGACTGAACAGTCTACACTGGCAGCAACTGAGTTGTTCTACAGAGCTGCGGGCTTGGTCTTTTCTGTGCTTTACATTATAGCATTCCAGAGAATATGTAGTAAATCATGCAGTTTTAATTTGTATTTTCCTGATAACCGCTGTGATAAATGTGGAAGCATATAACCACAATAATCAAACCCTCATAACAATTTGTACTGATGAGGAAACCGGGTTTCAGTGGATTTGTGATTTCCTCAGCTTGGATGTAAACCAAGATTTTTTTTTTTAATTTTTTTTTATTGTTTTTGCCATACAATGTCATGATATCACCATGGGTTTACATATGCTTCCCCTCCGGAACCCCCCTCCCTCCTCCCTCCCTCCCGGGAAATCTCGCTGCACCAGCCCCGAGCATCAATCCTGGGCTGGCGATTGATTAGACATATGATAATTAACTTGTTTCAATGTCCTTCTCCCATATCATCCCACCCTTACCCTCATCCCCAAAGTCCACGAGTCTTTTCTATACATCTGCATTCCTTTTGCTGTCTTGCATGTTGGGTTCTTGTTTCCATCTTTCTAAATTCCATATATATGTGTTAACATACTGTATTGTTGTTTTTGCTTCTGGCTTACTTCGCTCTGGATAATGGGCTCCAGTTTCGTCCTTCTGAGTAGAATTGCTTCAAATGAATTTTTTTTTAATGCTGAGTAATATTCCATTGTGTATATGTACCACAGCTTTCTTATCCATTCGTCAGTTGATGGGCATCTAGGTTGCTTCCATGTCCTGGCTACTGTAAACAATGCAGCGATGAACATTGGGGTACACGTGTCTCTTTCAATTCTGGTTTCCTCGGTGTATGTGCCCAGCAGTGGGATTGCTGGGTCATATGGCAGGACTATTTGCAGCTTTTTAAGGAACCGCCACACTGTTTTCCATAGTGGCTGTACTAGTTTGCATTCCCACCAACAGTGTAAGAGGGTTCCCTTTTCTCCACAGCCTCTCCAGCATTTATTGCTTGTAGACTTTTAGATGGCAGCCATTCTGACTGGTGTGAAATGGTACCTCATTGTGGTTTTGATTTGCATTTCTCTGATAATGAGTGATGTTGAACATCTTTTCATGTGTTTGTTAGCCATTTTTATATCTTCTTTGGAGAAATGTCTGTTAAGTTCTTTGGCCCACTTTTTAATTGGGTTGTTTATTTTTCTAGAATGGAGCTGCAGGAGTTGCTTGTATATTTTTGAGATTAATTGTTTGTCCGTTGCTTCATTGGCTATTATTTTCTCCCATTCTAAAGGCTGTCTTTTCACCTTGCTTATAGTTTCCTTTCTTGTGCAAAAGCTTTTAATTTTAATTAGGTCCCATTTGTTTATTCGAGTTTTTATTTCCAATATTCTGGGAGGTGGGTCATGGAGTATCCCGCTTTGGATTATAGCAGAGAGTGTTTTGCCTATGTTATCCTCTAGGAGTTTTATAGTTTCTGGTCTTATGCTTAGATCTTTGATCCATTTTGAGTTTATCTTTGTGTATGGTGTTAGAAAGTGGTCTAGTTTCATTCTTTTACAAGTGGCTGTCCAGTTTTCCCAGCACTACTTGTTAAAGAGGTTGTCTTTTCTCCATTGTATATTCTTGCCTCCTTTGTCAAAGATAAGGTGTCCATAGATGCGTGGATTTATCTCTGGGCTTTCTATTCTGTTCCATTGATCTAT
>ML661902.1:4808069-4847995 GCA_007570785.1 Antilocapra americana
TTGTCCAGTTTATTTGCATATAGTTGCTGATAATAGTCTCTTATGATCCTTTGTATTTCTGTGTTTTCTGTTGTGATCTCTCCGTTTTCATTTCTAATTCTGTTGATTTGGTTCTTCTCCCTTTGTTTCTTGATGAGTCTGACTAATGGTTTGTCAATTTTATTGATCTTCTCAAAGAACCAGCTTTTGGCTTGGTTGATTTTTGCTATGGTCTCTTTTGTTTCCTTTGCATTTATTTCTGCCCTGATCTTTAAGATTTCTTTCCTTCTACTAGACCTGGGCTTCTGCATCTCTTCCCTTTCTAGTTGCTTAAGGTGTAAAGTAAGGTTGTTTATTTGATTTTTTTCTTGTTTCCTGAGGTGAGCTTGTATTGCTATGAACTTTCCCCTTAGCATTGCTTTCACAGTGTCCCATAGGTTTTGGGCTGTTGTGTTTTCATTTTCATTCGTTTCCATGCATAACTGAATTTCATTTTTGATTTCTTCTGTGATTTGTTGGTTATTCAGCAGTGTGTTGTTAAGCCTCCATATGTTGGAAGTTTTGAATGGTTTTCTCCAGTAGTTGATATCTAATCTCACTGCATTGTGGTCAGAAAAGATGCTTGGGATGATTTCAATATTTTTGATTTTATCAAGGTTAGATTTATGGCCCAGGATGTGATCTATCCTGGAGAAGGTCCCGTGTGCGCTTGAGAAAAAGGTGAAATTCCTTGTTTTGGGGTGGAATGACCTATAAATATCAATTAGGTCTAGTTGGTCTATTGTATCATTTAAAGTTTGAATTTCCTTGTTACTTTTCTGTCTAGTTGATCTATCCATTGGTGTGAGTGGTGTATTAAAGTCTCCCGCAATTATTGTGTTGTTGTTAATTTCCCCTTTCATACTTGTTAGCATTTGCCTTACATATTGTGGAGCTCCTATGTTGGGTGCATAAATATTTATGATTATTATTTCTTCTTCTTGGATTGATCCTTTGATCATTATGTAATGTCCATCTTTATCTCTTTTCACTGCCTTTATTTTAAAGTCTATTTTATCTGCTATGAGTATTGCCACTCCTGCTTTCTTTTGGTCTTTATTCGCATGGAATATCTTTTTCCAGCCTTTAACTTTCAGTCTATATGTGTCCCTAGGTTTGAGGTGGGTCTCTTGTAGACAACATATATAGGGATCTTGTTTCTGTATCCAATCGGCCAATCTTTGTCTTTTGGTTGGGGCATTCAGCCCATTTACATTTAAGGTAATTATTGATAAGTATGATCCCGCTGCCATTTATTTTATTGTTTTGGGTTTGAGATTATCTACCCCATTTGTGTTTCTTATCTAGGCAAGACCTTTTAGCATTCGTTGGAGGGCTGGTTTGGTGTTGCTGAATTCTCTCAGTTTCTGCTTGTCTGAAAAACTTTTGAATTCTCCTTCAAATTTGAATGAGATCCTTGCTGGGTACAGTAATCGGGGTTGTAGATTGTTTTCTTCCATGACTTTAAGAATGCTCTGCCATTCCCTTCTGGCCTGAAGCGTTTCTATTGAGAGATCAGCTGTTATCCTTATGGGATTACCCTTGTGAGTTATGTTTTGCTTCTCCCTTGCTGCTTTTAATATTTGGTCTTTGTATTTGATATTTGTTAATTTGATTAATATGTGTCTTGGGGTGTTCCGTTTGGGGTTCATTCTATTTGGGACTCTCTGTGTTTCTTGCACCTGAGATGTTATTTGCTTCCCCAATTTAGGGAAATTTTCAACAATTATCTCTTCAAGAATTTTCTGATGGTCTTTCTTTTTGTCTTCTTCTTCTGGGACTCCTATGATTCGAATATTGGTGTGTTTAATATTGTCCCTGAGGTCTCTAAGATTGTCCTCATTTCTTTTAATTCTTTTTTCATTTTTCCTTTCTGTTTCATTTATTTCTGCCATTCTGTCTTCTACCTCACTTATCCTGTCTTCTATCTCTGTTATTCTACTGTTGGTTCCCTCCAGGGTGTTTTTGATCTCATTTATTGCATTATTTATTGTATTTTGACTTTTTTTCATTTCTTCTAAGTCCTTGTTAAAGCTTATCTGCATCTTCTCAATCCTTGCCTGCAGGTTATTGAACTGCAGCTCCAACTTATTTTCCAGGTTTTGGATCATATTCACTATCCTTATTTGGAATTCTTTGTCAGGTAGACATCCTATCTCTTCGTCTTTTGTTTGGTCTAGGGGATATTTATCCTGTTCCTTTACTTGCTGGGTATTTTTCTGCCTTTTCATCTTGTTTATCTTGCTGTGTTGCCCCTTTATTGTGGGGGTTCCTCACTATGGGAGGGGTTAGATGTGTGGTTTGTAGAAGTTTCCTGGATGGGAAAGCTTGTGTGGTGTTCTGGTGGGTGGATCTGGGTTTCCTCACTGTAACTAACAATGGAGTGTCCAGTAAAGAGATTTGAGGTGTCGGTGGACTTGGTGTGACCTTAGGCAACCTGTGTATTGAAGCTCCTGGCAGTGTTTCTGCGTTGCTGGAGAATTTGCTTGGTATATCTTACTCTGGAGCTTGTTGGCCCTTGGGGGTTGATTGATTTCAGTTTTGGTATGGAGCAGGTTGATGAGTTCCTATCAATTAATTAACTCTTGGATGCAGGAGTTTTCTGGAATTCTCAGGGTCTGGGTTTAGTCTCCTGTCTTCCAGTAGCCTCAGGGCTCTTTTGTCTCTGCACTGATGGTGGCAGAACCTCTAGTTTAGTGATGAGAAGTTTCTTCACAGTGAGGGACACCCTGTCGGGTACACAGAGTTACATGGCATGGACCAGAAGGAGAAGAGAGGAATCCGATGGTGAGGGAGTGAGGTGGCCAGTGATTGCTCCTCTGTGTGCCCTCCACAGCCTGGATCCCTTGGAGATGTTCACAGAGTTATATCGAAATGTGAAGAGGGTGGAAGGAGACAGAATTGACCAGAGAGAGAAAAGAGAGAGTCAGATGGATAGAGACAGAGCCAGCCAGTGGTCAGTTATTTCAGTGTTCTTCACAGCTAGTAACTCTCAAGCAGAGTCCCAGAGTTGGGTAGAGAATATACAGAGGAAGAGGACGTTGAAGGTGTCTTGGTAGGAGAAGAGAAAAGAGAGGAAAAAAAAAAAGGAGAGACAAGAATGGGGAGAGAGCAGTCAAGCCAATGATCTCACTCCCAGGTAACGATGGGTACTGGAGCTTGGATCCTTAAAGGTACAAAGTTGATACCCAATACTAATAAGCAAAGATTCAAAATCTAGACTAAAGACGGGATTCTCAAAATACTATTACAAAGAAAAAGATAGAAAGAAAGATAAAGAAGAGAAAAAAAAAAAGAGGAGAAACAAGAATGGGGAGATATCAGTCAAGCCAATGATCTCACTCCCAGGTAGCAATGGGTACTGGAGCTTGGATCCTTAAAGGTACAAAGTTGATACCAAATACTAATAAGCAAAGATTAAAAATCTAGAGTAAAGACTGGATTCTCAAAAATACTATTACAAAAAAAAGAAAGAAAGAATGATGAAGAAGAAAATACAACAACAACAACAACAATAACAACAAAAATCAGGAAAAAAATTTAAAAAAGGGGAATAAAGTGGAGATATAAAAGGTAAGAAAGGAGATAGGATGGAGAATACAATAAGGGAGAAAGAGGAGATTAAAAAAAAGGGAAAATAAAAATAAAGGAAAAGAAAGAAAGAAAAAAAGAATATAACAAGGTTATAGAGGACTTAAAAATTCTAAAAAAAAAATTCTTAAAAAAAAGGGGGTATAAAAAAGTTTTAAAAATTTAAAAGATGTTCCTAGTACAGTTATAACTAAGGCTTTCTCTGGTGCTGGTGCGTACAGCGAGGGGTCAGTTTATTTTTCAGACAATTCCTTGGTCCGGCTTGTACTTCTCACGGTCTATAGACTCCTTTCTATGCAGTCTGCGCCACCTGCAGGGATTTAATCTGCTACTCCTGACAGTTCCAAAGCTGTTGCCTCTGCTAGCTTAAGCGTCTTCTGTTTGCTGGTCTTTTATGTGTCTATTCAGCGCTCTGGAGTTTGCCCTGCTCCTGCTGAGTGCGCTTCCCCCGCCCCTTCTGCTCAGCTCTCTGTCGTCCGCCCAGCGCAGTTGGGGAGTGCGGCTTCTCCCCTCCCCCGGCCCAACTGCTCGGCTTTCCCGACGTGCAGCTAAGCACGTCTTCTTAGGTGAGCAGAGCGCCGATCCGTCCAGAATCCCCAAAAGTCTTGGTTAGCACCTAGCTCTGTGCGCAATTTGGCCGGGGAAGCCTCGCCAGGGCTGGGCTATGCCTGCTGGTCTCCAGCAGGGGTTGGGTCGGTCTGCAGCCCACAGGCACCCAGCTCTGCCCGGCCGGCCGCCTCCCTGCCGACTCCGCCTCACCCTTTGGTCTTGCCGGGGCTGGGTTATGCCCGCTGCACTCGGGCGGGGG
The DNA here is from genome assembly GCA_007570785.1 of Antilocapra americana. Lineage (NCBI taxonomy): Eukaryota > Metazoa > Chordata > Mammalia > Artiodactyla > Antilocapridae > Antilocapra > Antilocapra americana. The sequence goes on from ML661902.1 coordinate 4,812,487, forward strand.
CTGGGCCGGTCCGCGGCCCACAGGTGCCCAGATCTCCTCGGCCGGCCGCCTCTCTACCGACTCCGCACGCCCTTTGTTCTGTGCCACCTGGCCAGCCGCCTCTCTGCCGACTCCACACCTCTCCTTGTTCTGCGTGGGCCTGGCAGGGGGGCTCTTCCTGGGGAAAGCTACTTCTCAGTCTATCTCCGGTTAGCCCCCTGGGTTGGGTCCCTCAGGCTGCTCCGTTCCCTGAGCGCGCGGCCCGCCCCTCCCTGAGCAGTCCGCTTTGGCTAGTGGGGGGTGGGGCGTCCGGCCACCGATTCCCTGTGCCTTCCAGCCAGAGATGTAGCTTGCAGGGCTTAATTATTAATCTGCTTTTACTCCCAGCTATCTTGCTCTCCAAGATTCACCGCAAATCCGCCCAAGAGAATGCTCCCTGGTATTCGGAAACCTTTCTCCTCTTTTTTTTTTTTTCCTCTTTATTCCAGACTCCCCTTCCGGGACGGATCCCCGCCCCCAACTCTGTCTCTCCCTTTACTTTTTTCTCTCTCTTTTTTCTTTTGTCCTACCTCCTCTCTTCGGCAATGGGCCGTCCCTTCAGATGCCCGATGTCCTCTGCCAGCATTTGGATCCTGTTTTATGGAGTTTGCGCGGTCTTTAAAAGTTCTTTTGGTGTATTTATTGGGGAGAGAGTGGTCTCCCCGTCCTATTCCTCCGCCATCTTAGTTCCAATCTTGAATGTAAACCAAGATTAAAAGGCTAGCTTTTGCTTATTAGTGAAGCACATAATAATAGCCTTTGAAATCAGAAGGGAGTTTGTTTTTTTTTAATTTGACTAGTATCTTCTTTTTTTTTCCCCCCCTTTTATTCTTTTTGCCATAGAATGCCATGATATCACCATAGGTTTACATATGCTCCCCCCAGAAGGGAGTTTTGATTATCCTTTCCAAAAGTTCTCACAGATGAAGAAGTGGAGGTCCAGAGAGTTAGATGTTCAGAGTTCAAAGATTGTATTACATTTGGCGGTTTTGTTAGGTGGTTCAGCTCAGTTCAGTTCAGTCTCTCAGTCGTGTCTGACTCTTTGTGACCCCATGAACTGCAAGAGGCCAGGCCTCCCTGTCCATCACCAACTCCTGGAGTCCAGCCAAACCCATGTCCATTAGTTGGTGATGCCATCCAACAATCTCATCCTCTGTCATAACCCTTCTCCTGCCTTCAATCTTTCCCAACATCAGGGTCTGTTCAAATGAGTCAGCTCTTAGCATCAGGTGGCCAAAGTATTGGAGTTTCAGCTTCAACATCAGTCCTTCCAATGAACACCCAGGACTGATTTCCTTTAGGATGGACTGGTTGGATCTCCTTGCAGTCCAAGGGACTCTCAAGAGTCTTCTCCAACACCACAGTTCAAAAGCATCAGTTCTTCGGTGCTCAGCTTTCTTTACAGTCTGACTCTCACATCCATTCATGACTACTGGAAAAACCATAGCCTTGACTAGACAGATCTTTGTGGACAAAGATCTCTGCTTTTTAATATGCTATCTAGATTGGTCATAGCTTTGCTTCCAAGGAGTAAGCATCTTTTAATTTCATGGCTGCAATCACCATCTGCACTGATTTGGGAGCCCACAAAAATAAAGTCAGCCAGTTTCCAGTGTTTCCCATCTAATTGCCATGAAGTGATGGGACCAGATGCCATGATCTTAGTTTTCTGAATGTTGAGCCTTAAGCCAACTTTTTCGCTCTCCTCTTTCACTTTCATCAAGAGGCTCTTTAGTTCTTCTTCACTTTCTGCCATAAGGATGGTGTCATATGCATATCTGAGGTTATTTATATTTCTTCCGGAAATCTTGATTCCAGCTTGTGCTTCCTCCAGCCCAGCATTTCGCATGATGTACTCTGCATACAAGTTAAATGAGCAGGGTGACAATATTACAGCCTTGATGTCCTCCTATTCCTATTTGGAACCAGTCTGTTGTTCCATGTCCAGTTCTAACTGTTGCTTCCTGACCTGCATACAGGTTTCTCAAGAGGCAGGTCAGGTGATTCTGGTATTCCCATCTCCTTCAGAATTTTCCACAGTTAATTGTGATCCACACAGTCAAAGGCTTTGATATAGTCAATAAAGCAGAAATAGATGTTTTTCTGGAACTCTCTTGCTTTTTCGATGATCCAGCAAATGTTGGCAATTTGATCTCTGGTTCTTCTGCCTTTTCTAAAACCAGCTTGAACATCTGGAAGTTCACAGTTCACGTAATGCTGAAGCCTGGCTTGGAGAATTTTGAGCATTACTTTACTAGCATGTGAGATGAGTGCAATTCTACCAGCAATATGGCTCAGATAAGTCATCAGCTTTCTCTAGGCATCTATTTATTTTAATTATTTTTATTGAAATATAGGTGACTTACAATGTTGTATGAATTTCAGGTGTATAGCAAAGTCAATCAGTTATATGTATACATATATCCACTCTGTTTTAGATTCTTTGAGTAGAGTTCTCTATGCTATAAAGTAGGTCCTTATTAGTTACAATAGTGTGTATATGTCAACTCCAGTTTCCCAATTTATACACACACATTTCACCCTGGTAACCACAAGTTTATTTTCTACATATGTGACTCTATTTCTGTTATTATAAATAAGTTCATTTGTATCATATTTTTTTAGATTCCACATTTAAGCGATTTATCTGTCTTTCTCTACCTGACTTGCTTTACTCCACATAAATTCTAAGTCCATCCATGTTCCTACCCATGGCATTATTTCATTCTTTTTATACAATTGAGTAATATTCCATTGTAAATATGTACCAATTGTTCCTTCCATGTCTTGGTATTGTAAATACTGTTACAATGAACATTGCTTTTGCATGCATCCTTTCTTTCTTTTTTTTTTTTTTATTTGGGCATGTCTCCCTAAATTTTATTTTTTATTTTTTATGTTTTTATTAGTTTTGCCATACAATGCCATGATATCACCATGGGTTTACATATGCTCCCCCTCCAGAACCCCTCTCCCTCCTCCCTCCCTCCTCCCTCCCCCGGGGAAATCTCTATGCAACAGCCCCGAGCATCAATCCTGGGCAGGTGATTGATTAGACATATGATAATTAACATGTTTCAATGCCATTCTCCCATATCATCCCACCCTTACCCTCATCCACAGAGTCCACGAGTCTATTCTACACATCTGCGTTCCTTTTGCTGTCTTGCATGCTGGGTTCTCGTTACCATCTTTCTAAATTCCATATATATGCGTTAATATATGTATTGTTGTTTTTGCTTCTGGCTTACTTCACTCTGGATAATGGGCTCCAGTTTCGTCCATCTGAGTAGAACTGATTCAAATGAATTTTTTTTTAATGCTGAGTAATATTCCATTGTGTATATGTACCACCGCTTTCTTATCCATTCGTCAGTTGATGGGCATCTAGGTTGCATGCATCCTTTCAAATCATAGTTTTCTCCAGATATATGCTCAGGTGTGGAATTGCTGGATGATATGGTGGTTCTATATATATTTAGTTTTTTAAGGAACTTCCATACTGTTCTCCATAATGGTTATACTAATTTACATTCTCACCAACAGTGTAGGAGGGTTTCTTTCCTTCATACCCTCTCCAGCATTTATTATTTGTAGGTTTTTTGAAGATGGACATTCTGACTGGTGTGATGTGATACCTCATTATAGTTTTGATTTGCATTTCTGTAATAATAGTACTGTTGAGCATCTTTTCATGTGCTTTTGGTCATCAGTATGTCTTTTTTGAAGAACTGTCTGTTCAGATCTTTGGCCCATTTTTAAATTTTTTTTTCTTTCTTGAGCTGCCTGAGCTGTTTGTATATTTTGGAGCTTGATGCCTTGTCAGTTGCTTCATTTGCAAATGTTCTGTCTCATTCAGAGGGTGATTTTTTCATTTTGTTTATGATTGCCTTTGTTGTGCTGTATTTCTGTTTTTCTGTCAATAACAGTTTTGCTACTTTAACTTTGTAGTATCGTCTGATATAGGGAGTGTGATTCCTCCAGCTCTGTTTTTCTTTCTCAAGATTGCTTTGGCTGTTTAGAGTCTTTTGTGTCTCCATACAAATTGTAAAAATTTTTGTTCTAATTCTGTGGAAAAAAATGCCATTGGTAATTTGACAGGGAGTACATTGAATCTGTAGATTGCTTTGGGTAGTATAGTCATTCTGATGGTATTGATTCTTCCAATCCAAAAACATGGTATGTCTCTCCATCTTTTTGTGTCATCTTTGATTTCTTTCATCAGCACCTTATTGTTTTCTGAGTATAGCTATTTTTCTTCCTTAAGTAGGTTTATTCCTAGGTATTTTGTTCTTTTTGATGCTATGGGAAATGGGATTGTTTCCTTAATTTCTCTGTATGATTTTTTGTTGTCAATGTATAGGGATGTAAGAGAATTCTGCTAATTAATTTGGTATATTGCAGCTTTACCAAATTTACTGATGACTTCTATCAGTTTTCTGGCAGTGTCCTTAGGATTTTCTATGTATAGTAGTATTATGTCATCTGCAAGCAATAATAGTTTTACTTCTTCTTCTCTAATTTGGATTCCTTTTCTTTCTTTTTTTCTCTGATTGCCATAACTAGAACTTTCAAATGATACTGGATAAAAATGGCAAGTGTGGACATCCCTGTTTCCTTCTTGATCTTAGAGGAAATGCTTTTAGTTTTTCACCATTGAGAATAACATCAGTTGTGAGTTTGTCATATATAGCCTTTTTTATGTTGAGATAGGTTCCCTCTGTGCCAAGTTTCTGGAGAATTTTTAACATAAATATGTGTTGATTTTGTTAAAACCTTTTCTGCATTAATTGAGATAATCTTTTTTTTCTTCTGTTTGTTTATGTAGTGTATCATATTGATTGATTTGTGGGTACTGAAGAATCTTTGCAAGCCTTGGATAAGTCCCACTTGATTGTGACTTATGTTCTTTTTCATGTGTTGTTGGATTTGGTTTGATGATATTTTGTTGATAATTTTTATATCTATGTTTATCAGTGATATTGGCCTCCAATTTTCTTTTTTTATGTTATCTTTGTCTGGCTTTGGTATCAAAGTGATGGTGGCCTCATAAAATTAGTTTGGAAGTATTCCTTCCTGCAATTTTTTGGAAGAATTTCGGAAGAATAGGTGTTAACTCTTCTCTAAATATTTGAACAAGAGCCTTGCAGGGTAGAACATTCTAAGTTGTAGATTTCCCCTTTCATCACTTTTAATATATTGTGCCACTCTCTTCTGGCCTGTAAAGTTACTGCTGAAAAATCAGCTGATAACCTTATGAGGATTTGCTTATAAATTATTTGTTGTATTTCCCTTACTGATTTCAATATTTTTCTTTGTATCTATTTGTTGTTGGTTTGATTAATATGTGTCTCAGTGTGTTTCTCCTTGAGTTTATCCGTATGGGACTCTGCACTTCCTGGATTTGGGTGACTGTTTTCCCATGTTAGGGAAGTTTTCCACTATAATCTCTTCAAATTTTTTCTCAGGCCCTTTCACTTTCTCTTGTTCTTTTGGGACATCTATAATGCAAATGTTGCTATGTTTAATGTTGTCCCAAAGGTCTCTGAGATGGTCCTCACTTTTTTTTCTCACGTTTTTCTTCTTTTTTTTATATATTGTTTTGTCACAGTGATTTTTAGCACTCTGACTTTCAATTCACTTCTTATTTCTTATGGCTCAGTTATTCTGCTATCGATTCTTTCTAGTGGACTTTTCATTTCAGTTATCATGTTGTTCATCTCTGTTCTTTAAATCTTTTCTCTCTGTTAAATATTTCTGGTATCTTCTTGATCTATGCCGCCATTCTTTTTTCTGAGATTTTGAATTCTTTTCTGTCATTACTCTGAATTCTTTTGCAGGTAAATTGCCTATCTTCTTTTCATTTAGCTGTTCTTTTGGGCTTTTTAAAATTGTGTTTCCAAAAAAATAAAATAAAATTGTGTTCCTTAGTCTGCAGCATTATCTGTCATCTCATTTTGTCTAAATATCTGTGTTGTGGTCTCCTTTCTGCAGGCGGTAGGATCATAGTTCCTCTTACTTCGGGTGTCTGCTCCCTGTTGGGTGAGTTTGGACCAGGAGTTTGTATAGACTTTCTGGTTGGAGGGATTGGTGCCTGCCTCTGGTGGGTGGAACTAGGTCTTGTCCCTCTGATGAGGAAGGGTGTATCACGAGATGTGTTTTGAGGTGGCTGTGAGCTCTGTATACCTTTAGGCAGCCTGTCTTCAGATGGCTGGGGCTATACTGCTATCTTATTGTTTGTTTCAGTTCAGTTCAGTCACTCAGTCATGTCTGACTCTTTGCAACCCCATGAACCGCAGCACACCAGGCCTCCCTGTCCATTGTCAACTCCCAGAGTCTACCTAAACCCATGTCCAATGAGTCAGTGATGCCATCCAACCATCCCATCCTCTGTCGTCCCTGTCTCCTCCTGCCCTCAATCTTTCCCAGCATCAGGGTGTTTTCAAATGAGTCAGCTCTTTGCATCAGGTGGCCAAAGTATTGGAGTTTCAGCTTCAACATCAGTCCTTCCAATGAACACCCAGGACTGATTTCCTTTAGGATAGACTGTTTGGATCTCCTTGCAGTCCGAGGGACTCTCAAGAGTCTTCTCCAACACCACAGTTCAAAAGCATCAATTCTTCGGTGCTCAGCTTTCTTTACAGTCTGACTCTCACATCCATTCATGACTACTGGAAAAACCATAGCCTTGACTAGATGGACCTTTGTTGGTAAAGTAATGTCTCTGCTTTCTAATATGCTATCTAGTTTGGTCATAATTTTTCTTCCAAGGAGTAAGCATCTTTTAATTTCATGGCTGCAATCACCATCTGCACTGATTTGGGGGCCCAGAAAAATAAAGTCAGCCACTGTTTCCACTGTTTCCTCATCTAATTGCCATGAAGTGATGGGACCAGATGCCATGATCTTAGTTTTCTGAATGTTGAGCCTTAAGCCAACTTTTTCACTCTCCTCTTTCACTTTCATCAAGAGGCTCTTTAGTTCTTCACTTTCTGCCATAAGGATGGTGTCATCTGCATATCTGAGATTATTGACATTTCTCCCAGAAATCTTGATTCCAGCTTGTGCTTCCTCCAGCCCAGTGTTTCTCATGATGTACTCTGCATATCAGTTAAATAAGCAGGGTGACAATATACAGCCTTGACATCCTCCTTTTCCTATTGGGAACCAATCAGTTGTTCCATGTCCAGTTCTAACTCTTGCTTCCTGACCTGCATACAGGTTTCTCAAGAAGCATATCAGGTGGTCTGGTATTCCTATCTCCTTTGAATTTTCCACAGTTTATTGTGATCCACACAGTCAAAGGCTTTGACATAGTCAATAAAGCAGAAATAGATGTTTTTATGGAACTCTCTTGCTTTTTCGATGATCCATCGGATGTTGGCAGTTTGATCTCTGGTTCTTCTGCCTTTTCTAAAACCAGCTTGAACATCTGGTTCATGTGTTGCTGAAGCCTGGCTTGGAGAATTTTGAGCATTACTTTATTAGCGTGTGAGATGAGTGCAATTGTGTGGTAGTTGAGCATTCTTTGGCATTGCCTTTCTTTGGGATTGGAATGAAAACTGACCTTTTCCAGTCCTATGGCCACTGCTTAGTTTTCCAAATTTGCATATTGAGTGCAGCACTTTCACAGCATCATCTTTTAGGATTTGAAATAGCTCAACTGGAATTCCATCACCTCCACTAGCTTTGTTCGTAGTGATGCTTTCTAAGGCCCACTTGACTTCACATTCCAGAATGTCTGGCTCTAGGTGAATTGAGTGATCACACCATTGTGATTATCTGGGTCATGAAAATTTTTTTTTGTACAGTTCTTCTGTGTATTCTTGCCACCTCTTCTTAATATCTTCTGCTTCTGTTAGGTCCCTACCATTTCTGTCCTTTATTGCGCCCATCTTTGCATGAAATAGCCTGAGACTTTTCAGCACTGGAGCCTACAGGTTGTGAGGTAGGGCCAGGTATTGGTGTCGAAATAGGGATTTCTGGGAAAGCTCATACCAATAACTATTCCCTAGGGCCTCCAGTACTGGTGTCTTTGCCCCACAGTGAGTTACAGTCAACCTTTGCCTCCTCAGGAGACCCTCCACGACCCCTGGGGAGGTCTAGCCTAGTTTCCTATGGAGGTATAGCTTTTTTCTGGGACCCAGTGCACATGAGATCATGAGACCTTGTATCCCCTCTTCAAGAGTTGAGTCACTTTGGAGCTATTGCACTCGGCCCCTCTGGCCTTCCAGGTTCAATATTCTGGGGGTTCTTCCACCAATGCCATACCCTCAGACTGTCTTGGAGGACTCTTTCTATGTGGAAATGTCCCTGTGTAGCCTCCATGCATTTAACATTTTTGTGCAAGGGCTGTTTTCAGTATGGATGTCTGCCACATCTTTCCTCAGTCTATGTGGGCTGTTATCCCCTTGATAGGAGGTGCGACCGATGTTATGGCAACAAGAGCCTGCGCTTGATATTGAGCGGGATATCTGCTCTGTGGTTGTCACTTCCTTGTCAGAGTGGGGCCTGCTGTTGGGATAGAGGCCCCCAGATCTGTTTCTTAGCTATGTTTCTCACCTGTGGTGTGAGGTAGGCGGGACTGGAGCTCTCCCAGTGGGAGAGAAGCCATTGAGTGGTCCTCCCGGGGATTGTTCACCGTGGACCTCCTCTGTTGTGTTCCCTCCCACCCACTGTGCAGGCTCATAAATTACACAGTTCTTGGCACTGCATTAGGCCCCACTTTAAATGTGGGTATGCTGGTAATTGGCCTAGGCATCTTTCAGGCATTGTTTTCCCCAGGACACCAGTGTGGAGCCACTGAAATCAGGCCCCAGGACTGAGTAATCATGGAACTGGACTGAATGTGGGCACTGTTGAATTGGCAGGAGGGTTCTTTACCACGGAGCCACCAGGGGAGCCCCGTTTCCTACCTTAGTTGAAATTAATATCACTGACCTCCAGCTTTTACCTAAGCTACATCCCTGTCTTCTTTACTCCACTGCATTATCCCCAGTTCAAGTGCTCATCACCAGGCCACGTTCTATTGGTACAGTTTTCTAAACTAGTCCTTAGCTCCAATATCTCTTCCCACTAATCTACCCTCCACAATCTTGTAGACTTTATCTTTTTTGTATTTGATATGTTCATGCCATAATCTTGGTAAAATAGAAGTAGCTTCAGTGACTCTGTGAACAACGAGGTGAGATCTGAGTTCCATGGCTTGGTCTTCAAGCTCTTTAAAATCTGGCACCTGCCTGCCTTGCTTGTTGTTGTTTAGTCACTAAGTCACGCCTGACTCTTTGGCAACCCTGTGGACTATAGCCTGCCCAGGCTTCTCTGTCCATGGGATTTCCCAAGCAAGAATATTGGAGTCGGTTGTCATTTCCTTCTCTGGGATCTTCCTGACCCACAGATCAAACCCAAATCGCCGGCACTGGCACACCTGAGTGTAACTTCTTGTTGCTCATTTTGCTTTGTTGCTTCACCTCCATGTCCCGCTGCAGACCATCCGCTCTGTAACCACATTCCATTCCCTGCATGAAACATACATGCTTGCCTTCACCTACTAGAAAATGCTGACCCAGAATGCCCTTTCTTTCTACTCCTGTTAAATTCCTACTGATTTCCTCATCTCCTAAGCTTTTCATCTTGCCTTTCATTTGCCCAGGCCACCTTCACCTTCTCACCCCTCATTTTATCTCAGTCCTCACACAGCTCTACCATAGCACTTCTCCTATGGCACCCCAGTCTTTTGTTTATGGCTCTGTCTTCCCTGATTTTTTTAATTAATTAATTTATTTTAATTGGAGGCTAATTACTTTACAATATGTTGGTGGTTTTTGCCATACATTGACATGAATCAGCCATGGGTGTACATGTGTCCCCCATCCCTCAGAGTCATCCCAGTGCACCAGCCCTGAGCACCCTGTTTCATGCATCTAACCTGGACTGGTTATCTATTTCACATATGGTAATATACATGTTTCAATGCTATTCTCTTAAATCATCCCACCATCACCTTCTCCCACAGAGTCCAAAAGTCTGTTCTTTACATCTGTGTCTCTTTTGCTGTCTCGCATATAAGGTCATCGTTACCATCTTTCTAATTTCCATATATATGCTTTAGTATACTTCATTGGTGTTTTTCTTTCTGACTTACTTCACTCTGTATAATAGGCTCCAGTTTCATCCACCTCATTAGAACTGATTCAAATGCATTCTTTTTAACAGCTGAGTAATATTCCATTGTGTATACATACCACAGCTTTCTTATCCATTCGTCTGCTGATGGACATCTAGGTTGCTTCCATGTCCTGGCTATTGCAAACAGTAAAGCTCCCCAAGCACCAGGGTTGGGTTCATGTATCCCCATATCTTCAGTGCTAAGTGAACGTGGGTGCTCAGCAAATATTACTTGAGTGTACAAATGAAGTTATTGAATCTGAGGAGACAAAAAAACAGACTTTCCTTTGTTGCAAAATACCAAGATACAACTTCCCTCCTTTGTCATCAATATGTGAGTTTCATTCCTTTGCTTTTCTCATCATCAGTACTTTGTTAACTAGGGTTTGCAAGGATGTGTACACTGAAAGTACCTCTACTTGCAGTTATGACATCTTGAACCTGAAGATTTGCATAGGACTTCTTGAGACTTTAAATTGAATAGTATAAATGAACTTTATAAAATCAAACTTATCTCAAAAATAAGGTCCTAGAGAGTTGCCAGGTGGAGTGTATATATTGGAGTGTACTTTCTTCATTGCCCTCTTCAGATGTAGTCTGCTCTTCTGTTTCCAGTTTACAGTGTGTAAATCTGATCAACTAAACTGATTATGTGATGGTGAGCCTGGATTGAGCATAATGTTGTTTTTAGAGAAATTTGGAAAATATAAAAAAAAAATCTGACATATGAAAGAAATCCAAATACATTTTAAAATTAAAACAATATAACACTAGGTAAAACAAACAACCTACAAATAAATCTCTAAAAAAGAATAAGCCCCAGATTGTTTATAAGCCCTTATCTAGAAAATAAAAGATTATAAAAGAATCAATTACTCATAAATGTAGAAATGCTTCACCTTCTCCTTAAGGTATTTTATGTGGACACAATCATCCCTCAAAAATTCAGCTTCTAATGTAACCTTTAAAACTTGAGAACGCTGAATTTTTTTTAAAGTCCTGCTATGAGAATACATTATCACATGAGACAGGGGCACCATCAAGACAGAAGAGTCTCCTTGAACATCTTTACAATAATTAGGTAAATAACAATGCACTGAAAATTTTTCATTTGAATTTTCCAAGATGGTTTCTCCTCTCACAGCATTCCAGAGTTTTTAAGTTCAAAATAAGTTTTTAAAGAAAGATAAATGTGCTGGACAAAGAAAAGGTGCATTTTCAGAAAAATCACAAAAGGAAAAATTAATAAGGATTAGACATTTCTCACATTTTGCTCAAAAGTGCATACTTTGATATTCTTCTCACTTATGTAATGCTAAATTACAGTATGAAGCCCACATTACTAACTACTCTTCAATAGCCACATTATCCAGGATTACTGGTATTAAATACTAAATTAGCAGTAGCTGTTATTGTTTATAAATTAGTTTTCTTCTCTTTCTGCGTGTTCTATGAATTACACTGTATAATCTCCTTTTTCTCAAAGGACATAGGCTGTCACAGTGAAAATAACTGTGGCCTAGAAATGGAAGACTCAGAGTCAACCTGTGATTTGCCACCGAGTGGTTCCGTGAGCCTAGACAAGTCATTCAAATTTTGCTGACTCTCTTTTAAAGGTGTTGGATTCGAACCGGACTCTGTGTGGGGTCGTTTCTAATTCTACCATTAAATGACACTTCTTAGGCCCGTATTAAAGAGGATTATGCTTTAAAATACATCACAGTTCTCTCCTTTCTCTACCATTTTTGTATTAAGACTCTTCTAGTTGAAAGTGACTAAACCCATCTCAAACAGCCCAAAACCAAAGAAATACTTTATTGGCTCATAAAACTGAAAAGCCTAGGAGGGGGTGTAGGTCTCAAAGTCTGGAGGGATCCAAGAGCTCCAAAAGTGTCATTGAGATCCAGTTTCTCAAACTCTTTCTCTCTGCTCTGCTTTCCTTTGCCTTGGCTCCCCTCTTAGGCGGGCTCTCTTTGTGAGGTATTCTCTGGCAGCTCTAAACTTAACCTCATCTTTAGAGTAAGCAACACCAGTGGGGAAAAAGCATGTTTCCAGCAAAGATCCTGAGTGGCCAAGTCTGACTCACACCCTCTCTTGGAGGTGATGGGGGTGGGTGAAGCTGGAGGTGGTGGGGCATTTCCACATCAACAGAAAGAGGTGGTTCCTCATAGGAAAACTAGTAAGGTTTGCATAACAAGGAAAAAGCATACTAAACAGACAAGAGTAATATGTCCTCCCCTGGCAGCCTTGTAACTTGGCTTACTTCTTTGTGGTGGGCATGGCTTTCTCCTTTTCTGCACCACCAGTCCCTAAGATGGCAAGAACTGTATTTATTCACTCTGCATTTCCTGTCAAACCTACCACTGTTCTTTGAAATGAGACAAGTTGTTAGTCGCTCATTTGTGTCCAACTCTTTATGACCCCATGAACTGTAGCCTCTGTCCGTGAAATTCTCCAGGCAGGAATATTGGAGTGGGTAGCCATTCCCTTCTCCATGGGATCTTCCTGACCCAGGAATTGAACCCAGGTCTCTCACATTGCAGGCAAATTCTTTACTGTCTAAGCCACCAGGGAAGCTCCTGATGTGTTTGTTAATAAAACAGCTATGGCAGCTATGGGACACTCAAGACTGTAATGAGCTGACAGCCAGCCTCCAGTGGCAATGACTGGAGGGCCCACCACAGTGCCTGAGCCCAGGCCAGACTGTTCCTGGCTGACACTTGGTGATGACCAAAGATGGCAAGGTTCTACAGCCTGGCCATTTCTGCCCGATGCTATGCTCCTCTACGGGTGATTTTTATCTGGAGCTTTCACCTGGGTTGGCCAAGGCTTTGTTAGGTCTGTATGGTGGTCTGAGGTTCTCCCAGTTTGCTTCCTCCTGCTTTCCTTTTGCACTTACAGATCTGCAACTTGTCTAAAAGTTTTCCCTGTCTCATCTTGCTTCCTTCCCCTTTACCTTTCACAGGGGGTACCTCTCCCAGAAGATCTTGTACATTTCTAATTCATTCTCAGCATCTGTCTTCTCAGGGACCCAAATGGATGAAGAGATAGGCTTTGGGCCCAGATTATCCAGCACTCTCTGGCAATGAGGACCCTCATCTTGGTGGTAAGCAGGGCACACATAGTCCCCTGTCAAAAGGTGGTGATTCCATTGCTAAAACCTTCACAGGTAATGACCTAGGACATTGCTGTTATGCAGGGGGACACTCTGATTGCAAGTGTGATTCAAGATTTTGAAAAGTGCTGTGTGGAAGATGGGTAGGGATAATACATTTGGCTGCTGTTATTAGACTGAATCAAAACACTAGAGAAGAATAATGAAAAGCTAATGGCCATTAACAAACCAAGAATTAAGTAAGAAGTCATGGGGACCTCTTTAACAGCTTCAAAAACAGTCTTGATCCTCCATAGGGGGAAAGCAGGAAAAGCCAATAACAAACCCCAGACTTAGAATCACTGAGCTTCAAATGATTGAAAGCTCATTGGAGTCAGACCTGATAATCAGGGCTCTCAGTGGGAAAATCAGGAAGTTTGACATATGAGATAAGGGACACATTAGAGTAGACAACCCTATAGATTTTGATTCCCCAGTTTCCTCTGAACCTTCTGAGCCTGTGTAGGTGGGCTGCTCATTTCTAGGTGGGAAGATACTGCAGGGACTTCTTCCTAGCACAGAAATTAGGGGCTTCTCCTCCGTATCTGCCTCCACCCCTTCTGGCTGCCATGTTGATAAGTAGGATCAAGTCTCAGTGGAACACAGAACTGTACTGAGCTTGAGAACAGAAAAATTAATCATATCCTAACTTATCCAGCGTATTCCAGCAGAAGCTGGGGAAGCACCCCTGGGATTAGATTTTGAGGATGCTTGAGAAAGTGGGCCGGGACATAATACTGGATGAAGGAGACTTTATTGACTTAGGGATATTCTCTTTGGAACATAGCATTTCACCTTGGCAAGGACCTCATTACATGATAGGTAGCCTTTGATTTGGCAGGTGGGATTGTTACTTTCTCTTCTAATCAAGAAGAGTGAAGCATGTTAATTTTCATATGTCTAGTCAATCGCCAGCCCAGGACTGATGCTCGGGGCTGGTGCAGCGAGATTTCCCGGGGGGGGGGGAGGGAAGAGGGAGGGGGGTTCCGGAGGGGAAGCATATGTAAACCCATGGTGATATCATGACAATGTATGGCAAAAACAATTAAAAAAAATAATAATAAATAAAAAAAATTTAAAAAAAAAAAAAGAAGAGTGAACAGCAATAGTTCTCTTTGGTTCGCATGGTATAGATAACAGTATATAATCACAGTTCTGCCCCAGGGCTATGTAAACTGTCATACTGTGGTCCTAAAAGATCTGGAACATTCTATATCCTTCAGAGTATCACAGTTTATTACATTGATGATATTATGTAAATCAGGCATGCTGGGTAGGAAGTGGCTAGCATATTGAAATGCTTGTTAAGATATAGGCCCTCCAGAGAACAGGAAGTCAACCATATGGGGGTTGGGGGGCCTGTCATATCAGTAGAGGGCTTCCCAGGTGGTGCTCGTGGTAAAGAACCTATCCGTTGATGTGGGAGATATAAAAGACGTGGATTCCATCCCTGGGTCAGAAAGATCCCCTGGAGGAGGAAATGGCAAGCCACTCCAGTATTCTTGCTTGAGGAATCCCATAGACAGAGGAGCCTGGTCCATACGGTCACAAAGAGTCTGAAGTGACTTAGCACACATGTACACATAGCGGTAGAATTTTGGGAACTTAGCAGTCATAGAATCATAGACATGCGGGGATATCCCATCCAAAGTATTAAAAAACAAACAAAAAACCAAATCGCTGAATCTTGTGAATCTTACAACAAAGAAAGAAGCACAGTGCCTGGTAAGTTTCTTTGGGTTCTGAAAGCAACATATCCCACAGTTAGAAATACTGCTTCAGCTCACATACCAGGGGCAGGGCTCTGTGGCAGGACCAGACTGCATGAACAGGCAGCCTTGCTGCTTGGACCAGATGATCAGGCGTATTCCGTGCTTTTGAAGATGTCAGTGGCAGAAAAAGATACAGTGGAATTTATGAAATAGCCCCGCTGGAGAATCTCAGTGCAGGCCCCTAGGGTTCCGAAAGCAGTCCAAGCTATCTGCCACAGAGAAACACACACTTCTGAAAAACCATCAGGAGAAGTTGTGGTGATGACTGGGGGCAAGAAAAGTGGAGAATGGGAAGAAGGGCAGGGAGGCACTGCAGCCGCAAGAAGGGCTGTAGTGCCTCTCAGAGAGACCCACCGTAGCCCTGGAGGGCTGCTCCTGAATGGAGATGTGGGTCTATATGACACAGGGGTGGCCTGCGGGCACCACAGAAGTGTACCACTGCGATCTCCCTTCCTGAAAGAACTTGCATTCCGCTGTGAGATGGCTGACAGCCTCCAGGGGCAGTGCCTTCACAAGATGTCACAACTGTTGAGCCGAGACCCCACTCCTCCCTGGTGGTAGTGGAGGTTCGTGCTCAGTTGTGTCCGACTCTTTGCAGCCCCATGGACTGTAACCCACCAGGCTCCTCTGTCCATGGAATTTTCCAGGCAGGAATAGTGGAGTGGGTTGCCATGTCCTCCTCCAGGGGATCATCCTGACCCAGGGATTGAACCTGTGTCTCTTGAGTATCCTGCATCGCAGGCGGATTCTTTACCACTGTGCCACCTGGGAAGCCCACACTCCTCCTTAGAGGTCCTCAAACAGTGACTGAACGCAGCTGGGGCTGCCAGGGCCTGACCACCGCTGCCCATGGTGGAATTCCTCTGACACGTGACCTGACTTCCCAGGGTTTTGCAGTCTGAGACTCCCTGCACAATTCTTCTTCCACTTTCCCTGCACAAATCTCAGGTGTATATCCTGGTCTGAAGACTTGGCCAAATCCTGCTTCCCTTCGCTTCATCTTTCCTGGACAGTATTACCCATCCCCACTCTACACACAGTCTAAAGCCTCTTGCACTACTTTCTTCATCTTTGCATTTAATTCTCAGGCATCACGACTAAATAACTTGGTTCTGATTTGACCTAAAGTCTACATTGCCCACCTGCTTCAGGAGCACTTGAACTTTACATCAGTTTAATTCATGGAAACTGTTGACCAGGGCCCAGTTACACCAGAAATCTTGCTACAATCACTATTACTTCGGCTTCTTTTTCTCAAAACTATAGTGCAAGCCATATCTTTGCGGGCATCAGACTGGGGTGATGATGGAAACTTCAGGAGGCCTTTCTTCATTACTTTTTATATTTGAATGAGGGTTACATTGAGTTCCTTGCTCCATTCCAGTTGTATCCTGCAATGGGTCCCTGTCAAAGGAGTTTTTGATTAGATGTGAGGAGGACATCTGTGCCTCAGGAGGTTGTGTACACATGTGAGAATATGAATACTTTGAATGCTAAGCATGGTTTTTCTATCCTTAGGTCATGTGTTTCCCATACTCTTCTGGAGTTAACATCTCCAAACATTATTTTGCTTTATGTGTTGCATTTTTCTACCTCAGCAGTACCTCTGTAAGAACTTTGAAGATGTTTTATTTCACTGATATTTAAGGAACACTGATTTTAAGAAGTATCTGGTTTCCTTTTTTCTCACTCTGTTTTTACCCCCACTAGTTTTAGTCTTTTCCAAAACTTTTATTAAGCTATCTTTGAGTTCAGAAGGCTGAGAGAATTTTTCTTTTAAAAAGGAAAGCTTGCCTACCAGCTGGTTTTATATTTTTCCCCAAGCACTCAACAGTCTAATCTTCTTCCCATTTAAAACGAGAGAGAGTTTAGCAAGAAATTGACTTGATGTTCGGACAGGAGCTTCGGGAAGCTCTAATCTCGGTGACAGCTTTAACAAACCAATCCCAGTCTCCGACCTCCTACATATTGAACAAGGCCTGGTCCTGCCAGCCCTCTAGGCAGGATAGAAAGCCTCTAATGCATATTTGGGAGGGCTCTGTGTGCACACTTTCTTTTGGTTTTCAAATCTTCCATACTTTCAGATATTGAGTCTTTGCAGACTATTCCCCACTCCTTTAGAAGTAGACGAACTTAGAAAGGAAATTAGACTTTGATTGCCTTTGAAATATTTGCTCAAGTTTTACTATATCCAGAGCTCCCTAAATGGTGATCCTGGGAAACATTTGGAAATGCTGAGTCTTTAAAGGAGTGTTTTTGTTTTCTATTTTCACATAAAGAAACTGATGACATAAATTTGTTCTGCTAAGGAGAGAGACTTTTGCTTCAGAAAAAAAAATGTTTTATAATAATCTGTAATATTTACTAATAACTATCCTCAAACTTTCGGGTACATCATAATCACCTAGAGAGTGTAAGCTTTACTCTCAGAATTTTTCATATAATAGGTGAGAATCAAATATTTTCATTTCTAACAAGTTCCCACAATGCTGATGTTGGTCTTGGGACCATATATTGAGGAGCATTGATCTATATACCATTGCTACCATTACCTAATAGGAAAAAAATTCCCTAACATTTCTATGAACATTCCTAATTGAACTAGAGTGTTATGACCATTTTATATCATTGCCTGAGTGAACTTAGAAGGGAAAGTAAAAAAAAAAATCCTGATTTATTTTAGGACAATTAGTTATTAAGATATAAACACAGTCAGTTATCTTCTCAGTCTGATTGGTGGTATTTCATTCCCTTGTTTCTTACAGGGAAAATATATATACATAATAATATATACTTGTAAAACAATAACTGGCAACTAAAAAAAGGAAGCCATTTTAGTTGTCTTCATTTTTATTTTTCTTTAGTTGTTCCAAGTGTTTATTAGAGTCTGTTGCAATTAATGAAGTCTTTCCATCTGTAAACATGGGGATAATAATATATACTTTTTCAAGTGTCATCAGAGAGTGTGTGTAAAATGCCTAACATAGTGCCTGACTACTAGCAGATGGCCAGGAAATATTCATTTTTCATTTTCATGTATTTACCCATTTTAGCACCACTAATTCTTTGCGGGTACTTTCAAATACATATATTCTACCATGAAAAATCAGAGAACTAATAGAGGAGAGGTAAAAATTATTTTGATGTGACATAATTTTCCATTAGGGGCTGCCATGATCTCTCAGGGGTGAAGAATCTGCCTGCAATGCAGGAGACTCAGGTTCTGTCGGGTCGGGACGATCCCCTGGAGTAGGAAATGGCAACCTACTCCAATATTCTTGCCTTAAAAATCCCATGGACAGAGGAGCCTGGCGGGCTACAGCTCAAAGGGTCACAAAGAGTTGGACACAACTTAGCAACTAAACAACAGTAATAAAAAAAAAATCTCCATTAGATATTACAGTGACTTTTTTTTTCTTCAAAATAGGAATAACTCCTTCCATGCAGATTAGGAATGCTATTTTAGATTATTAATGAAACTCAAAATTTTTGATTCATTCTGTTCCAAATCCATGTAACACCATCAATAATAGCTCCCCCTAGAAGTATGTTTGCATGTCAGGCACTAGGTTAACCACTTTATATTGCTTACTTTATTTAATTTTTTTTTAATTTATTTTTTTTATTGTTTTTGCCATACAATGTCATGATATCACCATGGGTTTACATATGCTTCCCCTCCAGAACCCCCCTCCCTCCTCCCTCCCTCCCGGGAAATCTCGCTGCACCAGCCCTGAGCATCAATCCTGGGCTGGCGATTGATTAGACATATGATAATTAACTTGTTTCAATGCCCTTCTCCCATATCATCCCATCCTTACCCTCATCCACAAAGTCCACGAGTCTATTCTATACCATCTGCGTTCCTTTTGCTGTCTCGCATGTTGGGTTCTCGCTACCGTCTTTCTAAATTCCATATATATGTGTTAATATACTGTATTGTTGTTTTTGCTTCTGGCTTACTTCACTCTGGATAATGGGCTCCAGTTTCGTCCATCTGAGTAGAATTGCTTCAAATGAATTTTTTTTAATGCTGAGTAATATTCCATTGTGTATATGTACCACAGCTTTCTTATCCATTCGTCAGTTGATGGGCATCTAGGTTGCTTCCATGTCCTGGCTACTGTAAACAATGCAGCGATGAACATTGGGGTACACGTGTCTCTTTCAATTCTGGTTTCCTCGGTGTATATGCCCAGCAGTGGGATTGCTGGGTCATATGGCAGGTCTATTTGCAGCTTTTTAAGGAACCGCCACACTGTTTTCCATAGTGGCTGTACTAGTTTGCATTCCCACCAACAGTGTAAGAGGGTTCCCTTTTCTCCACATCCTCTCCAGCATTTATTGCTTGTAGACTTTTGGATGGCAGCCATTCTGACTGGTGTAAAGTGGTACCTCACTGTGGTTTTGATTTGCATTTCTCTGATAATGAGTGATGTTGAACATCTTTTCATGTGTTTGTTAGCCATTTTTATATCTTCTTTGGAGAAATGTCTGTTAAGTTCTTTGGCCCACTTTTTAATTGGGTTGTTTATTTTTCTAGAATGGAGCTGCAGGAGTTGTTTGTATATTTTTGAGATTAATTGTTTGTCTGTTGCTTCATTGGCTATTATTTTCTCCCATTCTGAAGTCTGTCTTTTCACCTTGCTTATAGTTTCCTTTGTTGTGCAAAAGCTTTTAATTTTATAATTCTTATAACAACCTTGTAAGTTGTCTTTTCTGACTTTACCAGTGTTAGTTCATTGCTACCTCCTCATACCTATAGTAAAACCTCCACATGAGCAGTAGCGTTGTTTTAGGTCCTGCTGTAGCCCTGCTGTTTAAAAGAATACTTGGCATATAATAGGTGTTCAAGGACTATTTGTTGAAATAAATTCATGCATCATTAAAAAGAAATGAATGAAAGCAACTCTTCCCTGAGAGACTGAGTCATTGGCCTGAAGTCCCTGGCCAGGTTAAAATCCAGGCACTGAGTTTCAAATTTTCCCTCTCCAGACCCCTAACATACAATGTAGAACATGGAGTTTTCTAAACTATTATTAAAATATCCAAGTTTCTCTATAAAGTTCAAATGGTAACAACAAAGTGTGTAATACTGAAGTGTGCTTGGAATGAAACCTGGAGTTAAAGGTTTAAAAGGGGCTCAAGTTGAAGGTGAGGGTATCTTTGGTAGAAAACGATTGGAGGGAGCAAGTCATTTTATAGATATATCTTGTCTCTGTCCAGAGCCAGGTTGTAAATGTTGAGACATCTGAGATGACCTACAGAAAGATGTCTCATTCTCAAACTGCTGAATACCGGCAACCGTTCTGTCAACGAAAGGGGTGGCTGAGACTTTCTAGAGTCCATGTTCTCAGTATAAACAACCTTGATCCTTGATACTTCTCCTTCATATTCTGAATATGGGCCATAAGAACAATAGTTGACCTCATTACTATGGAATAAATAATAGCTGAACATTTGCCTGGGTTTAATTCTATGTTATGAATCCAATTCAAAGTACACCTCACAATACAAGATTCCTTATTACACTGAAATTCAAAAAAGTTGTTGTCTTCTTTCTTTTTTTAAAAAAAGAAATGTAATCATGTATATCCCAAACATTTACATGAGAGAGAAATAAACTTTCTTACATCAGCAGTTATTAACTTGGGTTTTTGTTACACAAAACTGAAGTGATTTCATATATAGTCAATTTTTCTTCCGAAATGTTCAATATTTCTTTTTTCATAAAAAGTTAAAAATAAAAATCATAATAAACTGAGATCTTTGGCATCAAAGCAGTTTCCAAGTGAAAATGCTCCATATCATTCTCCAAAATGAAACAAAATTAATATTGGCAGAACTTTGAAATTTGAACAGTTGTTTTTGCTATTTCCTCCTCCCCCCCCCAACACGTGCCCCATATATAAATAGCTTACAATTCTCAATGAGTCTTCCTCAAATTTATAGTTTCCTTTCATGGTAACCACACAAATCACTTTTTAAGAGGGATCATTTCTCAATCAAAATAAGTAAAGTTAGAAAAGAGTTATATTGGTATCTTACCTTCATGCAAAGATACACAGATAACATTTCTCTGATACACATCCTTTCTTGATTCCTCTGAGACAAAAACACTGAAAAGCTGTCGCTATAAATAAGTCAGCCAAAAAGTTGCTTCTTCTACAACTTCCATCAAATATGTATCTCAGAGTTGGGATATAATTCTTGAGCAAGATTATTTTAAATTCCATAATAAATGATTAATTCTTCAGGAGTTTATCATCTCTTTGAGATATGCCTTGGATTATGAATACTAATAACAAGTAGTGATTTAACTTCAAAAGACTGTTACTCTCCTCCTTTTGGGCTGTGTCTTGAGCAGCTGTCCAGGGTACTTAAAATTAATTAGTGTAAATACTTAAATTACAGATCTTTCCCTTTTTCTTGTACATTGTGGGTTTTGAGAAACTGGAGATGCTTTGCACAAATAAATCAGCTTGTTTTTCCATTTTGAACAAGATTTTAAAATCCTCAAGCCTGAGAATAATGATGCATGATATAGAAATTATTTGTAGTTGCCTATGAAGCTGTGTTAGAAAGATTGTATAACACTTAAAAATATGGTGTTATGGTATTTTTCCTTATGGTATCGAGATAATGTGATTAAATATTATGTCTACATAACATATGAACTTAAAGGTCATTGGTTCCAGTTCTTTACCTGAGTTTCTAGAAGGTGGTCATTTTGTTCTGCCAAGATATGTCCCAAATGTGGGAGGCTCAGCACCTTCAGAGGTGGCCCTCTTCAGGTTCTGAACAGTGGAAAACCCTTCTGCTATGGAACTTAATCTAGCTCTGAGTTTCATCTTTATAACCTTCTGAAGTATCAGTCTGATTTATGTATTCCCATCTTTTTCCTGGAGAACAGAGGGAAAATGAAGTTCCTGGTCCCAGATCTTCAACATTAAATATTGGAATACCTGCTTCCTCGGTGACAATATAAGAAAGCAAAACATCTATTTCTGAGCTCTACATGAAGTCAAAATTGTGAGTACATTCTTAATAATCCATTCATGATTTCATATGAAGCAACACATAATTGCGAAGTGTGTTTTCACTCTTAAAAAAAACACAGGAAAAAGAAAGTTTAAGCCTTTCCTAATTGGTCATAATAATAACTTGGGACAGCTGTTCTCAAAGTGTGAGCTCAGGGCCTTTTCAGGGTGTCCATGAAGTCACAACTATTTTAATAGATTATACTAATGCTAATAACATAATAAATAGTTGCCTTTTTCATTGTGGATATGTCGCTGTAGATGCTGATGGTACAAAAGCAAAGGTGAGTAAAACTGCTTGGGCATCAACCTGAATCAAGGGAGTAGCACCAAACTGCACTAGGAGTCACTGTATTCTCCCCTGCCACACATTCAGAATAAACAGCTGCCAGGTTCATTTGAGAACGTCCCTGATGAAGCAGTAAGAATTATTAACTTTATTAAGTCTGGACCCTTGAATACATATCTTTAAATATCCTCTGTGATGTTTATAAAGCCCTTTGGTGCATATTTATAAGTATCTCAAAATATCCTTGTACTGTTGTTTTTGTTGCAAGCTGAACTAGCCACTTTTTTTTTTAATGGAACATTATTTGAAAGAACAACTGACAAACTATAGTTATTCAGTTGTGACTATTTGATGGACATTTTTTTGAAAATGAATAAAATGTGTCTGTCTTTTGAAATACAACTTTCAGTATTTGGCTACAAATAATAATATTTGAGATTCCAAGTGAAAATTAGAATTTTAGGAAACTTGTATCTGCCATTGTGAACTTAACAGCTTCCCAATAAGTAAAGGCTTTATATACTAATTCAAATCTGAATAGTAGAGATACTAGCAATTGTGATTTTTATTGATATTGTATAATGAAATCTGTTAACCTTTGGAAGATCTATGTTAATGTTTTAAAATTTTTCACTGCATATGATACAAAGCCATGCATGAACAAAAATTCTACAGGTCAATGAATTTCAATGATTAGAATGTGAAACATTTCTTAATATGACTTCAGATTCCATATTACAGCTAACTTTTAAGAAATTATTACTTGTTGAGTGTTGGTATAATAACAGTAGAGAAGACATTCATGATTATATGTTAAGGTTCTTAAAATTTGACTTACCTCTTTTCTAACCACATATCTGTGTGAAGCTAGATTTTTTTTTTTTACCAAAACAACATATTGTAACAGACTAAATGCAGAAAAAATATGGGGATATGGTTGTCCTCTATTAAAACAGATATTAAAACAAAACAAATATAAAACAATATCACTCTTCTTTTTTTCTTTGTTTGGAAACAATAGTTAATTTTTACAATGAAAAGTGTTATGTTAACATGTAATGAGTATTATTTTTTAAATGAACTAATAAGAAAAATGTGCATGTATGTGTCAATTTTTGCTACATTAAATATTGGCAGATGTGATACACATAATCCAAAACTCTTTGAGTGGCCTCCAAATGTTTAAGAGTTAAAAGAGACTTGAGGGACTTCCCTGGTGGTCCAGTGGCTAAGACTCTGAGCTCCCAATGCAGGGGAGCCAGGTTTGATCCCTGGTCAGGGAACTAGACCCCACATGCCCCAACTAAGACCCAACGCAGCCAAATAAATAAATAAATAAATAAATTAAAAAGAGACTTGAGACAAAAATGTCTGTGAATCATTGTTCCAAGGAACACTTTGGTGAAAGATTATAGTTATCCTTACCCTTATTAACTTGAAAAGATTGGAAATAAAACCCACATATTTGTTTTCAATAATAACCAATACAATAGTGAATCTGTAATGCACTATTTTATGTCTAAGCATATCTTTTAAAGACTCTTTATTTAATTTTCTTTCATAAAAAACTGTGTATAATATGAAAGCTGATAACAATTGTTGTTGATGATAGCCATACCAACCAGATAAACTTCTTATAACAAGAATGATGGATAGGATACTGCACTGCATACTTTTTGCCTGTTTTCTTTAAAAATTGTTTTATTTTATACTGAAGAATAGTTGATTTACAATGTTATGGTAGTTTCAGGTATATGGCAAAGTGATTCAATTATACAAATACATATATCTATTCCTTTGCAGATTCTTTTCTTATATGTTATTACATAGTATTGAGTATAGTTTCCTGTGCTAATCAGTGGATTTTGTTAATGATCTATTTTATATATAGTAGTGTATATGTGTTAATCCCAACTCCTAATTTATCCCTCTCCCAATACCTTTCCCCTTTGGAAACCATAAGTTGTTTTCTGTGAGTCTGTTTCTGTTTTGTAAATGAGTTCATTCATATCATATTTTTTAGATTCCACATATAAATGATGTCATATGGCATTTGTCTTTGTCTGACTTACTTGACTTATTATGATCATCTCTAGGTCCTATACATTTTGCATATGATTAAGGTCAGAGGTTATCTGCTATTTGTGTAATGTTAAATTTTAGGATTCTAGGAAAGTGCACTGGACTTTGGGAAATGCTTGCAGTATTTTTATCTGGTGTCTTTCTTGACTTTGGTCAACAAAGTTAGTCACTTAGAATTGCAGGTGTCTTGTTTTAGAATTTAAAATAAATAGAATTATCAACATTCATAAACAGAGTATGAAAGTATTTCAATACTTATGTGGGTAACTTTCAAGAGCTTTCTCATCTCCAAAGAAGGGAACTTGGGAGAGAACTTAAGAGACTGTCCCCATGGTGATGACTACCTTTCATTGAGTAATTAACTGTACTAAGTACTTCATGCACTTTATATCATTTGAACCCTACCACAATCCTTTGAGAACTACATATATTACAAAGAAATGAACAGAGGCTTGGTGAAAATAAAGAAGTTGCTTGAAGTCACCCAGCTTGTAAATGGTAGAACTGTAATCAAACCCGGAGTGCAAGATTCTTTTTTTTTTTTTAATTTGGCTGCACCAGGTCTTAGGTGCAGTATGTGGAATCTTTAGTTGTGGTATACAGATTCCCAGTTGTGGCATGTAGGATCTAGTTCCCTGACTAAAGAACAAACCCAAGCCTCTTGCCTTGGGAGCATGAAGTCAGCCACTGGAACACCAGGGAAGTCCCCCAAAGTGCATGATGCTTACCCCCAGCTCCTGACTGCATTTTATTTCTCAGCTCATCTGGTTCAAGGCCCAATCTCTCATGCCATTTTTGTACATTTTATGTAGATCTGTTGTTGCCCTTAGGACACTTTATTTATTTATATATTTATTTCTTTATATATTTATTTCTGCTAATAAACTCTTAACCCCCTGAAGGAAGTAATGGTCCCTGAAACCCTACCATGCAAGGCAAATCCATTTTTGCTGGCCTGAATTAATACCAGGTTAAGTAGTAGAATCTGAGAGAGCTTAAAGAACTCGCCCTTCACCATTTCATCAGTGGGTAGCAAAGTTGGGATCTGAAGCTAAACCTCCCCACTTACCTCTATCTTAAATACTGCAGGCCAGGCCAGTGGTTCTAAAATATGATGTGGGGACCAATTGTATCACCTAGGAATTTGTTAGAAGTGCAAATTATTATTAATAATATTAGCTCCACCCCAATCCTACTGAATATGAGCTTATAAAGGTAAGGCCCAGAATTTTGTGCTTTAATAAGCCCTTCTTGTGATTCTGATGTATGCTCAAGTTTGAAGAATCACTCCTCTAGGTGAAGAGACATAACAGTTTAATAAAAACAGAGTGGTTGGCATAGCATTTGTTGTTGTAGTCTTGTCTGACTCTTTGCAACCCCATGGACTGCAGCATGCCAGGCTTCCCTGTCCATCACCATCTCCAGTAGCTTGCCAAACTCATGTCCATTGAGTTGGTGATGCCATCCAACCATTTCATCCTCAAAACATGATAATTTAATAAAAACAGAGTGGTTGACACAGCATGGAGTGTAATAAAACTGTTTGTTTGATTTGCTATGTGGTTAGGTTTATAAAATATTCCATCCTACTGAAAATGAAAAAGTCAAGTAAAAACTGATCTAGTATGGTTATTTTCTTTAAAAAAAAAATCCAAAGCAATTAGTCACTCCTTGAATCAAGCATGCAATGAATTAATATTTTTATAATTAATGAGAAAATTAAGTGAAGAAAAGAGTCTATAGGTTATTTGAGTATACCTACCTGGAGGACTCAAGCTGAACAGAAATAAAATTTGCAGTTAGCATTAAGCATAATTTTCCCTGGAACAGGAAGTAGCATGTTGCTGTTGGATTTGAGGTACAAGTCCCAACTTACATCTTAGTGGGTCCCTCCAAGTTCTAATTATGTTGACAGTCATAGAAGAAGCAAACTGGAACCAGCATTTGACACTCCTTTGTCATCCCAGGTAGATTTAAAATCAATCGTCTCCTAAAAATTAGAGATATTTCAGCTCCAAAATCAAATCTTCGATCATGAAAAAATAAGAGCAGCTTTTGAGATTGTTGTTTAAAGACAAATTAGTCTTTTAAATATGTAGAGACAATTTAGTTATTTCGCATGTAAGTCTAAGTTTAGCTTTAGTTAGATTCTATTGATTTGCACATGCTTTGGAATAATATTACCACAATATGTGAATATTCTAACTTAAAAAAATGGATTTGAGACCCTTCCTTACTCACATTAAAAAAAATAATAATAATTCCTCTTCTCCTACTGCCTGATGCTGAATTTAGAAAACAGCTAAAGGATTATTTTTCTCTTTTAACAAACTACTTCTTTTTCTAGCTAATATTTATAATGTCTTCTAAGAATTAGTTAAACATAGTAGTTAGAGATAGTATTTGATATAGGTGGTAGTAATATTGAAGGGCCCAATCTCCCATGCCAGTTTTGTACATTTTATGTAAATCTTTAGTGCTCTACTTATACATTATCAATGGATATACATATATGATAAATAATGATTTATTAGATATTCTCAGTTCCTTAGCTTCTCCCCTGGATTATCAAGAAAGTCATTATTGTGAGGTTTATGCTATTTTTCTCTCCCCTGACATAGTTTTGCTTTTGACTTGATTAAGGGACATATTAATAGCATGGAAAATTTAGCATTAAGAGCTTGAATTCAATTTTGATTGAGGAGCAGAGATGGAAAATTTTTTAAATCAAATGTTTACCCCCCTCTACAAAAGATAAAATCTACCCATGAAATGGAGGGGATCTTAATTTTAGCCCATAGCTTTTCCTACAATGAAGCCTTATGTCTCAGATTGTTATAGACCATTTCACATGTTATTTTTTTTAAATGGGAAAAAAGCCAAAAAACTCCTCTGCTGAAGCATGATCCCTTCAATAAAACATTCAGCATTTCCTACCTTATTCATTACATATGACATTTTCATTCTATTTATTTTTTTTAGTCTTATTCTGGTCTCTGTGTTCTATTTTATTTCTCCTTAAACACCTGACTAGAGTAAAGCAAAAATTAGATACAATATAGCTTTGTAGTTCCTCTCTCCTACCTGTCATTGGCAGCTTCTGACAGCCAATCATGAAAAGTCAAAGTCAAACCATTTAACTCTAAGTAAATGGAAATGAATTTCCAGAGAATAGATATTTTTATCATATGAGCAAAAGGCACAGTTGTACACTGACAACAAGGATAAAGATGTAAATATGTAATTGTGGTAGCTGTGTGTATATCATATGTATGTATTCAGAGTTAAAACATCATAAACTCCTCTTCTACATCTCAACATAACCTGATATGTATTTTTAGGTGGGGGAAGGGGGATGTACAATGAGGAAGTATACAGTTTAATGTTAACGGGAACCCTTTGGGTTGGAATAATGCCAAAGAAACTTTCAAAATATTTCAAAACAGCTGCCAGCATGTAAAGATTTTAACTGAAAGAGTGGAGTAATGAAATCTGAATTACTAATGAGGGAATAAACATATTTTGCTTAAGGTCCTTAATGAACATAAAGATAAGAAGATCCAATAAGGAATTTGTCTCTCATGCATGCAAACCAAACTCAAATTTTTACATGTAAGGACAAAAACAGCGAAACAGACTTATCACATACATCCTAAAATAACATACTGTGCAAGTCTTCTTTGCATAGTCTGTTTATTTCTATTTTAGAAAAGAAAGTTTCTGGAGGGCAGGAACCATATTAATTCTCTTAAATATGGATAGTTGAAAGCTTGGAACTTTGAAGTTGAGTGTGCTCATTAAACTCTAATAGTATCAAGTATAATCGAAGTAGCTTTAGCATATCTAGTTTCAAATGTCCACCAGCAAATCTCACATCTTCTTTTGAGGGGGACAGGTTTGCCCTTTGGGCTTCTAAGAAAAACTTGCCCTCTAAGAAAGAAGGGAAGCAGGACCACATATTTCCAGACCAACTCGTCCATAAAATAAGTAGTCAATAAAATATAATCTCTAGTCTTTTCTATTCATACAATCAAAGATAAATTTAAAAAGAAGGATGATATGGTCTATACATGCAGCTAATTGATTGTGCAGAAAATATTTTAAAAGGGAAAACATCTATGCAAAATGAGCATTTTACCGGTTTCTGGCACCATTTAGCACATTTAGGGGCTGCCTGCTGATCCACCGGATCTAACCTGGAACATGGTATTACATACTGGAGTTAAACCATACATGGAAGCAGCTCTTACTGGCTGGGAACCACTTAGACATCAGATGCCAGGCACAGGCATCACCCTCAATGGCCAATAATTCAGACATGCTATTTTATAGAAAGCCACTGTCTGCTTGTATGTTCCTCTTAAGCCTCATTGGTCAGCCCTTAACTGGACTTCATTTGGCCTACAGGACTGCTGGCCTTGACCTTATGCAGTCAGAGAAGGAGAACTTTTCTCAACCCCTAGAGCGTTCTTGACCTCTCTATAATTAGCGCGAACTCCCTCCAATCCCTTTCCATAGGAAAGCTCGCGCTGAGCCAAGGGGTGGTATTAGAGATCTCTTCCGACGCAGCCCTGCGGATGTCTCATCTCAGGTGGGGTGGGGAGAACACGGAGACCCGCAAGGCCTGGCCCGGCCGCGGTGCTCCCGGGGAAAGAGGCCCTCCCACGGCTGTGACCTGATCCCTCCACGGCGGCTTTCCACCTACCCTGTGCACCTGCCCTCTCAACAGAGCCCCCGCCCGCGCCGGTTCAGTGACTTCGCGTTAGGCCACCGAACAAGTAACTGTTAATAGCTCTGAATGAAATGCCTTTAAACTAGGAAGAGGCCCCCTTCCTAGGAAGGAGGTAGACAGGACCTCGGTTAGATCTTCAACTAACTCGTTACGCCACAGATGCTCATTACGATTCTTTTTACGTGCAACATGTGGGGGACGAAGCAGTTTCATATCTCCTGGTATTATCTGCCGTCCAAAGCATTTTCTTTGAGAGGAAAATGGAAACGCAGCTGCGCCGTGGGCCCGGCCAGCCAGAGCTGGGGCTCCCTCCCTCTGTCTCCCTGCGGCTGCCGGGCGCGGGCGGCTCCTCCGGAAACTGACTCGGGTTAGGGGAGCGAAGAGGTTGCGCCTCCAGGGCGGGACGCTGCCCAGGCGCGGACAGCTCTTTGTGCCGCTGGGCTGTTTTCCCGGAGCCACGAGGATGGAAGGGGACGCCCAGGTCTGCGGCGAGGGCAGGCGTCTGGCCCCCAGACCTGGTGAGGGGACGCCGGGCCGGGCAGTCTCTGCCACTCTCCTCCTAGGCAACTTCTGGCCAATCGGCCCAGCCCCTCTGGGTCCCAGCGGCTGGCTGAGCCCCAGGCCCAAAGGGTTAAGCAGGTGCCTCGCCCGGCGAGGCGCTATTGGCCGAGGGTCGGGCGGCGCGGCCGCGGCCACCACGCTCCGCCGAGCCCAAGTTGTTCGCGCTGCGGACGCGGCGGTCAGTCGTTCCCCCAGCTGCCAGGCCCGGGCCTTTCCGCGCGGGGAGAGGAAGCGACGGGAGAAGGAGATGGGGGAAACCAACAGCAATACCAGCAAAGCGTCCTGGGGGTAGGGGCGCGCCAGAGGAAGGAAGTCCGCGCCCCGCTTTGCTCAGGGACTGCACCCTCCGCCAGTCAACTCCAGTCCAGTTTCGCGATCCGGAAGGAAGAAGGAGGAAGTAGGGCCACGTGGGGGTCCCAGACGGGGGTTGGGGGTAGCCATTCACTCTCACTGTCCCCACTCATTATACAGGCGAGAAGGAGTGCAAGTTGTCATTAAAAAGGCGCGCCCAAACCACGGCATCCCTCCTTACCCCCTAAAGAAACACTGATGTAACAATGTGGAGAAGTAACTGGAAGGCACGAGAAAATAAATGCACGTGTTTTCTCTTTTTGTTTCCCTGGTGGTTGGAATTTGCAGAGTTCGCCCCAGCTGTGGCTGCTAATTTATTCGTTTCATCGTTTGAAAGGGGCGTATGGAGATGGATCACCAGGGGCACAACCGGATCCCTTTAGCTGGACCTACAGTCCCCACCTCACAAGTTTGTCCAAGACCAACATGCCCGCCCACCAGGAGCGAGGAGAGTCCCCTCTTATAAAGGGCTGAACAAACTCTCCGTTGCACAAAAGCGCCCCCCCCCTCCTTTGCACACCATCCCTCTTTGATAAGCATCAAGTTCTCCAGTAGTCCAACTTGCAGTTGGAAACCCTCGCTGTGCCTCGCGTACGGAAGACCGGTAGAGTGAGGGGTCCTGTCCGGGAGGGGAGAATCTGCGCCCCCATTCCTGCACACGCGGGCTGGAGTCCAGGTTACTGGAAGCCGCGGGAGGCGCGAGCCTGCCTGGATGGTGGTTATTTCTCTAGAGAAAAGAGGGGGAGAGCGCGCGCTCGTCTTACACTTTGGGTCGGAAGTGCGCGGTGTGTGTGTGTGTCTGTGTGTGTGTGTGTCTGTGTGTGTGTGTGTCTGTGTGTGTTGAGGGGGCGGGAAAGAAAGGCACCCTCCGCTCGCAGCCCGTCATTCCCTTGCACCGGCCAAGTCCTCTCCAAGCCTCCCGGTGCATCCTTCCTCCGCCACCCCCTCCCCTTCTTCCCTCAGCTGGGCTCGCGCGGCGCAGCCGGAGCAGCCAGTGAGAGCAACATCCTGGAAAGAGGGGGGAGCACCACCGCCCCCCAAAAGGGAAAAAAAGGCCCCACCCTGACACGTTTTGCTGTTTGCAAGTCCCTCGCACGCCCCCCCGCACCTCCTCCTCGCGCTTGCGGCACCCCCCAGCCCGCTGCGCGCACATCAAAGCGCCTCTCCGCCGCGCACAGTGGCCGCGGCTCACTAATGGGATTGCAGGCTGGTGCCTGGCTCCGCTGCTGCCGCCGCCGCTGCTCGCGCTGCTGCTGCCGCCGCCGCCCAAGCCCCAGCCCGAGCCCCCGCCAGCCCGAGCCCAGAGCCGCCGCGCCCGGGGGCCGAAGCCGCGGCGATGATCCGAATATTTCCGGATTTCAGCGTGCAGGTGACGGCCGCGGCGGCCGGCGGGGCGGCCGCGGGGGTGCCGGCCGGCGCGGGCATGGGGAGGGCCGGCGCCGCGGCCAACGGCACCCCGCAGAACGTCCAGGGCATCACCTCCTACCAGCAGCGGTGAGTAGTCCCGCCTGGGCTGAGATAGTGTCCCCCGCTCCGGGGTGCTGGGGTGGGACTCACTTTGCCTCTTGTTTTAGGCGAGACAACACACATTCACATCGCCAGGGCTCACTTTGCTTGCCCCTCGTTCTATAGATAAGACAGGGGGAAAAAAACATTCACAATTCAGACTGAAAGGCACTCCAGTGTACCGGCGAAGTCGAGTCACCCTGTGCGTTCTGCATGGCCCCAAATCCAGTCTCAGCCCCGCGTAGCCAAGGAGTTACAGCGAAGTCTGAGACACAAGGTGCTTTTGCAAAGTTTTGGGATCCCCGTCCCCCTCAGCGGAATTTTCTCAATGCCTCTGCCCGGTGCGGACCCGAGCTGACGGGCAGGCAGGGGGGCAGTTGATCACCTGAGGCTGATTGATCATTTGTTTCCAAACAGAATGGGAACGGTTTTCAGGAAAAGCTGTAGACTTGCAATTCTACATAACAGTGTTATCTTGTCACCTGTTACTACAGGGAAATGCAGCAAGAAATCCGAGTCTCCTTGGCGCTGTTAAGTATTCATTTTAAACGTATTATAATGCAAATGATAACATTCAGAGATACAAGTTAGGAAGCAAATTTTACAAAGTTAGGTTAGGTTGCAAGAAGGAAGTTTTCAAGTATTTCTTGTTTGCATTTCTTTCAAACATTTATAGATATTTTTTTAAAAAAAATTATGGGTGTGACATTGAGACAGTAAACATCATTTGATTCAGTTAGGAAAGAAAGGGGGGAAATATTACCACCAGCACCACCAAGAGCCCTAGAACCCTGAAGTTTTTCCTTAAGGACAACTTTCGATGTTTCAAGATTTTATAAAAAATGTAATCCACAAAAATGTGCTGAGAAAAACTAACAATGTAGTATGAAAGGTAAGCTTCCCATTTGTGGGATTCAGTTTTATAGGAGATGGGAGAGAAAAAAAAAACACACATGAAAGTGTGAAATTAAATATTTGTGTTTCCCAGATTGCACACGATCAAACATCTGAGAGATTTGCCAATGGCATTTAACTTAAAATATACACAATGCATAATTCAAATAAGAGCTCCTATTTTTACCTTGTATTTCAAACTTCATTGATTTGAGAACCTTTGATTTGAACCAACAGTGTTTAAACTGAAAAGGTTAAGATAATCTATCTCTGCCATATTTTGTGCCTTCTAACCAATGGCTCAGCGACCAGAGCAGGTTTTGCATAACACACTGAATGTTTTCCAAGTTGATGCCTAGTATTGCATATATTCTGTAGAGGACTTCATTATGTGCTCCGAGTATTGTCAGAAGTTTTAAAAAGAGAGTCTTAAAAATAAGTCAGAAAGAGGCTATTCCTTGTCAGAGATTTTTTATTTAAATTATTTTAGTCTTGTTTTAGTTCAGTGATTACAAGAACCTTTAATACAAAAGATCTGGGAATTTTTCAAACATAAAGGACCAGGAAAGAATTAGATTTTTCCTTCTCATAATTCAGGTAGGTTTTTTTTTTGTCACTTATAAAACATTTAAATGACAATAGAATCCATCGGTCACTTTAACTAGGAAGTGCAGGCACTAGTCACAATAGTGTGGTCTCTGAAGTAGGGAGTCAAGGGTCAGAAATGTCAGAAGGCCTTTGGACGATTTCAGGAAACTCCCGGGAACTTCAACTAACCCTTAAGATATGAACTGGGCATAAAAAGTGGTCATGAATTTCCAGCTTTTATGTTTATTCTGTGACTGTTGATGTCTGTCACCATGAAGATCTTCCCAGGGCCAATTGCCCTGCCAGTCAGGAGCACCCAAGGGTAATCCTCCATGATCCTCCACTCTGACCCTGAAAGTGCTACAGTGCTTCCACCCTCATCTTTGAATTGGGGCCACTTTAGCAAGTCTCTGAATCCCACCGCAGTTCTAAAGATTAAAGCTTTAAAATGAATCAGCTCTAAACTTTAGCCTTTGGGATGTCGTGTTCCCTTCTTCTCTTTTTTATGTTCTCTCATGTTGACAGAAGAGAAGGTGCTGGCTGTGAAAAATGTAGCCCTCCATTTCATTACTCAGATATGACGACACCTGTTACTACCTTTAATTTGAGTTAATTTGGGGACAGGGGAGGGAGTCATGGGGGGGTGCTAGAAGGTTATTGGCATGGTCTTAGTCACAAGTCCCCTGTCCTCTGGAATTTTATTGGGAATGTGGGCCACCTACTTGTTAGGCAGTAGGGGCTGTGAAGGGCAGACTTTAGTTTCCACCTCAAGACCTGGATATGTCTGTTATAGTAAATGGTAACATCATTTTACCAAAAAAAAAAAAAAAAAGGCATTAACTTCTTTCAGAGAGTTTGATGAGGAAGTGACAGGCATAAGGGGGTTTTCAAGCAAAGAGTCGCCTGTTGGGAGAATACAAGCTTCTCTCACTTGTCATCTTTTGGTAGAAACGCCCTAAGCTGACTGTCTTGCAGCCAAAACTTCCAAGTAGGCAACTTTTCCCTCTGTCTTCCAGCCCATGTATATTTTGTACTTAACACTCTCCACTTCACTTCATTTTTCAATCACTCTCATCTTCTCCTACCTGTAGAGTGTACTCCAAAGAGAACTCAAACATCATCATGCAGATTAAACACGTCTGCCACGAAAAACACTTAGGTTTTCTAAGTTTCTGCCTCTCAGCCCCACTGTACTGAAATGGTAGAAGTGAATGGGACCTCTTTGAGGGTCTGTTTTTTCTTAAGTTTAAAGTAAAACGCAAAGCCTCTCCTAGAATTGATGTTTTCCGTCTGGCTCTCATTTAATCAAAGTAGAAATGCTTTGGGAGTCCTTTCTTCTTTCCTGGGTGACACATGACTGATCCAGGTCTCTGCGTAAAAGCTGCCCACGACCCGGCAGAGCGGTTTAGTGGAGAATAATCTCTGCCCAGGGGCTACCTAGGCTATAGGATTCCAGCACTGGCCCTGCACCGAGTGGCCCTTTCTCTAGGCCTCTCTGAGCTGTGAAATAAGGAGGCGGCTGGGCTGGATCCCAGAGGGCCCGAAGTCCGGTCTGATCCCAGGTGCCCAGTCGGGAGAAGCGTTTTATCCAACTGCGTTTCAACTCCTGGGGATTCACTTGTGAACCCCGGGGTCTGCAGACTTGATATGTGCGTGAATAATGCAGATTGCTCCGGGCTTGGAAATGCTGCTGAGAGCGCCCGTGCCACAAGATAGCCTGCGCCTCCGCTCCGCCCGCACAGCCCCACCCGCCTGTCCCCGAAGGCGCGCCCGGGACGCCGGGCTGCCCTGCCCGCTGCCGTGGGCCTCCCAGTTCCTCTCTCTCTCTCTCTCTCGTTTCTTTCCTCCTGGCCGCGATACTCGAGAGAAGGGAAGTGTTCGAAACTGCAACTGAGTGGCGTTGTTGCGCCGGCAGTCGAGCTTCCCAGTCCCCCAACGAGAGAGAGAGGAGAGAGAGAGACACGGAGAGAGGGGGAGAGAGAGCGAGCGAGCGCGGAAGGGGGGTGTGTGTGTGTGTCTGCGTGCGAGAGAGCGCTCTGGAGCAAAGCAGCTGGAAAATGCCCAGAAATACTTTCACAGCGGTCAAGCTGGGAACCCCCTGCGCTTCCTCCCCCGTCCCCGCCCCTCCCGGCCTAGGGACCCCCCCCCGCCCCCCGCCCCCCGCCGGGAGGGTGTGTGCCCCACCTGCCACCCGGCCGGCTCGGGGCGGCGGCGGCGGCGGCGGCGGGGGCAGCGGCGGGGGGTGTGGCGGCGCGCAGGGGCGAGAGCCCCGAGGCGGCGGCGGCGGCGGCGGGGCCCTGGGCCGGACTGCCCGCGGGGCCGCGCGGCCGCCTCCCCCCACCCCCCGCCGCCGCC
>ML661902.1:4848395-4965895 GCA_007570785.1 Antilocapra americana
CGGCCGCCTCCCCCCACCCCCCGCCGCCGCCGCCGCCGCCTCCCCCTCCGCCGCCGCCGGTCGCCCGTCTCCGCGCCGGGCATGTCTCGGGAGCCGGAGCGGCCCGGGCCGCGGGGGCTCTGCGACGCATGGACGGCGGCGGCGGCGCCCGGAGAGCAGGGGGAGGAGAAGGCGCAGGCGGCGGAGGAGGCGGCGACCTGCGGCGAGAGGCACCGGCGGCGCGCGGGGACGGCCGGCGGCCGGCGCGGCTCCGGCCCCTCTACTTTTCCGTAGCCTCCCCGCCTCGGCAGCACGGCCGCCGCCGCCGCCGCCGCCGCGGCCAGGGCCGCCGCCCGCCCGCCCGCCGGCCGCCGCTGAGCGCGGCGCACGCCCGCACTCGCTCCCGCCACCCCACGCACACGCACACCCCCGCCCTGCCCACGCCCCCCGCCCCGGGAGTGGGGCGAGAGGCAAAAAGTAAGAGAGGAAAAAAAATAGCAGGAAGATGGCGCCCACCAAGCCCAGCTTTCAGCAGGATCCTTCCAGGCGAGAACGGTAACACTTTTCTGTTTATTGAACCTGCCGCCCGGGAGGCTGCTCCCGCCGCCGCCGCCGCCGCCGCCGCGCAGCCCGCCTCCTGGGCCGCGAGCCCGCGGGAACCCGGGCTGCGGGCCGGCGGCTCCGCGGTCCCCGCGCGCATTGTCCGCCCGCGGCGGCTGCGGCGGCGGCGGCGGCGCCAGGCTCTCCGGGCGGTCGCACCTCCTCGGCTCGGCGAACGGAGTGACTCGTTGACAAAAAAAAAAAAAAAAGAAAGAAAGAAAAGAAAAAAGAAAAAAAGCAGAAAAAAGAAAAAGAGAAAAGAAAAAGAGAAACAAAAACGAAGGGGCTGCTGTGTGGCGGGGAGCAGCGGGGCGGGTGGGGGGCCGGGGGATCCCCGGGGCCGCCGCAGGTCCCTTGGCAGCTGCTCTCTAGGAAGGAATGAGGCTGGGGAGGGGGAGGGCAGGCTGGCGAGCAGGGGAGGAGGAGGAGGAGGAGGAGGAGGAGGAGGCCGGGGGCGGGGAGCCGGGGCTCGCGCCAGGCCCGGACGGCGTCGCGGAGGGGCTGGTCTCCGCGCGGAGCCGCTAGGCCGGGCCGGGCGGAGAGAGGCGCGCGGCCGCCTCCCCGCCGCCCGGCCGCCGCCCCCGGCCTCGCCAACTTGTGGGTCTCCTGCTTTTGCCCTCTGTTCTCCTCCACTGCCCTCCTGTTCACTCTCTTCTTCCACAACCCCCGCCCCCACCTCCCCCGAGGCAAAAAGAAGAAAACCCTTCAGCTCCAGTGAGCCAGCTAACAGCGAGATCCAAAATGTGCCAACAGTTGGAGCATCTCTGTCCCGTTAGTTACTGTTTGGGGATCTGTGTTTTAAAAAGTTCCTGGGGAGAACTGCATATCCAGGCAGGGAGCTCAGCCGAGCATGTCTGTTTGAAGTTAGTTACACCGAAGCCAAAAGGGAAAGGGAGTTTGTCTTCACAATTTCCTTAACTGTCCTACGTGAATGGCATTGTTAGATTTCAGAGTAACTAAGCACCCCTCCGCCACACGTGGTTTTTCCCTCCTGCTGTCCACCCAGCCTACTTTGTTTGAACTCCTATTTGCTATTAATTGGCAGCGTTAATGGCATTAATTGCATATAGCATATTGGTTTGAGCAAAGTGAATCTCTCTCTCTGTCTCAGAAGAGGAAATGCTCAGTAGGAAGTATGAAATGTTACCCATTGATTCCTGAGGAAAACAAATACGGTTAGATGTGTGCACCCCCGCCCCCGGCCCCCAACCAGCGATGTTTACTTTCCTCACAGGCTTAAGTGAACTTGAAAAGATGAGGGAAGAGTCCATAGTAGCAAGATTTAATTGTTTTGACATGGGCAGTTTTATTTTTGATACAACATAGCATTTAACCTGTAGTTTCCATTGAGTTGTTAAGGAGATATTTAAACAAGCTATTCCCTTAAAAAGCTTCACTTGCACTATTGCTTGTTTCCTTTATTCAGTAGGGACCGCAGAATTGTCAGGATTAAGGAAATAATTTCAAGTAGATACTTAAATGACTCATTCTAAACTCCAGCTAATTTCTATATAAATCATGTACCTGGGAGTAAATCATACGCAGCTCAGCTTTTAAAGATGTTAAAGATGGTTAGCATTAACCACCTGACAACTCATAAAGCTAAAGCGAACATTTAGTCTTAAGTGTTTTATGAGAATTCACATATTAAGTACTTTACTTTTGTAGGTAGAAAAGTTAGTTTTCAGAGCATTGTGCAAAGCTTTTAATAATTATTTCGTATTTAACATGGTGATGAATACTTTTCGAAGTCAGGAGTTTATAATTGATTTCCTCCCTTCTTTCCTTTTTCTTTGCCTCCTTCTTCCCCAGTTCTCTGGTAGTAAATGTATTTACTGGGATGGCCCCAGTAATCTCTCCAGCAGAGGCCTATTTATGTGCCATTTTGGGAATTTCTCTGAGATAGGAATCTTGAAGATAGAATTAATTTCTAGAGGAAACTTCATAGCCTGTGCATGAGCGCGTTCTTTATCACCTGTCTCCATTTGGCATTCGAAGAAGGTAAATCAAAGTGCGCGATTTGTTATTCTGCTCCACTTGAGAGCTGAACTAAATAACACTTGGTCTGAAATTCTGATTGAAGTTGTAGGAGGATATACTGTATTTAATTTAATGCCCTTTAATAGCATCTTCTTGTTCAGCTCGGATGCTGTCATTTTAAAGGTTGGATCTGAGAAGGTTTAACCTGTAGGGAGAGGGAGGAGTACTAAGGAGGTAGGGGCAGAAGGAGCGATGCAGAGGGAAAGAAGAAAGGAGTTATAAACTAAATGTAATAACCACAAACTTGGCCCATTATCCAAACAGTTGTTTTATGCCCCGAGGGTTCACTTTGTTATTAGGGTTTTAAATGCTCTTAACACTTTAAGTGTAAACATTACACACGTTCCTTGATTTGGTTTTGTAATGAGAAATGGGAAATCAGATGGTTGGTTCAGGAGGGGATGTTTTTCATAGTTACTTGCTCAACTAAGTAGTCATTTCACCTTTATGTGCACTTTGTGCCTGGAACTTGTTGGTTAGTAGTGTGATTCCTCTGTAATGGTTGAACAGAAATGTGTTTACAAAAGATGGTTTTCTGTGGACATGCTTTAAGTGATCTCCTCCCATTTACTTAAAACATGGTTTCCAAATCATTGACTTCTTAAAGGCTTTTATGGACACTATCTCTACTGTTTTTCACATATACCAGTATTAAAACCTGTAGAGAAAAAAAAAATACATCTTTTGAATTGTCTTGTTGTTTAGTTATGACATATCTGACCTGAGTTTGATTATACAGTACAAAAGTCATTTCCTCCTAATAATGTTTACAGAGTAAATTTTGGGAAAAGAAGTTTTTTCTTGATAATGTCTTATGTTATTATTTAGTATTCCTGAAATTCCTCTGACTCATACACGCAGAAAGTGTCTCTTTGGATCCTGAAAGAACAAGTTGAAAACCTTGTGTATTAAAACTCATTTGATTAAAAACAAAAACAAAACCTCCAGTAGGCTGCAAATTATATAGTACTACCACAGAGTTTTTCCACTATGTGGATGTAAAACCAAGAAAATTAGACAGAAGTGTCAAGCATGTGATACACCCATGCTGGTTTGCAAAGCATATTCCAGTAGCACAGGGCTTTTGGTTTAAAAAGTAAAGGTGCTGGTGGAGACTTTTTTTGGAGGCATTTCTTTCTACAGTGTAAGCTTAAACACAGAGTGATAAATGATGATATGCGTTGTCTAACACTTGCTTATATATAAATAGCTCCACAAGATTGCTTAAATGATAATCGAAAATATGAAATAGGATAGCCTTCATATCACAAGGCCAAGGGTCTACAAATGGAAAAACTGAAATAATGAAATATTTCCAAGGCAACAGACTGTCAACAAGAACTGTAATGCATGGGCATATCACAGAACCACCAGAGAGGATATTAGATTGTATAGCTCAGAAGCCAGGAGTTATAAAGACCTTTATTATGTAGGACCCTCCCACATTACAGCATCTTTTCCTATTTCCAATTTCTGATTTATAAATTGAGAGACACATAGCTACTTCAAATTTGTAATATGCCTGTTACTAGATTTGATTTGTTATGAGCAGACTTGAATCCAACATTATTGGATGCTTTTGGTTTAAAAAAAAAAAAAGTTACATGAGGTGTTTTTTTTTTTTTTTTTTTTTAGCACCTAGTGGTATTATGAGTAAACTTTTAGTCCCTGTGGTCTTTAAAAATATTCTTAAGAATATGACTTTTATATTTAACCAAAAGCTATGGGAAATTAATACCTTGTTTAGCAATGAGGTGGTAAGAATTATATTGCAATTTAAATTTGTTGTACAAATTGGAACAGCCTGGTATTTTTGGCAATATGAAGGTTGAATTTTCCTCCAAATTCTTCTACACAGTTGTTGCTCCTACCTACAATAGGTCTGTTTTATGGGAATGCCAGAATTTCCATAAACTTCTCAACTCTTTT
The DNA here is from genome assembly GCA_007570785.1 of Antilocapra americana. Classification (NCBI taxonomy): domain Eukaryota; kingdom Metazoa; phylum Chordata; class Mammalia; order Artiodactyla; family Antilocapridae; genus Antilocapra; species Antilocapra americana. The sequence goes on from ML661902.1 coordinate 4,852,944, forward strand.
GCTCCAGCCCAGATCTTAGTTTGGGATCCACTGGCATGTTAAAATGCATCTGTTTGAAACGGGATCTGATGTCCAGGGTCCCCTGCTCTGTAGTGAGGTTTTCTATAACAGGGCGTTTCTATACTGTACATGCTTTTGTAAAGCAGTACTTTTTTTATTTTTGCAGGGGGAGGATTTCCGCAGTGTAGCTTTTATCCAGTTATTTTTTAAGCTTTTGAGCTTTATATTTTGTAGGGTATTTGCAGGGGCTATGTCAAAGAGATATCTAAATCACTTCTGATGATGTTTTTCTCTAATAAATTTCCTTAAGTGCTTTACTATTAATAATGACCCTTAGATAGTCTATTTTTATTTTCTGATTTTTCCTGTGATTCCAGTAATCCCCTTTCCTATGCAGAATACCACTCACTAAATTTAAACAAAATTTAACACACATGAGAGTAGAGCTAGCCCCTCCCCTGTTATATTCACATGGGTACTTTTTCTGTATTATAGCATTCATCTCTTGAATTAACTTTTAAAAAAATTCTGCACAGCTGTTGGCTTAGAATTTAATTTCTAGTGTTTTATCAACATTTCCTAATTGCATACAATGGATAAGGCTGATACCTAGTGGAAGGATTAGGCTGTACAAAAGTTTTAGTTGTTCACGTGATTAAATATTAATTTAAAAATCTAAATGCTTCCAAAGTTGTACGCGACAGAATATGTAAAACTTTAAATATTGAAGTCTGTACTATGACTAGCTAAGAACTTCCCAAATTTATGGGAAAATTCAGTTATGTTTGCTTTGCATTTAATGATGTTAGTGTTTTTATAGTAAATAGTGCCTGTTTTCCTTCCTGCTTCCTCCCCCCCTCCCCATTGGGCAGTGTAATAAACCAACTGTAACTGAATGGTATTTTTGCTGTGCTGGGCCCCATTAGTGTCAATAGGATGTTTGCACTAATAAGTTTGATAGAACCTTACATAGAATAGTTTGCAGTGATATTAGTAAAAATGTAGTGCATAAGCAGAGTATGGCTTAGTAAGAGGAAAGTGACTGCTACTAGCTGAAATTACTAGGGCAGTGACAAGATTAAACAGCACTTGAAGCTGTCTATATACATGTCTGAAGGATAATATTTTGGTGAGTTAATTGGCATCCTTGTAGTCTCATGTACAAAATCATAAGAGGCAAGATGAAAATCGCACATTGCCGTTGTCCAAACTGCTCGTGGGCCTCGACTATAATTATTGATTGGTTTGTTCATTCAGCTTTATTTATTGAACCTCTGCAATGGACCGTCCTGACTTGTGCCAGAGATAGTAGTGAATAATACACCCTGTAAGAGCAGTTGCTTTAGTTATAGACTTGTCCATATATTGGATATGCAGAATATTATCAAGGGCCAGAAAACACCCTTTTCTGGAAGAGTAGAAAGTAGAGAATTCATGGACCTGTAAAGAAGGCTCCTTATCTCCTTTGACTTCTGTTAGCTTAATGTTCTGGGGGGACAGGTATTCCACTTGGAAAATATTGTAACTAAGGACTGTAAAATTAGAGCTTCTTGGGGGAAAGAAAGAAAAGATGTTATATAATGTAAATGAATTAACAGCAAAAATTTTTAAAAGATCTTTGGGATTTTAAAATGAAAATGATCACATATGATAATAAAGATTTATGGGACATTACTTGGTTCAAAGCCCTTTGAAACAAATTTTAAATATTTCCTAGTAATTTTCTCATTGGTTTCCCCACTGCCTTACAAAGGAAGTGCTAATATCCCCATTTATGGATGAGGAAACAGAGGCATAGTGTTCCCAAAGAAGGTGGTAGAGTAGAGACTGAAATCAGGTTTGTCTCTGTAGAAATGTAGAACCTTAACTGCAGTGTGGAGGGGCCCTGCATTTTTCAAACTTTCTAGAGTCAGGGATTTCTGAGCCCATGCCAGAGAGCTCTTATGGCAGAGAGACTGTGTACTGAGTAGTGAGCTAGATCTCTGCCTCTTGGTTCTTCATCAGATGTTTGGAGAAGTTCAGAAATATGGTGTTTATACAGTGAGAGAAAGAATCGATGAATTACTCTCACTCTACCCATTAACATTCCGGTCGTTTTGTGGGCAAGCTCCACAGCTATTTGGGCTTCCCTTTTGGCTCAGCTGGTCAAGAGTCTGCCTGCAATGTGGGTTCTATCCCTGGGTTGGGAAGATCCCTTGGAGAAGGGAAAGGCTACCCACTCCAATATTCTGGCCTGGAGAATTCCATGGACTGTATAGTCCATGGGGTCGCAAAGAGTCAGACACAACTGAGCAACTTTCACTTCCTTCCTTCCTTCCACAGCTACCTATATTTAGGGGCAGACTTTTCACTGAATGATTTCCACAGAATCAGTTTGCCATGTACATAGGCCGAAGAATCAGTTTGCCATGTACTTCATACACGATGAAGTATTCGTGTACCTTTTCCACTCCTGTTATTCTTGCCTCGGAGTGTGTCACAGTTTAATCTGAAGACTACAGCCGAGACTTTTATTTTGGGATAGTTTTGCCACTGAATGGATAAAGCATAATACACTTTACCGCCTGTGTTTCTGTATATTCTTTTGAGATGTATAAGGGTTTGTGGAAGTTGGCCTATTGCCAAATTACCTGGCATTAAAATAATGACAGCAAGCATTTATACAGTACTGTGTACCAGGTACTGTTCTAAGGGCTTTACATATATTAATTAACTCATTTAATTAAAAACATGTTAAAAATGGACCACAATAAATACATAAGTGATGTTATCATTTAGTTCCCCCACTCTCCTCGTGGATGTTCACGCACTTGTGACATTCAAGAAAGGAAAGTCTTAGTAACATTTTAATTTCTCTAATGTGAGGTGGGGGGGATCACAGGGGCTGGCCTGGTATGTAACATTTCTTTGGCAAAAGCTATCTTTGATAAAAGCTATACTTTTGGAAAGGGCTTTCCTAGTGGCTCAGTGGTAAAGAATCTGCCTGCCAATGCAGGAGACACGGATTCAGTTCCTGGGCCAGGAATGTCTGCTGGAGAAGGAAATGGCAACACACTCCAGTATTCTTGCCTGAGAAATCCCATGGACAGAGGACCCTGGTAGCCTACAGGCCATGGGAATCACAAAAGAATTGGACACAACTTAGTGACTGAAGATTATGAAACTTTGTAACATCTGACTTTAATCACTGCTCCTTGTAGAATATATGCTAGATTTGAGGTACTAGACAACCATACCACATTTATCTTCCTGTTTTTAGGTGCAATACTGTCAACCAAATAGCTTCTGGAAAAAAAAAAAGTAAAAAGTAGGAATTTCAGGGCTTGAAAGGACTAGATAAGCAGTGCTTGAGTATTTGTGGTTGAAAGAGCTGAGTATTTTGCTTGTGTAACTTAAACATTCACTTTCACATTAAAGAAAATTTCTTGTTTACATAAAGGATAGGTTGACTTGTGAGATGTTGGAAAGGGCTCATTTAGAGAAGTGTTCTGCTAAAATATTGAAGATTAAAAGTAACAGTCAATTGGAAGTATAAGTGAAAAATAGGCTACAAAATTTAAAACAACATTCACGTCATCTTAAAATAAATTATATCACTAACTCAATGAACATGAATTTGAGCAAACTCTTGGAGATAGTGAAGGACAGGAAAGCCTGGCGTTCTCCAGTCCATGGGATCACAAAGAGTCAGCCACGACTTACTGACTGAACAACAACATTATTTTATTATCATCAGTACGCCAGTGCAGTATTAAAGCGCTCTGACTCTGGTACTGAGGTTGTCTATAACATTAAAACTTAAATATTTATCACATATTTTGGAAAGTAGTGCCACATAGCATTTTAAGAACACTTTATGGAATCACAGGTCATTTCAGTAATATCTTATTATCTGATAGACTGGGTTTTTTCTCATTTATAAGATTAATACAAATAATTTTATTATAAAGAAACATTTAATATTGAATTAAAGGTCATCTTTAATGAATGTAGCTGAAATCAATCCCCTCCACCAACTGTGCATTTTCTTTTCTGCTATTTTAACACTGCAGAAAAGGGCACGAGTTCTAAAAACTTCGTGCAGAAGCACTTTACTCAGAAAGACTGCAGTGTTTTGGTAGAAGCAAGTGGAATGATTGAAACTGTCTTCAGAACCTCTTTCTCTGGTCCTTGAAAATGGAGACATCAATGAATAAGGATATTTTAGTAGCTAATATGCATTGTACTAATTGAGGAACCATTTTTACTACACAAATAAGTAATTTTTCAAAATCTGTTTCTTAAAAACATATTCATTCTATTCATATATATGAATGGGATGACATTTATCTATTGTAGATTTCACTATGTTTGTATATGAGTGTATACATGTTGTTTGTGATTTATATATAAGCCATATATATATCCATATATATATATCTGTGTGTGTATATATATATATATATATATATATATGTCTTTACAATGTAACATATATGAAATATAAACCAGTATACCAAGTTTGTGTATATCTACCTAAAGTGGGAAAATGTTACAAAGATATCTTAAACATATTATAAATGTCTTACTTTAGGTCAAGTTAAATTTAAATATATTCAGAGGATTTGTGACTTTTTGTTTTCCTAATGCTTTAAGGAAAACTAGGCTCATCATTTATTTTTTTTTTTGCACATTTTTATTGTTCTGTGTAAATGTAATTTGTTAATCCTGTGAAATTTGTCATAGATAAATTTGCTTGGATTATCTTGTCACCACCGTATCTGCATTCTTTTGTTCATTGCTTATTCATAATTTAACAGTCTGGCAGTGAGCCTTTTTGGGATGCTCACAAAAGATATATGACCTCTACCAGCTGCTACTATAACCTGCAGAATGCACAGCAAGACATTAGAAACGTGAGGATTCCTCTACTGATTAAAGTGCTCTTCATTTAAACAGTCTGTTCATAAGAATCTCAGGACTCTCTTGCTACCAGCAGTTTTGATTTTTTTTCTTCCTAACAAAATTAGTTCTAACAATCGAATCTTCATTTGGTATGATTTTTTCTCCATTATCCAAAGGAAGTTAATTCCTTGAGTTCTGTTTCTTCTTTATAACAAAATACTTCAATGTTTTATATTTGGGGGTATTAAAGGTATTCAGAAATGGTTTTATTGGACAAGAAAAAATGGAGTGGAGTAAATATCTCACATCCTAATCTTAGAAGAAATGGTTGGATTAATCCTACTCGAATCAAAGCACTTTATAGTTTCTACTGTAAATACCCCATATTTTGTAGTATGTGGTAGATATTAAAAATAGAATGTAACTTGACGTGTAACTGCATCTTTAGGTTTTCATTATTCTGAATTAGTTTAGCATATGAATTTGTTCTCATCCCCCGCCCCCACCTCTCTCAAGAAATCAGCAGATCAGTTTATGAGTAATGGCTAGTTTTGCCTCTCTTCTGTGCAGGCATATGATTACGGTTCAAAATAATTCATTGCTAATCCATGCAGTATTGGTTCATCTCCATCACTCTGTTCTGTGATTAGAGCCTCAGGCCTGCTGCCTTGCTTTCCACCCTGATTTTCTTTAACTGCAACCCTTGTTTTAATATAGTTCTGTAGTCACCACTCTCCCATTCGCCCCTCTCCATTCCTCATATATATCGATTGCAGTAGATTAATATTTATTTGAAGCTATTTTTCAGACTTTGTGAAAAATGTATTCATTTCTTACTGTGAGTCTTCATCTAAAGGGAGGAGGAGAGGGAAGATGTAGGATTCAGGTATGCAAGGCTTCTTACAGAGTAAAGCAATTGCTTTTCCAGTCCTGATTCTTTGCTTTGGTCAATGTTGATCCTTTATGCACAAAGCAGGAAGTTTAGTTTCCTTAAAAAAAAAATTAGGCAGATTAAGCTACAGTGTTGACAGTTTATCTCTACTTTGTAACAGTTTTAAAATGGCTTTCTGTATTTTCGAAGTACACACTGCAGTCAGTATAATCACCACAGTATACATTGATCAGCTTGCATTGAATATTTTCAGACAGAGACACAAAGCTATCATTTTCGTTAACATCAGAATTTGCCAATTTTACCAGAAGGTCATCTAACAGATTTTTAAAAGACTTTGTTTCAGATCTCAGTAGTCCTGTGTTCCTTTTAATAATTACTTTTGTCTCATTGTAGCCGTGTGTTTGAAAGTGTAGGTCAATGAGGATGATTGCATTCAGAATTTCATGATCTGTGTAGTGGAACAAATTGAAAGCAAAGCCTGTATCAATCACTGTGAAGGGAGGGTTAATTGTTACCGCTTCTCAAGCCTCTGGACAGATAAACCAGTAATGAAATACTTATTGCTCTGATATGTGAATGCTAAAGGATGAAACAATGGAAACAGGAGCAGTCTTCAGAGATAACCAGAGAGGCAAAGAAAAAGGAATAAACTGGATGAAAGTACAGAACTGTGTACTGCAGTAACTCTCTTAAAAGTAATATTGTTTTAAGCCTCCTACCCATCTTTTTTCTGACAGGTTAGGGCAGAATCATATATCAGGTTGCTAAAATCAAATAAGAATATAAATGGAAAACTCTGTTAAAAAAAAAAAGGTGTAATCCTGTGCTTTACATGAAGTCTGTATATTTTATTAAAGTAATAGGTGAATCACTATATAAGGTTTCTCTTTTAAAAAATTAGCAGTTACATATATTAAATATTATACATGTGTAAATGGTTTAAATTCTGAAATATTTTAAAGGACTGTTTTATCTTTGAAGGGATTTTAGAGTTATTGCCCCATTGTAGACCAAAATATTGAGGAAATAGTGAAATACATAAGGAAATAGTAAAATGAGAATTAGTGTTACAAAGAAATCATGAAATAAAAGTAAATACATTTAACCATTTCTTCCATATGAACTTAACATTTAAACATCTGGTAGTTACTTATATGTTGAAATGTATGCAAAAATATTTAGCCAAATTGAAGTCTTAGGCCCATGACAATCATCTCAACACAGTGGGTAGTTCTGAAAATTAATGAGAATGATAATACTGTAAAGACTGTTCCAGAGTTTGCCCAAATTCATTATCTAAGACTCTTGTTAAGAACATCTCAAAGAATTTTAACCAGGAAAATATATTAATGGTTCAAAAGCATTTCAAAACCCTGAATTATAAAAGTATAATGGAATTATATATGCAAGAGTTATAGTTAGCAACAGAGATAGCAGAAGGTATTATGAAGGCATATTACTCCATAACCTATACTGCTATAGGACATGGATTCATCTGTAGGGTTTAATCTCATACATTATTTTTGGTGTTTAGGACAAGAAATTGGGATCATTTAAAAAATAAAATAGAGGGATTCTTTGGTGGTCTAGTAGTTAAGACTCTGCTTTCACTGCCAATGGCCCAGGTTCGATCCCTGGTAGAGGAACTAAGATCACACAAGCCAAACAGCGTGGCCAAAAAATAAAAATAAAATAAAATAAAAAGTATTTCTTCCTACTAATACAGGGAAGCTTATAGCTATAATAAGTTAAGTATATATTTTAGCAGTGACTTCTTATTTGATGCAAACTACTAACAAGATAGAAAATTTTTAGCAAAAAAAGAAAGAGCTGTGTCATACCTTTGTGTTTATCTTCAGAATGTTAAGAATTTCCAACGGCCCTTTTCTGCGAGGCATTGATGTGGCTGCATAGCAGCTTAAACAAATGACTTGGGACATAGACCTTTTTATGACAGTAGCACCATCCTCTAGCTGATATATTGTAAATGATAACTATAAAAGGAATTCTATAACATCCCTAGATTAGGATATTTAAACTACTACTCAGATATGCTAGGGTGCAAGTCACTAAGAGTCTCAAAAGTCAAGCTGTACCAAGAGATGTCAGATTTTGTGTACAATAGAGGGCAGGCAAAAAGCAAGAAGTATTCCATTCAGTTCAGTTCAGTCACTCAGTCATGTCTGACTCTTTGTGATGCCATGGACTGCAGCACGCCAGGCTTTCCTGTCTATCACCAACTCCCAGAGCCTACTCAAACTCATGTCCATCGAGTTGGTGATGCCATCCAACCATCTCATCCTCTGTCCTCCCCTTCTCCTCCTGCCCTCAATCTTGCCCAGCATCAGGGTCTTTTCAAATAAGTCAGCTCTTCACATTAGGTGGCCAAAGTATTGGAGTTTCAGCTTCAACCTCAGTCCTTCCAATGAACACCATTACTGATCTCTTCTAGGATGGACTGGTTGGATCTCCTTGCAATCCAAGGGACTCTCAAGAGTCTTCTCCAAGTTCAAAAGCATCAATTCTTTGGCACTCAGCTTTCTTTCTAGTCCAACTCTCACATCCATACATGACTACTGAAAAAAACCATAGCCTTGACTAGATGGACCTTTGCAAAGTAATGTCTCTGCTTTTTAATATGCTGTCTAGGTTAGTCATAGCTTTTCTTCCAAGGAGCAAGCATCTTTTAATTTCATGGCTGCAAACACCATCTGCAGTGATTTTGGAGCCCCCCAAAATAAAGTCTCTCACTGTTTCCATTGTTTCCCCATCAATTTGCCATGAAGTGATGGGACCAGATGCCATGATCTTAGTTTTCTTCATATTGAGTTTTAAGCCAACTTTTTCACTCTCCTCTTTCACTTTCATCGAGAGGCTCTTTAGTTCTTCTTCACTTTCTGCCGTAAGGGTGGTGTCATCTGCATAGCTAAGGTTATTGATGTTTCCCCTGGCAATGTTGATTCTAGCTTGTGCTTCATCCAGCTCAGCATTTCGCATGATGTACTCTGCATGTAAGCTAAATAAGCAGGGTGACAATATACAGCCTTGACGTACTCCTTTCCTTTTTTGGAACCTGTCTGTTGTTCCATGTCTGGTTCTAGTTGTTGCTTCTTGACCTGCATACCGATTTCTCAGGAGGCAAATAAGGTGGTCTGGTATTCCTGTCTCATTAAGAATTTTCCACAGTTTGTTGTGATCCACACAGTCAAAGGCTTTGGCATAGTCAATAAAGCAGAAGTAGATGTTTTTCTGGAATTCTCTTGCTTTTTCAGTGATCCAGTGGATGTTGGCAATTTGATCTCTCATTCCTCTGTCTTTTCTAAATCCAGCTTGAACATCTGGAAGTTCATGGTTCACGTCCTGTTGAAGCCTGGTTTGGAGAATATTGAGCATTACTTTGCTAGCGTGTGAGATGAATGCAATTGTGTCATAGTTTCAACATTCTTTGGCATTGCCTTTCCTTGGGATTGGAATGAAAAGTGACGTTTCCTAGTCCTGTGGCCACTGCTGAGTTTTCCAAATTTGCTGGCATATTGAGTGCAGCATGTTCACAGCATCATCTTTTAGGACTGAGATAACTCAACTAGAATTCCATCACCTTCTGTAGCTTTGTTTGTAGTGATGCTTCCTAAGGCCCACTTTGCACTCCAGGATGTCTGGCTCTAGGTGAGTGATAATAAACATGTACTTAGGACAGGAGCCCATGAATATATTGGGTTGTCAGGGCAATATACTATGAATTACTATCGGCTACTTGCTTGTTGGGTTCTGGTAGAATAGCAGCTAATGGCATAAGTCTTGGTCACAGCTATCAGTCTTTTGTTATCTTTGTAGGAAGTTGTGTTTTACCTAGGTCCTTTGACCATTTACAGCCTCAGTTTCTTCATTGGTATATTGAGTTGCTAACATTTCCTTCCTGCTAGAAAATTATGTGACTACATGATTTGAATAACATGAATACGTGATACAAAATAATGAGTTGAAGTTATGTGAATTTTTATTCTGATGGTATTAATATTTACATATTTTCCTTATTTATAAAACTATTAAATAAACTAAAATCTTCAGATCTAGTGTGATGCTTGTCAAGCAGGTTTCAATCAATAAAATATAGGATACATAAGTATTTTTCTTCTATGAAAACATCTTTTAAAGGAAACTTCTTATTGCAAGAATGTCCAGAGGGGCACTGCAGAGGAAGCAACAGGCTGTATTAAGTTATATTTTAAAGTGACATATTATGCACATGACTCAGTGTAATGCTGAAGGAAAATTGGAAGTGTTCAGTGATAAATACATTTGTTGGTTAAATTCAATCAAGACAGTAGAACAACTCTGGAAATATTTCAAAGCCAGATGATATACCACAAAGAAAGAAGTTAATATAATATTTGATGGACAGGCCAGGGCTTAGGGGAATAACTAACCCCTGAAAAGGTTGTGTGTTCCTACAACATTTATAAAAGAATAAATTTCTGTAGTGAGGTAACAGCAACAAATATTTATTTCTTTTCAAAAGAGCTTCCTTCTAATTCTTCTTCTTTACTTGTAAAGTTAAACTGATTTAGTGTTTTTAGGGTATACAGTAAAACCTAAAGGAAATCAACCCTGAATATTCATTGAAAGGACTGCTGCTGAGGCTGAAGCTCCAATATTTTGGACACTTGATGCGAAGAGCTGACTCATTGGAAATGGCCCTGATGCTGGGAGAGATTGAGGGCAAAAGGAGAAGGGGCGGCAGAGGATGAGATAACAGATGCCATCACCGACTCAGTTCAGTTCAGTCACTCATTCTTGTCCGACTCTGTGCGACCTCATGGACTGCAGCACACTAGGCTTCCTTGTCCATCACCAACTCTCAGAGCTTATTCAAACTCATGTCCATTGAGTCGGTGATGCCATCCAACCACCTCATCCTCTGTCATGCCCTTCTTCTCTCACCTTCAGTCTTTTGCAGCATCAGGGTCTTTTCCAGTGAGTCAGTTCTTCGCATCAGGTGGCCAGCGTATTGGAGTTTCAGCTTCAGCATCTGTCCTTCCAATGAATATTCAGGACTGAGTTCCTTTAGGATGGACTGGTTGGATCTCCTTCTAGTCCAAGGGACTCTCAAGAGTCTTTTCTTAAGACTTCAGTTCAAAAACATCAATTCTTTAGTACTCAGCTTTCTTTATAGTCCAGCTCTCACATCCATACATGACTACTGGAAAAACAATAGCTTTGACTAGATGGACCTTTGTCAGCAAAATAATGTCTCTGCTTCTTAATATGCTGTCTAGGTTGGTCATAGCTTTTCTTCCAAGGAGCAAGCATCTTTTAATTTCATGGCTGTAGTAACCATCTGCAGTGATTTTGGAGCCCCCAAAAATAAAGTCTCTCACTGTTTCCATTGTTTCCCCATCTATTTACCATGAAATGATGGGACTGGATCCCTTGATCTTAGGTTTCTGCATGTTGAGTTTTAAGTCAACTTTTTCACTCTCCTCTTTCACTTTCATCAAGAGGCTCTTTAGTTCTTCACTTTCTGCCATAAGGGTGGTGTCATCCACATATCTGTGGTTATTGATATTTCTTCTGGCTATCTTGATTCCAGCTTGTACTTCATTGAGCCTGGCATTTCGCACGATGTATTTTGCATGTAAGCAAAATAAGCAGGGTGACAACATATAGCCTTGATGTTCTCCTTTCCTTGTTTGGAACCAGTCTGTTGTTCCATGTCCGGTTCTAATTGTTGCTTCTTGACCTGCATACAGATTTCTCAGGAGGCAAGTAAGGTGGTCTGGTATTCCTATCTCATTAAGAATTTTCTACAGTTTGTTGTGATCCACACAGTCAAAGGCTTTGGCATAGTTAATAAAGCAGAAGTAGATGTTTTTCTGGAATTCTCTTGCTTTTTCAGTGATCCAGTGGATGTTGGCAATTTGATCTCTCATTCCTCTGTCTTTTCTAAATCTAGCTTGAACATCTGGAAGTTCATGGTTCACGTCCTGTTGAAGCCTGGTTTGGAGAATATTGAGCATTACTTTGCTAGCGTGTGAGATGAATGCAATTGTGTCATAGTTTCAACATTCTTTGGCATTGCCTTTCCTTGGGATTGGAATGAAAAGTGACGTTTCCTAGTCCTGTGGCCACTGCTGAGTTTTCCAAATTTGCTGGCATATTGAGTGCAGCATGTTCACAGCATCATCTTTTAGGACTGAGATAACTCAACTAGAATTCCATCACCTTCTGTAGCTTTGTTTGTAGTGATGCTTCCTAAGGCCCACTTGACTTTGCACTCCAGGGTGTCTGGCTCTAGGTGAGTGATCACACCATCGTGGTTAGCTCTTCATGAAGATCTTTTTTGTATAGTTTCTGTGTATTCTTGCCATCTCTTCTTGATATCTTCTGCTTCTGTTAGGTCCATACCATTTCTGTCCTTTATGTGCCCATCTTTGCACAAAATGTTCCCCTGGTATCTCTCATTTTCTTAAAGAGATCTCTAGTCTTTCCCATTCTATTATTTTCCTCTTGTTGTTTGCATTGATCACTGAGGAAGGCTTTCTTATCTTTCCTTGCTACTGTATCTCCGACTCAGTGGACAAGAATTTCTTATCTCTCCTTGCTATGGCTATCACTGACTCAGTAGATGTGAAGTTGAGCAAACTCCAGGAGATAGTGAAGGACAGGGAAGCCTGGCATGCTGGTATTGCAAAAAGTCAGAAATAGCTTAGTGACTGTAAGCTTACAGAAACAGCTTAGTGACACACACACACATACATACATACATACATACATACATACATACATACATACATATACATACATACACAGGGTGTGTATGCATACTCAGTCTCTCATTCCAACTCTGGAGCCCTGTGGACTGTAGCCTGCCAGGCTCCTCTATCCATGGAATTTTCCAGGCAAGAATACTGGAGTGGGTTTCCATTTCCTCTTCTAGGGGATCTTGACCCAGGGATCAAACTCATGTCTCCTCTATTGGCAGGTGGTGCTTTACCACTGTGCCACTTGGGAAACCTGTTTGTAGGGTAGACAGATTTATTAATAAATATTTATGATTGGGTAAGATTTCTTGCTCCTAATAGACTGACTTAAATTTTTTTAATGAAATACATTACAAATATTTATTTTTGTTCCATATGTGTGTGTATACATGGAACAAATATAGATATTTGTTTTGTTGTTGTTTTATTGTTTGGCCAGGCAGCATTTGGGATCTTAATTCCCCAGTGAGGAACCAAACCTGTACCCCTTGCACTGGAAACATGGAGTCTTAATCCTTGGACCACCAGGGAAATCCCTAGATTAATGAGTTTTTAAATATATTTATTAGTTGCTTATTTATTGTTTTCTTTGAATATTTCCAATTAATGCTATTAATAGATACCATAAGAAGATAACTTTTTAAATATAATATAAATTAATATAGATTATCTATACATGTATTCTATATATTGTCTGGAGATTAAGAGTATTTTATCTCCTTCAGGTACTTTAAGCTTGTCAGTGACAATTTAACACCACTGATCAAAATATTTTTCCTAAAAACACTCTGTACTTCAAGAGGTCATTTTCTATTTTTCTGCTATGTAAACACTTAAGAAAATAGTGTGGTATGATGTAAACTGGACTTCTGTAACTCCAGTCTCTCCCTCTTAACTCATCAGAGCCCTTTTCTCAAAGCTGAGTTTAGCTCGGTATTAGGAGATTCCTAATAGCTAGGTGAAGAGAACTGACTCATTGGAAAAGACTGTAATGCTGGGAAAGATTGAAGGCAGGAGAAGAAGGGGATGACAGAGGATGAGATTGTTGGATGGCATCACCAACTTGGTTGACGTGAGTTTGAGCAAGCTCCAGAAGTTGGTGATAGACAGAGAAGTCTGGTGTGTAGCAGTCCATGGATTTGCAAAGAGTTGGACATGAATGAGCTGAACCGATTAGGAGACAAACTGATTAGAACCATTTATAGTTAGGAGTAAAGCTTATTTTCATTTTTTAAAAGGAAGCAATACTAATAAACAAGTCTTTAATTGGTAGAACAGAGAGAATCTTTAGTGTCCTTGCCTGTCTCTCCACACCACACATATTTAGCCCTCCAAGAGATATTGAAACACTTTGAAATACCTCTTCTGAAACTTTTAACAGCATCTCATCGTGACATTGTTTTAGAAGTAATGTTAATTTTCTCACGTTATTGAGTGTAAAAATGGAAATGTCATGAGCTGAGTTAAATGCATGTGGTGTACAAATTTTCCTTGCTAACCTTTTTTTCTTACCTAGTTAAAAGTCTCTCACTATGGTACAGCGCTAGCACCAAGAGAAGGGATTTAGAATTGGGTGGTAAGCTGTGACACCAAGGTTGCAAGTATCCACTTAGTGCTAAAATAGAATTTAAATGGGGAATTTATAGATGGCTATAGTGTTCTTTGTAGAAAGGAGTCTACAGCAGGCGTTTAGGTTTGGGTTGAACCAAACTATAATAGACTTGACAAGATCCATCCCATCCCCACTTCTTCTCAAGTTCATTTTACCAAGTCTTTTTCCAAGGACAGATGTTACTGTCTAGCTATATTTTGTTGTCATTCACTTGAAAGTGGATTTATTCTATACATGGTCACAAAAACTTTTGATAGACTGATTGAGTGTGACCTCTCCTAACTTAAGCAGGAATTTTTAACCCATGGTCCATCAGTGTTATACCAGTATGTGAATGGGCTTCAGGGGATCCAAGAATCTCCTGAAATGGCATATTCATACATTTTCATCAGTTACTCAAGGGAGTATATTTATCCTGAAAATCTGTGTCAAGAATTTTGAAGAGTCTGAGACTTTATCCTACTTGCAAGCTAGTAAGTTGGCCTGCTGCAGTTTAATGGATGCTGGTAGAAGACGCAAGACCTTTGATTCAGAGATGAAGAAAAGTTAAGTTTAATACAACATTAGCAATTGCCAGGTATCAGCATGTCATTCTCTGAGCCCCAGTTCCTGTAGGATGATGCAAAGAGGCCTAGATAATACCTGCACACACAACAGCTTGTGGCACAAGAACTCTTATCTCAGGGACTCTAAATCTCTTAGAATGTGTTCCTTTCCCTCAGAGGGAGAAACAGTAGCTCTATCTTCTAAGGCTGTTCTCTACACGAGCAAACTTCAGTGGACAGTTTGGAGCAAAGGATCATTGGTACCTTGCCTGCAAGATGCTCAGAAATGCAAGAGACTCATGGAGACTTGTCTCTCATTGATCTGAATCACTGTTATGGGGATTATTATAGATAAGAGGATCTAGAGCTGAAATAGTCCTAAAGTTTAGAGATTCTTTGAGCTTGATGCAAAATGAAGTCAACTATTTGGGCAGAAAGTGACCAAGATTTCAAGTATGTAATCTTTCCAAAATTGTGTATGATGCAGAATCTTCATCTTAATCATGATTCCGTAGAGGACAGAGCCTTATGATGTTAATGCCTTCCCATTCTCATAACATATTACGTCACAGGAGGTGTCTGTCCTGTTTGTAAGCATGCTCTCTGCCTGATTTGTTCTATTTATCCATACATTTTAACTTCCTGAGAATTCACTTTGTGCCTTTGCATTTGCATTATATCATTTAAGCTTTTCCATCACTCAGTAAGATGGGTTTTGTCAATATCTTCAATTTACAGATAAGGTCACAGTTAGTAAGGACTCAAACCTGGACTCAAACCTGTTTGTGTTGAGCTAGTGTAGAGTAGAAATGACATCCTGATACTAGTTAGCTTCCTTCTGACTCTTTTAGATTTATTTTCCATTTTCAGTCTTTATTCTGGGGCTTTTCTATTTTCTTACATCAGTTTCCTGTATCATAATAATGTTTTCCCCTTTTCTGAATTACCCAATATGGATCCAATTAATGCTGTAGGTCCCAACTTATATATTGCCTTTAGTATATTCCATTGGCTTGTAGGTGTTGAGTCTTCTTGCAGCCTCAAATTTTACTAATCATAACCTTTCTTATCTTCTGATTTCATTGTAACTATCTCTGTAAAGCTAATGATTACAGTTGCAAAATAAACTTCCACCAAAAGCTTGCTGATCACACCTAGCATTATGCTGAAGTATTATGTTAAAGATTATTATGAGGAGCTTATGATATTGTTTAGGAAGTTATAGTCTGTAGTTCTTTTTTCCACATAGTTTTTATAATGACCACAAGTGAATAGATTTACATTTTGTGAGTTATGGTGGTATGGGTTATAATATATTCTCATCTTTTGCAAAGCATGGCACTTTTGAATATGCCTTAATTTGATGATGTGTCACACTTAAAAGTCTTGGTTAAAACAACTTGTGCATGCATGTTCAGTTGCCAGGTTATATCCTACTCTTTGCAACCCCTTGGTTGCCAAGTTCTCTGTTTATGGGGTTTTCCAGACAATACCGGGATTGGGTTGCCATTTCCTCCTTCAGAGGATCTTCCCATCCCAACAATTGAACCTGTGTCTCCTGCATTGGCAGGTGAATTCTTTAACCACTGGTAAGCCCCAAATAACCTGTGGTTTGTAGTCAAGGCAGATTGGGTGTTTGCCTCCTTTCAATGCCCAGTGACTTGGCACGTAGTTTCCCCCTTTTCTAGTCTTTTAGCCCATTTTTTATCCCCATAGGATTTACCGATACCATTCTAATGTAGTTTAATGCAAATTCATTGTTAGCCTGATAGCTAATACACTCAGACCCAAATATCCTCTGTTGGGTGCATTCCCTAATTATTTTCTGTATGGGGATGTTTGTATAAATGACAAACAAGTATCTGTAGATGGTGCTGAACTATCAAACTGGAAAGTACTCTTGAGGAGGTGATGTGGGACATAGAAATTTTCTATCAACAGATGGGTGAGCAGATCATAGTTTATTAGTAGAATCTACCATTAAAATTCTATGTGTCCATATCCAGGATAGAGGACTGTTAACCACAGTAATGGATGATAAAGAAATGTTATAGTTCTTCTGTGCTTGTTTTTCTAGAGATTATGACCTCTTTGAAAGGGAAGAAATTAGTCTCCTTCATTTTGTATGCCCAGTGGTGAAACACATTCTTGGAACACTGAATGAAGGGATGAATGAATTCCAATTCTAATTCTACTTATTTTATATTTATGTTTCGTTAAAGAAATCCCCTGTATCTGTCAGAAACCTACAACCACCCTTTGCATACCATAATCATGGCCATTGATCTAAAGAAAGAAATTTTTAGAGAAAATTAAACATTTTATAAATTATTTTTTACAAATGCTTAGAAATTTCTAGTATATTCTGGGTTTCAGAGCTGAATTCTTTACATTATTAAGAGTATAGCCTTGTAATTCTACAGAGTATAGTCTTAGAGTCAAGATGTGTCAGGACTCTCTATTAAGCAAGGAACCAAGAAAATCAATTAGAACCAAATATACCATTGATAGTTTCTTTACTTCCAAATGATAGCACCAAATGGATGAAATCTGGAACAGTGGCATATTTCCAATTAGAATCGTATTAGACCCGTTTTATAGTCAATTATAGTTCCATAAAATTTTAATTTCATTAATTCTATATTCACAAAATTGTACCTATAATAATTTAGGTTGATTAGACCAAAATTTAAAAAAATTTAATCATGTAAAATAGAAGAGATTACAAAGAGGCTGACATTTTTCTAGGGATCTTTTTTCTCTAGAAGGACTGTTCATCTATCCCATGACTATGTATACATAGTACCTGTAACAAAAATCTTTGCACAGAAAATCACATGTAAGCATACAGTGAAAAAAACTATGATTAATTTTACTTTTTACCAAGATTTATTAATAGTGGTGAAGATCATTACTTTTATACAAACCAGTAGAGGGATAAAATTTGATAAACTTGCTTGAACTTAATATATATAAAGAAACAAAATAATTAATGACTCTAGGGAAAGAATGAATCAGTAGTTCAAATATACTAATTCCTTTCTCTCTTTACTCTCAACATTGCTCGCTTTCTCCAGTTTATTTTCTATTGTCACTGAATTTTGTCTTCAGTGGTGGTCAGGCATGTTCAGATATATTGATATATCTCAAATAATTTTAGGAATAAAATTTAGCTAGAAATTTATTAATGTATGATAAAGAGGCACATTTACTTCCATGAACCCAAAGTAATATCTGACACATTGATGTGTATACCTAAATATCTCCACACACACATAGTCTCACAGACTACATGGATGGAAACAGAGCTCTCACCTGTAACACAGTTAGAAATTCCACTATGTTAATAACAAAAACTGTTTAATGGGCAGAAGCTTTCTATTTGCCCAAGGAGAGCACTGAGCTCCTGAAATGAGTGTAACTGTGCATGGCTATTTGGTCTGGTGTCCCAGCGTGGTAATGACTTAATTTATTTTGTCCGAGTCTACTCTGGCTTCCCAACTCCAGGTGAAAATGTTCTTTTATCTGTTCAATATCGATTTAGAGAGACTGTTCTCTTTCTGAAAAACACAGGCCATCTCTGGACTGGAAAATTTGAGCAACTGCACATATGTTGTACAGTTTTAATAATAATACATTTAGTTACTGTTTATTGCATTATTCATGTGTCAGACACAGTGACAAGCTCTTTAGCATGTTATCTTAACTTTTTCAGCATTTGAGTTTGCTAATTTGTAACTCATTTTTGGTGTCCTAAAGTGTTGCTCACTGTAAGCATTTATTTTCCATTCCAGGTATCTATTTTACATGTGTGTCATCTCTGAGAAATTATGAAAGCTGAAAAATTTCACTTTTGTTTGACTGAGTCTCTCTCTTATCCATCTGTCTCTCAGTTTGGAGAATGAATACTTCTTGAATTTGGTGGCAAAATCAAAGTAATACATTACAAACTTATGGAAGTTCTTATTTTCCTCTCAGTTTTATAGTTTAGGACATTTGTAGCCTAAATGTAGAAGCTATCACTTTCAGATCACTGCTGTTACACTCCCTGCTCCCCACCTCAGTGCAGTACAGGAAAATTTCACTGTAGCTTTTACACCCGGGTGCTGTTTCTATGCTCCTTTATCTCAGACTCACTCAGCATTTCTTTAAATATACTTCATCAATTCTCTTAAAGTTGGACCTTTCCATTTTCAAGTGCAACCTAAAGTTTTGTTTTTCTTTTAGAAAAAATCCTGTGACCCCAATCTCTACTTTGATTTTTCTTGTTATCCTTATAAATTCTTCAAAATGAAAGCCCTGCTCTCCCCAAATAACCGAGTGCCTCCAGAAGTTCTTTCTCACCCCGTGAGCTTACCACGACTTTCAGTTTTCCCAGCCAGCTATAGTCCCCTTCCCTGGATAGCTCCACGCTGGAGCTGACCCACTACCAGTAGGCACTCTCAGTCTTCATCTGCATAACCTCTGGGCAGCATCTGATACTTCTGCTCACTGTTTCCTTTTGTGACTTGACTTGCATGATGCCATGCTTTTCTGGTATTCCTCCCAGCTCTCTGTTTGTTGTTCAGAGTTCTCGCCTCATTCTCTACTCCCTACAGGAGTCCACCATTCATATTCGTGGTTCATAAAAGTAAGTAAAGATGCTGACAACACCACACTTGTTCCTTTTTGACCAGTACCTCTCCTGATCTCTAAACCCATATACACAGTAGTCTGTTGACCATAGGCATTCATATGTCCACTGGGCACTTTAAAATCAAGGGGACCCTAAATTTACTGTATAGTGCTCGCAGATGGTATGTATCTTGTTCTGTCAAACTGTTGGCAAATACACTTCTGTTTGCTTTGTCCATTGAAATGTGGGCTATCTTTCTTATTTTTCTTTTGATCTCCTGGTTTCTGGACACACTACTTATTGTGATAGATTCTTTACATTGTTCATTTACCTTGATGTTTTTGTTGGTAAACTTTTGCATTGCTTCATATTCCTCAGAAACCACAAATTCTTAATGGCTAGTCTGACTTTTGATAGAAGATGCCTGGTGTTTAATAGGTGTGTATGGATGTGTCTATTTGTACACCTTAAGGGTAAATCAAATAAAGACTGCAAAGATGAGTATTGACCTGGAGGAAGTTTGAACAATTGAAATAAGCTAAACATTTGAAAGAACTATGTTTAGAATTATAGGAGTAAATACTTCACATACTATGATTCTGATGTCATTTTGTCATTTTTAGACTTCTTTCTTTTGAGAAATCTGCAGTTTGCATGAATTGTGTTCAAGTCTCAGGCCAACACAGACTTAATTGTGACTGTGATAGTAGAGGAGGGAATCCGTTCAGTGGGAGCCCCAAGAATGAGCACGTGGTGCTCGGTTGGGCATCACCACTTGTGTTGAAACCCCTGAGTATCTTCAGGTTTACAGAGGTGAACACCTTATTCTCTGAGTCCATCAGGTAGTAAGTATGAATGTAGTACTGTTAGGTATAGTACATCTCAGCTGAAGCATACTCCACAAAGGGGAATATGCTGACTGAAGTCAGGTAGCTTATGAAAGGGACATCTCATGTCTAATGTTACATGTGATCCTTCATTTGCATTTTGTGTGATTTATGATTAATTGTTAACTAGATAGAATCTGTAGCATTTCCTGTCCTTCCAGATTCGTATCAGGGGGCTTTAGAAGAAAAGAGGATATTTGACTATAAGATAGTAATCAAACACATGGAAGAACTTTAAAATAGAAATTATCCAGGAGGGTTTCCTTACTTTTTCTACTTTCTTTGTATTTAAATAGACTTTCCCCTCATTGACTTAAATATTCTTTTTTAAAAAATTTACTCATCTATTTCATTTGTGGCTGTGTTGGGTCTGCATTGCTGCGTGTGGGCTTCCTCTGGTTGCGGCGAGCCGGGGCTGCTTCCTGGTTGTGGGGTATGGGCTTCTCACTGGACTTCTCTGTTGTGGAGCACAGGCTCTAGGTCTTGTGGCCTCAGCAGCTGCAGCTGTCTCTGGAACACAGGCTCAGTAGTTGTGGCACAGGGGCTTAGTTGTTCCTTGGCATGTGGGATCTTCTCAGACCAGGGGTCGAACCCATGACCCTGGCATTGCAAGGTGGATTGTTAACCACTAGACCCCCCAGGGAGGGCCCCTGACTTGAATATTCTTTATAGTCAGTAACTAACTCATGTAAGGAGTTTGGGAGAGAAGCAGAAAAAACCCATGTTTATTACAGTAGCCATGGAGAAGCCATGTCTTATTATATGGTTATATCCTTGACTATGTCTTGGAACAGGACGAAAGTGAAAGTAAAATCCTGCATTAACATAAAAAGAATCTGTTCAGAGATACACATGGAAACTAAAGAGACCTGTCTCTTCCTGTGCCCCAGAGGTAGTGGGCTGAGAGAGCGTCTTAGACAAATCACCAAGAACATCACAGTGGAATGTCAAATTACAGACATTTTGGGGAGATTGAGGGTGGGGGAAGCAGTTATTCTGTATACTGTTACAGTTTTTATTAATTCAAAGATAATGAAAATGATTTTCCTCATTACTCCATCAGCTAGTCAAGTGAGTTTTTAAACATTATTTCTATCCTTTACTATAGAATATAATCTTTGCTTATCCATGAATTTTATTTATACAAAATGTATACTTAATGTTTAGCGTAAAATGAGGAAAAAGCAGAGGACTTATGTAAAACTCAATGGTGATACTTTAAGAAATAGTAGGAGATGAAAACCTGCGGTGAGACAGTTTCATTTAATCCTAAGAACCCTGACAGCAGTATATGGTATTTCAGTTTGTTGTGTTTTCCTCAGCATATGTGTTTAAACATATTCACCAACCTCTGGAAATATTTAGAGAAATGTTTGTGCTGCTTAATTCCCCACGTAAATGGGAATTTCATGGCAGTTCTTGAAATAAACATTTTTAAACTTGAAAATATTTTGTTGCTATTTCCATGACAGAAACATGTATTTAAAACCCAAAGTAATATTTTACCAGTCATTGGAAGCCTAATAACATTTCTCTGAAAAACGTGAATTCATATCTGGCTGTAGTGGTGCCATCTTATTCTGTTGGTTTTGCTGTCTTTCACACGGAATCTGTACAATATGCTATGATAAATTGCTGTGTATCCCAAATTGAAGATGCTCCTGGGTTAGCCCTAGTGTGAGGATGGTCTGATACCCTGTATGGCCACACGCTCCATCTTCATCTTCATCATCATCTTTGTGATGAAGGAAACGTGTGTTGAGCTTTTTCTGGGTCTCAGGCCATGTGCTCAGAGCATTAAACATGTTATCTCATTTAATTTCTAGTAAACCCTCTGAGGGAGAGATCTGACAACCGTTTTGTGGGTGGGAAACTGTCTTCTCTGCTAATCTGCTGTGGTCTTATTTAAATTCTTTTAGAAAGCTATATTTTAGTGGTAAATAAAAAGTAAAAGAATGAAGAGAGTAGTTCAGAAGTTCAAATACAGAACAGCATATGATATTCAGTTGCCTATGTTAAATACTCTTGAGTAAATAATCAAACACAAATACGAAACCCCTCACATAGTTTTCATTTGCAATTATGAGGTCATGAAAAGCAATTAGAAAAAAAATGAAAGCTTTTCTTTTTTTTTTTTTAAAAAGAAGTATTTTGGTATAGTGACATGTTGTTTCTTGCTATTATTGAGAAACTGTGTGATTCTCTTTGAGTTTGAGGCCTTGCTGTATTAATGGGAGGGAGAGGACAGGATGGTAATGAAATGTTTTGAAGAAGGTCTTCCTACTATAAATGCTGATATCCTGCAAAACGAGTTGGTTGATTAATATTCATTTGAACTGAGAAATATAAAGTCTGATGTTTATTATTGAAATTGTTAAAAATGAATTTCAAAACTAAAAACTATTAAACACTACTGATTTATTTCAAATTGCAAGTAATAGCATCAGCATAGTTATTCATCAACTGATAAATGATGAAAAATGCTCTCTTAAGAAGAGTTTATATTTCTAAATGGAACTGTTTTAAGTGTAGGCATTAATAAGAGATAGATTACTAGCATTATATGAAATTTAAAAATATACTAAAGTTTAGGAATGTATACCACAATTTTAAACCACATTCCTTCTGATTCAAGATCTCTTTATCACCTTCCCTTCTGAAAGGTATTTATTGTTTCAACGGGTACTATCCAGTGACTTTTCTTATTGTTAGTGGTTACAGATGATGATCGTAAGGAAACTCTGAATAGAATTTAATGATAAAAATGACACTTTCTGGGGCTAAGGAGGTTTCTTTAAAAACATAAGCAGTTCTGAATGCAAATATATAATGGCAAAACATCTTTTTTGTATTTTCTGTAATAAACCCTGTATTAGCTATCTTTTAGATTTTAAATACAGAGTAACATTTGATAAGAGCTTTGCCATGTGAGGGAAGACAGCAGATAAGGACATTAAACTGAAACAATGAGCTGCTAAAAAAGATAATGGATCGGGCTGTTCCAAAGCAATTTGTGTGGGGCGGGGAGGGGAGGTGACAGGCAGAAAGAAACTTTGAAAGTGTGTTCTTCAGCTTTTTGAAGAATCGTCCTCTTTTATGTCAAAGTGCTGGCTACAGGAAGAGAGCGTGGAGTGGGTATGCTTGTAAGGTGACCCCGAGGAGGGTGTACTGGCTCCCTGAGCACGCTTCAGGATGTGGTGGCCTGCAGCGTCTAGCCAGCCCATCTTCCCAGGGAGAACCAGAAGAGACAGAAGCAATCGCTAGTGTTATGATCAACTTTGAAGTTAGAATAGAGCTCCCCATTTTGATGTTTACATTAATTTTATGTTTGAAATAAACATATTCAGTCTTTAGCTGGAACTTTGTAATTCAGTGAGATAATTCATGGAAAATTCTTTATTGGTTATAAAGGTCTTTGTAAATATGACATAATAGACAGTTGCAAGGCATAAAAAATCCTGATGCTTAGTATTTAGGGCTTTTGTTATTGTGACAGAAAAAGGAAAAGTGGACTGGGGAGAAGCTGTGGTTTGGGGGAGTCTAAGATGCCATTACTTAGTGGAAGATACAGTTTTCGCTGTCTCTTCTTCCTTGGTATACCTGAAAACTGTATTCAAATAATGCTTATTCTGATTTCCCTAAAATTTGAGTTCCAAAGTGATCATACTTATAAAAATAATGCTGGACTGTAACTACTAATCTCCAAAACAATATTGTCCCCACCTGGGACATTTTCTCAGCTCTTTGTTTTACTTTTTGCAACACTAAATATGACAAATACTCATTGATTTATGCTAGACTCTGTGCTAAAACTATCTTTTGCATCACCCATTCCTTATTCAACCCTGTGGGATAGATGTTATTGTTGCTGTTTTATAAATAAGCATGCAGCAGCATAGAGAGGTTAAGTAAATTGCCCAAGGTCACACAGCTAGTAAAATTTATAGTCAGGATTCCTACCCAGGTCCCCTGAACTCCAGATCCCAGGTTCCTGTCTCATATACTAGATATTTTATAATAAATGGGATGAGCTTCCTCCCATCATTATTTTCACCATTTAAATTAAAAAAAAAACCGAGTTGTTACTATATACATCTATTGTGATATAAATAGAAGAGAAAGAAATATTTCAATGAGGACATTTAAAATTCTATATGAGTTGAGGAAATTCTAAGGATTTAATTGAAGTATCTGTTGTAAATCCAGGTCTTCCCTGGTCGCTCAGTTGGTAAAGAATCTGACTGCAATGCCAGACACCTGAGTTTGATCCTTGAGTCAGGAAGATCCCCTGGAGAAGGAAATGGCAACCCGTTCTAGTATTCCAGCCTGGGAAATCCCATGGACAGAAGAGCCTGGTGGGCTACAGTCCATGGGATCTCAAAGAGTGGAACACGACTTAGTAACTAAATCTGCCTACATTGTAAATCATGCATGCTAAGTCATTTCAGTGGTGTCCAGCTTAGCATGCATGACTTACAGTGCAGGCAGATTGGTGTCCAACTTGGCATGCATGACTTACAATGTAGACAGATTTAGTTGCTAAGTTGTGTTCGACTCTTTGAGACCCCATGGACTATAGCCCACGAGGCTCCTCTGTTCTTAGGATTCTCCAGGCAAGAAAAGTCTTTCTTGAATTTGGTCTCCATTTCCTTCTCCAGGGGATCTTCCCGATCCAAGGATTGAATCCGAGGCTCTTATGTCTCCTGCATTGGCAGGTGGGTTCTTTACCACTAGCGCCACAGCCCTGTTTATTCTTCCAGAGAAGAAGTTTGTACAATTAAAAAGGTGTAATTAGAGAAGCATTAAGAAATGACAGTTGTGAAAATCTAACCAGACTATTTTAAAAATTATTAATATATGTGCCATATAATGTAAGTGTACATGAAATGTTTGGTTTGAATCATTGGTGTTAAAATTCTTTTTTTTTTTTTTTTTTTTGAATTTCCTAATTTTTTTCCCCTTGGTTTTTTTTTTTTTTTTTTTTTTTTTTTTTTTTTTAATTGTTTTTGCCATACATTGTCATGATATCACCATGGGTTTACATATGTTTCCCCTCCGGAACCCCCCTCCCTCCTCCCTCCACCCCGGGAAATCTTGCTGTACCAGCCCTGAGCATCAATCCTGGGCTGGCGATTGATTAGACACATGACAATTAACATGCTTCAATGCCCTTCTCCCATATCATCCCACCCTTACCCTCATCCCCAAAGTCCATGAGTCTATTCTATACATCTGCGTTCCTTTTGCTGTCTCACATGTTGAGTTCTCGTTACCGTCTTTCTAAATTCCATATATATGCGTTAATATACTGTATTGTTGTTTTTGCTTCTGGCTTACTTCACTCTGGATAATGGGCTCCAGTTTCGTCCATCTGAGTAGAGTTGCTTGAAATGAATTTTTTTTTAATGCTGAGTAATATTCCATTGTGTATATGTACCACAGCTTTCTTATCCATTCGTCAGTTGATGGGCATCTAGGTTGCTTCCATGTCTTGGCTATTGTAAACAATGCGGTGATAAACATTGGGGTACACGTGGCTCTTTCAATTCTGGTTTCCTCAGTGTATATGCCCAGCAGTGGGATTGCTGGGTCATATGGCAGGTCTATTTGCAGCTTTTTAAGGAACCTCCACACTGTTTTCCATAGTGGCTGTACTAGTTTGCATTCCCACCAACAGTGTAAGAGGGTTCCCTTTTCTCCACATCCTCTCCAGCATTTATTGCTTGTAGACTTTTGGATGGCAGCCATTCTGACTGGTGTAAAGTGGTACCTCATTGTGGATTTGATTTGCATTTCTCTGATAATGAGTGATGTTGAGCATCTTTTCATGTGTTTGTTAGCCATTTTTATATCTTCTTTGGAGAAGTGTCTGTTAAGTTCTTTGGCCCACTTTTTAATTGGGTTGTTTATTTTTCTAGAATGGAGCTGCAGGAGTTGTTTGTATATTTTTGAGATTAATTGTTTGTCTGTTGTTTCATTGGCTATTATTTTCTCCCATTCTGAAGGCTGTCTTTTCACCTTGCTTATAGTTTCCTTTGTTGTGCAAAAGCTTTTAATTTTAATTAGGTCCCATTTGTTTATTCGTGTTTTTATTTCCAATATTCTGGGAGGTGGGTCATGGAGTATCCCGCTTTGGATTATAGCAGAGAGTGTTTTGCCTATGTTATCCTCTAGGAGTTTTATAGTTTCTGGTCTTATGCTTAGATCTTTGATCCATTTTGAGTTTATCTTTGTGTATGGTGTTAGAAAGTGATCTAGTTTCATTCTTTTACAAGTGGCTGTCCAGTTTTCCCAGCACCACTTGTTAAAGAGGTTGTCTTTTCTCCATTGTATATTCTTGGCTCCTTTGTCAAAGATAAGGTGTCCATAGATGCGTGGATTTATCTCTGGGCTTTCTATTCTGTTCCATTGATCTATATTTCTGTCTTTGTGCCAGTACCATACTGTCTTAATGACTGTGGATTTGTAGTATAGCCTAAAGTCAGGTAGGTTGATTCCGCCAGTTCCATTCTTCTTTCTCAAGATTGCTTTGGCTATACGAGGTTTTTTGTATTTCCATACAAATTGAGAAATTATTTGTTCTAATTCTTTGAAGAAGACCTCTGGTAGCTTGATAGGAATTGCATTGAATCTATAGATTGCTTTAGGTAGTATACTCATTTTCACTATATTGATTCTTCCAATCCATGAGCACGGTACATTTCTCCATCTGTTTGTGTCCTCCTTGATTTCTTTCATCAGTGTTCTATAGTTTTCTATATACAAGTCTTTTGATTCTTTAGGTAGAAATACTCCTAAGTATTTTATTCTTTTTGTTTCGATGGTGAATGGAATTGTTTCCTTAATTTCTCTTTCTGATTTCTCACTGTTAGTGTATAGGAATGCCAGGGATTTCTGTGTGTTGATTTTATATCCTGAAACTTTGCTATATTCACTGATTAGCTCTAGTAATTTTCTCGTAGAGTCTTTAGGGTTTTCAATATAGAGGATCATGTCATCTGCAAACAGAGAGAGTTTTACTTCTTCTTTTCCAATCTGGATTCCTTTGATTTCTTTATCTGCTCTGACTGCTGTGGCCAAGACTTCCAAAACTATGTTGAATAGTAGTGGTGAGAGTGGGCACCCTTGTCTTGTTCCTGATTTCAGGGGGAATGCTTCCAGCTTTTCACCACTGAGGATAATGTTTGCTGTGGGTTTGTCATATATAGCTTTTATTATGTTGAGGTATGTTCCTTCTATTCCTACTTTTTGGAGGGTTTTTATCATAAATGGATGTTGAATTTTGTCAAAGGCTTTCTCTGCATCTATTGAGATAATCATGTGATTTTTATTCTTCAGTTTGTTAATGTGGTATATTACATTGATCAATTTACGAATATTGATGGTGTTAAAATTCTTAAGATGATCTGGGTTGGAGTCTTATATATGTATTAAACTATATTACGTCGATGAATTTACCAGGTTTATACCTGGAATGTAATTCAGATTACATGTTTCCTAAATCCAATAATAAAGTATAAAAATGGTACCTTTTCAAGTTTTAAATCACATTACTTTTCATAACCAACATACTTATATAACACCGTTCGTTATCTAACACAGTTTCTGAGGGATAGGAATCTTGAAATGTCTCCTGGGTGGTTCTGGCTCTGGATCTCTCATGAGACTGCCGTCAAATGCTGCCTGGGGTCTTGCTTCCAAGGTAGCTCAGCTCATGTGGTTGTTGGCAAACCTTGGTTCTTTGCTGGATGTTGATTGGAAGTCTCATCTCCTCACCTCCTAGACTCTTCCGAAGCTGCCTCAGGGTCCTTGCAGTAGCAGCTGGCTTTTATCAGATTGAGTGATGAGAGAGGGTATGAGGAGAGACCCAAAATAAAAGCTGCAGTCTTTTCGATTCTTATCTTGGAAATGTCATGTCATATTTCATTGGTCACAGGGACCAGCCCTGCTACAGTGTGGGTTGGAACTACACAAAGCGAAATACAAGGAGGTGAGGGGTGATTGGGCCCCATCTTGGGGGCTGGTTACCACAGAACTGTTTCATTAGGGAAAAAATACACCAATAATGTCCTAAAGGTTTTAAAAATTGAAGTATAGTTGATGTACGATATTATATGGTACATGTATATGATATAATGATCATAGTTTTTACAGGTTATACTCCATTTATAGTTATTATACAATATTGGCTATATTTCTTATGTTGTATAATCTTTGTAGTTTATTTTGTACTTAATAGTTTATACCTTTTAATCTTCTACCCCTGTACTACCCCTCCTACTTTTCTCTCCCTGCTAGTAACCACTAGTTTGTTCTCGAGTCTGTTGATTTTTTAAAATTGTTGTTGTATTCACAAGTTTGTTGTATTTTTTATGTTCCGCACATAAGTGATATCATACAGAATTACTCTAAAGGTGTTGAGAAGATGTGACCCACATTGTGTCCCCAAAATTGCTGTTAAAAAGACGAGTCTGAACCAAATGCTCTTCCTACCTTGCTGGTTTTGTGGAGTTGAATGTGTAGGTTTTGATGGAATTTGTTAGAACTTTAGGTGCCAAATTTGAATGTCTGCTTTCCCATTTCCCACTGTGCTACTTCTGAATCTCATAAGATTAGTATTAGCCTTGTAGACTTGCAGGTCCTAGCTGCAAAAATCTTACTCTGGTGATGACAAATAAATGGTAGATAGTGGAATTAGTAGATGTGTAGACAAAAATGTCTATTTTTAGAAGCATCTTTTAGAGAAAAGATGCATTAGAAATTAATTTTTGTGCCCTGCTATAATTTATAAAAGAATATCAGGTGGGATTGCCTCTTGTAACTAAGTAAGTGAAAGAAATTCATATTACTAATAATTTAGCAAAATAAAACTAATTGAGAGGAGCAAAGAGACACAGGCATGTAGGCTGAATGAGACATGAAATTAAAACTGTTTTTTAAGGGCACTTGCAGTAGTGGGGACTAAAATTTTAAAACATGTTTAGATATCTGGCTATTAATAAAAGTGATTTTATAAACCTGGGAAGGATATTTTAAAAAGTAGGATAAAAGTAGTCAAGTCATTAATGGTACAACAGCAGAACTTGATATTGGTTCTCTACTATCAGTTTGTGCTAGGTTAGTTATAGATTAACATTCTCAGTTTTTGAGGAAAGGCAAGGTGTGGGTCCTTACAGTTTAGTTGCTGCCTTCTGCTACTTCTCTTCCTCTTAGGCTCCATGACTTCATTTATTTTCCAGCCCAGAGACCTAACCTAATATGTCCATCTTGATTCTTCTGCAGAGTTTCATTTTTTCCCCCTTACCTTTACAATAGGAATGGAGCTTCTTTTTTACTTTTTATTTGTATTGTTGATGAAAGTATGAATTCAGATAAGTCCATACAACATTTATATACAGTTTTAAATAGTTATAAAAATAGTTACCATACTGTTTTCTTTTTCTGGGCTGTTTAAACAAAGCCCCCCACACTGAGTGGCTTATTGCCTCACCTTTCTAGAGCACAGAAGACCAAGATCGAGGTGTTGGCAGGGTCGGTTCCTTCTAAGGATGGTGCAGAGAATGCATTTCCTGCTTCTCTGCTAGCTTCTGGTGGTTTTCTGGACATCTTAGGCATTCTTTGGCTTGTTGATGTATCACCCCCATCTCTTCCTTCATCTTCACATGGTGTTCTCCCAAATTTTTCCTTTTTATAAGTACACTGATCATATTGAATTCAAGCCCGTAACTACAGCTGTGAAGGCCCTGTTCCCAAATAAGGTCAGATTCTTAGGTACTGGAGCTAGGACTTGAACATGACACCTACCCAGGGAAGACAAATGTTATCACCATCTCAGAAATGACTACCTGGAGGTGTGCACTCCCCCCTCCTTCCTGTGGCAGTTATGATCTAGACTTCTGTGGAAAACATTTCTGTGTTTTTCTTTATAGGCTTACCATTTGTGCATCATTTTTAGCAAATAAGTGTATTTTGTTTAGACTTCTTTCATGAAATGGATAGGTTTTAAAAAGTGGAATTGAAAGTTATTTGCCAGGTACAATGTTATCTTTAATTCCTAAGGGCAATATTTATTATATATTTAATAAATAATATTTATTTAAAATGCCTACTTTTATAGGTAAAAGTAAATAACTTAAAAATAATACTTGTATCAGCAGGAAAAATAGAAGTAGTATCTATTACTTCATTAAAATGAGCTCCATTTTCGATCACATTTTAATTTTTTATGTAGATTGCCTCATCAATTCAGGTGTCAGTTTTTCTGAAATGTATTCTGTCTCCCCAATTTGTTCCTTTGTAATGAAACTTACGATTGTGTTTTCCAAACTTATTATTACTAAAGACTCAGAGTATTGTGTTCATTCTAGACCAATTTAGAAATACTTTAATCTTGTATAAGTACTTATTAAGATATAGTCAGGTCTTGCTATTCTTTTTTAGCTATTGATAGATGTCTACCAGTGGGACCCTTGATGAGCCTGAGATATCCTGTATTGTAAACATTGCCAGTGTAATACTAGTTAAAATCAAAGAAACTTGATATTTTAGTTTCCTTGCCCAGCCTTATTTAAGAACAATTGTAAGACTTTCCTCAGATTAAAAAAAAAACACCGAAAATAGTTTATGTCTATTACTGCCCTTGACAATTCCTAAAGATCAAGGTTACTCAATAACACACACACACACACGCACACACGCATGCATGCACCTATAGCCTTTGCTGAAGTCTACAGTAGGAAAGAACAGTGAAATTCCTTGTAATCACATTTTTGCTTTAATTAAAGTCTTAAATCTCTTAAGTACAGATGGTTGCCAAATTTTAAATAACCCATATAAATCCAACAGGTTCCCCCTGTTCACCCATTGCTCTCTTCCTTATTAGAATCCCTGCTGTGTCTACTGTAGGAAAAGGGGTAAAAGCAGCACTTTGCCACGTTGTAGCTCCTTCGTATTTTTTGTTGAATGATCTACATTTTTAGAAGGTTCCTTGTGAACAGTGAGTCCAGGGATGGGAAAGAGGAGCAATAGATGGATTAGGATAGAGAAGCTAACCTCCAAAGTTGGCTCATTACAGATTTGTGTCAAGAAAGTCTCCCCTACATGGTGGAAAGGTGCTGCCCAGGTTTACCAGAAATGTTCACCTCACATTGATGGGAGATGAGTTGATAATGGAACAGAGTAGCACACACTCTCCTGGTACAAGACAGATACTCTAGGAAGCACCCTTGCAAATTAGTGTGATCACATTGCCTTCATTCTTCTTCCTGAAGTAAAGAGAAGACTTAGGGTCTGAAAGGTAATGTTTTTAATGATGGTTAGGGACCCTTCTGTGATATAGGAAGGGGAGTGATTATTAATATTTGAAAGGCACTTTCAGCTTAGTTTGTAGGCAAGAGAAGACTCTTAAAGAAGGTAAGATCTTAATAACACATTCATTTATTTGGAGTTTTTGCCCTGAGCTAGCCCCAAACCCAAACAAGGAGTAGGGTAGCATGGGGTTGATTTAATTTTTTTTAATTTCCTTCTTCACTGACTTACTGTTCATGTTGGGAGTATTTGGTTCATAATTATGCCACATTAAAGTTATACACACATCTGAGGCTGATCAAACACTTAACCATAATCTAAAAAGTGATTTGTTTGAGAAAGTAGTCTAGGTTTCCTATAAAAATGTACTTTCAGAATTTCACTTGTTTGTGGGTTTGAAATTGCTTATAAATGAAAATTTTCAGTTCTACAAGTATATCTTGAATTTTGAATGCCATTTCTATAGCAGGGATACCTAGATTAAGTAACCCTTTCAAGTGCTGACATCTGAAATAGGCCATAGGGCATAATTTAAGTGAATATGTATTTTTCTACAATAAATTACTTTATTTGAAGTCACAAACTATATCAAATGGATTTCTGCTCCTTTGGCATGTAATATATTGCCTTGCACATAGATTAATAGATTAATGCTGAGGAATGAATGAGTAAATACAGATAGAGTAAGTAAATAGAATCTACACAGAAGTCATTTCCATAGGAGATTTGTGAGTTTGATTATTGTTGTCTAACTGACAAAGGAGATTATCATTCATTATCAATAAATTCATTCAATAAATATTAAGCTAAACACTTCTGATTGCTAGTCACTCTGCTAAGTGCTGTGTGGGGAGCCAAGATGAGCGAAACAGGACCTCCACCCTCAAGAAATTTACCTCCTGTGAGAGGAAGTCATAATAATAACATAGAAACATGCTGAGACTTTATACAGATAGAATTCTTTACTAGTTCAGAAGAGTAAGAAAATTCTGATATTTGGTGATATTTGAATTAGATTTTACAAATGTGATGGAGGAAAGGAAGGTATTTATCAGCAAGGGGTATTTTCTACTGAAGTAAACAGAATTGACTGATGATGGCTTAAAAAAGATTGATTTTTTTTCAGGACAATGACATGCACAGCAGTAGATGACTACTGGTGTTGGTTGGACAGTCTTCCAAAGGCAGAGCTGATGCTTCCTTTGCTTCTCTCAGCTGTTTTCCCTAGCATTAGAAGCTATCTACCCCAGCTCCACCAAGGCTGCTCTAAGGCAAAAAGGGTGAGCGCTTACGGAGGGATAGCCACTTACATGCTTTTTATCAGGAAAGCAAAGAAAGGCTTTTCCAGAGTTCCACGCTTCCATCTCAAGGGATCAGACCAGTGCCAATGGCCACTCCTCCAGGGGATCGTCCCTGACCCAGGGGTCAACCCATTTCTCTTACGTCTCCTGCATTGGCAGGCAGGTTCTTTACCACTAGCGCCACCTGGGAAGCCCTTTATTTATCACCCTCTCATCCAAATTATATCAGGAAGGTATTTTGCCAAGTTAAAACCACCCCCGGCCCCAGCAAATAACACACAAGAACAAACTAGATTTTATTTTATTTTTTTAGTGCTACTGATGAGAGTAACTATAGAAAGATGTTTGATGAATAAAGTGTCAAAATTCAGAATTTAGTAGGTAGTAAATCATGATCTCTATATTTGTCTGTGGTTAGAGGATGACACAGGGCTTCCCTGCTCGCTCAGCTGGTAAAGAATCCACCTGAAATGCTGTACACCGTTGATTCCTGGATTTGAAAGATCCCTGCGGTATGCCACCTTCTCCAGTATTCGTGGGCTTCCTGGTGGCTCGCATGGTTCGAATCCACTTGCAGTGCAGGAGACCTAGGTTTGATCACTGGCTTGGGATGATCCTCTGGAGGAGGGCATGGCAACACACTCCAGTATTCTTGCCTGGAGAATCTCCATGGACAGGGGAGCCTGGCGGGCTACAGTTCACGGGATCAAAGACATGACTGAGCAACTTAAGCATAGCACACAGAGGATGATACTGGTGGAATAGTTTCCCACTGTACCATACTAGCAAAATCTGCCATAAAAGTCTGTGAAAGCATTTGGAAAATTTTTAATAGATTGGGATGTTTGAATAAAGAATCTTTTGCCTCCAGACTGAGTTTTTAAATATCAGCCTAGAGAAGTTGTATCAACAGTTGGGTGATTCATTGTCTTCTTTTGAGAAAATATGGTTGTTTTATTCTTTCAGCTTCCAGTAGGGTCTTGTTTCCATTATTTATTTCAAATGGTCCCAGTCACCTTTGTGGATGTTGACAACAAAGGAGATTTACAAAGAAGCATCTTTGCTGTCTTTAAATCACTGAACTAGTGTGTTGGAGCAAAAATATACCCATCATTTCTTAGTATATTTGAATTGTATCAGTTTTTATAAAGATTAAAATCTTTAAATTTTGTAATTTTTTAAGTGGAGGAATGTGATATCCTTTGTAGGAAAGGAAGACTAAAATTTCAACAAATTGTTTAGGGTCGATACCAACAAACAGCTCTGCAGTTTTGACGGTGTTTCTACCTCTTAAAAGTGATTTTCTTTTTAGAGATTTTTGTTGTTGTTGCTCTTGCAGTGGTTATGGTGTGGTGATGGTTGTGTGTGTATTTTGCCAAAAACACTCTAACCTTACAGTTTTCCTTCTGACTTCCTTGGGGACCACAGAAGGAAGGAGCAAAGGCAACCAGCTCCTGGGGATTGATTCAAACATTTGTGTGCGTAAAAATTCTTTAAGGAGCTTGTTAATCATGAAGGCTGATAGGCCTACTGTTTAAGTCAGGAGTGGAGACTGGGAATCTCCAGGTACTTCAGACAGTTTGGATGTGGGTGGACCCTGGACTCCCCTTTAAGAAACACTCAGGTAGACAGTAAGCGAGGTGGTAGGGACAGGTAAAAAGCTAGCTAGCTCTTATGCTAGATCTTTGTGTCTCTCACTTGCTCCTGATCTCTAAAATCAGGATCTCCAAATGGGATGTGCTCACTCCAGGTGGTTTGTAGCAAGAACTGTTTTGGTTCAGGAAGAAATTTTGCTTTATATTCATCTTTAATGTTACCTTTGAAGTGCTAGTTTGTGTTTGTGTTCTGCAATATACATGCAGTGCAGTGTTAGTACAGTTTACACATTTCTAAATGGCACACGCATGGCAAAGGCCGATCTAGAGGTGTTTTACTGATAGTGGCAGACAGTCAAAGAAGTTTGGAAATCGCTGCTTTAAATGATTCACCAGGCTCTAAATTCATACCTCTTTCCTGCTCTTTTCAAGAGTTTATTGTTCCTTAATTGTTTTTCATTTAGATACTGACATTAGTCAGTGCCTCTTTTATTAGTATGTATATATACACAGCGCATACTTGAATACTGAGGGGAAGAAAGGGCTTTGTAATTTATGTCAGGGAGAAATATCTGTCTATTAAGGTTAATCACCTGATCTGATACTTTTGTTTAAACCACCCCTACTGAAAAATCAGAAGAAAAGTAACAAGGCAGCTTCCTTGTTAGGTTATGTCTGCCTTGTCATTCATGTCAGGTTATGGCTACCGCTTTAAGCATTTGTAGACCTGTCTAGTCCCAGCTCAGAGACTCAAGAGGGCTTCCCAGATAGCTCAGTGGTTAAGAACCCACCTGCCAGTGCCAGAGATGCAGGAGACACAGGCTCGATCCCTGGGTTGGGAAGATCCCCTGGAGAAGAGGGGGGCACACATTCTAGTATCCTTGTCTAGAAAACCCCATGGACAGAGGAGCCTGGCAGGCTACAGTCCAGGGGGTCCTAAAGAGTTGGACATGACTGCACGTGACTCAAGAATGGATGAGTGTAAATGTGTATTTTCTAGAGACATGACTCATTATTTGTCTTTAAGCCTTGAGGTAGCCCCTTCTCCTGTTCTCAGAGGACGCTTTTCTATCAAGTATATCTCTCCAAGGTTAAGAAAAAGTCCTTGTTTTCACTGCAAAAAATAATTTTTAAAATATATTTTTAAAGTTACAATAGCTAAAAACACCAACTGTTACCATAATTGTATATATAGTCTATTAGGTAAAAGTCTCATTTCCCTTGATGCCTTTGGAGCTGACATCAAATTTGCCTCCTCATATTTTCTGTGTGTTAAAACAGACTGTAGTCTTCAAAGATGGCCTTGGTTTTCTAACTCAGGGTCTTCTAGTTAGTGTTTCTAGACATAAGACCATGATTACTCTTCAGTGTTTTTTTCTCTCACACACACATCCATATACACACTGTCTCTCACACATTCTGTCTCTCTTTCTCTCTCTCTCGACACATGACAATCTGTTTACTCAACTGAATTGTCAATAGAGGAGAAAAAACACATTCACTTGCTGGCTTGAAAAACTTCAACGGTTTCTGTCAGTATTGTCATTATTTTAATAGTCACACAGCACAGGCAGAGTCTGGAGACCTAAAATCCATTTTGAGGTCTCACTTAAAAAATGTATCTCTTTCTTTTACAATTATTTTTTCCTAGTATTTCTTGTAAGTGTTATTATATGAATCTGGGTATATTGGAAAGGAATAGTAAAGTGGAGATAAATATAATGAACCATTCATAATATTTATCAAGGCCTCAAGTGCCAGGCACTGTGCTGGACACTTTGTTATGAAATCTTTACAATAAGCATCTGAGTTGGGTGCCACTGTTACCATCCCATTTACAGGTGAGGAAATTACAGGGACTGTCGGGGAGATGAGAAGACGTGCTAAGAGTCACTCAGCTCGTCTATTGAAGAAGAGGCTTTGTTCTCAGGCAGGGTGCATGTATTCTGCTTTGACTCTTTTGTAAGATTGAGAGTTAGGAGTTGAGGTGGGGATTAGACCACTTGGGGAAAAACAGACATGTCTTACCCTACCCCAAAGGAGAAACCCAGATACACAGCTGGGGGTAGGGCCATGCCTTGTGCTGATTAGAACATGATTTCCCTTGTAAAGGAAGTGAAAGATGCCTGCTGGACCTATGCCAAATGGTGGTACGGCTGGGAGGCTCTGTCTCAAATACAGGAAATTGGAAGGGATAGTGGAGTTTGTGTGTATAAATCTTAGCTGTGTCTTGATCTGGTCACTAGGATGCAGGGTAAAAGGAGGGTGCCCCAGACTCTTCATGTGGGAAATTGAGTCTCTTTCCCTGGAAGGGCTCATTTGGTATCTAGGTTCCAATTCCTCAGGAATGTTCTAGCTATATTTTCACTTTTGAAAACTGTTTTTAACCCTTAGATCCAATATTGTTAATATTTCTGTATTTCACTTTACTATAAAGCAGAAATAACAATTGTTTTGTATACTAGAGAAATGTTGGATGGGTTAATGAGAAAAGGTCTATAAATGGTTGGTTATTATATTTTCCCCCAAAGGGTCAGGTAATGATGACATTCAGTTTTGGAGTGATGTCTTCCTCAGTCTCTAAGGTGACAGCCTTCTAAGATTGGTTAGGTGCGAGTTTTGTAAAGTTGGGAAGTCTGTCCTCTGGGGCTTGAGTCCCCCATGCCTGGACTATTATGAGGACTTAATAAGTAGTTGCTGAGGAATTTAAAATTGTTCAGGTATTCTGAGACTCATTGTTTTCTTATCTATAAAATGAAGATGATAGTGTGAATGTCATAGGGTCCTTAGAAGACCTTGTTGGATAACATCTTGAAGAGCTTAGGTTAATGCCCACCACATTGGAGGCACACAATGAATGTCTGCTATGAATATATTATTATTCTGCTTATTGCTTCTAAAACACCTGGCTGTGCCACTTATCACCTGTGTGCCTTCCAACAAACTAGTTGAACTGAGTCCCAGTTTCGTATTCTGTAAATTGGGGATGCTAATGCCTGTTTCATTGTTTGCTGTGAAGTTTTGTTAAGATTCAGAACTAACAGATATTTAGTGCATATTCTGTGCATCACTGAATTAGACATGTTTTCTCATTTAATCCTTGCAAAAATTTCTTGAGGTAGGTACCCTTTTTTGTTTTTTCTTTTTCATTTTACAACTTAGAACACTAGGGCTCAGAGAGTAAAAGCTTCAGCTGAAGGTCAGATGAGTAGTATGAAAGCCAGTTTCTCTTGGATACCACTGCCCTCTACTTCTCCTGTACTTCAACTCTGCACAGTATTTAAGGCCATTTAAAAAGATCACACATGTCTGTGGACCATTATTTGTGATGTCTCTTTCTTTGGGTCTGAGGGTTGCAGTGTATCAAGGTACCCTAGTATAATTTGCTCTATTTAGATATTTAAACAGAGTACCCTAACATAATTTAGTTCAAAGGCACCCTAACATAATTTACTCCGCTTCAGGTATTTATATATGACATTTGAGGGATCACATTTTCCCCCACTTTCTCATTAAAAAATTTTTTTCACCAGCCTAAAAATAGTGGTTCCTGAATTTCTCAGGTCACGAAAGAGTAAAATTACATAACCAGAGTTCAGAATGAGGTCCTTTTTGTGCTACATTGCCCAATTTGTGGACTTTGAAGTGGTTATTAAGTGAAAGCTGCTACTAAACCAAGAGGTGAGTTTAGTTTTAGAATCATACCAATTTACTTGTCAGAAACTTATTTTTTAAGAAAAGAAATGACATATTATTATGGCAGTTTGAAAGCAGCTAAACAGTGTTTCTCTGAGTGTTAAAATTTTGCCAGAGGATCATGGTTTTGAACATACTACATATCCAGAGACCTGGAAGCTAAGCCTAACTACTTCATCACTCTGTTTTTCCCTGGGGTGTCTTAATTAAAGACCAATTTGAGAAACAAGAAGAATCCATTCCTAGTTTGAAATATTATTTCTTTGACAGATCTTTCCTTATTGGAAGTTGTCCCAAAGTTGTTTGGAGTGTCAGGTTCAGAGTTAATTGGGTTTTCCTATCTAGCGAGAAGAGGTGGCTCTTTTATTTTGGTTTGTTTTTTCCGTAGTTGGGAGCTTTGGAAAGGTTTGACTCAGAAACCATGAGATACTAACACAAGCTCTGTAGTTTTGAATTAGTACTGATTGACGGGTCTCTTTTCAATGTAAACAGCTTGAAGGGAGAATTGCGGTGACAGAAACAGAATTTGCATCTAAGAACGCTCTCCCATATGACATAATGAGTGTTTCACATTAATCAGAATAAAAAGGAGGATATTAATTTTTTGTAGTAAGCTGTCAATTAGAATACGTTGGAAATAATTAGATTTTATTTTTGTTTAGGTTTCTCTTCTTGAATGCTACCGTTTCGAAAGAGCACAGTTCATGTGGAGGTCTGAATAAAATTCACAGAGTAGCATCAAGGACCTCTGAGCCCAGGAAACTGAGTTTGGCAGTGCTAATTTGTATTAAAGTTGTTGTTGCATGACAGCCGGAAAAAGATTTAATGCTTGCCACCTGAATCAAGGCACGGAACATTGGTTTCTATAACTGCCATGAATTTGAATCGAGGCCAGTATCTCTAAATTTGAAATAAACTGATACTCTGTCTTGAAAGAAGATACAGGCCACTTATGTTATGGAAGTTATTTAGAAAATTGTATTTCAGTTTAATTTTTTAGC
This sequence comes from Antilocapra americana, assembly GCA_007570785.1. Taxonomy (NCBI): domain Eukaryota; kingdom Metazoa; phylum Chordata; class Mammalia; order Artiodactyla; family Antilocapridae; genus Antilocapra; species Antilocapra americana. The sequence goes on from ML661902.1 coordinate 4,892,043, forward strand.
CATATATATATATCTGTAAACACACACGTATTTTTCAAATTGTTCAGCTCCTCAGCACTGTAGCCTGTAGTGGTTCTTGCTGTTAGAGGTTCACACAGGAGAACTAAGAAATGCCTGAAGCCATTTATTATCCGCTTTCAGCCAGGAGTTAGCTGTGAGTTTGCACCAGGTTCCAGATTTGGCGTCCCTCTCTTACCACAGAGGAGCTGCTCACTTCATCAGAAAGTCATTATCCCTCTTGGATGTCACTATGGTTCAAAGTATTGCAGTATTGCTTTAGGAATTTAGGTTTTAACCCAGTCACCCCTGCTGTGGTAAAAACCTTACCGCCACCAGATGCAAAATCCATTCACATGCCTAGGACAATAAAAATGATGATGATGACAATAATTCATATTTTGCATTTGCGAAAACATCTTTCATCTGAAGAGCTTTTGTAAACAGAACAGGCATCTTGAGAATGCTTTATAGAAAGTGATCTCTGAGTCCAGAATGGAAATGAATCCACCTCTGTGGTGAAATATGGCAGCCCTTCAATTATTTTTAATGGGGTACATATTAAGCACAGTTGTATCTCTATGCAGTAAATGTTTTGATGAGAAACTATATCAATTATATGTTACATTAAAGTTCTCAGACATTTTTATTCTTACTGAAAAATAGCATGATTTTTGATTAGAAAAGTACTCAGAGCATTGAATATTTAAAAATAAATCTAGTTGAGATTTTTTTCTCAAATCATAAAGGTTTCTCGTAAGGTGTCACAGAGAGGTTTCTCAGGTGTGTTTCGAGCAGCACACACCTTTCCTCACCGTGTTCACTGGGGTGGTAGTAAGAGCTTCAGCTGCATGCTGTCTTGATGGGCACAACCAAAGCACACGTCGCTTTTAATTGCACAAGCACAAGTAAGACCAGTTTCTCTTCTGTTTCCACTTTCTTGCCAGCTGATCTCAGCCATTCCTAGGGTGTCAAGTAACAGACTGTGCCCACGGCCCATTGCCCTGCATCTCTGCTTCCCATGTCTCACTTCAATTCTATATTGTTTTCCTAACTTTCTCCTCTCTTGAGGTATCAGCCCAGCCTCTGTCTGTAGGTACTCCTTAAATCATCAACATCTCACCCCAGACATTTGCTTCTGTTATATATATGCTCAATACTTGGAAGTTATCTTAAAAACCTTCTCCTTCTCAAATCCATTAGTTCCTAAATTCTATACACTTATCTCCTGGATGGTCCCTTGCATCTGTTCACTACATTATATGCACTGGTCAATGGATGTTTTACTGCTAACGGTAGGATAAAGTGGGAAAAGGAAAGTGAAAGCAAAGCCACTCAATTTCCCACCTGCTAGTATTACCCAGATGGAGGCAGAGCTGAAACTCTTGGCTAAAATAAAGCTTTGGGTAACTTGCAGCTTTCATTTACTGTTGCATAGTGGTGGGAATAATTTAAAAGTTTGAGGTGGTACCAGAAATGATATGTGGTTTGGCTGTTTGTGGTAGTTTGCAGAATAGTATGTAATTATAAGTTATCTTACGTGAAGATTAAAGGACAATTGGTTTTTTAGGTGTAATTAAAGATGAAAAACAAATTTCAACTTACAGAAACATAGATGTTTGAATGGCATTTTGTTATTACGCACAGATATTAGGGAAGATTTTCATTGTCCTTAACTAGTAATTATATTGAGTATATTCTCCATCAAAGACAAAGACAAATTCCTCAAGCTCTGTCTTTGTTGGAATATTTTGTAGAGTTTACAAACTTGAAAAATTATTCTTTGTGAAATTTTTTACTTTTCTTTCTTTATTTTTTTTTTAAGAAAGTCACTCAGTTGTGTCTGACTCTTTGCAACCCCATGGACTGTACAGTCCATGGAAGTCTTCAGGCCAGAATACTGGAATGGGCAGCTGTTCCCTTCTCCTGGGGATCTTCCCAGTCCAGGGCTCAAACCCAGGTCTCCCACGTTGGGAGATGGATTTTTTTACCAGCTGAGCTACCAGGGAAGCCCAGGAATACTGGAGTGTGTAACTTATCCCTTCACCTGGGAATCTTCCTGACCCAGGAATCGAACCTGGGTCTCCTCCATTGCAGGTGGATTCTTTACCAGCACTCCTTATTCCACTAAATACTGTGTGTGGATACACCTTGTATCGATGGAATGATTTATTCACATGACCTGTTTACATGCCCAGTATTCAGGGGGTAGGTCACTCACATATTAAATCGTCATTCATTTTTGAGATGAACACTTTTATCTGGAATTCTGCACTTTTTATTTAATTCTTTCAACAATAATATTGAATGGAAAAGTTCCCTTTATAAATGAAAAAGTAATATACACCAGTGTTTATTCCAAAAGTTCTTGCCAGACACTATAAATTCAAGTCTTTGGCCAAAACTGTATGGTCCATTTTGGGTTTCCTTTTCCAATAATGGCTATACATTAATGATATCGTGCTATATTTATGTAATTTATCAAAGCTTATTGAATGAGATAGAATTATTAAGTATAGTACAGGAAAACTCATTCAGAAAAAGAAATGAATACAATATGGTTTAAAATGCAGCCCGACTAGATTCAGTATATTTAACACATGCTATGCTGTCCCATGTTCTGAAAATGAGCTGAGTATTGTTTAGATGTAAAACTGACCTGGATTGTAATCGCTCTTTCTCAGTATTTTTTTGGGTTTAATCCCTGCTATATTTTAGAATTTTATATGGAGTTAGAAGCCAAGCTTCCTCATACAGCTCTTCAGAAGTCTTCCACTGAGTGGCTGATATCCTTATTAAATCTTGCCTAAATTTTGCCACTTTTTAGTGCTTATTTAAGGTGAAAGTGCTCAAAAAGAGTTAAATAAATATAAAAAAGGAAAGAGATGAAGGATAACAGAGATTTGGTGCTCTTTTAACAACATTTTGTTTTCATTAGTCTTTGAATTTGCGGCATGTAAATTGAATGGCTACCTGAATACTATCTTTCAGTTCTCTTTAATTGTGCTGCATTTCAAATGGAAATAATTTTTAAGCAGTTTTTTAATTTTCTTCTAATATTTACAAAATTTACTCCAACAACGTTATCAGCATATTGGGTAACAGTGAGATAGCTGGAATACTGTTGTGTTTGCAAATATTTTTTAGAGATGGGAACCGCTTCAAAAAAAAAACAAAACAAAAAACACCAACAACAATGGGACCAAAATAATGTCTTTATTGTTCATTCTTAACAGAAGCTCTATTTTCTTTTGTAGGGTGGAAATGGTTGACGTTAATTATCCTTAGTCACGTGAATATTCTGTGAATTTTTGCCCTGCCTTTTAAAAGAGTTTCTGAGGAATGGCCACCAAGTCTATGGTCCTACTGTAGTCATTCCTGTGTTCTAAAAGTACAGTATCTGACTTAATTCTTAAGACTGATTGCATCAAGGGAGGTTTTCTGACTTGACATCTACCTCGCCAACCTATTAAGTCCTGGATGTAATTTGCATAAAGATGTAAAGAATTTGAGAGCCAAATTATATCTACTTTCTCACTAAGGGAGTCCTTTAAATTATGATAATGATTATTACGTGGTATTTATGAGGGCTATCTGGGCATGACGTGCCAGAATGCTGTCTCAGCAAAATATGCTTATAATCAGACTGAGATAAACAAGCAGATAGTATATACTGATAAAGAAAACGGGAACAAAGAAAGAAATCCTATAGATGGGCATGGGAGCAGTGGTTTTTATATATGCTAGTGTCTCCTTTTTACTTAGTTCAGGGAGGGCTTCAGTGGTCTCTCTTGGAGGAGAGAAGTACAGCTACAGAGTCCAGAGGCTACTGAGCATTTTAGAAAAGGCAGAAATCTACAGTATATAAGAAATCTATAAATTACACAGGAAGGTAATCTTTGGTAATTAAAAGTCTACTATGTTGATATTAGGCTGTTCCTATACAAATTTTGAACTTTCAGTATTTCAAGAATTAATGTTTATGCTTTTCTTTTTTGATGAAGTGTTTATCTAATGCCCAAAATGTTATGTTTAGTAAGAGAATTGAGTCTCTTTTGAAATTCTTCATGTTGACTTTCTGGGGAAAATATCTTTTTTTCATGTATGTCACCTAGGGGTTATGTTTGAAGAACAAACAAGACACACAGGAAAATCAGCTAATTCCTAAGAAAGGATCAATCATGGAGAGAAAAAGAAGGCATAAGAAAAGCTCTTGGGTTTATAGGAATGCAGACAGTTGATTTCTTTGAGCATTTCACAAGGATGTTTAGGATTCAGATTCTGACCGTGGACGGCAACTTGATTCTCCATAATACACAGAAATAGCTTAGAAGAAGCTATAAAGTTCTATCACGTCATAGGTTGGTGAGCGAGGATGGATTTACACGATTGAGGATATAAATGATTGAGTGAGTCGTTAGTCATAAGGTCCACGGTTCTTCGTAATTGACATGGCTTTCCCTTGTCATTCAGACAGACAGCAGTGAGGCAGTGAGGCCACGGAGCTGCTGCCATTGTCACGGCGACTCTGAGCCCACACGACTGCCACTGTGAGGGTCCTGAGCTCTGCGCAGGAGAGCACTGCCTCCTGGGCAGTCTGTCCGCCACTGTGGTTTTGGGTATTTTGCAGCATTTAAAAAATCATGGCTGGAGCATTAGCTACACTCTGCCCTTACTCATTTGTATTATTTAGAGAAGAGAATATGACCAACAAGTTTTTTTTTTTTCCCCAAGTGTGAATACACACACACACACACACACACACACACACACACACACACACACATACGTAATCTGTGTTTTGAGACTGAGATGGAAATGTTCTCATACCATTTATTATGGTTCAGCCTTAAAAGGCACATTCTAATAAGGAGAGAGGAAAAGAGTGTACTTTCTTCAACTTAAAATATTTTGGATGGGCTACTGCTTTCCTAAGCATCGTGGATATTTGACCCACTCTGAGAAGATTTGCAAGCCACTGATTTGTCTACTGGGAAAAGTGTGGAGAGGAGAAAGGGAAGCCTCTGTGTGCCGTGGTTCATGTGTGTTGATGTCAGTGGGAAGGGTGAGGCTTTCGGTTCCATGACTGTATGTCAAGTATATTTTTAAAATGTGACCTAAACCTAAAGGCCATGTTTGCACCAAAGACTTTTCCATGAAAAAATTTTAAGTTATTTTTAATACCTTACTGGGCTTTTTAAATAGCAGCACAAGCTGTGAAAATTAGTTCTGAAGGTTGGTGGCAGTTTAAGAAAGTCAGCGGTAACATTGCCTAAGCTTCAGGCAGAGCAGTGCTGGAGCTTTGATGGAGCTGGGCTGTGGGAATGCAGGTTTTTTTGCTTAGGGTGGATATGATTTTACTTTATTTTTTTAAGGTGGAGGAATGAATGGGGCATGCATTGATGTTTTTCACCTAGGCCAAATGGAAGACTTTTGCAGTGATGTAACCCATTAGGTTGGAGAAGCTTTTCTGTGGCGCTGCCCCGCGGTGCTGAGAGTAAGTTATGAATGCGGCACTGTTTCAGTGCAGAGGGCCTTGCCGGGAAGAGAGCGGTGTGCCTGGGCCCCAGCTATTGAGAAGATGCCAGTCAGGGATGAAAACGTCTTTCATGAAACTATAGCTAACTTCCCTGTGACACATTACCATAAAGCAGAGAGTATTTTTAAAACCAATAGTGTGAAAATAAGCACAATACCTTATAAAAGTCAGAAGGCTTTATTTTAAAGTAGGCATGTTGAGTGACTAAAAATATACAGGTTTGTGTCAGAATTCTTTTCACTGAATTGGTCTAAGCAGTTTTCCTCCTCTCTCCCTCTCTCCCGTTCACAGCTCTGATTTCTTTTGCCTTTTGGTTACAAGTACAAAAGATGTCTTCTGAGACAAATGCTGGTGTGTGACATCAGGACGATGGAATGCTCAGCCCAGTCCAGCATGTTTAAAAGCATCAGCTGCTTGAAAAAAAAAAAGTTACATTTTTCAGGATGGATTCAAAGAAATTAAGATGATCCTTGAGAGGGGGGAGTTAGGTGCAGACTTTTATAGTAGTTCTTTGTTATTATTTCCAGTGATCAGAGACATACTAAAATTGGAATCAGATTTTGAATGTTAGTTGTGTATAGTGTTTTTCCTCAAACAGTAGGTGTTCTGTGGTCTTTATAGAACAAATGACAGTAACAGCAATAAGATAGCAAAGTTGTCAATTTTGTAAAAATTGTGCAGAGTTAAAAGTTACAACTTTAAGTACTGAATTTTTACATTGACTTTAAACTCTACATTTTTATGAATTTATAAGACTAGTTACTAAATAATTGTATGTCAAAATAATTTTAATTTCTGACTTGACTCAGATTTTTTTTTTAATTTCTTTTTGCTTTTATTAGGTATTACCATGACTTAATTTTGGAGTGTTTTCGTGAAATTTCTAATACTTGGATAAACTGCATATTAATTAATATAATAACTAAAAATTTTGTCACAGGTCAACATACAAAAGAATCATATTTCTTTTTTAAAAAACTATTAATATTGTTATAAAGTTAGTTAGTATTACTAATTTCCATTCTTAGTTTAATAGAAGAAAATGGAAGTTCTGGTAAAATTTTTAACAAGGACAGTTTCAATAAAATACATCAAAATGTAAAATATTCAAATCAGATCAGAGAAATCATTGATTTGATGATTTATTGCCTTTTATTTAAGAATTATAAATCTCTGAATGTTGCAACCTTCTGTTAAATTGTAGCTTAAGGTATTAATCTTGTTAAAAAGGTAAACTGAGTCACATTAAAACTTTTCAAGAGTTGATTTGAGCATGATTCGATTTGAATCTGGTAGCCCCAAACTGAAGGTGGTTAGAAGGGCTCCACTGACAGGAGCTGGGAGCAATATTTTTGTAGATTAGATACTGAAACAAAGCAAAAAAATGATCTGATGGCTATAGCTTAAGCTGGTGCCTTATTTGGGGAAGCCCAGTTGGCTGTTTGTGATTGGTTGTTTTTATGTTTCACTTTTTGGATTCCAGCGCATGACTCTGACGTAGGTTTTGTTTGCTTAGTAGCTACCAAGGCATTAGAGCACCCCGGCCTAATGGCCTCTTTATTTAATTAGTTGGAAGGAAAAGCTGAGGAAGGAGACGATTGAGGCGTGTAAGCTGAATAGGGAGAGGACAGTGAGTGTCCTGACTCTGTCCTGGTGCAGTTCAAAGGGTGTGAGCTTCCTGAGCAAGAAGAGAGAGATCGTAGGTGGAGAGAATTTGCTCACTTACCTCGACCTTGAAGTCTCCGAGTTGACTGAGGCTGGCAAAAGCCAACTTCCGTCTACTTTTTATATGCTCTTTCTGGAAACTGAGCTTTTAGAAATGACAGAGTGACGGGGCTAGAGAGACCTTTCCCTTGCTACTTCACTTAAAGTTATCTTAGCCCTGGCTTCATGCTTGCTAATGGCTTTTCCTTGGGACGATCATTGCTGCCTTAATTTAGAAAAGATTAGGGCGAAGTTTATACTTACGGAAGATAAAGCAGACAGCTTTGATATATATACTTCTGGATAAGTTTTCCAATTGAACGATGGGTTGAAGACGTTTATTCCTCAATAGCTGCTGCCTCTCTGACTTTCTTTCTTCTAATATATTTTTCTATGAATTAATTTCTCTGCAATGAGTATGTGCTTGCATTTTTGTGTTGGTACATTATAAAGCATTTGGGGATTTTACAATGTTTATAACACTTGGAATACTTTAGGAATAACAGAAAAAATTCCTAGTGGAACATTTGACAAAGTTAATCTAGTGATAACTGGAAATAAAAGAGGCCTTTTATTCTATAAGACTGTGTTTTTCTACATGCTTGTAGCAGACCTCTGTCAATGAAAAGACTCAATAGGACTGTTTTCTTTAATCTTTCATATTCTCAGTTAAAAAATTTAGAGGTAATTCCTTTGGCTGTTGTCGGTAGTATAGAAACAAACACATCCCACGTTGACAGTGGTAGATATAGTAATGAATAGCAGTCTGAGTAGTCTATAAACATGTTCAGAATTCAGGCTTTTGACTAGCCTGTTACTGCATGGAAAGAATGAGAAAATCTTACGTTTGTATAATGTCTTTCTTGTTAGGCCCCTGAAGGTTGAACCTTGCCTTTTACCACCAATGAAGTGTGAACTGTTAGTCTCTCAGTCCTCCTTGACTGTTTGCCACCCCATATACTCTAACCTGCCAGGCTTCACTGTCTGTGGTATTTTCCAGGCAAGAATACTGGAGTGGGTAACTATCCCCTTCTTGAAGGGGTCTTCCCAATCCAGAAATTGAACCCGGGTCTCCTGCATTGCAGGCAGATTCTTTACCATCTTAGCCACCAGGGAACCCAGCTGGTACTAGTGGTAAAGAGCCCAGCTACCAGTGCAGGAGACATAAGAGACGCAAGTTTGATCCCTGCGTTGGAAAAATGCTTGGGTCCTCCAAATATTCTTGCTTGGAGAATCCCATGGGCAGAGGAGCCTGATGGGTTATAGTCCATGGAGCTGCAAAGAGTCAGACACGACTTAAGTGACTTAGCACACGCTAATGGGGTATGTCATCTCTGGGGGTGTCAGCAACCACAGTATCACCACCAATAGCTAACCTGTCTCTTTTGTTATTTTCATTGTTATATCACTGATGTCACTTGACTTACAGTCTCTGAAACTCTTCTAGGGTTTATTTAATCTCTGAAACCTAATTTGTACCATTCGAGGAGACCTTTCAATTTATATTTTCCTCTGGTTTATTTTTTCCTATATATCCAGTTGTGAAACCCATGATCCAACTCATATAGAACCATACTATAATCATTCTTTTCCATACTATAATCATTCAGCATGTATTTATTGATTATCTACTATATAACTGCTACTGGGAAGGGTGCTAGAAATCACAGATGAACTACTTATGGTACTTGCCATTTGGATCTCCCAGTTTGATTGTGGGGAGGGGCAGGTGTGGAGACAGATGAATGTGCAAAGAAATAGTTTCAGCTGGCATGATGTATGCTGTGGAAGAGGCAGGTACAGGATGTTCTGGTGCCATAGAATTGGGACAGAAGACCCATTATAGAGGCTCAAGAATGACTGTCAGGAGTATGGGAGCCCTTTAAATCTTGGAGGATGAGAAAGAACTAGGCAGATAGATAAAGTGGAAAAGGATGTTCTGTACACATAGGGAAATCTATGTAGGCTGTTGTGATTGGACACATTTAGTCATATGACAGGACACAAGGCTGGAAAGCTATAATTTGGGAAATTATTAGAACCTGTATATTGTTCAGTGGTTTTGAACTTTTATTTTAAACTTCCTGTCATAATGCCTGTGAATTGAATTAAACTGAAAGAGCTATGGAGGATCAGCTCAGGAGTGAGCTGGTTAGATTGGAATTTTAGAAGGCTAACTCTGGTGGTGATGTGGGAGAGAGAAGAGAGAGGTGAGATGAGAGGAAACAGATACCAGTGTGAGGTTCTGCTGTCTTCCAAGGAAGAGATATGACTCTGACCTAAGGCAGTATGAATAAGGATGGGCTTGAAAAATTGTAGGAGGCGAGTTCTACGGAAACTAATAATCAGATGGATGTGAGGGGTAAGGGAGAAAGAGTCATGAGGAGCCAAACTTTGTCACTCAGTGGATTGTGCTTTTATTCTCTCAAGTAGGGAATGTAGGAAAAGGAGCAGATTTGTGCCAGAATAGAGTGAGTCCAGTTTGGGATGTTTTGAGGCTGAGAAATTCCATTAAAAAGTGAGTGGGCAGAAAGGCAAATATTTGGAGTCTAATCCAGAATTTGAAAACAGTTGAATGTATTTCGTAAGTGTGTGCTTGTTGGATGATTGAATGGATGTGTACACTAGCCATCTATTCATTACATTTTATTTTAATTTTCTTCCAGTTTTATTGAGATATAATTGACATATAACACTGTATAAATTTAAGGTGTATGGCATAATGATTTGACTCATATATATCTCGTGAAATAATTATCACAATAAGTTTAATGAACATCCATCATCTCATATAGGGCTTCCCTGATAGCTCAGTTGGTAAAGAATACGCCTGCAATGCAGATTTGATTCCTGGGTTGGGAAGATCCCCTGGAGAAGGGATAGACTACGCACTCTAGTATTCTTGGCCTTCCCTTGTGGCTCAGCTGGTAATGAATCCACATGCAGTGCAGGAGACCTGGGGTCTATCCCTGGGTTAGGAAGATCCCCTGGAGAAGGGAAAGGCTACCGACATCAGTATTCTTGCCTGGAGAATTCCATGGACTGTATAGTCCGTGGGGTCGCAAAGAGTTGGGCACAACTGAGTGATTTTTCACTTCACATCATCTCATGTAGATTAAAAAAATAGGAAAAATATTTCCCTTGTAAATAGAACTCTTTGAACTTAGAATTCTCTTTACAACTTTCATTTATGATGTGCAACAGTGTTAATTATATTTATTATATTGTATGTTACATCTCTAGTACTAAAGCTTATAACTGGAAGTCTGTACCTTTCAACCATCTTCATCCAGTTTCCTCTCTCCTACCCCCCACTTCCAGTGACCACAAATTTGATCTCTTTTCTATGAGTTTGTTTGCTTGCTTTAGAAGGATAATTGGCCTATAACACTATGTTAGTTTCTGTTACATAACATAGTGATTTGATATTTCTGTACATTTCAAAATGATCAAAAGGGTAAGTCTAGCTATAATCTTTTAGCATACAAATATATTTCATAGTTATTGACTATATTCCCTATACTGTACATTTCATACCTGTGACTTATTTTGCCCCCAAAGTTTGTACCTTGTAATCTCCCTCACCTATTTCTTTTTTCCATCCACCCTCCTCCCCTCTGACAACCACCTGTTAGTTCTTAGTATCTGTAACTCTATTTCTGTTTTGTTATGTTTGATGATCATTACATTTTAAGGCACTATTATTGACTTGTGTAATTATTTTAAAACCACACAATATAATAGGAAGAATTCTAGTAATTTTGAAAGAATAAGTAGCAGAAACAATTCTTCTTGTTGCATAAAAATTTCCAGATGGGTTAATGTGACTATACATAATCCTACACTTAGAATTTAATAGTTTGAGTGCTACCATTTCCCCTTTCCCTGATAGCTCATTTTTGGAATTTCTTAGTAATGGAAGGCTCCTAGTGGGTGAATACAGTAGATAGAGTAATAAACTGGAAGAGAAATAACCAATTAAAAATTGAAAACTAAGAGTGAGTATAGTTTTAAAAAGAGAATGGAGGATTAATACATTTGGATTCCAGGTTTGTTCTTGATGAAATTGATTACTGAAGGCTTGTTGGGATCAGTAATGTAAGTGCAGGATGGTTTTAATGGCCCTATAGAGGTATATTTGTGATAAGGAATGGTTTTCTTGACATTCCCTCTGGAAAACTAACCTTGGTTAATGGGTTGCAGTTCTAGAAGAAACAAGTCCCATGTAATCTGGACATGAGGGGTAAGGCTCTTCTTCTAAGGCTACCTTAGAGGTCTTCCCTCTGAAGAATCAAGAGTCTTAGATTGAGGAATACCTGGCCCTTTGGTTTCTAGCTTTCTGTCCATCTGCAATAGTTTGCCAAACATTCTAGTAGCATCTTCCTGTGAGATTGTGTAAGGTAATGGCTTATATCCTTGTAAGCAGAGTGGAGACTGAATGTAGGTAGAATTCCTCACCACTGACCCTCTGAAGCTATTAAAATAATGCACATTATTCATTTAATGACTAGATGACAAAAATTTCAATGATATTTTCCATCTCTTAATGTGTATCATTCAGATCATATCCCATGACTAATTCAAAACAATGTTATTGGATTATAATTGCTATCCCCTGTATTCAACATTAACGAATATCATTCAGAGTTGGTTACAAAATACTATCGCCTTCCTCTTTAGGCCCTCAGTAAGGAATTTATTGCCCTGATAATTTGACTATGTCTTGCACAGAATCTGCCACTCGGCTTAGCTAACTTGGAAGTCTGGTGGCAGCACTCAGAGAGCAGATCCATTACTCTCAGGTGGATTCACATTAACCACATCCATGAGGCTAGTGAACCAGAATGCCAGATTATTCATTTACAGTGAGAAATACAATCACACAGATGGAATGCTTGTCTTAGCAAGACCCTAACATTCTTTTCCTGCATGGAAAGCAGACATTCAGAAGCCCCTAGTGAGCCTGGAATCAGAATAGGGGAGTAAGATGAATCACAGTAATAGCTCTGTGCTGCTTACTGACTGTTGCATGCATGCTGAGTTGGCCTCAGTCATGTCTGGCTCTCTGTGACCCCCAAAACTGTAGCCCGCTTGGCTCCTCTGTCCATGGGATTCTCCAGGCAAGACTACCAGGGTGGGTTGCCATGCCCTCCTCCAGGGAGCTCCCTGACTGAGGGGTCGAACCTATGTCTCTTATGTCTCCTGCATTGGCAGGCGGGTTCTTTACCACTAGTGCCACCTGGGAAGCTTGCTTACTGATGGTAGGTTAGTCAATAGTTCGTTGAGGCTGCTTTTCCATATACAGTGCCTAGAAGGGGACATCTGGCATTTGTCTCCATGGCTCTCATTTTCTAAGTACTCTGTGGGTAAGTCATCTCTTTCTCAGTGTCATGTTCTTTTTCTTAAGTCACCAGGTAATACTCACACCACGATGTGACAGAATTCATTCTGTTGACTTTGCCTTTGACAAAAAAGGCAAATGGTAGAAATCTATGGTAGAAATTTCATATATCAGTTTATTTTCTGTATGGAAGATGCCACTGGTTAGCCTGCAGGTACAAATAGTATCTAGAACTGAGGTAGTGGGAGATGACCAGAAAAGGCCAACTCACTAGCTCTTTCTGGACTCGGAACCACACCTGTCTGAGAGCCTGCCTTGAGGCTGTCAGCAGGTAAGTTGCTACAGTTATTGTTGTTCTAGGAGTAACCAGGGAGCCAGGGAGTGCTATGAGCTTGTATTCTGAGCTCAGTATTAAGGTGAATGCTATTTGATACCTTTACATGAAGGAAATAAGCATTAATGAATTATCTTTATTAAAAATGATATGAAATATATATAATATCATGATTAAATTCAGAATGAATGTGAAAGTGAAAGTCACTCAGTCATGTCCAGCTCTTTGTGACCCCAGGAATTCTCCAGGCCAGATTACTGGAGTGGGTAGCCTTTCCTTTCTCTAGGGGATCTTCCCAACCCAGGGATAGAAACCAGGTCTCCTGCATTGCAGGTAGATTCTTTACCAGCTGAGCCACAAGGGAAGCCCGAATGAGAGGAATTAGTCATGAATGAGAGGAATTATTCAAACATGACTCCAGAGTTTGTATAACGAGAAGAATGGTGACATCAGTTAATCAAAGGAGGTAGACTGAGACAAGGAATTAGTTTGGTAAGGAAACGGACTGATTCTCTTGGTGCTGTTCTGAGTATACATTGTGTGAGAGGGCACGATTGCAGATATAGGTTTGTGAGTGACCAATTTTAGAGCTTGGAGAGTAGCAAGAACAAAGGGATTTAAAAGAAAATAAACATTCATGAAGGTAGTTAAAGAATAGGGTCAGGTAATGCAAGGAAGATAAGAAATTCTAAAAGGAAAATATGATCAAATACAATGAAATTCCTTGCTTTGTGTAGTGTCAGGAGATCAAGGAGGTAAGAAATTGAAGAGAAAATCATAAGCAAATACACAAAAATGAAAGAAGATTTTGGACCTAAAAATGGCCACTGAGTTTGATAACAGTATCATATATGACAAAAGACCCATTTACTAGCCATTTTATACTTTTTATTAGTTCAACTATGGGTTATTCTCCATGTGACAGGCAGACATTGAACTTCACTGGCAGATTATGGCCTTTATTACCTTCTGTATTTTAATCATTCTCTCCAGTTACTTTTCCAAGAACTTGATGTAAATTTTGCATAAAGATGAAGTTAGTATTACAAAAAAAATAAAGGCATTAGAAAATTAAAATATTGTTTCCTTTTTGAAGAGTGATGTATCTTCATGGCTTCATAGAGTCAGATTTTGATTAATAAAATGGTGGCATGAGAATCTATCCAGTTTTTCTGACATTGTCAGATATGCTGTTTAATTAAGCACTTTTGTTTATATACAAACAGGATCTTAGCTTATCATAGCCCAGAAGGAATTTGAGAGGAGTATTTTTGTCAAATTAATTACCTTTGGCCCCAGGGAAATGGAACCAGAAAGTTTGTGAAGATATCTTCCTTTGAATTTTCCAAGTTAAAGTGGTGATAGAGAGGCTGGGTGCTCTCTGGGGGAGGGAGGGTAAGGAGGTATGGATGATGGACTGGGCTACCTCATTATTTTGTTTGATATACATTATTATGGGTATCACAGATATCCAAGTACTGGTATTTGTGCTTAAATCTAAATACTGGAGGAATGCCTTGGTATTTCACTCTTTGGGTACAACAGATACTTGTAAACTGACTCCCAAGATACTAAACTAATATCCTGTTAACAAAGAGTTGCAGCTTCCCTTGTAGCTCACATGAGAAAGAAGCTGCCTGCAATACAGAGACCCTGCCCTGAGCAAGCTCTGGGAGTTGGTGATGGACCGGGAAGCCTGACGTACTGTAGTCCATGGGGTTGCAAAGAGTTGGACATGACTGAGCAACTGCACTGAACTGATACAACCTGGCTATAGCCTGAAATTTAGGCTAGACACCGAAATGTTAATGATGTATTTTCCTAGGCCCAGTTATCTTCACAGCTACTTGGTTGCTTTTTTCCCCCCTTAAACTTGTTTAGGTTGGAGTTCTCTTGCTTGTAGTAAAAAAATAAATAAAAAAAACCCTAAATAATGTAACTTGCCTGCGTGTTCAGTTGCTCTGTTGTGTCAAACTCTTTGCAACCCCATAGACTGTAGCCCACCAGGCTCCTCTGTCCATGGAATTTCCCAGACAAGAATACTGGAATGGGTTGCTATTTTCTGCTCCAGATCTTCCTAGGGATTTAACCCATGGGATTAACCTAGGGATTTAACCCATGTCTTCTGCATTGGCAGTCAGATTCTTTACCACTGAGCCACCAGGGAAGCCTATAATGTAACTTCAGTTCAGTTCAGTTCAGTCGCTCAGTTGTATACAACTCTTTGTGATACCATGGACTGCAGCACGCCAGGTCTCCCTGTCCACAAACTCCTGGAGTTTACCCAAGTTAGTATTCTACAAATGCTACATTAGCCCTAAGGCTTTGAACAGATTCCGTCTTTGTCCCTAGGTGTTTGCCATGGGTTCGAGTGAAGCAGATGGGAAGGCCCGCAGTT
The DNA here is from genome assembly GCA_007570785.1 of Antilocapra americana. Classification (NCBI taxonomy): domain Eukaryota; kingdom Metazoa; phylum Chordata; class Mammalia; order Artiodactyla; family Antilocapridae; genus Antilocapra; species Antilocapra americana. Next base: position 4,907,356 of record ML661902.1, read on the forward strand.
ACTGCCAGGTGTACAATTGATGTTTATACAAAATAACCTAGTATCACAAAGGAGGGGCCTCCTCTCTTTTGAAGGAACAGAGGAGGTGGCATAGGTGCTGTGGTGCAGAGTTGAGTCTTAAAGAATGTGTCAGTGGCATCAGGGTCTGATGGGGCTGGAAAGCGTCAACCGCCTCTAACTTAAAACATCTTTACTAGTTACTGAAGTCAGACATGTGTAAACCAATTTGGATCAGTTTGAACTTGTTTGCTACCAAATGTCTAGTAGTGACCTATTTTAATGACTGTTGCCAAAATGTGATTTACTAGAGAACATTGCAGGCTCAGATGCCAGCTGAATGTGCTGTGTTGTCCAGCTTGCATTCCTCCATGCTGTGTTATATTTGCTGAAATGAATTGTGTGGGCCAGCTTCTTCCCCCATGATGCTGGATAAACCAGGGTGCTGCTGCAAGATGGTGTGTATTTATGTTATTGATGCAGATTTTGTGAATTGTTAGGCATCTGGTGCAAATACATGAGTAGAAGTTTGAACCTCAATTAGTTGAGTTTATGAAGCACTGACAGTGTAAGGCAATATATGAGGCATGTAGGAAATTACAAAGGAAGCAGGAAACGCAGCCTTTGTTCATACTGAGTTTATAATCTAATGGAGCAGATATAAATGGAGATACATGATAACAGATAAAATAAACATAAAAACATAGTTGTAACCAGTTAGAGATGGATAGAGATATTTGCTCAAGTGTTGTGAGGCTAGGGAAATGATTACAGTGATTGCTGTCTGCTGGGGTAAATCAGGAATTATTTTAGTGTGGGATGTAAAACTTAGGCAGAAATATTAAGGACAGGAAGGACAGGGATTAGTTGGGGGAAATCATTCTGGGATGTGTGAATGAAACTGAATAAAACGAATGAAAACAGAGGGAGTGGGCAGGCTCTTCATAGATGGCAGTAAGGTTGGCTTAAACATCTGGGGTTTTGTAGGATAGAGATTTATTTTGGAAAACCTTATAGTAGTTCAGTTCAGTAACTCAGTTGTGTCTGATTCTTTGTGACCCCATGGACTGCAGCATGCCAGGCTTCCCTGTCCATCACCAACTCCCAGAGCTTGATCAAACTCATGTCCTTTGAGTCGGTCATGCCATCCAATATCTCATCCTCTGTCATCCCCTTCTCCTGCCTTCAATCTTTCTCAGCATCAGGGTCTTTTCCAAGGAGTCAGTTCTTCACATCAGGTGACCAAAGAATTGGAGTTTCAGCTTCAGCATCACTCCTCCCAATGAATATTCAGGACTCATTTCCTTTAGGATCGATTGGTTGGGTCTCCTTGCAGTCCAAGGGACTCTCAATAGTCTTCTCCAACACCACAGTTCAAAAGCATCAATTCTTCAGCACTCACCTTCCTTTATAGTCCAACTTTCACATCCATACATGACTAAAAAAACCATAGCTTTGACTAGACGGACCTTTGTTGGTAAAGTAATGTTTCTGCTTTTTAATATGCTGTCTAGGTTGGTCATAGATTTTCTTCCAAAGAGTAACCGTCTTTTAATTTCATGGCTGCAGTCACCATCTTCAGTGATTTTCAAGCCCAAGAAAATAAAGTCTGTCACTGTTTCCCCATCTATTTGCCATGAAGTGATGGGATCAGGTGTCATCATCTTAGGTTTTAGAATGTTGAGCTTTAAGCCAGCTTTTTCACTCTCCTCTTTCATAAAGAGGCTCCTTAGTTCCTCTTCGCTTTCTGCTGTGAGTGTGGTGTCATCTGCCTATCTAAAGTTATTGATATTTTTCCCAGCAATCTTGATTCCAGCTTGTGTTTCACTAGCCTAATATTTCATATGATGTACTCTGCAATATACAGCCTTGACGTACTCCTTTCCCAATTTGGAACCAGTCTGCTGTTCCCTGTCCAGTTCTAACTGTTGCTTCTTTGTTGTTCCATGCCCAGTTCTAACTGTTGCTTCTTGACCTGCGTATAGATTTCTTAGGAGGCAGGTCAGGTGGTCTGATAGTCCCATCTCTTATAACAAAGAATCCCAAATATCAGTGACTTAATACCCTGAAAGCCTATTTCTTATATCAGGTCCAATGGGAATATATTTATGAGTGTCTCTATTCTGTGTAGTTATTAAGGGTTCCAGGCTCCTTCCAGCTAAAAATTTTAGGTCCAAGGAGTCTTCTGGGTTTTGAGAGTATTTCATTCAGTTGGTGAAGGGGATGGGAAATGGAGGAGAGTCAGCGGGTAGTATATGTGGGCCCAGCTTGGCAGGAGCCCTGCATACACCCCACTGACCAGCACTCAGATGTGTGGCCACAACCCTATGCAACAGTCTGGGAAGGGTAATTTAGCTGGGTGCCTAGGAAGTAGAAGTCATGAGTTTGGGGAAATAGTTAGTGGTCTCTGTCTATCATTTTTATGCTGGAATCCTCTGAATCTAGGTCATATCCTTATTTTTCACCCGAGGCTTATTTTGTTCTTTCCAGTTTGCCTATTCAACTTAGATGACTGGACATCACCTCAGACTCACCATGCCTTCCTTTCCTAGCTTCTTTATTCATTATTTTTAATCATCATTGTCATCACTCTTTTATTGCTTTCGTGTGATACCCCAGAGTCACTGTTAACCTTTCTCTCCTTTTTGTATTTGACAGTGTTCCTTCAGAATGCCTGCTCGATATATTCCTTTTTTCCTTTTTCCATCTCCTGCACACTCATGTCAGAGACCTTATGTCCTAACAATTGCGCTGGTATAATAATTTCCTACCTAGTGTTCCACTCTGGATATTACTGCTAGATAAATAACCACCTTTGTGTCATCATGTCCTCCTTAGTAATCCTTTTGCCTTCCTTGTGTGTGAAGATGAATCCCAGACTCCCAAGTTATACCTAAAGAATCACTGTTAACGCTGCCTCCTTTCCAGCCTCATTTCTGACCAGTAAACACAAGAAGGCTGGGTGCATTAGTCTCTCATCTAGAGGAGGCTAATTCCTACCCCGGACATGAGAGCTTCCCCCAGAGAACGAGCTCTACTGCACCTTTGAAGCAGGCCCCAGCTTATGCTACATATACTCATTAGGTCTCCCACAAACACGTCAGTGCCTGGTAGTCTGACTTGTCTGCCCCCTCACTGCTGTGGATGTGTAGTCACATACAACCTCGTCCTGTTATAAAAATGTTTCACATGTGTGTATTTTGTCTCTCCACATTGATTGTTCAGATTCATAAGGACAGGAATAATGTCATGTATTTTGTAATTTCCCACAGGGCCTAATATACAACTGGGCCCCAAGTGATTACTCAACAGCTCCTTGCTGGATAAATGTATTGAATGGAGAGGAAGGCACTTAGGTGTGAAGATAATCATTTGGATGGAGGTTTTCATTTGATTCAAGAGGCGTTTGGGAGCCAGTTTTGGCTTCTGAAAACAGGAATCAAAAGTTACTCAGGGAAGAGGATTCTTAGGATTGTATGTAGGAGCCTCTCAAGTTGAAAACAGATAAATGCAAAATGTTAGAGATGGAGTTAAAGAGCCTGCTTTGCTTCTATAAACAACGTAAGGGCCCCTGTTTCCTGTAGGATTGGAGAAGTTGTAAGTCTGAAGTCACAGAAGATTCCTGCTAGGCTTTCTAGTTTTGAAACATAAGACATAAAAGTAAGTGATAGGACTTACTGAAACCCAGAGAGCAAAGAAGAGAGATGGCTCCCACAAAACCTGACTGTAACACAATATTGATGGCAGCAAACTGGGAAGGAGGGACAATGTAAATGAACGTAATGTGTTGATTTAATATGAATTCAGTTTCATTGTGAAAAAAGTTCTACAAACACTGGCAGGATCATATGTTTAAAAGAGCTCTGGTTGCAGAGTTAGGAGACCAGTCATCTGTTCCTGACTTGATTTTCACTAAGGTATGTAATCTTGTGCAAGTCATTGAAGCTTTCTGTGTAATGTCAGTGGGTTATGCATTTTCACAGGATGGAGCCATTGAAAAGTTTCCCTAGTCAATACATTTTGGAAATGGTATATATGTTTTTCAACATTTTTAGTGAACATTTTAAGCATACAGAATACTTAAAATACTTTTACAGTAGACAGCATATACCTATCACTTAGATGTGATGTGGCAAGAACATTTTACTGTGTTTATTGTATATCTGCCTATTTTCTTATCCATTCATTATTTTACTGTTATTTTCATCTTCTTCTTCCTCTCCCTTCTCCTTGTCCTCCTCTTATTATTATTTATAATGATGGTCAAAAGAGAAAGCAAACTGGTAATGAACCATAAAGTTACAGGTGAGTTTATTACTTGTAAAGAATTTGGATTGCTTATATCTCAATCCTTGGAGTGATTTTTATACGTTTTCTTATATCCTACATATAGTCCATCCGCTTCATTCTTCATCTATTTTATATTCCACATTCTGTTCATTTCTTTGATTCTGTTTTCAAGGTTCATCCCCAGTGCGTTTATTTCTTGTCATCCTCACTCCTGCCCTGTGCTAAACTACTGTTTTCTGCCATTGGCTACCTAATCCCCTATCTTGCTTATTCACAATTTCTTCCTTGGAGAAAAATCAGAATTATTCTTTCAGAATAAAAACCAGAATAAGGCACTCTTTTGTTCAAAATGTTGCAGTCACATTAGTGTGACTGAGTAGGCCCTATGTGATTTGCTGCCTGGCTTACAATTTGATGATATTTCCTAACATCCTTTCTCTCACTCATTTGACTGTGTCCACAGGTTCCTACCTCAGGGCCTTTGCACTTGCCTGGAATCATTTTTACCTAGATAAGTTATGATTCCCATGCTAAACTCCTTTAGGTTTCTCTTCTAATCTCACCTTATCATGAGGACTTTTTTGATCAACCAAATTCCAGTTGAGCTATTTCAAATCCTAAATGCTGATGCTGTGAAAGTGCTGCATATGCCAGCAAATTTGGAAAATTCAGCAGTGGCCACAGGACTGGAAAAGGTCAGTTTTTATTTCAGTCCCAAAGGAGGGCAATGTCAAAGAATGTTCAAACTACTGCACAATTGCACTCATCTCACACATTAGCAAAGTAATACTCAAAATTCTCCAAGCCAGGCTTCAACAGTACATGAACTGTGAACTTCCAGATGTTCAAGCTGGATTTAGAAAAGGGACAGGAACCAGAGATCAGATTGCCAACATCCGCTGGATCATAGAAAAAGCAAGAGAGTTCCAGAAAACAACCATCTACTTCTGCTTTATTGACTACACCAAAGCCTTTGACTATGCAGATCACAACAAACTGTGGAAAATTCTTAAAGATATAGGAATACCTGACCAGCTTACCTGCCTCCTGAGAAATCTGTATGCAGGTCAAGAAGCAACAGTTAGAACCAGACATGGAACAACAGACTGGTTCCAAACTGGGAAAGGAGTGCATCAAAACTGTATATTGTCACTCTGCTTATTTGACTTGTATGCAGAGTACATCATGTGAAATGCCAGGCTGGTGAAGCACAAGCTGGAATCAAGATTACCGGGAGAAATATCAATAACCTCAGATATGCAGATGACACCACCCTTATGGCAGGAAGTGAAGAAGCACTAAGAGCCTCTTGATGAAAGTGAAACAGGAGAGTGAAAAAGCTGGCTTAAAACCCAACATTCAAAAAACGAAGATGATGGCATCTGGTCCCATCACTTCATGACAAATAGTTGGGGAAACGGTGGAAACACTGACAGACTTTATTTTCTTGGGCTTGAAAATCATGAAGATAGTGACTGCAGCCGTGAAATTTAAAAGATGCTTGCTTCTTGGAAGAAAAGCTATGACCAACCTAGACAGCACATTAAAAAGCAGAGACATTACTTTGCTGACAAAGATCTGTCTAGTCAAAGCTATTGTTTTTCCAGTAGTCATGTATGGATGTGAGAGCTGGACTATGCAGAAAGCTGAGCCCCAAAGAACTGATGCTTTTGAACTGTGGTGTTGGAGAAGACTCTTGAGAGTCCCTTGGACTGCAAGGAGATCAAACCTGTCCATCCTAAAGGAGATCAGTCCTGAATATTCATTGGGAGGACTGATGCTAAGCTGAAACTCCAATACTTTGGCCACCTGATGTGAAGAGCTGACTCATTGGAAAAGACCCTGATGCTGAGGAAGATGGAAGGCAGGAGGAGAAGGGGATGGCAGAGGATGAGATGGCTGGATGGCATCACAGACTTGATGGACATGAGTTTGAGCACGCTCTGGGAGTTGGTTATGGACAGGGAAGCCTGGCATGCTGCAGTCCATGGGGGCACAAAGAGTTGGATACAACTGAGTGACTGAACTGAATATGTGTGTGTGTGTGTATTATGTATATATAGTATATACTATATATATTAACTTTTCACTAATTTTTCTTTTCCTTTTCTTCATTGCACGTATATTTATTTGTTCATTTTTTTTCTATCCACGAGGACAAATATGATCACTATCTTTCATGTGTATAGAACAATAATTAAACAAATAATATAGAACAAAAATTAACACATATTTGTTGAATATGTAAATGAACTGAAGATAAATGACATAGATCTAAAGGATGTAAAAAATAAATAATGCACACTGTACTGATGTGATGACTTTCAAAATTGATATGAGTGAACATGCTGAGTTTACAACCTATATGATGTTGTCTAAAATAGCAGAGTCCCCAGGTATGACATGAGAGTGAGTTTGTAAGATGCTTCTGGAGTTGTCTCTGGATTTGTGAGGTAGAAGATGGTGTGGGACAAGCTTTGATAAAATGTGATAGAAAATCACATGCAGTGAACATTGATATGATGTGAGTTGACACTCTAGTCTAGGAATTGAGAAGCACAGTAAAAGGACAATTAAAATCTGAGAGAAGACCCCCATATTTTTTGACAATTTGATAATTGATAATTGGAGTTTCAGCTTCCTTAATATGTTTTCGTTAAGCCAAGCCATTTTGCATTCAAGTATTGACTTTGTTGAGAATAGATGCAAGAATTCACCTATATTGGCATGTATCATAGCAGCTTGGGAATTCTAATAAAAATAATAATTTTATTCATAATATTTGTTTCATTTTTTGCTCAATTTAAGACATCACCGTTTCTTTCCTTCCTTTTTTTTTTGCTATAAATATATTTCACTATTAGCCTTTTTAAATCCCTTTCGCTTTTAAACCACATCCACAAAATAAATACTTATCAGTTACTAGGAAATTGGAATGTAAGCTCAATTATGTTAAAAACTAATGGGTAGCACTAACACATAGTAACAGCTTCTTTTGCAGTATTTATTCTCTTGGTGATAAAAAAAAAAAATAAGCCCAACAGCCCACTGCTGCAGAAAGAATTTAGCTACAAGTTTATCAATTTGAGCAGGCCAACTGCACAACTAAATGCATGTGAAACTTAACAAATCCCTTGGGGAAGCTGACTGCAAGAATTTTCTAGTCTGTGTCAAGTTACTGAGGTGCGACATGGTGGATTGGACTTAATGCCTTAGGCAGGCACAATCAAATAAGAGACAGTTTAAGATTTTTCTGTGTCCATGAGGGATCTCTGGTAGGTGTCTAAATGAAGCTTTCAGAAAAGAATGTAACACCATCATGAGCTTTCTTTCCTGAATATTTTGGTGGGTTACTTTCATTTAGGAGAAATACAAAGTAAGATTATACAGGGTAAGCTTTATAACTGTTGAAAGATTTAAGATTACGATTTACTTCATATGGACATGGGAAAAAACAAAGCATTTTCCCTTAAATTTTAATTTTTAAGGAGATAATTTAAGAATAGTATATTTAATTTACTGAAATTAAAAATTTTGGACTATGGCATTTGATTTTGTGGTCTGTCAAAGCTGACTGTTCCACCAATCTCAGAATTTCAGAAGAGGTTAGTGTAAGAGAGTTATTGTAGTAAAATTGTTGAGTGGGTACAGTCTGGAGCCTGATTACCTTGATTCAAATCCCAGTTATACCACCTGTTAATGTATGACTTAGGGCAGAGTCATTAGCCTCAGTTTTCTAATCTGTAAAATGGAAATAACATCATCATTCTTGTGGTTTGTGTAAAGATTAATTGAATTAACAAAAGTAACGCATTTAGACTGCAGCTTGACACACAGTGCTCTCTAAGTCTTAGCTGTACAACAATGACTGTAGTAATAATTTTTATTGTCTTATAATTTGATCACTTAGACCATCTAGTGCAGTTTCTCAGGAGTGTGAGTCATGAGGGATAGCTGTCCAGGACTCAGTGTATGACGATCTATTTGAGAGATAGTTTTGAGAGTTGGATCCCCAGCCCCTGAGAGTGTTGGAACCCTAAGCTTTTCCCACTTCTAGGGGAAGCTCATTTTGAACTCATCCGTGTCAAAATAGAACCTTTTAACTTAGAGGAGATGATCAGCAGACTAGTGTTGAGAGGGAGTTGCTCTAGATTTAGAGACAGTGAACGTCTTCTCAGAATTGTTAAAGTGCCTGTTGCTTGGACGTTACTTGGCTGTTGGGTCTTTAGGATTCATAGAGCTTTCCCCTATTTTTTCAAATAGCAGTTTCTGTGATAGCCCTAACGCTTCTTTACAGAAACTTCAGTTTTTTGGACAAGTCCTTTCAATTTTCTCCTGTGACCTCTCTCAAGGTACTGACCTATGGGCCCAAGAACAGTCTTCAGACAGGAACTCTGCCCTGACACTTAACCCTTCAGTCTAGACAGCCAACCCTGGAAGCACACAGTTCCCTTCCTGTGACCTGGTTGACTGATGCAGGAAGCTGTTGACCTTGACCTTGGACTTCACCCAACTCTATGGCTTATCACTTCTCTTACTTCCTCTTGCCCTCTGGATTTCAGGAGCCATTCTTGTCTCTGCCTCAGTACATTGCTTTTTCCCCTTTCTTCCTTCAGCACTTGCCAAATCAGTACTCTCAAAAAAGAGGTGGAGAAGAGACCCTAGAGGAGGCAAAGATTAAGGGGAAAGGCTGAGTCTACGGAGGGCACCCACCTGTAATTTATGGTTAAGCCTGGGACATTTTGAGGGGGGGAGTGGGGGCCATCAGTAATCACACTAGGACAGTCTGACATAAACCTTGTTGTCCTGGGCAGACTTGGTCCTTGGCCCACCCTGGGCCTGAGGCTAGGGGAAAGCAATAATTTCCTCATCCTCTTTCCTTTCTTTTCACTTAACAGTAACAGCACCAGCACATGGTTATTGGTTATTTTTGTTGCTGTTAAGTAGTTACTATGGGGTAATGCCAGAGATGCAAGAGATGTGGGTTTGATCCCTGGGTCAAGAAGATCCCTTAGAGGATGAAATGACATACCAGTATTCTTGCCTGTAAATTCCCATGGACAGAGGTGCCTGTCCATGAGATTGCAAGTAGCTGGACACATCTGAGTGTATGAGCATGCACACACCCCCCACACACACCCACACACAGTTGCTGTGTGGAGAGGCAACTGTGGGTTACTACAGTGCTCATTTAAGAGACTAAGCAATCATTTTAGTAAAAGTGGTCTCTAAAAAGTCTATCAAATGTCAGTCTACAAATGATTCAGAAGTAATTATCATTATTATTTTTCATCAAACAAAAACAGAAGTCTTATTTCTCCATTTGGGAGAACAAAATGGGAATTCAGTCCTTTGTACAATTATTGGGACCCTCCTTATAGCCTCTGTAAAGTTTCATGATGAAGAATGCTGATAAAGTCTTTAACATTTATAACACAAGGGTTGAGAACCATGGTTCCCTTTTTCTACAAATGTGGCACAACCTGGAAATTTGAGTTGAAAATAATGAAAACATTTATATTTCTAATATAAGCAAATTTATCTGTGCATGCTTTGGATTTTCTAATGTTTAAGTTGTAGATTCTACCAGTCATTAACTCTGTAAATACCAGTTCACTGTACAGAACATGAAAGCGTTAGTCACTCAGTCGTGTCCGACACTTTGCAACATTATGGACTGTAGCCCACCAACCTCCTTTGTCCATGAGATTTCCCAGGCAAGAATACTGCGGTGGGTTGCCATTTCCTTCTTCAGGAGGTCTTCCCAATTCAGGATTGAACCCGGGTCTTCCATGTTGCAGGCAGATTCTTTATTGTCTGAGTCACCAGGGAACATATGGTAAATGAATTCAAATTATACCTTTTTAAAAAATCTGTTATGACCTGTTTTCCAACTTTAACCTAAATTTTATTGTCAGTGACAACATAAAATAATAAGAGTATGTCAGTGAACACTGTAATAATTTTGAGTAATAATGTAAGTATATGAAGCTCTTGTTAATAGTTCTTCCTTTTAAGTGTGAATGGTTGCTGCCAGATAATGTGAGAACTGGGACTGATCTTAGAAGTTATCTAGTGATCATAACCACCCCAAATGCCAAAGAGTACAGTGCTGCAATAGGCTTAAATCACTGTGTGCCTCCCTCTGTAGTCTTGTTCCTCATTTCAGATTTTAGTAAATAGTTATGAAGGGCCTGAAACAGTTATGGCCTTACATTATATATTTCCATTGTGGAATTCAAAAGTGGTATCGTTGTGTTCGGTCAATATGGACTTTTTCAGTGGCAAGTGCCACTCACTACAAATGTTTTCTACTTAAAGTATGAAGATGTTGACCTTTTAACTTGTACTTTGTAGAAGTAGAAAAAAAAAACTTGGCACAGAAGGACTATTTCATATTCTAGCAGTAGGGTTAGCAAAGTTTTTTGGTAAAGGGACAAATAGTAAATATTTCTGGTTTTGTGGGCCATATAGTCTTTGTCAAAACTACTCAGCTCTGCTCTTAAGAGTACAAGAGAGGTTTTAGATAATATATAAAGAAGGACCATGGCTGTGTTCCTTAAAGCTTTATTTACGAAACAGGCAGTGGATGGGTTAAAAACAGGCACTGTGGTGGCACCTGCCTGCCAGTGCTGGAGACCTAAAAGACACAGGCTCTATCCCTGGGTCAGGGAGACCCCCTGGAGAAGGGCATGGCACCGCAATCCAGTACTCTTGCCTGGAGAATCCCATGGACAGAGGAGCCTGGCAGGCTACAGTACGTGGGGTTGCAAAGAGTCGGACACGACTGAAGTGACTTAGCATGCACGCACGTGGGCCCTAGTTTGCCAACTTCTCTTCTTTTGTGAGGATAGGTCTCTAAATTTACCATTTGTTGTTGTTGTTGTTTAGTTGCTCAGTCGTGTCTGACTCTTTGTGACTCTGTGGACCGCAGCATGCCAGGCTTTCCTGTCCTTCAGTATCTCCCAGAATTTGCTCCAGCTCATGTCAGTTGAGTCGATGATGCCATCGAACCATCTCATCCTCTGTTGGCCCCTTCTCCTCCGACCCTCAATCTTTCCCAGCATCAGGGTCTTTTCCAAAGATGAAAGCTATGAAATTTTAAACTTATTCTAGTTAAGTAATAAATAGAAAACTTTATCATATAATTTATTGAGGGATTATATGTGATTAGAATGCATGCTTAATTAAAATGATTTCTAATGAGACAGCATAGAAAATAATAGAGGAGCTGGCAAGGGTGATCACTGCAGGGTCGTTTATAATAGCAATAAGGGGAAACAACCTACATGTTCATTGATAAAGAACCAGTTAAACTGTGGAAATCTGCACCAGTTGAAAAGAATGAACTACAAATATTTTTTACTGACAAGAAAATTTCTCCCCAACACCATTACCTTGAGGGATAAAAAAGGGGGGAGGGTTATAGAATGATATATACAATATGACATCATCTATGTGAAGTGAGCAGGTCACAAAAGACTATTCCATATTTTCTGTGGATGCAGATGTGTGTTTGTAAATTTATGGAAAAAAGCTCTAGGGGAATGCATACCAATGTGGAAACAATGATTAACTCTTCCTCCGGGAGGGACTGAGTTTAGGGGTGTTAGTCAAAGAAAATGTGAAACCACACATTTTAAAAAGACATTAGAAAAAGACACACAAAGCTGCTAGACATTTACGTTCTGAAACAGTATAAAGACTGAGGATGTATAATTTTTTAGTTTAAAATTATAGCACATGAAATTTATAGTCTTTATAATTTTGAGGGTTCTATAGGAAATGAATGTTAGGTAAGGATTCTACGTGCAATGAAAAGGGCATGTGATTTATTTATTGTGTAGGCCTTGGTCTACAGAAAATCTTTGAACATTATGAAATTTGAGAAACTCTATATAACTTTGCAAAGGTAGTAGACTGTGGTGGTCAGCAATTTATGAGCTGTATGTCAGTGTTAACGGGCAGTCGGCCTTTGGAATTTACACCTGTGCTAGGGTCACACTTTGATAGGGAAACAATTTTGTAACAGGATACCTTCTCAAGTGAAATCTGTGAGGATTTGATGCCAGTATACCTCAATTTACACAGTACTGTTGTTTTAAAATGTGGCTGTTATATACAAATATACTCTATGAGTCCAAATATATAGTGGATGATGTAAGGCAAAAAGATGTTTATTTATGGTTGAGAAAAGGCTGTATTTTCACAGATATTTGTTGCAGACCTATTATAAACTCCTGTATGGAGGAGAAAATGGCACCTCGCTCCAGTATTCTTACCTGAAAAATCCCATGAACAGAGTAGCCTGGCAGGCTACAGTCCAAAGATTTGCAGAGTAGTCAGACATGACTGAGTGACTAAGCCCAGCACAGCATTGGAGAAGTATATAAAAATGTGAATAGTCTCCTTTATGAAAACTACCTCATTGCAAAATAAGAATAAATCAGATAACATGAAAAGATATCATATTTTATTCAATAAAATGCCATCTTGAGAATCCAGTAATATATATGGCAGATCTGGGTACCAGCATGAAATGGAACTGTTGAGAGTCAGCTTCTTAAGACAGTGGCATCTGGTTTTGGGTCTCAGTGTGAACTATGGACAGATAGGGAGGGAGAGAGGCAAAATTTAAGAAGGAGGGGGCCTGTGAGCAGCAACAGTGAGTCAGGGAGCAAGTTTAGGCATCTCTTCTGAAGAGGAACCTGGTGTCCTATTGCTGATGGTGGGGGCAGTAATGAGCCCAGCAGCTGCTGGAGATGGAAGCATCAATAGCAGCATTTATAGTAGCAGTAATGACACTGGGGTCACCTTTTTAGATGAAGTATAATTAACTTATTATATTAGTTTCATGTGTATAATAAAGTGATTCAATATTTTTATATATCATGACATGTTCATCCTGAGAAGTCAAGTCACTATGCAGAATTATTACAATATTATTGACTATATTCCCTATGTGTACATTATATCACTGTGATTTATTTATTTTGTAACTAGAAATTTGTAGCTCTTAATCCCTTTGAGCTACTTCACCCATCCCCTCACCTTCCTCCCAACTGGCAACCTCTCATTGGTTCTGTGACTGGGAGTCTGATTTCACTTATATATACATGGAATCTAAAAATAACACAAACAAATGTAACAAAATAGAGCCTTGTATTTATTTTTTTGTCCAAGAGTTTTATGCGACATAAGGCACTAAGAGTTCATGTACCGCAATTTTCACTAAGCCTGGGGCCTTAGTACGGTGTTTTTCCCCAACATACAGGTGAGGAATCAAGGTTTTTAGAGGTAACATAACTTCACAAAGAACATTTAGCTGGTGAATGCTAAAGCCAATGTTTTTGGCTGCCTGAGTATGAAACCCTGGACCACCCAAGGCCAGGCTAACCCAGAGGACTCATTTTACTGCTGTTTCTGACACTAACTACCCCCAACTCATTTTCCTCCATTGTGAAATAAAGGCAGTGGACACACAGTCTCTAAAATTCATTATGCTCATCCTGTGATTTAGTTGCCTTATCAGAAAATGGGACTATAATTGTATGTGCAGATAAAACAATGAGAGGATACGTGAAAGAGTGTCAGGCAAATATTGGACACTCAATAAAATTTTAGAATCCCATGAAGAAAACGTTGCTGTCATCATCTAATCATCAGTCAGTCTAGATGACTGCTTCGGCATTTGTTCTACTAGATACATCCTAGACTGTGGATAAGGGTTAGCACAAACCTTTCTATTTACCTTCAGGGTGATCAACTGCCCTAAAGGCATGGGTCATAAACAGGAGAAGGAGCTGGTGAGAGATCCTCTTAACTTCATTGAAATCTAAATCCATATCTATTGTATTTGACTAATTGTCAGTGGTTTTCTAAAATTAATAACATCCATAAGGTTTTAGGTTTCCCTGATGGCTCAGTGGTAAAGAATCCACCTGCAGTGCAGGAGACTTGGATTTGATTCCTGAGTCAGGAAGATCTCCTGGAGAAGGAAATGGCATCCTACTCCAGTATTTTTACCTGGGAAATCCCATGGACAGAGGACCCTGGTGAGATGTAGTCCATGGGGTCGCAAAGAGTCTGGACACGACTGAGCAACTCAGCAACAACAATAAGATTACAGGAGTCAAAGTGAGAATGGCATAAGCCAGTTCTCCTTTAGACAAACTTCAAGCTAATTTAAACCCTAAATGTAAGGGTTTATGTTTGTCAATTATAAGAAAACTGAGTTCTGCTTTTCCTGTTTGGTCTTCCGGTAACCTTTTATGTTTGTATCCTACTTATGTATGGGAAGTTGGAAACTTATTGAATGATAAATCAATTATGCTGTTCTTATTTTACCCTTTTTGGGTATCTTTCCTTCACTTTAATGTTGCATTTATTGCAGGCTGTGAGGGCTGAGGCAGACTGCCCAAGGTGGACTCTTGGTTGTGGCAGGGAAGAATCAAGAATTCAGGTTTCTAGGTTAGAGAGGCCTGGGGTCGTGTGCCTTTTTCTCAAATGTTTCTCTTTTTATTCTTGTTTCTTCTTCTTCCTGTCTTCCTTCAAGCAATAGGCTCATCTCTCCAAGTGAACTCTTACATGGAAGCCCAGATGTGCAGCAGATAGGAATGCTTCTGCTCAGGCTGAGTGGAGCTTGGTGCCCTGCCTGCCTTTCTTTCCTTTTTCCTTTCCATCCCATTGTTTTCCATCCACTGTCCAGGTTTCTGCACAGGACAACTGCGTAGAACATTGCCCTGTCCTTTACAATTTCATGAGTTATATAGAGGCACTGTGAGTTTTAAGACCTAACATAGGTCTTAATGTTTTTAATCTTCTCAGTAGTTAGCTTCAGCAGGGGTAGAACATGAAAGAGAATTGAGATCTCTTCTTGCATGAAATCAAGTCTTTAGTTGATATCCATTCTAGATATTTAATTTCTAATATTGCATCATTATTCCAATAAAGGCATGCTATATTGGTAGGTAGAAACTAAAGTTTAATGAGAATGAACAACTCACTAGATACTAGGAACCATATTCTTTGATGACATTGTAAATCTGATATAAATGAGAGTTTCACTTTTCGGATTTAAACCCTGTACAATCTTCAAACTGAACTCTGTCACAAAAAATGATATATTCATCCTCAAAGTCATAGGTTTTGTTAACATGACTATATGTATACACGGTGGCAAAACATGACAGAACTCAGGGTCCGAATTTGTTGGTTTGTATTATAAGTGATGGTATCCATCTATATGTTCTTGGAGAGAAAGAAAGCAGTCAGGATGAATGGATTTTCTTTTTTTCTCTGCTTGTTTATTTAAAAAATTTTATGTTTTATTTTATTTTTTAACACCAAAAACATTTTGTATTGGGGTATAGCCAGTTAACAGTGTTGTGATGGTTTTGGGTGAACAGTGAAGGGCCTCAGCCATCCATATACATGTATCCATTTTTCCCCCAAGCCCCCCTCCCATCCAGGCTGGCACATAACATTGAACAGAGTTCCATGTGCTGTACAATAGGTTTGGTTATCCATTTTGGTTGGTTATCCATTTTAAGTATAGCAGTGTGTACATGACCTCCCCAAAGTACTTAACTGTCCCCTCTCCCTGGCAACCATGAGTTCATTTTCTAAGTCTGTGAGTATCCTTCTGTTTTGTAAGTAAGTTCATTTGTATCATTTCTTTTTAGATTTCACAAACAAAGGCTATCATATGATATTTCTCTTCTCTGTCTGACTTAGTTCACTCAGTATGACACTCTCTAGGTCCATCCATGTTGCTGCAAATGGCCTTCTTTCATTGTTTTTAATGGCTAAGTAATATTCCATCACATATGAGTGCATATATATGTGTGTATACCACATCTTCTTTTTCCGTGTCTCTGTTGATGGACAGTTAGGTTGTTTCCATGTCTTGACCGTTGTAAACAGTGCTGCAGCGAACGCTGCATGTATATTTTGGGGCCATGTTTTTCTCTGGATATATGCCCAGGAGTAGAATTGTAGGCTCATATGGTAGCTCTCTGTTTTTAGTTTTCCAAGGAACTTCCATACTGCCCTTCATCGTGGCTGTACCAATTGACATTCCCACCAACAGTACAGGAGGGTACCTTTTCCTTCACACTCTCTCCAGCTTTTGTTGTTCGTTGATTTTTTGATGATAGCCATAGAATGAATGGATTTTTCTGAGTCAAAGTGTTCACTGCCCTTAAGGGGTGGTGAATTCCAGCTATCTACTCTACTGCTTTTCTGTCCCCTAGCTGTTAAGGTACACTGATTAATGAGGAAGTCAGAAAAAGTATTATATTCTTCAGTCAGATCTCCATACCTAAAGACTATGTGCAGATTACATGAATTCCAGTTGAGCTATTTCAAATCTTAAAAGATGATGCTGTGAAAGTGCTACACTCAATATGCCAGCAAGTTTGGGAAACTCAGCAGTGGCCACAGGACTGGAAAAGGTCAGTTTGCATTCCAATCCCAAAGAAAGGCAGTGCCAAAGAATGCTCAAACTACTGCACAATTGCACTCATCTCACACGCTAGCAAAGTAATGTCAAGCCGGGTTTCAACAGTACATGAGCTGTGAACTTCCAAATGTTCAAGCTGGATTTAGAAAAGGCAGAGGAACCAGAGATCAAATTGCCAACATCCACTGGATCATTGAAAAAGCAAGAGAGTTCCAGAAAAACATATGCTGCTGCTGCTGCTGCTAAGTTGCTTCAGTCGTGTCCGACTGTGTGTGATCCCGTAGACAGCAGCCCATCAGGCTCCCGCGTCCCTGGGATTATCCAGGCAAGAACATTGAGTGGGTTGCCATTTCCTTCTGCAAGGCATGAAAGTGAAAAGTGAAAGTGAAGTCACTCAGTTGTGTCCAACTCTTAGCGACCCCATGGACTGCAGCCTACCAGGCTCCTCCAGCCATGGGATTCTCCAGGCAAGAGTACTGGAGTAAGTTGCCATTGCCATCTCTGAGAAAAACAAAGCATCCACTTCTGCTTTATTGACTATGCCAAAGCCTTTGACTGTGTGGATCACAACAAACTGTGGAAAATTCTTAAAAAGATGGGAATATCAGACCGCCTGGTCTGCCACCTGAAAAATCTGTATGCAGGTCAAGAAGCAACAGTTAGAACTGGGCATGGAACAACAGACAGGGTCCAAATAGGAAAAGGAGTATGTCAAGCCTGTATATTGTCACCCTGCTTATTCAATTTATATGCAGAGTACGTCATGAGAAATGCTGGAGTGGATGAAGCACCAGCTGGAATCAAGATTGCAGGGAGAAATATCAATAACCTCAGATATTCAGATGACACTACCATTATGGCAGAAAGTGAAGAAGAACTAAAGAGCCTCTTGATGAAAGTGAAAGAAGAGAGTGAAAAAGCTGGCTTAAAACTCAACATTCAGAAAACTAAGATCATGGCATCCAGTCCCATAACTTCATGGCAAATAGATGGGGAAACAATAGAAACAGTGACAGATTATTTTTGGAGGCTCAAAAATCGCTACAGATGGTGATTGCAGCCATGAAATTAAAAGATCCTTGTTCCTTGAAGGAAAAGTTGTGACCAACCTAGGCAGCATTTTAAAAAGCAGAGACATTACTTAGCCAACAAAGGTCTGTCTAGTGAAAGCTATTGTTTTTCCAGTAGTCATGTATGGATGTGAGAATTGGATGATGAAGAAAGCTGAGCACCAAAGAATTGATGCTTTTGAATTGTGGTGTTGGAGAAGACTCTTGAGATTCCCTTGGACAGTAAGGAGATCCAACCAGTCAACCCTAAAGGAAGTCAGTCTTGAATATTCATTGGAAGGACTGATGCTGAAGCTGAAGCGCCAATACTTTGGCCACCTGATGTGAAGAACTGACTCATTGGAAAAGACCCTGATGCTGGGAAAGGTTGAAGGCAGAAGAAGGGGAAGACAGAGGATGAGATGGTTGGATGGCATCACTGAGTCAATGGACATAAATTTGAGTAAACTCTGGGAGTTGTTGATGAACAGGATGGCCTGGCGTGCTACAGTCCATGGGGTTGCAGAGTTGGACATGACTGAGTGATTGAACTGAACTGAATGAAATTTTGTTTGCTGTTATAAATACTTGGATCTCTTTATCTCTCAAGGTTACCATGTATAGTCTCTAAATATTAAATGTTTAAAGTATGTTTTCTATAAAAGTTTTAAAATTAATCATTCTTGGCATTCTTTTTTTAAAATTTATTTATTTATTTAAATTTTCTTTACATTATTGTGTTGGTTTTGCCATACATTGACATGAATCTGCCATGTGTATACATATGTTCCCCTTCCAGAACCCCCCTCCCTCCTCCCTACCTATTCCCTCTCTCTGGGTCATCCGGGTGCACCAGCCCCGAGCATCAATCCTGGGCTGGCGATTGATTTCACATATGATAATTAACATGTTTCAATGCCATTCTCCCATATCATCCCACCCTTGCCCTCTCCCATAGAGTCCAAAAGACTGTTCTATACATCTGCGTTTCTTTTGCTGTCTCGCATACAGGATTCATTCTTTGTAAAAATGTTTTAAATGGAAATTAGAGTCATGGGTTGTGGGCCTCTGAATTTGTTTAGATTTAAGACATTGAGTTTAAAAGGCAAATTTTATATTCTGGTAGTTTCATTGTCTCAATTTTTTTATTATAAATGCACATGCTCATTGTGTGCCATGCAATGCATAGATATATAAAGAGAAAGTTACCTGTGATCTCACTTTAAAGGTAGAACCTTTTGAAAATTTTTGGTGATGGTCTTATAGACTCTTTTCATATCTATACTTATATATTTTTAAACATTATATTTTATTGTCACATATTGGCCTTAATCTGCTTTTTAAATTAATATGTTGTAAAAATCTTTGCAAGATGATATAACTCTCTTGATAGTTACACAGTATTTAATTGCATAATATTTCATGTAAGCAATTTTTTATTAATGGGTGTTTAAATTAATTTTAGTGTTTTGTTTTTATAAAAATTCTGTGGCTGTCTTTTTGCCTTTCTATATTTGTTCATTTGGTAGATTTGCTTGGAATAAATCAAAATAAATAGAATATGCATTTAAATTTTGATAAGTATTGTCAAACTGTCTTCCAGAATTTTCTCATTTTCGTTTTACGTTAGTAATAACATGGAGATGTCACAAATAAGCCAAAATAAGAGATAAAATCACTTTCAATTTTCTACATACAGTCAAGTGATGGAAACATGAAAAATACAATCTGAAGTATTCTGTTGAGAATCAGTAGAGTTGATCATATATTTGTTTCTTGTAAGCCATTGCTCAAATCAGAACAGCAAATATTTAAGAAAATATTTTGTTTACGATGAGTAAAGAGATAAAATATTAATATTTGGATAATTATAAAATATACACCATCATGTGATTTTGGGGAGGATGTGAATATACATTTTATGGTAGAGACATGGGTAAGAGACAGAGAAAATTGTACTGCTTTTTTCTAGAATAGATTATTTGTGTAAGGACTGTATTTCATAAACTCATGATTTTAATACTAAAAAATATAGAAATAATAGTTTTGGAGAAATATATATTTGTTTTTGTTCCTGTTTATGTCAATATGTTTGTAGTTAATATCCTTAATTTAAAATAAAGTACTCAGGTATCAAAATAGTAGCTAAATGTTACATACTATTGTTTTGAATTAATGTTAAAATTGTGACCACATACTGATGAAAGTCGTTATTAATGTAGACTCTGCATAGTAATATATTACTTATCTTAAATGACCAAATGACATGTAGTCAAAGCTTAGTGTATTAAGTAAAAAAATCTTATCTATTCATTTAGTAAATAAACTTACTGGACTATAGAGAGGTTCACTTGTTTTAGATATCTGAGTAATAAGCACTGGTTCTTAGAATATTTCTTGATCAGAGCAAAAGAGTGAAGAAAGCATCAGAGGACAGTTATGAACCAACATCAAGGTGTTGGTGAGTGTAGGAACTTGATTCCACTTTGAAAGAGAAAAATCCTTCTGCCACCCCGGAGCTGAGCAGCAGATGGGAGCTGTTCCCCTGGAGGATGAGGCTGAGCCTTTTGAGGAAGCACTTATCTGCTCAGTGCTTGACAGTGAACAGTGTTCACAGAGAAGTCTCACACAGGGAGTCCAGATGCTGCAATAGTCTCTCCTGAGAAGTGGAAGGAAGCTGGATGTAGACCTGAAATGACTTAATGAGAAATATGCCACGTTCTTGGAGTGAGAATATTAGTACTGATGGCTGGTCTGTTTTTAAATCTCATTGAATCCAAAAGCTGATCAATGCATAATATAGTTGGGGGTACATTGGGAAGGGCCTGAGAAAGTATCTGCAAGAGTTCTGAATATGAACTTTCATGTGTGAGATAAGACGATGTCTTCATCTCTTTTCCCAAAGTTTCAGGACTGGGAAAAATGGGCTTGATAAGAGTCTTATTATTAGAGCCAGGAGGGCTTTCAAATGAAATTTGGAGCTGGTAAAGAGAAGAAAATGAAACAAAATGAGTACAACATAGATTTACATTTAATATATAACTAATGAATAAGCATGGTAAATGAAGACCCTGGAAGTTCTCTAGAAGCCATAGCAGGGCGTAATGAGGATAGGGCCAATATGGCCAGATATGTGTGTGTTGGGTATAAAGTAGATTTAAGAAGAACATATGATTATGGCTTAAGGAGTCTAAGCAAGTCTTAAGTCAAGTACTAAGGGGAAGAACTGCCATGGAAGGACTTTCCCCTGAAATAATATACTGGTTAAAAAAATCATGCAGAGACTGACATACATAGGTAATACATATCCTGCACACACATATTCACACACAAAGCATATATATGCATACATAGACACATATATGTGTAATTCACACACTTAATCAGAAAGGAAATATACCAAAATTCTTAAAGAAATTACCCCCAGGCTTTGAGTAATAATTTTGTTCTTCTGCTTTTCTGTATTTTCAAATGCTTCGGCAGTAAGCATCTGCTACTTTGATAATGAAAATAGTATTTAAGTAATATTTTTTAATATCAAAGTACATATTTGAGTAGAAAGCATTTGGGTGTGGATTAAATAGTTAGAAGTAGTTTTTGGCCACCTTTTGAAATGGATGACAGGGATGATGCTTTAATTATTGAGATTGTAAAACTGTTAATGCGGTGGGCATGCTAAGTGTGGGGAGTTTAATTTCTCCAAGTAGTTTGCCAAGAGTCTGAAAAGTTTATGATGAACTAAAAAAATCCCTCAAGTTATTGAAGATGCAATGGAGTAACTGGATACTCTCAATAAATCTAAATTAAGGGAGAATTCGTTGGTCAAGTGACGACTGTACATAAAGCAGTAGCCTGAGACTTTAGGAAGCAGATTTCTAAAAATGTAAAGTTTTTAATTTCTTAAATTCAGGGCCAGTGGCCTTGTAATAATTGATCCATAGTAGATAATTAAAAAAATATAGGTGTGATTCGGTGTCTTAATACATTAAAGGACTGCCTGGTATTTAGTAGACACAGTAATATTTATGTTATGAATGAATTAATAAAGGAATGAAGGAATGAGTGATTGAATAAAGATGAGTCATTGGAGGGGAGGCTCTAATAATAAAAATCTAACAATAACAGATGACCCCAATGGAGAAAAGAGTGATTTCTCCCAAAATACCACATGCAAGTTTTCTTGAGTTTTCTATAGAACTATGAGAAAAGACTTAAAGTTATGTTTGGAAACATGAAAGATGAGAAATAAGAGATCTAGTTTGTTGTTTAATTGCTATGCTCCCCATAGCAGCTTGTTTCCTCTCTTAATGTTTTAATGTTCTTTTGTGTTAACTTAACACTTTCTGTCACCGTGACTTTGCCTCCTGGTTTTTAAGCATGATATGTCATCGTTCTCACCATAAATACATCATTCTCATAAAAAATATTTGTACATGATAAGTGCTCCATAAATATTTGCCAACTTGCATTGTTTGAATCATAGTATAAAGTACAAAGATGGCTAAAAAGAAAGAAACATTACTAAATCCGATTTAACTTTTCTTTTCTCTGTAAAGGATTTATGACTTTTCAAATTGTAAAGGGCATCACAACCATAACTACAAGAACCTGAAAACTTAAATATGGGTAGAGAGTCTAAATGAGCTCCTAGTTGCTCTAAATTGTATGGATTCATCCATTGAAATAAAGAAGTTTTCAGTTAGGATTGGGGAAATACTTTCAGAAATCTTTGGAAAAAACAAGAAAGAAGAAATATGAGCCAAAATCCTGATCTTCTGAATAAAGTGAATGCCTAAATTTAGACTTGTCCTGGGATGGGAACTGTTAAATGGATGAATTGACAGCAATTGGGCAAAAGCAGTAGTCATTAGATAACAGTGAGGGTTCCAGGCTAACTTCACTTCCTTTTAAAATATGATTACTGAATCTGTAGATTAGGGAGACTCCCAAGACGTAGCATGTGTCTTAGTTTGTGCAGGTCATTGAGAAATTCTCTTGGTATAGTTATGGGCTTTCTGTGGCTGTATACATTATGTGGTGAGAGATTGAGGATTTTTGAGTATATGGCCCAAAGTTAATCAAACTGGAGGCTGATCTCTAAAGAGACTTCTTTAATCTGATTCTGTTCAATAATTTTACCCTAAGCCCATTTATTAATGTTTTACAAGGTAGGAGATTAAGAAGAGTAGTCATTGGTAGTGTGTTGATAAGGGTGGCCTGAATGCAAATCTTGGCTCTGTGACTAGCTGGGTGACCTTGAGCAAACTGTGGAAACTTTTTGAGCCTTACTCTTTTCATTGGTGAAAGGGAAATAATGATGCTTACCTTAGTCGTGTGTAGTGCATATAGGGCCCTTAGCACTATACCTGGCACTTGACAAATACTTCATAAATAGTAGCTAGTGCCTGTTTAGAATTTACTGTGCTAAGCATTTTATACACAAGGAAAGTCAGGCTTAGAGAGATTAAGTAGTGTCAAATAGACAGAAGTGAATTTCATCCGAGTTAGTTATAAACCAAGAAAGTGTTATCTAAGAGCAATAAATCAAAATTCATGAAATTTGTGTTTTTGTTAAAAATCACTTGTGTAACATTGGCCTATATGTTTTATTTGACTGTGAGATAAATATGATTTATTGTTATATCATGGCTTAAAAATTAGGAGCAGGAAGAAAACAGATTCAAAAGTACTTGGGTAATTTGACTGCATCTGGAATATGGTTTATGCTTTTTTCCCCTCCAAGCATTTGTTAAGAGGGACAAATTGTGGAGGATGGATGTAATCCTGGGAACTAGCTGGAAGAACCAGAGTTAGTGAATTTGGAAAGAAAAGAAGAGACTTTGATGGAAGTGTGATGGTTGTCTTAAAATATTTGGAAGGGATTATTTGGAAGAGGGATCAGTTTATTCCGTGATACTCCAGAGTGGATTCCAGTGATTCTTCTGGGGAAGCCAGTTTGACCTTTAGATGTTTGTTGACCTTTGGAACCTTTCAGAAGTGGGATGGTCTGCTTTTTGAGATAGGAAACATCTTTTTCTCAAGTTGCGGCAAAGGCAGGATTCTCTGCAAGATACCATGGAGGCAAGTTTCAAATTGGATGAGAGCAGATGACCTCGACAAGTGTGTGTTAGTTGTTTAGCCATGTTCAGCTCTTGTGACCCCATGGACTGTAGCACCTCAGGCTCCTCTGTCCATGGGATTCTTCAGGTAAGAATCCTGGAGCGGGTAGCCATTTCCTTCTCGAGGGAATCTTCCCAATCCAGGGATGGAGCCTGGGTCTCCTGAATTGCAGGCAGATTCTTTACCGTCTGAGCCACCAGGGAAGCTTCCAAATGACTTATCTATTATCCTCTTCCAAATCTAAGAATTTATTGTTCTCTGAGAGATGGAATCTTTCAAAATAATGCATTTCCTAACAATGTATGTTACTGGTTTAAAGCAACTACTCTCTCTTAACTTTATGAATTTAATTGATTTTTGAGAGCATAAACAAGTTGTGAATATAAGAAATATATTTTTCATTTTGGAAAATGATGACTATTTCAGTGTTATTGGGAAAACCGTAATTTTAGTTAGTAAAATTCAGAGCACTGAATTCATTGCATTACAAGAAAGGCAATTTCCTCTTCACCATTAATTGTAAGACATTTCTTCTATTATTAAAGAGAAACCATTTGTGTTTGAAGAGCATTTATGTTGAACTAAGAAGGTCACATTTCTTTGACGTTTGTCTGTGCATAAAGGTAGCTTGTAGAGAAATGCAAGAATACAAGAAGTGCCAACTTGTAAAAAATAACTTTTACATGCAAAGCCATTTGAGATGTATTAAATATACTCATAGACCTCATAAGGTTTTTCATGTCTGAACCTAGATTTTCTTATTTAAAAAAAACTCTTCAGATTACTGAGTGCAGTAATATAGATTTATAACATTGTTAGAATTTTACTGAATACAAATGAGTGTGATTTTAGTAGTGAAGTGTGCTTGATTCATACCCTCCCCTCCCCACCCAGGTGTCAGGCCAGCCCAAGCTGTTTAGCACAATGAAAGTTCTTGTTTGACCATAACTGCACATCTCACTCCACAGGCAATCAGCATTTTAATTAGTGATTCAAAGGAAAGTCATTGTCGTCTAGTTGCTTTATCATAATTGCCAAATAATTTTCCATTGAATAAATAAATAATGTAAAGGAGAAACCTCCCCTCGTAATGCTGTCATTAAGGCTTCATTTTTTTTTTACCCCCTCATTTGTATTTGTATTAACACACAGCCCACTTGAAAGGGAGTAATTATAATGGCTTTCTGACTGTAGCCTGTGCTTTTTAAAAACTGGGGATGATTTCCTTTTCTATCACCACTTTGCACTACTGCATGGTTTATTTTAGGGTTTTAGATAAAGGAAGCTCATGGTGGCTGGTGTCTCTTCAGAGGTGTGTGAAAGTGAAGGATTGATTTGCTGTGTGCATCATTGGAACTAGGTAACTTGCATTATGACTCTGATGTACTGTGTAATTGATGCAAGTCCTTTCATAGCATTCTGAGATTGAAATCAATATTCATTTGGAGTGCAACAACTGTAATAAACTACATTCCTTTTGTAAGCAGTGGTCTAAGGCTTTGTAAAGGATCAGTTAGAAGTGACAGATAAACATTTTGGTCAGGCTGGGGTCTTTTTGAGTAGATATGAACAATGTCTTCAAAACAACCCTATTTAAAACAGCTGGCTTCATGAAATTAACTTTTGGATTTTGTTTAGAGAAACTCCTTTTGCTTTTCCTTTGCAAAGCTGGACCTAATAGAAAGAAGGAATAATGACTCTTTTATAAATAAGTTGATTTTCATGAATATCACCGTGGATGTTATTTATATACCTTGTCAGATTTTTTAAATGTCTATAGTGTTATCCCTTTCAAAATATTGGTGTTTGGCAATTGGATTTGCATTCTTTGTTAAAAACGGGTATTTCTTGATAGTATCTAGTACATACTAAAACTTCAGATACCAAAGAGATGCATCCTGAATAAAGAAATCAATATCAATTAATTCTACAATCAGATAGAATATTTATCATTTTAAGTATTGCTGTATGAGAGTTAGAATCATTTGGAGGTCAAGAGTGCTGGTTCAGAATTCAGATAAATCTGAGTTCAAATCCTGGCTCAAGCTGTATGACCTTGGGTTATTTTAAGTATAGTCATTAGCCCAGGTTTACTCACCTGCAATATGCAAATGAAACAGTAACTACCCCAGAGTAACACTGGAATAATTAAATGAAATAATTGGCATAAAAACCACTTAACACATTCTGGGGCACATTTTAAGCACTTGAGAAATGTTATTGAACTGTAAGGATAAGGAATCATGCACCCCTCCCCCACTGTTTTGGATCAGAGTTCCCTTTCTGTCCATCCCATTTTTACCACCTTGAAAGTGCCCCTCAGCCTCTTACTGACTGCACAAGAATCTCAGTGCCTGCTTTGCTTCTTGGCTATCCTGTTCCTGCCAGACAAATCCTTTTTAAATAGTGGTCTACCCAAAACAGTTCATAGTGATTACTTTTATTATAAGAAGTCGAACATTTTCCTATTCAACTCTATGCCACCTGGCATCTCGAATATGTGGCCCTGTGGGTTGTGTGATTATTGTGAATCATCGATGATGCTGTGAAAGTACATCACATAGGGCTTGTTGCTATATCATCATCGTTATTATTATTATCATCATCTAAGCCAAGGTTTGATTGCTTACTACTTTTAGGCAGTGTTCTAAGTGCTCTCCCTGAATTAAGGACTGCCAGGCTGGATGAACACAAGCTGGAATCAAGATTTCCAGGAGTATATTTAGACGATACT
Source organism: Antilocapra americana (assembly GCA_007570785.1). NCBI lineage: Eukaryota > Metazoa > Chordata > Mammalia > Artiodactyla > Antilocapridae > Antilocapra > Antilocapra americana. The sequence continues at coordinate 4,934,009 of ML661902.1, forward strand.
ACTCTTCTGGCAGAAAGCAAAGAGGAACTAAAGAGCCTCTGGATGAAGGTGAAAGAGGAAAGTGAGAAAGCTGGCTTAAAACTCAACATTCAAAGTACAAAGATCATGGCATCCAGTCCCATTACTTCATGGCAAATAGATGTGGAAACAGTGACAGACTATTTTCTTGGACTCAAAAATCACTGCAGATGGTGGCTGCAGCCATGAAGTTGAAAGATGATTTCTCCTTGGAAGTAAAGCTATGACCAACCTAGACAGTGTATTAAAAAGCAGAGACATTACTTTGCTGACAAAGGTCCATCTAGTTAAAGCTATGGTTTTTCCAGCAGTCATGTAGGGATGTGAGAGTTGGCCATAAAGAGGGTTGAACACTGGAGAACTGATTCTTTTGAACTGTGGTGTTGGAGAAGACTCTTGAGAGTCCCTTGGACTGCAAGGAGATCAAACCAGTCAATCCTAATGGAAATCATTCCTGAATATTCATTGGAAGGACTGATGCTGAAGCTGAAGCTACAATACTTTGGCCACCTGATGTGAAGAGCTGACTCAATAGAAAAGACCCTGATGCTGGAAAAAATTGAAGGTGGGAGGAGAAGGGGACAACAGAGGATGAGATGGTTGGATGGCATCACCAACTCGATGGACATGAGTTTGAGCAAGCTCTGGGAGATGGTGAAGGTAGGGAAGCCTGGCGTAATGCAGTCCATGGGGTCATAAAGAGTTGGACATGACTGAGGGACTCAACAACAGAAACAATCCCTGTTTTACAGAAGAGGCAGTTGAGACACAGAGGGTAATTGACACATAGCAGTTGCTCAAAAAGTAGTGGTTATTTTTACTCTTAACCTTACCTGTGTCTAAGTAGTTTTCTGGATTTCTTCAAATAAGTGTCAGGAGTCACAAATGATGGCCCATGGGTCAAAATAAGTCTATGGACACAGGTACAAGATTTTAATAACCATAAATTTTCATATAAAAGGCCTATCACACATGTGCTCCCACCCTTTCACCCTCTAATCTTCCAAAATCCTGCCTTTTTGTTTTTAAGCAAAGGTCAGATCTCTTACTAAAGTCATCTCTAATTATTTTTACCCTAGTGTTATCTTCTCTTTCCTGAGTTCCTCCAGTATTTTTAGTATTTACACACATTTAATATTAAATTCTGTAGTAAATATAACAGAATATATAATATATTGTGCTATAGACTATGTGATATGTTTTATTCACTTAGGTTCTTGTAGCAAAGACAATATAACAATAGCAGTAGGAGTGTTATTACACAATAGTTGTTATGACTTGCAAAGAACACATATTTTACACATGTAAAGACAGCTATGAAACCACATATGAGGGTAGTATCATCACCCCCTGTGCACCGATGGGACCACAGGGAGCCTCACAAAGGTTAGGTAAGATACCCAAAGTCACAGAAGGCTGGACTGGACACTTAAACCAGGGGTCTTTCAGATCCCAAATCCCATAATTTTTTTCCACCTCATTCACCAATCTGCCTCTTATCTGTAGTCTCCTTCTCACGAAATTTTAAAGCATGTTAGAGGAATCATGTCTTTGGCCTTTAATAGATATACTTACATTAGTTCACAAAATATAAGAAAGCTGTGGTACATATACACAATGGAATATTACTCAGCATTAAAAAAAAATTCATTTGAATCAGTTCTACTCAGGTGGACGGAACTGGAGCCTATTATCCAGAGTGAAGTAAGCCAAAAGGAAAAACAAAAATACAGTATACTAACGCATATATATGGAATTTAGAAAGATGGTAATGAGAACCCTGAATGTGAGACAGCAAAAGAAACACAGATGTATAGAACAGTCTCGTGGACTCTGTGGAAGAGGGCAGGGGTGGGATGATATGGGAGAATGGCATTGAAACATGTTAATTATCATATGTGAAATCAATCGCCAGCCCAGGATTGATGCTTGGGGCTGGTGCACCGGGATGACCCAGAGGGAGGGAATAGGGAGGGAGGAGGGAGGGGGATTCTGGAGGGGGAACATATGTACACCCAGGGTGGATTCATGTCAATGTATGGCAAAACCAACACAATAAAGTAAAGAAAATTAAAAAAAAAATTCCTAGAAACAGGATTTTTAAAAAATTTTTTTCTTCAGTGTGCAAAATTTCAGAAATTAAAACTGTGTTCTCTGTTTTTGTAAAATAAACAAGTGCTAACAACAACAACAACAACAACAAAACAACAAAAAAACCCCAAAATATAAGATATAAGCCTTCTAATATCCATATAGGAAATGTTGAAGATAGAGATAGAAGATTATGAGTCGATGAAAAATAACTGGAAGTACTACTGGAGCATATGTTTTGAAGATGAAATAAAAGTGTATACAAACCACTTAAGTATCATCCAGTCGGGCATTTCTACTAATGTTGTTAGAAATTACACATTTTCAGAGAATTAAAAATACTACTTTTGTATTGATAATCCTAGTCATTGTTTAATCAGTATATAACTTTAAAGTTTTTAATGGTTCCTTCCCCAATTCCTTATAGATTTTTAAAGGGATAAATAATATATTTTATCATTTACTATTACTAATATATAGCAAAATAGGACTATGATCTTTATTTTCCACATTTGTTCAGACTTTTGTTCTGTAGTTGGTTTGTAATGAGTTACTATGTTTTAGTCAAAAGTTGGGGTAAGTGACTTTGCCTTTCTGAGTGCTGACAGAATCCATTGCTTTTAAGTTTTTAATCCAAGACTGTTAACAGTTTTGTAAAAAGAAGCAAGTCTGTCTGAGGGCTCTCCTCAATGATGTCTGTACTCTTCCAGGTAGACGTAACAAAAATAGTGGCAGACACTCATTAACAAAGAAAAAAGAAGCTTTGCTAAAACTCTTTTCAGCCCCGTCTTCTGATTGTCACTATCAAATATGGCCCCCAGTTAAGATCGCATTTCACATCTCTGACACTGGCGCTTTGACAAGAAGCAATCTGAAGGCTTTCAGAAAGAAATCTGTCTGGGGTAGTTTCTATGTGATATAAATATTACAAGGTCAAATTCATTTTTTTCCAGTGAGACAAAATGTTAACCTTACACTTGGATTCAAAGCTGACCCGTGACATCACTTTTGGAATGAATATTTCTTTTCATTGGAAGGTGTGACCTAATCTCCATATTTCTTCTATATATCTTATTTCCTAATTTGACTTTGAGTCAGAATCACCTTTTTTTCATACATGCACTGATGCTTTCTGCTGCTGGAAATAGATCTGTAGGCTGTTAACAATTATTGTCGATCCTAATACATTCTAAAAATGCATTATAAAGGTGGATTGATTCTGTAGTTTTATAATAACCTGAGTGTGGCACTGTTAAGGTAGATGGGAAGATTATTCAGAATATATCCTTTTTGCATTAGACATTTAAATCTGTTAATAGTTTTGGAGTTTTATGAAAACATCTTTTCCTGGTGTTGATATAAATTATTGACAAATATGAGCTTTTGTCTTGAGTACTATATTTTGTTTACTTATAATATTTACATTAAAGTTGAGAGGTTAGATTTGCTTGTTTACTGTGCATATATTTATGGACATGTTAGCCTTGCCTTTATTTTCCTACAAGTCTCAGATAAGCATATTTTCAGATCAGTCAGCAAACATTTATTGAGCATTTACTATGTGTCAGACACTAAAGCAGGAGAAAAGATGAATAAGATACTGGTTTTGTTCTTAGATGTTTATAATATGGATAAATCACAGGGAAAACAGACATTTTCCAATGGTTTTAAAAGGAGAGTCACTTGATATGTCTTTTGGGCAAGATACATTCAAGTCCTTATACTTAAATGATCATATGTTATTAGTGACTGCCATATTGCAGAGCAAAAGTCTATAGGATAAGAATATGTTTCATTCATTGAAAAATCTTGCTTTTAAGTAATATGGGGCCTTAGGAAATACCATGTAACGTCATATGAATGAAGATGTTCCAAACAAAAAGAGACTCACAAACTTAGAGAACTAACTTATGAGGGGAAGGGATATAGGGAGTTTGGGATGGACATGTACACACCACTATATTTAAAATGGATAACCAACAAGGCCTTACTGGATAACGCATGGAACTCTGCATAGTGTTGTGCGGCAGCCTGGATAGGAAGGAAGTTTGGAGGAGAATTGATATGTGTATGTATATGGCTGAGTCCATTCACTGTTCACCTGAAACTATCACAATATTGTTGACTGTTTACACTCCAATAGAAAATAAAAGGTTTACATAAAAAAATATTCAAAGTTTTGATCTTAGTTAAAAATTGCATACACGTATATTGAATCACACATAGAAATATACTAAACTGTTCACATGAACTCACTTTGAATATGTTGATTATGGATGATCTTTATTTGTGGTTTGAAACTCTTTATGATGAACATTTATTACATTTATTAACAATTTCTATGTTAATGGAGCCTGTATACCAGCAATAGTCTGAATTTCCCTCTTCTCTGGTTCTTCTCTGCTCTCTTGTTCTTCTTGCTGGTTTTTCACATTTTTCTGAGGAGCTGGGAGGAATCTAACTCTCTAATTTTACCTGTCCACATTTTAGCTCTTCCTCCCATCGGATTTGTTACTCTTGTTACTGTTGCTTCCAGATCACTCTCTACTTCACAATCTTCCTCTTAGCTCTAGTGTACTGGTTCATCAGACAGCTAGTTTAAATATATTTTCTGCCTCTCTTAATCCTTTGTGATTGATTCTGTTAACATTTTATGTAAATGAAAAGAGATTTGGCTTCTTGAATCCAAAATTCAGAATTCCTCTTCCTTTCCCTGGGACTCTCTTCCTCTTTTTTCCCCTCTCTACCTCTGAAGCTGCTCCTCTCATCACAGAGTCTAGCAAGGCTTAATCCTTTGCAGCTAAATTCCAGGGACTCTTTTGGACCTGCCAGCTCCAGGGAAGGGGTGGTGTTAAGTGTGATGTGCTTTATGCCCTTCCTTCCTGTGGTTAAGTGTATCATTTTCTCCAGTTGACCCAGTGAAGGAAGGTTAGCAAAACGCTCCTAATTCCTAGGTCAGAGCATCGCCTCCAGGCTGGACCACCAACGTTGGCAGGGGATTGGGTCCCTGCCAGACACTTGGAGATACACACAAGGGCTCTATTTTTCTTGGGCTGAATTGATTAGTCTTCCTGCTCCCTCCTCTTCTAGGAGTTTACATAGATGGAAAATAAGTTTTCTCTTTTGGCAAAATAGCAAGGCAGTTCAGAGAAAGACGTGTTTGGGCACGGAGTCAGGAGGAATAGGAATCATTGGAAAAGCTGGTAAAGCTGTAGTCTATTCATTTTTTTCCTGTGATTTTCCAGGCTTTTTTTTTTAAAGTGCCTCTTCATGTCACACTCCCCCTCTTTTCTGGAAATATGCATTGGGATATAATGAGTTTCAAAACGGTTCAATTTTTTTTTAATTTAAAAAAGCTCTTAAATACTTAACACCTGGTTAACTACTTATTCAGATTAGGTTTAGTTGGTTGGTCTCTATCTCATTCTCTCTCTCTCTTTTTCTTTGTCTTTGATATTCTAGTAGCCCAGCTTCCACTTAATTTTGGCAGCTGGGAGATCCCATTTTATTTTATGATTGTTCATAGAAGAGAGGTAATATATATGCCCCCACCCTCTAAGCCATCCCACATTTGTTTTCTGTATTGTATGATTTAGTGCTTAGCTGTAAATGACTCTATTAAAGATTCCTTTCCCTTCTATGCTACCCTTTAATATGTGAATTTACAAGGGGCAGTAGATCTCCCAGAAGCAATATACATATTTTTAACAGTATGTGGGGAGGCTGAACCAACTTGTGCTGAGAGTAATGGACTAGATATGAAGGAAATGGGGATTGGCACAAGTAGCTGACCTCAGTTACAACCTTTTCCTGCACTTTCTTTTCTATACCATATGGTAATAGGTCCAAAGTATAGTCAAATCTGTTTAAGGAAAAAAATCACATATATGGCAGTGAGGTTTCAATCTAATATGACCTCAACTATTATGACTTAATGAATAGTTGCTCATAAAATATCACTTGTTCTTTTACGAATTTAAGGAGATTTTTTTGGAGTAACCACCAGTGGCTCACATCTTGAACCATCACAGAGGTCACACTTCAGTATCTGTAGTGTTGCTCTCTGATTTTTGAACACTTTTTTTTATACCTTCAAGGAGTAAAATACATTTATAAAACATGAGCTTTACCTTTAGTAATAATGTGTAGTTTTGAAAAAAAAATTGAGATATTTTCTGCAGTTCCAACCTCAAATTTATTGGCATTTTTTCTTTGTCATTTCTTGATTGTGTTTTGTGATCAGACCCCAGCTATTCCCTGTTTTTTAAACTATGATAGATAGGTCGATGGATTTTGATAATTCTGCCTTACAAAGGAAAAGCTTGAACAGTGGTGAGAATGATAAAATGAAAAAGAACAAGTGAAATCCACCACAAAGTAAACACAAAAGGGAACTTGATAATGGGAGCTGCTACTTTTTTCTTCTCATGTCGGGATCTCAATTTGAGATAATTTTCATCATTTAGGGTATTTTGGACTCTGTGGAATTTTCTTTACATTGTTCCCATTAAAGCCTGGTATCTATGGCAGTTAACATAGGCAGATAAGTAGAGAAATAATGAAAATAGTCTTTTTATATGTTCTGGCCTGGAATTAATGTGTGCAGGTACTAGGGGAGCACCCAGGAAGGGATAAATGATTTTACCTGTGAAAATAGGAGACTTCACAGAGGAGGCGATGGAGGACATATTTTGAAAAAATAAAGAGTTTGACTAGGTGGAAGTGGTCAGAAAATCATTTAGCCGAACAGCACAAACATGCAAAGACAAGTCTCAGGAAGGGCCCATAGTGATAGAGGAGCTGACTCATTGGGCTAGACAGAGTCTTTAGGATTGAAGGACAGCTGTGGGTTTAGAAAGCAGGTCTTGAAAGACTGGTAAGCTGGGTGTTGTGACTAGGACTTTCTCTGATGTGCAGTGGGGAGCATTGCCTTTTTTAATGATAGAGCAGTTTCTTAGAATAACATCAATTTTAATATTTAAAAATGAATTGAGAGATGAAGAGAGTATTTTAAAGTAAAAATGAAGGGTGACTTTGATGAAAGTAAAGGAGATACTCTAGTATTGTGGAGTATACTTTGTTGCACAGGTTCCCGATTTTTTGGGAGCGCTCTTGAATCTCCAAAAATAAATAATGATTTTTACCAACCAAGTATTTCCATTTATTATTTTCTTTTATTACAGAGACTTGTATTTAAGGATTTTAGAAAATAACATATTACTCACTATTTATCAGATTCTCTAGGCTGTGAGTTGGAAAGTTGGCATTTTTAGCCCTTTACTCAGACTCTCTTAACTTTGTGGTCTTGGGAGGAAGTGAGGACCACTGAGCCTCCTGATGAGATGCAGTTGGGTCATTTCTTTCCTGCAGTTGGGAAAGCCCACTTCAATTGTGAGTGTTCCTGACATAATCATGGTGTGAAAATTTGGACCGTCAAAACCACAAAGAGAAGAGCTGAATGCTGCTGGTTAAGAAGCCATCCCAGATGATTAAATGCACCCAACCCCCTACATCCTTAAATATTTGCCCTCCAAATGGATTATGCCAATTTATACATTATGTATTTGTTGATATTGTCAGGGTAATGGTGGTGGAATTACAACTTTGAGTAAGACTTTCTCAATTAAACTGATGAGTCAAGTGGTCTTAACTGTCTCAGTGAGTTCTGCCTCCCTCTGGCAGTGCTTAATAAATGCAAATCTAAAATGCTGGCATTGTAGCTTTAAAAATTATGCATATTTTCTGGCTGTTGAGAAAAGTAAAAAGTAAACCTGAATACTTGGATTTCAACCATTGAAGCAAAGACAGAAAGATGATTGAATTCAGTCTTAAATTTTATAGAACTAAATTTAATGGTGAGCACAATCACACTCTGTGGTGATTGTTTTCAGTGCTGCTTTATTAAGTTATGTAATGGCAGGAGTTCAAACTCAGTGATTGTCGAAATGGTAAATTTAAGGAGTATTTGAGATTGCCTGCCAATATGCAAGTGTGAGGGGTCTCAAAGTGCAGAAAATATTATTTCCACCTTCCCATTTCTGTGGCTTATAATTCTTATTCAAACAGTTTTTAGGGATTATATTTAATACACTGTCTTAAAAATGTTTAAAAATCTCATTTTATTCCCCAAAGATTTGTTTTTTGCTGTTGCGATTAGATGATGACAGCTAGCTGGCTTTTAAAATTGATCAGGAAGTATTCTGGCAGTCATTCAGTGTTGTAATAGCACTTTAATGGATATGAGCTATTCACCCAGATCAGACTCAATGTCAAAACAGGCGAAAATACAGCTGTCACTCTGGACAACAAGATACTCATATGCAAGCAGCTGCTTAATATACTATAGAAAGGCAGCCTTTTAGTAATATTTAAAAGGTGTGCCAGTGCCAGTATATGAATATACTGTGAAGTTGGAGTGTGCCATTTAGAAAAGAGAAGGATGAGGACATGTATTTATTTTATCTGTACACTTACTCAAGTGCATCCTATGAAAATCATCTCTGTATGTACTCTAGGCAAGCAGGGGAGCCTTATAAAATTCTTTTTTCTTTTAATAGACCATTTTGCCTGTTAAATACGTACACACAGACACACACACACACACACACACACACACACACACACGCCTGCTGACTGATGCATGAAGTTAATGAGGTCAGTGTCCTTCATTCAGTCACCGTATGAGGCTAGTTAACCCTGTTCTGGACTAAATTCAGATGCTGATCTCTCTTCTCGGCTAGTCAACTTCTACATACAGTACAAGCATTGATTTTAAGGAGAGCTGAAACCAAGGACAGCACAATCAGAACAAATCCTGGTGGAAGTGCTCACAGCATCACAGCAGCAGGTCAGTGTCATTTCCATCATCACCTGAAGGACAGCGCCTCACTCTGATAGCACCTGTAACGTGTGATGTTCTGTCACTAAATGTTTCGGAGCATCTTCATGGATATTGATTTATTTAATTCTTGAGTTATGTGTGTGAAATATGTAGCAGAGGGCAGTTTCTTTTCCAGTTCTATGGGTGAGGCAACTGAGAAGCGGAGTGGCTAAGTGAATGCCAACGCCACCCACCGAGTTATACGTGCACGTTCAGGTGTCAGACTCCGAGTTTAATTCTCTTTTTATGACACAATGGCACCTTTCTACAGTCATAGTTTTAATTCAGCGTGTGTTTTGTGAACATCTATTGCACGGCCAGTATTAGTCTAGGTATTGTAGGTGAGACAAAATGACTAGCATAAAGATCTTGATCTCACAGAGCTGAGAATGTAGAAGGGAAGTGCAGATAATTACTGCAATAAGTAGAACTTATCCAAGCCTGGTGAGTACCAGAGTAGAAAGGGAATCAGGTGCTGTGGAAACACAGAAAGGGCACATGTAAGGAAAGCCCATGTGATGGAGACTCATCTTCTTAGACAACTATGGGCATCCTTTGAAATAGACTGTGGTAAAAATCTGTGTTTTCCCAGATGAGGGGTAAGATGTGAGCAAAGACAATGGTGTATTTGGGTGAATAGTGACTGCTCTCACTGACCAGAATATGAGATAAGTGCTGGAGAATAATATATAATGTGACTAGGAAAAGATTGACTGAAACATTTGATTTAATTCTGCAGACAAAGGGTAACCATTGGAAGGTTTTGAGCAAGGCATTGACAGGTAATAATCATGTTATAGGAGGGTTAATTTAGCAATGATGCATAGGAGGGGTTGAAATGGAGAGAATAGGTGTATGAGAAAACCAGTTAGAAGGTGCTTACAACATTCAAGGCAAAAGGAAATGAAGGCCCCTGGTAGGTTGGCAGCCTGAGTGTGGGTTTTCGTATGGAACTTCTGAATGTATTAGGACAGCATGGCATATGTGAGTAGTGCCCTCAGCTTGACTTCTGTCTGGCAGCATCCTTGGTCTTGAGCTCTCTCTGGCTGCTGGAGCACTTGCTAGGGAATTGACACAGTCCCCAGTGACTGATGGAGATAGTATAAAAGTACACTAGTTTCTTAGCCCCTTGGATGGGATTCAAGATTCAGTTTACATTGATTCTCAGAGTTTCTTGGTGGGATTAAGCTCCAGTGGCTCATAGTGGTAGCATTAATTTCACATTCTTATTGACTACTTCCTTTTCTCTGTTTCACTTCTCTAACACTCTGCCAGTATTCCCTTGACTCCAAAAAACTGTTTGCATTCAGACCTTTAGCTCATGGTCTGCTTTGGGGAGAGCCTAAATAAAGACAAACTCAAGTTCCAATTTGATTTTGTGAGCTTATATTTTATCATATAATATGTGAGTTTTTCAGTCAGAAACTTTCACTGGCACCAAATTCAAACTTTGGTTCAGACTACAAAGTATAATTTGTTTAATTTGTGATCCCAGAATAGTTTCAGGGTATCTATAATTTTCTCATGATACTCAAGTTAGATATCAAATCGGATAGAAACTCTGAGCAAAGATTTGGTCCAATATCTTTGTGTATACAGATGAATGTAGGTTTGAAAATGTGTGAATGGAAAATAGAAGTAAAATTAAGTCTAGTCGTGTTATACTAATATCTTCATTTTATTTAAATACATAGAGCAATTTGCACATGCCTATGTACTACATATTGTATATATGTCCTCGTTAAAATCTGTGAACCAGTTAATGTCCATCGCCTATCAGATAGTATGTCATGCCCATGGTGTCACATCTATTTTCTGCCCAGTGGTTCATTTGCTTAACTGATGATCACTCTCTCCCATTAAGAGCTATCATACATCATGGAATAATGATACCTTCCATATTTACAGTTCACGGCTATACCAGTTACCTCCCAATCACATTCTAACATTGGCCATATGTCAAGCCTTGCTTATGTTTACTTTTTTGTCCCCACAGTTGCTATATTGACATTCTTTTAATGTGTAAATAACATGTAATAAATTGTTAAATTAAAAACAAAATTGTCTTTGTAGGTACATTAGTCCATTGGCCTTTAGTCTTTGAACTTTATGTTATACTTTACAACTACATTTATTTAATGATGTTTAGGCACCTTATTTGAAATGATATCCAAAATAATGTATTTTGCTATGTACTGAAGTAATGATGATCATATAAATCTGATAATCAGTCACTTTGAGGATAAATAAATAAAATACTTTTTAAACACTGTACTTTTTGTGCTAGGTTTTTGGAATTTTCTGTTTTGAATGAAGGGCTCTTTCTTTTCTGCTTTGAATGAAGGGTTCGGATCTATTTCTGATATTTTCTTCACTTTAACGATATCATAGATTTAGGCTATGAAAGTATGCATTCTATGAAATCAAGGGGTTGAATTTCAATAGTGTTTCTAAAGTAGTATCAACAGCTTGAAATTTAAAAAATTTTATCTTAAAGCACTGCAAAAATGTTATATTACATGATAAATAAAACCTTGAGTCTTCTTTGCTCATTCTATTAAATACGATTAACTTCATCTATACTTGGTGGTATACATGATATATTCTCAGCTGGAAAATAAGACTAAACATGACATTTTAATATATACAAATCTGTATAGTGGAGTTGTTAATATATAGCTGTTGCTTTGGGTATTTAAAATGTAACTATTTGTCTATAGAACGCATACACATGCATTATGTAATTTTATATATTTACAATTTTTTAAGAAAGTTAAAGGCAGTGTTGTACATAGGTAGGAATATTTTGAAAGAAAGGTTATGACTATAAGTATTAAAGTAATTATATTTAATTTGTTAATCCCAAGTAGTTATTTCTTAGAGCAATTGCATATGGGATCCTTAAAAAGCATCTTTCTCAATGATCTCATTTCATGAATGAGAAAACTAAGGTGAGAGGATGACAACTTGAGTAAGGCGCCCATAGAACTGTGTTAGGCTATTCCTTGGGACCCATTTCTTGTTTTCTTCTGAACTAGCTCACCAGTTCTGATCCATTGGAAAGGTTTTATTAAGACAAAGTTATTATTTTCTTTTGAGATCATCTGTCAGTCTATAAGAAGCCAGTTTATTAGACAAGTAAAAGAAAATTAGGCTCACTGTGTTTAACAAATGCCAGTCACATTGATTGGATGAATTTTTTTTTATTTAATGACTGAAGTGATCAGTTATTTTGATATTTTTCAGACATCTAATGAAAGGGCATCATTTAAAAAGTTAGTCTTATTTTCTGAGTGTGTTTAGTGAATTTTGCATATAAATTAAGCCTAGCAAACTATCTATTTAATACATACATACATAATATTCACTAAATGGGCAAGCAAAAATCAAGGGCCTTTTTGAGGACATTTTCTTAATTGGCAGTGATCTCTTTGACTTGTTTTTATCGGTTTTACTATTCCTTGAAGGCAGATTTTTTTTGTCTATTTTGATGGGGCTAGGACTTATCTGGGGAGAATAGCAGCCTTACACCCTGAGATGGAGACATTTGCTGGTATTTTTTTTTTTTTGACATTTCAAGTATTTTCATGTTATATTAGAGCTTAACCTCTACTGTGCATATGTCTGATCTCCCAACTAAACTCTAGATGCAGTCTTACACATCTTTAAATCCCCTGAAGTCCCAGCAGAGTGCCTCATAGTTGCTGCTCAATAAATATTTGTTGTTTATTTTGGAACTGCTTTTAATCTTTGTTGCCATTCAGTGCTTTGAAAATACATATAGCAGACATTAGGCATAAACTTGAAATGCTTTTTTTAACCAGTTGGTGCAGCATTTTTCAATTACTTTGCAAAAGAGAGTGCCGAGGGATGTTTTAAAATCGTCTGGGCTGCCAATATGGCTTTAAGGATAAACAGACTCTTTACCGACATGAGCTTCTTTCTGTGCACTATTTCTGTGTTTGCCTCCTAACGTCATCCCTGTGCTCCTAGGCTTCAGGTATGGGAGACACTTTTGCTTCTGTGAAAGTTCCTCAGAGCTGTTTGGTCACTTGCTAGTATGTATGTTGTGGTTTTCATAAACTTGCCTATGGAGTCTAGTTTCTTGGTGTGAAGGAGGACTGGAGAATAGGATAACAAGAGCCAAAGCACCTTGTGTTTTTCTAATTTCTTTAAAAAATCTATTTAAAAAATAGATAAAACAAATTTTATCTATTGATGGCTTCATTGGGTCTTTGTTGCTGTGCTCAGACTTTCTCTAGCTGCAGAAGGCAGGGGCAACTCTCTAGTCATGATGCATGCATGGGCTTCTCATTGTGGTGGCTGCTCTTGTTGCAGAGCACAGGCTCTAGGACGCATGGGCTTCAGTAGTTGCAGTGCAGTGGCTCGTTAGTTGTGGCTCGCAGGCCCTAGAGCATGCAGGCTCAGTAGTTGTGGCACGCGGGCTTGGCCGATCTGTGGCATGTGGAATCTTGCAGAACCAGAGATCGAACCTGTGTCCCCTGAATCGGCAGGCAGATTCTTTATCCACTGTGCCACCAGGGAAGTCCTCTTAATTTGTTTTGAATCTGCCTTGGAAGCCACTTGCTTTTTAATCTGTGAAGTTTGTGTACAACCTGTAGCCCTTCAGTTGGCCTTTCCTGAGATTTGGGAGGAATGATCCCTGTGCTATTCCACAGCCGTATTTATCATATTTCCTGGAGTCTGCTTCTAAGGCAAAGATCGCTGGAAAGCAGAGCAGTCAGAATTCTGGGGATGAGGGTGAGGATGGAAGAGCATAGGGTGCTGTCATTCTTAAGTTTCTAGCAATGGCTCCTTTAATGATAGGGAACCTAAGGACCACAAGTTCTGGGCCACTTCTATGAAGAGTGAGAGTTATATTAGGAATGTATATAGTAATGGTGGCAGCTTAATGCGAACATGGTGCTCACAGAGAATTGTGATCATGGTGATGGAGGAGCTCCACCAGGAAGGAGGAAGGGCACTATCGCTGCTTGGGACGTAATGGGGTTGTTACTGCATAAGCCCTTTGGCCAAAAAGAGAATCTGGGTACCTAAAGGAGTTATAAGGGGAAAGAAGCTAGTGGGTGTATTTGTAAAATGAGTATACTTTAGTAACGGGCTTTCCAGGTGGTGCTAGTGGAAAAGAACCTGCCTGCCAGTGCAGGAGAGGTCAGAGATGTGGGTTTGATCCCTGGGTCAGGAAGATCCCTTGGAGGAAGGCATGGCAACCCAAAGCAGTATTCTTACCTAGAAAATTCCATGGAGAGAGGAGCCTAGTGTGCTACAGTCTGTGGGGTCCCAAAGAGCACAAACACATACTTATTATTGACTTGCTCTGTTTTAAATGAATAAGGGGCTATGTGCTCACAAATCTAGACATTTTATTCAGATTATCATAATTGTTATGTTGCAGAAAAGGTAGAGCCATCTTTTGAACTGGTGATGCAGTTTGAAGCTGCACTTCTGACTAAGTAGCATCTTTTTAGCCTTGGAGTTTTTTGGTTTGGAGATTGAACTGCTGCACTTTTGCTTAGCATGTACTTCAATATCATGTCTCTGGATTGAAAGTATATATGAGGTGGGGAGAATATCTCAACAGAAGCCAAGAATGATCATCTCAAGAATGAATCTGAGAACTAGCTGCCTTAATTAGGTTTAAAAATGTTAGCATCGGTAAAAAAAATTGGTTAAAGAATGTAGTCGATATATTTGTGAGTTCAAGTATGTATTGGCGTACCATTGATTCTTTCTGAATTCATATTGTATATTAAGATAGGTGGTGGGGATTTCATCAAAGTTCTCAAATTACTATGCTAGCCAAAATATTTCTTGGAGCAACAATATGTATTATATACATTCAGACTTCTCTAAAGATAAATTACCAATAACAAAAGACTCAGTGAACTGCCTAGAGAATTTGGATTGATGCCTTGAAACCAGTTGACAGAATGGTTCAGGTGAACCAATTGAAGGAATGGTGACATGTCAGCCAAATTTCAAAGGTAGTTTAACCGGACCTTTCTATACTGCTCTTTACGTCAGTTGGTTTCTCTATTAAATTGACTGTCTTCCTAGATAACTGATTGGATTGATTAGTCTTATAGCTTTGTATAGATATTTAGACTGGTTTGATACTTTGGATTCAGTTTAAAGGCCAATTGGTCTAGAATAGTATCATGTCACTTGATTTCTGTCTAACTTTTCCCTGCCTCTGTGTAGTTTCTTCTGACGTGTCAGTTTTCCTTGTGAGAAAAAATATTTATTTCTCTCTTGTCCCTATTTTAATGTTTCCACATATCTGAGCTTTTTCGTTTTCTTTTGTCGGATAAAATGGAAAGGTGCAAATGCCTGCTCAGTTGTTAAACTCCTTAGGAAAGGAGGCTTGGGAACAAACGAAATGATTTTAAAGAATCTATCAATATACATGCCTTAATTGCCATATCTTTATTTCTATGGCACATGGCAAATTGATCTTCCTTACCTATAAAATAACAAACAAGGCATGCAGGAAGAAGGTGCAATGCAAAGGCCTGCACGGATGCCTGGGATCAGTCTAAGAGAAATAATGATTAGGTGGAGAAATGATATAAATAATTTAGAAGGATGTCTCTGTGCTCTTTCTAATATAATCTTGGTTCTCTGAAAAGAGAAAATATGTTTCTAAACAGGAAAGCAAATATTACAAAAATAATATAAGTATTTATACTATATATAATGAAATTAGTATTTTTAAAGGGGACAGTGCTATTAATATTACAAATAAATTATTTCCCACCCTAGATGGGTGGCTTTGGGGATTAGCTGGACTAATGTGGTGAGTACATGAATGGAAAAATCCATTTTCTCCAATGGGAAGACAGATAACCAGGCTGCCCTGTTTCCATTTGCTTATAATCATAAACATCCAGCAGCTATTTTATTTTCCAAAGCTCACCCAACTGATATAAATTTTGAAAGTGGGAAAATGCTGACAGTCATAGTCAGGGCAGAATACAAAATTGTTATTGTAAATTAATGGCATTTATTGGAAATAAACAGGGTTTACCAGTTTTCTTAGGCCAGCTTGAAGTGGAATAAAGTTTGGTACACATAAATTGATTTCTAGATCTTATTCAGTATGAATGGCTTTTCAGGGTTGATGAAGAAGAAAAGTCCACGTACAATGTGGAAACACTAAGTGGCATTTTCTGATGACATCAATATCCTGTGTGTGACTTCAGAGATTTACTTTGAGGCCATGACCAAGACTTCTTTTTTGAGAGGTTTATTTCTATTAGTTGACTTCTTTCATTGAGCAATCTGTCGCATCATTCTGACCACATGAATGATGCTCATTGTGAGGTCATTCTGCAGAGCTCCTGACTTGTATACAGTTTATGCTTTTACACTCATGTCTGCTTTTGTTGCATTTTAATAAGTGGAGGAAGTGAACTTCCCACAACATAGGTACCATTTTTAAGGTATATTCTTGCTCCCATCAGAAGCCTAATTTTCATTATATTCACTCTGCTACAGAAATACTTAATGCCAGGAAGGAGATATTTACTGGAATCCACGAGTTCAGAATTCATCATGATTCCATGTGAAATCTACTGCCCTTTGCGCCCCACCCCCTCTCAGACAGGAATGAAATGTGCCTTAAACCGAAGTGAAATACATCACATGCAGCAACAGTGGGCCCGAGCTTTGCCTCTATTCCTGGTGTGAAATCGATACACTATCTTTCCTCCTGACCTGTTCCGTGACCTCCATTGCAGCTTTCATGCTGAACAGCAATCGCTTTGAACAGTCTGGGTCTGCCGCAGCTCACAAATGATTCTCAGCTTCTGTCTAAAACTGGTGCTGATAACAAAGGCTTTATTTTAAACAGTGCAGCCGTAGTCGTCTTCTAATTATGAATTACATGAAAGTGCAGGCTCCTCCATTATTAAGCACTTTCAATAGCAGGCACGGCACATGTGCAGGCTACACACAAGGGCCTGGGGCCCAGGAACCAGGCCTTTACATTTCTCTGGCTAAGTTTGGATTGATGGAGAAGGGCAAAGAGACACAAGGTCTGTTTACATGTTTCATTCATTTTGCTGGTAGAGTTCTGTTTGGTGATACATTTTTTTTTTCTGTTTGAGGCTCTATTTAATACTTAAGGAAACACTTTTGAATACTACATTATAAGAAAGGACTAATTGACAAATATCTGTTTTTTGAAAAAAGTAGATTTTACTAAACAAACTCCAGAGTTGGGCTGTTTGGATTCTAACTTACTGGCAGGAGTGGCAGTCACTTGCAGTGATATTCCTGCTTTTGATCATCCTGTAACTGAACTGGGGGAAGTAGAAGAATCTTATGCCCTTTTAGCCATTTTCAGGAGGCTATTGAATGGAGGAATTTATTGTATCAAGGAACAGTCATTTTTACTTGTACTAAGAAAATAAATGTGTAGTTAGCTGTGTTGCTTTACTTATTAGCTATTCCAGACTAGACATCAAAGAGATGAATGAAGTCCTGGGTAGGAGTGAAGTTTTTCCAAATAACTTGGTATGAGATAAGGATAGCAAGAGACTTTGGGAGAATTTTTAAAATAATCACATATAAAATAAATAATTCTTATTTGTATATGGTTACTGCTATTGAAATGAAATTTGTTTAATAATGAAGGGCACATAATCTTCATGAAATATTCCATATAATGGCAATTGTATAATCAATGATACTTTAAGAGCACACACGTGCACACACGAACACCTATGTATGAGGCATTAATCGATATATGATTTTGTTTATTACTTCACTTCACTAGTTGAGTGTAATCATGGAAAGAATATTGAGTCCTAAGATGGTGTTCTTAAAACGCAGTCTAACTGTGAAAGCAATGCTAAGGGGAAAGTTCATAGCAATACAAGCTCACCTCAGGAAACAAGAGAAAAATCAAATAAATGACCTTACTATACACCTAAAGCAACTAGAAAGGGAAGAGATGCAGAAGCCCAGGTCTAGTAGAAGGAAAGAAATCTTAAAGATCAGGGCAGAAATTAATGCAAAGGAATCAAAAGTGACCATAGCAAAAATCAACCAAGCCAAAAGCTGGTTCTTTGAGAAGATAAATAAAATTGACAAACCATTAGCCAGACTCATCAAGAAACAAAGGGAGAAGAACCAAATCAACAGAATTAGAAATGAAAGCGGAGAGATCACAACAGAAAACACAGAAATACAAAGGATCATAAGAGACTATTATCAGCAACTATATGCAAATAAACTGGACAATTTGGATGAAATGGACAAACTCCTAGAAAAGTACAACTTTCCAAGACTAAACCAGGAAGAGATAGATAATATTAATAGACCCATCACAAGCATGGAAATTGAAACCGTAATCAGAAATCTTCCAAAAAACAAAAGCCCAGGACCAGATGGCTTCACAGCTGAATTCTACCAAAAATTTAGAGAAGAGCTAACACCTATTCTACTCAAACTCTTCCAGAAAATTGCAGACGAAGGTAAACTTCCAAACTCATTCTATGAGGCCTCCATCACCCTAATTCCAAAACCTGGCAAAGATGCCACAAAAAAAGAAAACTACAGGCCAATATCACTGATGAACTTAGACGCAAAAATCCTCAACAAAATTCTAGCAAATAGAATCCAACAACACATCAAAAAGATCATACATCATGATCAAGTAGGCTTTATCCCAGGGATGCAAGGATTCTTCAATATTCGTAAATCGATCAATGTAATACACCACATTAACAAATTAAAAAATAAAAATCACATGATTATCTCAATAGATGCAGAGAAAGCCTTTGACAAAATTCAACATCCATTTATGATAAAAACCCTCCAAAAAGCAGGAATAGAAGGAACATACCTCAACATAATAAAAGCTATATATGACAAACCCACAGCAAACATTATCCTCAATGGTGAAAAACTGGAAGCATTCCCCCTGAAATCAGGGACAAGACAAGGGTGCCCACTCTCACCACTACTATTCAACATAGTTTTGGAAGTTTTGACCACAGCAATCAGAGCAGATAAAGAAATCAAAGGAATACAGATTGGAAAAGAAGAAGTAAAACTCTCTCTGTTTGCTGATGACATGATCCTCTATATTGAAAACCCTAAAGACTCTACGAGAAAATTACTAGAGCTAATCAGTGAATATAGCAAGGTTTCAGGATACAAAATCAACACACAGAAATCCCTGGCATTCCTATACACTAACAGTGAGAAATCAGAAAGAGAAATTAAGGAAACAATCCCATTCACCATCGAAACAAAAAGAATAAAATACTTAGGAGTATTTCTACCTAAAGAATCAAAAGACTTGTATATAGAAAACTATAGAACACTGATGAAAGAAATCAAGGAGGACACAAACAGATGGAGAAATGTACTGTGCTCATGGATTGGAAGAATCAATATAGTGAAAATGAGTATACTACCTAAAGCAATCTATAGATTCAATGCAATTCCTATCAAGCTACCAGAGGTCTTCTTCAAAGAATTAGAACAAATAATTTCTCAATTTGTATGGAAATACAAAAAACCTCGTATAGCCAAAGCAATCTTGAGAAAGAAGAATGGAACTGGCGGAATCAACCTACCTGACTTTAGGCTATACTACAAATCCACAGTCATTAAGACAGTATGGTACTGGCACAAAGACAGAAACACAGATCAATGGAACAGAATAGAAAGCCCAGAGATAAATCCACGCGTCTATGGACACCTTATCTTTGACAAAGGAGGCAAGAATATACAATGGAGAAAAGACAACCTCTTTAACAAGTGGTGCTGGGAAAACTGGACAGCCACTTGTAAAAGAATGAAACTAGATCACTTTCTAACACCATACACAAAGATAAACTCAAAATGGATCAAAGATCTAAGCATAAGACCAGAAACTATAAAACTCCTAGAGGATAACATAGGCAAAACACTCTCTGCTATAATCCAAAGCGGGATACTCCATGACCCACCTCCCAGAATACTGGAAATAAAAACACGAATAAACAAATGGGACCTAATTAAAATTAAAAGCTTTTGCACAACAAAGGAAACTATAAGCAAGGTGAAAAGACAGCCTTCAGAATGGGAGAAAATAATAGCCAATGAAGCAACAGACAAACAATTAATCTCAAAAATTTACAAACAACTCCTGCAGCTCCATTCTAGAAAAATAAACAACCCAATTAAAAAGTGGGCCAAAGAACTTAACAGACATTTCTCCAAGGAAGATATAAAAATGGCTAACAAACACATGAAAAGATGCTCAACATCACTCATTATCAGAGAAATGCAAATCAAAACTACAATGAGGTACCACTTTACACCAGTCAGAATGGCTGCCATCCAAAAGTCTACAAGCAATAAATGCTGGAGAGGATGTGGAGAAAAGGGAACCCTCTTACACTGTTGGTGGGAATGCAAACTAGTACAGCCACTATGGAAAACAGTGTGGAGGTTCCTTAAAAAGCTGCAAATAGACCTGCCATATGACCCGGCAATCCCACTGCTGGGCATATACACCGAGGAAACCAGAATTGAAAGAGCCACGTGCACCCCAATGTTCATCGCTGCATTGTTTACAATAGCCAGGACATGGAAGCAACCTAGATGCCCATCAACTGACGAATGGATAAGAAAGCTGTGGTATATATACACAATGGAATATTACTCGGCATTAAAAAAAAATTCATTTGAAGCAATTCTACTCAGATGGACGAAACTGGAGCCCATTATCCAGAGTGAAGTAAGCCAGAAGCAAAAACAACAATACAGTATATTAACACATATATATGGAATTTAGAAAGACAGTAATGAGAACCCAACATGGGAGACAACAAAAGGAACGCAGATGTATAGAATAGACTTGTGGACTTTGTGGATGAGGGTAAGGGTGGGATGAGATGGGAGAAGGGCATTGAAACATGTTAATTGTCATGTGTCTAATCAATCGCCAGCCCAGGATTGATGCTCGGGACTGGTGCAGCGAGATTTCCCGGGGGGGGAGGGAGGAGGGAGGGGGGACCCGGAGGGGAAGCATATATAAACGCATGGTGATATCATGACAATGTATGGCAAAAACAATAATAAAAAAATAAATAAATTAAAAAAAAAAAACGCAGTCTACCTTATATTCACACTTGATTCCCTCACTTATAAAATGTAGTTAGTGAGTGAGATTAACTTTTTTTCTGTTGAAGGCTTAGGTAATCATAATACAATAACAACCCTTCATATTTTCACTGAACTTACACTTTCCAGTGATTTTTCTCCCATGCAGTTGACCTTCTCAAGCACCCTGTTAGGCAGCCAGAACTCGCTACTGTCCCTGTCCCTCACTTCATGTCTTGAACAGGAAACCAAGACACAAGATAGTTTGAATTTTTCAAGGCTGCCATTCTAGTAGTAAGTGGCAGAACTTAAAGCAGAACTGAATCAGCTGACTGCCAGTCCAGAGCTTACTGGGGATGGAAGAGAGAGGATGAGGATTCTTTTATTAATTATCAGAGCTTGAAAGGTAGAGACTTATATTATAGACTCTATTTTTTTTGTTCAGATGAAGTAATTCCTTTAAAATTTAATACATATTAACAACACAATCTCCAGGGGTTTGTTCTTTGTTCTATCCAAATATCTAATGATAATAATGTGCTGTCTTGAGACCAGCTCCAGGTCAGTTATTTACAAGACAAATTAGTTTATAAACATGCTAGAAAATATACTTCAGTGCACTGGTACTGGGGCTTTCCAGTAAGCTCTAGTGGTAAAGAACCCATCTACCATTGTAGGAGACATAAGAGATGCTGGTTCAATCTCTGGGTTGGAAAGATCCCCTGGAGGAGGAAATGGCAACCAATCCAGTATTCTTGGCTGGAGAATCCCATGGACAGAGGAGCCTGGTGAACAACAGTCCATAGGGTTGCAAAGAGGACATGACTGAAACGAGTTAGCAGGCACGCACACACTGGTACTGAACATAGGGAGATGTTTATGAATGCGTTTCATGCTTTGTGCATTTGTGCTCAGTCGTGTTCACCTCTTTGCACCCACAGGGACTGTAGCCCTCCAGACTCCTCTGTCCATGGGATTTTTCAGGGAAGAATACTGGAGTGGCTTGCATTTCCTACTCCAGAGGATCTTCCCTACCCAGGGATTGAACCCACATCTGTGTCTTCTGCATTGGCAGGTGGATTCTTTACCACTGTGCCACCTGGGAAGCCCGTTTATGAATGCAGTGACATGCAGTCAAAGCATGACTAAGATTCTTCTAAAATTCTGGTTTTAGAAAAATCAAAAGTGGTTTTGTGATGATGATTTCTTTACAATGGGATATAACTTGAATCATTTGAATTAGCAAATTGAAAGTTCCCAACAAATGGTTATGTTCTCTTTTCAAATATGTTGTGTTTTCTCCTCATAAGCACATTAAAAAGTGCCTTTTAAAGTACAAATAAACATGGTGGGAAGCCTGAAGCTGTGTATCAGTCAAAAGGGAAATACAAAACATAGAAGATGCATTATCATATATTTCCACATCTTTGAAAGGAAAGGTTTGGATCCTGTGTGCTACGAAACTTTTGAGTATGGGAACCTCCCATTATTCCTCCATGCAAGACAATTCCTATTGTACTGAGACTCCTTCGAGGCACCTGTGGTTCTATTGTGACTAGACGGACTGCCTAAGTGATTGGATATCACACATGGTGAGGAAAAGAGAGTGGTGATGAAATGGATGTTTGTAACTGGGTGTAGAATTTTCTTTTTAGAAGCACCTATGCTGACCGTGCATGAATATGTTCCATGATTAGAAGGAAAATGTATTCAACAAGAACCTCCCTACACACCAGGAATATAAGGAATTTTCAGGTTATTTTGTGCATCTTACTAACGTAAATCTATTCAAAGTGATGTAGGAAATCCCTGCCAAAATAAAACCCTCATTTGCCAAATTATCAGTAGAATTTAGACATATTTCTTGTTCTCTACCCCATCCATTTTGATTATATGCATTATTATTTTTACTCCTCAACATGCCACTTCATTAAGCCATTATAAACCTGGTTTCAACATTAATATTATCCTTGATTACATGTTAGCATTTCAGTTTTAAAGTTCTCATTTGAGGGCCCGCTATCCCTATTAAGAGTTTTTCCATTAAAAGAATTAACCTTGGCTAAAATGCAGTGGTAATTCAGCTTAACCAAGTTAAGAAAAGGCTTTTATTCACAGTAGTTATTTTGAGACAGTTGAGTGCAGAAGTGTGGGTTCTAGAGAAAGAAAAATATAAACTTTTATACAGAGCCTTTTTTTTTTCATTTAAAGAAGACAGTGCCAATAAATCTTGTTGAATCAAGACCTTGAAAGAAACTGAAAACTATGTACAGATCTCAAATATACCCATGAAAAGTACTTTATATTACCTTGCTGCTGCTGCTTCATAATGTAGTTTTAGTTGAATGTAATCTCTTTCACTCAAATTTATTTTTGAGATATTTCCACACTGAAAGTTGAAACCATTTTTGTCATTCAGAAGAAGTGGAAGATCCATACTGAAGCTCTCCTATTAGTTGGTAAAATCTACCTTAGTGATAAAAGATTTATGATAAGAACATATATCTAAATATATATTACATACCAGTGGTACAGTAAAACCTCAAAATAAAACTCTTTTTTTTTTCCAAGAGAAAGAGGTGGTCTATTTATTATTGAAATGCTACACTAAACTGTAATTCAGTGATATTTTATTCCAATTAAATTCTCCTTAGTAGTAATCCTTTTTTTATGATAAGCAAAACTGAATAATACAGGGTATGTTCCCTCCAATGAATTGTTGTGTAACAAGACTTGATGGTAATTCTACCTTTTCCAAAATCTGATATCAGGCAATTTATCTTCTAAATAATACTCCTGAGTACCAAAGCTGAAATGTTTTGGCTTCAACCCAAATCAAACTTGAGGAAGCAGATTCTCCAGAGTATTTCCCTAACTCTGTAAATTTAATTGTTATAATGAATAGAATACATGTGTCAAGATTACTTGTGATTTTACCTGTTTACTTCTCTTCCTAAGACAGAAACAGCAACATGCCAAAGGCTGTTAACTCTTACTGGAGTTTGAAAAAAAAAGTGCTTAATACAGCATAATCATTAAATTTAAAATAATGTAAAAGATCCAATTCCAGTTAATTTCAGAACAGTTCAGATTTAAAGATCTATTGTTATGCCACAATAAAATAGACTAATGGAAATTTTAAAAGTTCTATAAAAATTTGTCTAAAAGTTACAAAATGTTGAGATAAAAATATTTGCATATGCAAAGCAAATCTTCTAATACTCTACTTCACATTATTTAGTCACTTTGACTCATCTTCAAGTTCCTTTCTATCCCATGCCTGCAAACTTGATATATTTCTATTGTACAATATTTTGTCATTGACAGTGAAATCCACTCTTATATTTGATTCAAACCAGTATTAGTATCAATTATATTCATGCTAGAAGTCAGACAGAGGTAAAGTTCATGTTACTTTTTTTTGTCACTTATTTCAGAAACCAGAAAGGTGATTGATTAGGGTGAAGGGTAAAGCTTTTATACCTCATTACCATGGATAATCATATTCATTTTAATAACAAACATAATCAATGCTAAATAAATATTCCTTTTATTGTTGTTATTTAGTAACTGAATCATGTTCCACTGTTTTCCAGCCTATGGACTGTAGCTGGCCAGGCTCTTCTTTGCATAGGATTTCCTAGGGAAGAATACTGGAGTGGGTTACCATTTCCTTCTCCATGGATCTTCCCGACTCAGGGATCCAATCCCTGTCTCTTGCATTGGCAGGAGGATTTTTTTTTTTTTACCACTGAGTTACCAGGGGAGCCAAATGTTGCCAATATAGAGTAATTTATCAAAGGATCTATCTTTTTTTTTTGCCATTTCTTTCCTTTGTTTAGTTGTAGTTATTTTTAAATTGTCATTAGTCATATATTTGAACCATGGTTTTTAGATGAGGCAACGATTACATTTTACTAATATTTCTATTAGAGAGAAAGGCCATGCCCTTGGAAGACTTGCATTTCTTCTAATGCTTAGCAGTGTGATTACCATTGAGTGTGAGCTGACAAATGTGTATATCAACAACTCTTATTTACTTTCAATCGATCTAGGAATGTCTGTGTGGTTTCCAACTTGATTTATTCATTTAGGAATCATTAAGCTACAAACTTGTGCCAAACATTTTGCAAAACATAGTGGATGATAAATTATTGCCTCCAGAATTCTGAGTTACTTCTTTCGGGGAGGCAGAAGAGTAAACAAGTCATTGAAACAAACTGTGACGACAGCTGTAGTAGAGTTGAGAGCAGAGGACTGTGGTGACTCAGAAGAGGGGTAAATATGCCACAGTTGTCTCAGAAAGACTCCACAGAAGAGCTGTTTTTGAAGAATGAGGAGTGGGAAAAACTTGGACAGGTGTTACTAGGTAGGTAAAAGCTAAAAGGGTGTAACAGATTATAAAATACAGTAGCTGAAAGAATGTTAAGGGTTATTTCTCTTTTATTTACTAATTCAAGGTGAATGGCCCAGTTGAAGGGGTGACTCTGATCTGTAAGGTCATTCAGGCTCCAGGGTCCTTCCTGTCGTTGCTCTACCATCAAGCTTACTCTTGTCTGCATGGTCAAAGCTGGATTTTTGTTACTTTGATATAGTTTTGAGGGAAGGAAAAGGTGTAGAAGAACGCATCCCTGGTATCTTAAGGCCCGGTCCTGGAAGTGGTGCTCATCACTTCCTCTTCTGTTCTGCTGGTGAGAATACAGTCATAGGACCACATCCAGCCACAAGGGAGGTTGAGTATCTAGCTACAACACTATTACACTGACAAGAGGCCAGGTCACCAAGGTCCCCATGTGTCATCCTGAACTAGGACAAAAACTTCATATGTTGCTTTTTCCCATGAGTCCTTATTTCTGAAATTGCTGGAGGAATCTTAGTATTTGGTAGCCCCCTCTTCACCTCTGAAATCTTAACCTCTAAATAGTGACTTTCTATGAAGTGTTTTCCTTCATGTTCATCTCCAAGGCCTTTACATTTATGGTTTTATTTTTGGTCACTGAGACAAACCGATTTAATTCATTTTGCAATTGGCCTAAAGTCTAGTTACTACCCGCCCCTTAACTATGCTGGTTAGCAAATATTCCTGCTAATAGTAGGATATACATCTGTACCCCAGGTTGTGTTCACATCTTGTAGAGATAATTAATGATCCATTCTATTCTAAGGTCTTCATTCTTGTTCTAGTCAAGATTGTTGTTAAGCTTAGTTCAGCTGGCCAAGAGGGCTGCAGAGAAGGGTCCCATGAGCCCTTCTTTTCTGGGCGGATGAATTTTTTTCAGCTAAAAATATTTTGGAGTAAGGCTTAATTAACAAAGAGCCTTGAATTAGGTCTTTAGACTGTGTTAAAAAAGATTAGAGTAGTTGTCTTGTGAAGAAGAAACATTTATTTCTAGAACTTTTAGACTACACAAGAGAAAATCTGGGCTGAATTGGGATGGATGTTCATAGACTATAGACTTGTTTTATCTTAATCTTCTTGTGGGTCTTTTCTGAGATAATTTTAGATGTGGAGGATATAGAACTACTGTATTACACATATTCACTGGCCTCTTTGGCCTCACAACAGTTTTTAGAATTGAAATTCTAAAATGTAAAGCATATTCTCAACTAGAGTCCATATTTTAACAAAACAAAAGAATGAAAACTTCTGTAGAGGAGATATTGAAATCAGATGTGCTGAAGTTAAAAGTCATGAACCAGGTAAGTCTTGAAAGGATACATGGAAGTCAGTCAGCAAAGTAAGAGGCAAGATCATTGAGGAAGTGAAGGGGCACCTACAAAGTCATGTATGCACATGTAGAATGGTGAAGTGGTATGGTCTGGTGATAAGCAGAGGATCCATGAGGGGATGGTGTTGGGTGAAGCTGCAAGGTAGGGCTGAGCTGAGGTCATCATGCACTGTGTATGCCAAGCTGTGATGCTGGACTCCTCAGGGCAGTGACCCAGTCAGACTTGCATTTAGAAAGCCTGTGTCTGTGTGGTGGATGGATGAAGGAAGGTGAGTCTAAGCCAGGAGAACTTGGAAGAGGATATTTATCCAAATGAGGTGACCTACCTGAGAGAAGAATAGAGCACTGTGAGCGGAGAAGTGACTTTGCAGAGAAATGTAAGAGAAAACTGAGAAAGGATTTAATGACTCCAAGCAAGTGGAGAATGAGGGGAGGAAAGAAGAAGTGGCCAGTGAGTGGTACCTGGGAGACCGTGTGGAGCTGATCCCTGAGGTAATTCCAGCAGGGGGTAAAGGAGCCAGTTAGGGAGGACAGGTGATGGGTTCCATTTTTTAAAAAGATGAATGGAAGCTCTGAGTAGAAATGTCCACCAGATAGATGAATATACAGACCTTGGGTCTGGGATTAAGAGGTGAGCTAAGGGTAGAGAATTGGGGGTCAGCATATAGCTAAAAGTGAAAGTGTTAGTTGTTCAGTCATGTCTGACTCTATCCAATCCCAGGGACTATAGCCGGCCAAGTCCTCTGTCCATAGAATTCTCCAGGCAAGAATACTGGAAAATAAATGGTTAAAAATAGCCTGAGAATAGGTGTAGTGGTTATTAGTTAAAAACAGTTCTTAAGTAACGGTTATATTGTCCTTCCATTGACACTTCAATAATTCCCCAAAGCTAAACAATTTCATTGACTAAAATATTTCTTCAAGCATGTGCAAGGTTAATCAGCAATGGTGAAGTTCCTTGGTAATCAGTAAGAGAATTGAAATGTGACAGTCACTCCCCTGAAACCCATATCCCCACTGTGCATGTTACTGCTCTCTCCCACCCAAGCCAAGAGCTGTGAAGAAATCAGGTGGAAACCAGTGGCCGTCCTAACAGGGAACAGAATCTGGGTGAATCTTAACTAATGCAGTTGGAACTGTTTAACGATGTGCACCTATATCTAGGGAGTCTTGGATGCATGACTGTTCTCAAAACAAGGTGAAAAGCAGAAGGTAAAATGTTGGTAGGTAAGAAGATAAGCCACCAACTATTTTAAAACAGATCCTGAAGAATGCAGATCGATTTGATAGAGAGTGATCAGGACAAACTTGCAACGTGAATGCTGAGGTTTCTTGAGCATAGCAAAAAAACTTAAATGTTTGTTCAGGACTTTCGGGCACTGTCATCAGAAGTAAAGAATATTGCTCTGGAATGCACAGAATATCTGAGTCCACATCCCACTCTGTTACTCCGTTAATACTTCTCTCTGGCATGACCCTTTACTTTCTTGAGTCTCAGTTTTCTCGATGAAAATATAGGCTTGTGCTAGATGTTTCATCTAGCTATCCACTTGGGATTAGAATACTGGAGTGGGTTGCCCTTTTCTTCTCCAGAATATCTTCCTGACCCAGGGATCGAACCCGGGTCTCTTGCATCGTGCGGATTCTTTACCATGTGAGGCTGAAGGCTGTAAGGCATTATATAAATGTAAGTTATTCTCACTCAAAGGTGACAGTCATCCTAACCTAATATGTATACACATAATTCTTTCAGTGTTGGATCCCATTCTTAGAAATGAACTGCTAGTGGGATTAGCACTATAGGGATCCACTCTGCATGGCATAGTCCCTCAGGACAAATGACAAGTATTTTATATCGGAAATTGCGCTTCCCTTCTCTTCACATCCCTCACGACGGGCCATGCCTTCAGGCATAGCTTCTTTCCCGGCAATTGGTTCTGTAGTCGCTGGTCCAGCCTCCTGAGCTGCCTTGACCTTGCTTCACCTTGCCCTCTGTGCCTGCTGCTCTCTACCTACCCTTTCACCACCATTAATGCAACAGTGCCTCAAGCTATGGAGAATTTGCATTTTAATGTCTTGTTTATTCATTTAGTTCCAGATATAGCACTGGCATAACTTTTTTCAGTGGTTCAGACTATTTCCCAGGTCTGAAAAATTATTGGAGAAAGGGAGGTCATAGCGGTAAATACCCCGCTATGTTGAGCTCTCTGAATGGGATTGAGAATGCTTTTGGCTAAGAAATTCTGCAGTGTGGCATTCTAACACTTACTAAATTAGAGTTCCAAGTATACCCAGCACCCTTACTCTTATTTGCCAAGAGGGTTCATAGCGCTTGGGCTTCTCTGGTGACTCAGATGGTAAAAAAATCTGCCTGCAATGCAGAAGACCTGGGATTAACCCCTGGAGAAGGAAGATCCCCTGGAGAAGGAAACGGCAACCCACTCCAGTATCTTGCCTGGAGAATTCCATGGACAGAAGAGCCTGGCAGGCTGGAGTTTATAGGGTCGCAAAGAGTTGGACACAACTGAGTGACTAACACTTTCACATAGCGCTCATTGTGAAGGAAGATAATATGCATATCCATGTTTAGGGAGTAAGGCTTTTGATGGAGGGATTTCAGCTCCTTTTAAGGCACTGATTTATTTTCTTGGGCTCCAAAATCACTGTGGATGGTGATAGAAGCCATGAAATTAAAAGATGCTTGCTCCTTGGAAGAAAAGCTATGACAAACCTAGACGGTATATTAAAAAGTAGAGACATCACTTTGCCAACAAAGGTCCATAGAGTCAAAGCTATGGTTTTTCCAATAGTCATGTATGGATGCTAGAGTTGGACCATCAAGAAGTCTCAGCATCGAAGAATTTATGCTTTTGAATTATGGTGTTGGAGAATACTCTTGAGAGTCCCTTAGACAGCAAGGAGATCAAACCAGAAAACCCTAAAGGAAATCAGCCTTGAATATCCATTGGAGGGACTACTGCTGAAGCTCCAGTACTTTGGCCACCTGATGGGAAGAGCCAACTCATTGGAAGAGACCCTGATGGTGGGAAAGATAGGAGGCAGGAGGAGAAGGGGGTGACAGAGGATGAGATGGTTGGATGGCATCATAGACTCAATGGACAAGAGTTTGAGCAAACTCTAGGAGATGGTGAAGGAAAGGGTAGCCTGGTGTGCTGCAATCCATGGAGTTGCTAAGAGTTGGACTTAGTAACTGAACAACAGCAAAGGCATTGATCTAGAAAATGTAGATCAAAGCTATTCTGGAGGTCACCTTTCTGTGATTACACATCTCTCAGGTCCACTTAAGTTGCCATTTATGGTTTCAATTAGCAGTGGTATCTATGAACTTCATGGTTATAAAACTCCACTAGAGTGTAGACAGCACTCGTTGATTCACTTGTACTGTGACTGACATGGATAACTCTCAGTAAATATTTGTTGAATGAGTGAAGTCATAGTTATGATGGTTACTGTATTTGATTCCAGACATTGTGATAAATGTTTTATATCATCATCTCTAATCTGTATAAAATAAAATTTATCTTCATTATGAGTGAGGGAAGTGAGACTCAGAGAGGCAACACTCCTTTTTCAATGTCACATAGTTAGTATGTAGCAGAGCTCAAATTTGCCTTCAGATCTGCCTGCTTTTAAAGCTTGGGGTCCTATGTATACTTAGACAGATCTCCCAGTATATGGATAAATGCAGGAATCCTCAAACATCAGGGAAGTAAGACAGAGGAATAGACAGAGGGGCCCATCTAATTATTTCCCTTGTGTCTGATCCACTGGAGTATAATTTACTGGATGTTCCATATGTTCTGTTATACTCTTAGGTTTTTTGTTCGTTTTACATTGAAGTGAAAGCTTGTTAGATTTGCAGAATTAATAGAAACTATAGGAGTACTTCAGTTAATTCTGAGATAGTTCTGTAGGTATGTTGTGATCTAGGGGGAAACATCTGATTGGAGACACTGACTCTCAGATTTTGTTTAAAGTCTGTTATTCCCATCATCAGTTTGGTGTTTGAACCCTTCGCTCCGGAACTTGGCCAAGTGGATGTCTACGCTGGTTCAGAGTACTGTGGGTGACATGGAAGCCACTGGTCTGAACACAGCTCTTTTCATCCCTGACTAGAATTGGACATTATGCACTTTTTTCTTATATTAAACTGGAATTTTTCTCCTTATGTCTTCAATCCATTGGACCCAAGCCCTCTCTGTGGGCTCTTAACAAACTGGTAACTTTTCCAGGCCAACATTTTAAATGTTGGAAATACTCTTCCCCTAGGTCTTCTCTCTGGAGTGTCTGGTCCCCTCAGTGTCTCACCATCTCCCAGGACCCTGCTCTGTCACCATGGACTCCCTCTCCCCTAGTTCTGCTCTGACTTATCTACATGCCTTCTAAAGTGGAAGGCCTAGAATTTAACATATTACTGCTAATGATAAAAATTTTATTTATCAAGCAAATGTATTTGGATGTTATACTAATTAAATCATCATTAGAACTGATAAACTATTGTGAAACAGGAGTCTATCAAGAACAATCCTATCTATGAGAAGAATTAGAACATCACAGTAAAAGTCTTAAAGATTACAGTGTGAGTCACTGAAAACTGCCTGCAGTTTTCCATCTATAGTCTATGCTTTATAAAAATATTTGACCCCATAATAGGTTTGCTAACTTTGACGTTTAGGAGGATAAATATTATTATTGAAAGCTATCATTTATTGTGTTCTCTCTGTGTTTAAGTTCTGGGATAATTATGCAATTATCTCTTTTCATTCTCCTAAGCATGCTGTGAAGTAGATATTTTTATTATTCCCATTTTTCACATGAGTAAATTGAGATTTAAGGTGATTAAGTAACTTGCCCAAATACAACCTGCTAAGTGGTACAGCTGGGATCCAACAAACGGAAATCCTCTGATTGTAGGAGTTGAAAGTCTTAACCGCAGTACCACTTGTTGTAAAATATTAGTACTTATAAACATTTTTTTTAATAGTTGAAAAACTACTCTTCTATTTTAAAAGCACCACAATCCCC